>NW_004624746.1:12975360-13110983 GCF_000247695.1 Heterocephalus glaber
TTGTTTTGGTTGAGTTCTACTGTATTTGAATATTATTGTAGTTTTTTTCCCCTTGCATTGTTCTTCTTTGAATGGTTTTAATTTCTGTATGTGTGTGTGTGTTTGATAATAAAATTATTTAAAAAAAAATTTTTAGTACCACAGGTCAACAAGAAAACAATGCAGATGATTCTCTTTTTTGTGAAAATAGCAGTCAACCCGGAATTCTGAAACATACCTTGTACTTCTACTTTGAAAAGATGGTTTGGTTTACAGAAAATTTAATACGACGTATGGCTTTTTATTTTTTTACTAATGATGTTTAAGGGATGAAGGCAATAAATATTGTACCCACACATATCATTAAAAATTCTATAAAAAAAAAGTATTAGATTCAACAAACAACATGTATTCCTTAAGCAGCCACATGCTTATCTGTTCTGCTTAAATCTGGGCAGAGGGCCTCAAGCACATAAGGTCCCAAGAGGTCAAGGGAGGTGAGTAAGCTGAGCTCAGCTCAGCTAGGAGGAGGACAGTCACCTTACTCAGTCCATCAAAGAGAACGTTGAAGTGGGGCAGCACGGCACCCCGAGCCACCTTGACGATGTTGTAGAGGGCCTCGCAGGCATAGTAGCGCAGCCTGCTGTCCGCATCATTGAAGCACGTCAGCACCGGCTCGATCAGCTCCTTCAGGTAAAGCCCTGAGTCCTGTGATGGGGCAGGACGAGAAAGCAGGTCAGAATCAGGCCGACCCAGACCTCTCAGCCTGCAGTACCAGCAGCATCTTGGCTGCCCTGGAGATGCTTGGACCTCTGAGGGCGGGGTGGGCTCAAGACTCTGCCCAAGTCAGCAGAGGGGCCATGACTGGGTACACGGCTGCAAGGCCACAAAGCCAGCCCTGCTGGTCTTAAGCGTGATAAGAGTGGTGATGAAATACAGGTCTGCAACCCCAGCTCTGCGGGGTCTCGGTCAGAGTGAAGGGCGTCACTGGCATGTCCTCCTCAGAAGGCCCACCTTGCCCAGTGCGATGGAGCAGGCGGCCAGGCCGATGAGGCCCCCTTTCCGGCTGTGGGGGTGCTGGGACAGGGCAAACTCCTGAGACAGGGTCTGGATCACATGCTTGATTTGCACGGTGTTGTTCTGGGCCACAAACTCCCGCACCAGCCTGGAGAGAAAGGAGAGAGGGAGCTGTGGGATGGGTGCAGCCAGGTGACCTCTGCTCCCGAGAGGGGAGGTGGGGCGGGCACGGGGAAGGACAACGACCAATTCAGAAAGAGGAATCAGGGAGTTGGGCCTCTCTGGGCAGGTCCTCTCAGTTCTGCTGCTAGCTGGGTCATGGCTGCTTCCTTATTCTGGGTCTCAGTTTCCCTTTGTGTGCAACAGAATGAAGAACAGTGTATTATCTCTGATAGGATTCTGAGAATGGAAAGCAGTGTCTCACGGGGACCAACCTTAGGATGTGTCATCTGTCAGTCAATCAAATGTCTTTCGTGGACACTTACTCAAGTATGCATGAATCTGAGGAGTCCTCTGCATCTGCACCATTATTTCAGGGACAGTGTGGGGGACACATCATTCTAACGGGCAAGAGCCACACACAAACGAGTAATTGCGGCAAAGTGGCATGCATGTATGCTGCCAGAGAGGCAGGGATGTGCATCAGATGCTCTTCCTGTGTCCAGGACAGCCAATGGGAAGACCTCACTTGAGTCAGATCTTAAAAACATTAACAGGCATTTGCCAGGTATACAAGTCAGTTTTTTGTTTCTATCACGAAATACCTGCAAGCTACTTATGAAGAAAAGAGGTTCATTTGTCTAATATTCCAGAGGCTCAAGGGCACTGAGTCTGCACTGACTCAGTTCTGGTGAAGGCCTTTTATGGGTGTGCTACCTCATGGCTGTGGCAAAGGTGGGAGGGAAGATGTATGGGAAGAAGCAGTCACATCTCCATATAGGGCCAGGGCCAGGCTCAGGCTTGAATAACAATCCTCCAGCAAGAACTCCGAAGGGGGCACAGGAGATTACCTGAACCCCTCAGAGGGCAGGGACCCAAGCAACCCCAGACGACCTAAAGACCTCTCACTAGGTCCCCACCTCGTATATGTCCCACTTCCCAATGTCACCACATTCCTCACACATGAGCCTCTGGGAGGACACACAACACCCACACCCTAGTGGAGGGGAGCTCAAGCTCAGGGAAGGGCGGGCCCATTTAGAGAAGCACGAGGAGTCTGGTGTGTGGAAGGAGACAGACAAGACAAAGAAGATCCAGTGGCAGTTTCCCAGCAATGAAGTGACAAGCTCGGACCTGTGCTATTGCTGGCAGCAGCCTGGAGGGCCGGATGGGGAGCTGGTTTGACAGCAGGAAACTGGAGCCAAGGAAGAAAACTCTCAGTATACTGCAGCTATCATGATAAAGAGGGCTGGAAATACAGTCAGGGCCATGGCAAAAGCTGGAAGATCATTTCTAGAATGAAATGGAAAAGCATTAGTAGCTCACGGAATATGAGGGGAAGGAAGGATGGCGCCTTGGAGGCAGTGACAGGCAGGGAGGAGCAGGCGGATGTGTGCATCCACTATGGGGCCGCCTCCCAGGGCAGGCAATGGAGGGGCTGAGGGAAGTCCTGGCTGTTCTGACACATGAACAAGGCCAAGCTGCAGTGAGAAGCTTCGTGTGGGACAATGGTGCACAACCCACCAGATCCCTGGCTGGGGAGCTGCAGCTGGGGTGGTCTGGGAAGTCTTCCTAGAAGTGGGACTTGAGTGGATCTCGGAGGTGGGGACAAAGGCACTGTGTGAGCAAAGGCAAGCCAACCCTGTCTGGCATCCAGAGGATAGAAGAGCGCTGGGAAATAGACTAGGATGGGCTGGCTGGGTTAAGTCTGCCACGTTCAATTAGGGAAAATGGATTTCCCATCACAGTAACGGGGAAGCCTCTGATGGATTTTGAGCAGTACATGAAAGAATAACTTAAGAAGCCTGAGGATGCTTGTGCCAGGTGTGGTGGTGTACACCTGTAATCCCAGCACTCTGGGAGGCTGAGGCAGGAGGACTGCAAGTTAAAGTCTAACAACTTACAACTTAGTGAAACCCTGTCTCAAAATAAAAAAGTATTGTGGATGTAGCTCAGTGTGAAAGGTCCTGGGTTCAATCTCCAGTACAGGGAGTGAGGGGTGGGAGGCCTGGAGGTGTTTGTGAGATGGGAGAGGCAGGGCCACCTAGAGATCAGGGACTTTTCCAGGTAACTGCCTGGACTCTCTTATCCTCTGCATCTAGTCAGGGGAGGTACATTGCTGATCTGTTGCATAAATGGGAGCTTTTTTCCTCTCTTATATTGAAGAATTTTAAGGAAGGTCATGTCCAAAAAGTGCTTGTGTGGTCCCATATTCATGTCAGGAATTTTCTTTTTTTGTGACGCTGGGGACTGAACCCAGGGTCTTGTGGGTGCTAGGCAAGTGCTCTACCACTGAGCTACAGCCCCCCAGTGTCAGGCACTTCTAATAAAGAGAGCTGTTCGAAAACTGTCTTGTGAGACAGAGATCACTCCTGCAAAGAGTTTATTCAAAGACAGAGTGGACAATGGCTGAAGGATTTAATCCAGCAAATGTATGGGCCTGTGACATGCCAGGCACTGTTCACAGAGGAAGGGACAAAGCAGGCCTGGGTCCCGAGCTGGCGATGTTGGAGTAAGGATAGTATTTCAGGAAGGGGCTGCACAGGTGGCCTGTGAGGCGCCTCTTGCTCTGATCTTAGGGGCTGAGAGTTATCTATGACCCAAGGGCCTGCAGCTGGAAGCTGAACACCATTTACAGGCCCCAGCTCTTGAAGAAGCAATGTAAGGGGAGGATGCATCTACATAAAATTGTCTGGTTCCCAAACTGGACAGATCAGCCAGGTGAAGCCCAGTGACTCTGTCTGGGTGGTTACAGGGACAGCCTTGTGAGGAGAACCTTGCAGATGTGGCAGAAAACAGCTGGAGCATTGGTGGTTCAGTGGTAGAATTCTCGCCTGCCACGCGGGAGGCCCGGGTTCGATTCCCGGCCAATGCAGTACAGTGTTTTTTTGTCTCTTCCTGGTCAGTCCCCTCACAGAGATCCTGAAGGAGGAGCCAGTCTCCTCAAGCATGGGGAGTCTGCAAATCTGGGATCACACTTTCCTGCCACTGGGGTCTCCAGAGAAGCTGTGGGAGCCTGGCCTTCCCATCTCTACCTGGAAGGGACTCCTGCTTCACTTCACAGCCTTGGCCTGTGGCCAGTAAGACGTTGGTGTGAAACCTGAGAACAGTGGAACAGTGCAGCAGCTCCACAGAAGGCAGAATGAGATGGGAGGACCAAACATCAGAGGGAGAGTCACCCCAAGTTTCAGCATTCTAGCTACATAATGAGAAGGAAGACTTGAGGTATAATTTCTGAGGCCTGAAGGCAAATTAACCTCACACACACACCCACACACACACACACCCACACCCACACACACCCACACACACACACACCCGCCCCTCTTTGGCTTCTCGCCTGCTCCCTCCTCCTGCTCTGGAGCTCCACTTCCTGTTTTGGCGGCTGTGCTGATGTGGCAGCGTCAGAGACTGGCCTCATAATTTGACTCCGCATATATTCGAGGAGGCCCAGGAATGGGGATAAAGGGAGGTGCACACAACTACCAACATGCCAAGCATTGGTGGTTCAGTGGTAGAATTCTCGCCTGCCACGCGGGAGGCCCGGGTTCGATTCCCGGCCAATGCAGCAGTAAATTTTTTTTAATCCTAAGAGAGTGAACTTGGGATTTCACATTGCCTAACAAATTTGTGAATCCAGTCTGAGAACTGGAATGCCTGGTTTCTTGAGCTAAAGTTTTAAATGCCTTTAATGAAAAACCTTTGATGAAAAACAGTTTCCTAAATTCCACAAGGATCTAGAAGGTGAGTGCCCTTGTTCTCGAAGAATCTAGGACGTGGGGACAAATGACAGCCCACTGTGAGCAGCTCTGCCTCTCCACTACCGCCCAGACAGCCTTCCTAGGAAGCCAAGCCCTGCTTCTGCACAGTACCAGTCACAGCACTACCCAGAGAGGAAGTAGGGACACCCGACAGCCAACAGCCAGGATCCCAAAGGACTGCCAGGCTCCCCACAGCACTAGCGTCCCTGGCACCAGCTCCTCTTCTGTCTCTGGTTTCAGGTCACAACCATTCACTGTGCAACAGGGAAGCACATTCCTCTGAGGCGACACTGACAGCTACCTACTTGATGCACTCCTGGGCTTGGGCTCTCAAGGGAAACAGGACAGCCCTCCAGGACTATGGGGCAAACGCAGCGAGAAGAGTGCAAGGTGAGGCCAGACCAGGAGGAGACAGTGTGGCCAGGAGGGAGGGAATTTAGTGTGGCCTCATGAGGGTGAGTACTGGAAAGGGTTCTGAAGGATGAGTAGGTGTTCGTTCTGGGGCTGTTCAAGATGAGCCTGCAAAGGCTCAGAGGCATGAGGGGCAGCATGTCGTTTGCCAGGAGCCAAGGCCAAGGGTGGAGGAGACCCTGAGTGCTTGGTTAAAGAACTGGCCTCGCATGCTGGTGGGAGTGAGGAGCTACAGAAGGCGGTTAGCAGGGTAACCGCGTACACACTGGAAGGTGTGATCTGCAGTGGGCGTGATGCGAGCCTGAATGGCTCTCAAGGAGCCCTGAAGGCAACACAGGGTGGAAGGTACGTGGCCCTGATGTCAGAGTGACAAGTGTGTGGGGCCTTGAAGAGAGAAGACGGGAATCCAGGGTGGGGGGGAGCTTCCTTTGCTGGACACTGACTGGGAGATCCCCACCCAAATCACTGGGCTTGATTCCATTCCCCAGGCAACTACACAGATGACAGCCCAGGTCTGCAGGGACAGGCACCCCAGGTATCTACTGTCTGTACCCTTGGATCGAGGGTAGAATATTCTTTATCTCCGGGACAACAAGCATCAGAGAGACGAATAATGGTTCCTCTGGAGGGGAAACCACGTGAACATGTTCGTTCTCACTGACATCACCAGCACAGAGAGCACTGGGCCCAGGCCTGGGGTCAATCCCTGGGTCACAAGCAGGAAGAATCTGTCCCATTAGTCAGGCCCACCCTTCTCAGCTGAAATGCTGGGCAACCTAACCAGGGCCAGGAGACCACTCCAGTCTGCATGCCTGGGTCCCCAGCATCCTCTTCCTCCCAGCCACACCTGCCTTCTCATGAGCCCTTGCTTGCCTTGCCCTGTCTGCACTTCCTGTCCGAACCTTCCGGAAACCCACAACTCCCTCCCACGCTCCTTTCAGCCTGCAAAGTCCAGCAAGGGCTGCCCTCTGCTCTTCTCAACTCTCCCACGAAGTGAGCACGTCTCCTCTGAACCCAGAAGCACTCAGTGATCCCTGATCCTGTGCTGACCAATGTGCTGGCCCATGTCACCAGCTAAATTCCTTCTATCTCCACAACTCCTCGAAGAAGTCCTTGAGGACAGTGCCAGACTTCGCTGTGTCCCTAGCACCATCCCTGCCTCCTGGTCTAGTGCTGTGCACAGTAGGTGGGGATCAATAATAGCTGCCAGTGGATTGAATCTGGGAGGCTGGTGCAGCTGGCGGATGGCACAAAGTGTAGGGCAAACATGGGGAAAGGTCCGTGCTGCCACACTGGTGGTATGGCGAGGGGCTGCAAATCTAAACAGCCTGCTCGGCTAATTGGCATGGAATGTGGACAGGACTAAGGCCCTAAGGACTAGTCTTATCATTCAAGTTAGTAGGGGCAAAGGGCATCATTTTTGGGATTCCAAAGTGCACACAGAGCAGAGCCTGGCTCACTGCAGCTGCAGCTGGTGGCTGGGGAAGCATGCACATGCTGGGATGTGAGCCGAGGAGGGGAGAGGTGTGCTCTGACTCCTCTCAGGGTGCTCTGAAAGTGCCCCGAGAGCCAGACTACAGCATGGCCTTGCTACTTCACAGGGAAAGTGCAGAGAGAAGAAAAGCAACTACAAGGGGAGCAGAGTAAGTGAAGTTCAACCTCAGGCACCCCCAGTTCCAGGCCTAGTCTCTCTTCCAAAGGCTGCACTGACTCTCCTTTCATCCATAGCTTGGGAGCTAGAGGTGGGGGGCCTGGGGCTGAACTCATTTTGCAGTTAATGTCTGGCCTAGAAACTCTCAAGACCATGAATCCCCAGGGCCCTTCTCTGACACAAAGGTCTCGGGCTTTACTGTTCTCTTCACCAAAGAGGCAAATCTGCCTGTGTCTGCTTTTCCCATAAAAAAGCTGAAAAGTCTTTTTCAACGAGATGTTCTTCTACCATTCTTGGAATTCCAAAATGCACCCAGGGTTGCTGGGAGCCTGTTTGTGACTAGTCCGAGGTATGGCAGAATGGCAGGAACACGGGTTCCCCAGAAGCCACGAGCCCCAATGCAGGCTGGCACCAAGCTCCTGACACCACCTGCAAGTCACAAGACCGCCTCACTGACTAACCTTGCTTGAGAGAAGGAGCCACAGGAAGGGTAGGACACACGGACAGGTGTGGACTGCTGCCCACCAAGAGAAAACCAGGCCACACTCTGAACTATACAGCCAGAACCTGCACTGGGTCTCTTGGCCTCTGTGACAGCTCAGCGACAGTCACAGGCTGCAGTGGCTGACCACTTTCTAGTTGGTTACTCCTCCGCCTCTTTGTGCAGCTGTCATTAATTTCATCTTCCAGATCTGAAACAGTCTAGAGAGACCAAGTCCCCTTCCTAGGGCCACAGAGGTCCGAACCCCTGACATCTACAAAGTCCGTGTCCTTTTAACTGCATCAGTTTCTCCCTGACATCTTCTGAAGCCACTGTAGCTGCTCAGTGAACACACCCAGTTACAACGGCAGTTCTCCCGTGCAGAACCAAAGTCTCAGGCGACACATTGCTTTCTCCCTACATTTTGCCCTGCTGTTCAGTGCTCAGCCTTCCCCAAAGCATTCCTCAATACACACAGGGAGTACAGATGAGGTGTGTACTTGACAGGTTTTGGAATGAATCTCTAGAGCTGGCCTACTGTGACGGCAGGCAATGAGCAGCCATAGTTAAGCCTTTGCTGTACGCCAGGCAATGTGCTGGATGCTTTCCATGCATTATCTTAAACCTTAAAGTAAGCCACCCACTTAGGTGCTATTCTAGCTAGCTTAGAACTGGGGGAAATGGAGGCCCAGAGAAACATACACAAGGTCACAAAACTTGTGGATGGTAGGTCTTAAAATCAATCATTCTGCAATACTTCTGATCAGGTGTGAATGGAGGCTCTGAGCGATCACTACAAAACAGCTCTAGGTTTTCCTGACCCCAGTGTCTGAAATCTTACCGGTTACGTTATACCACCTCTCTCCCAGATATCAGCACTACCACCTGCCGGATGCCCACCGAGGGCCTGGCACTTTATATTCATTATTTTACTGAACTCCAATCCCATTTCTTTCGGTGTTGCTCAAACATTCCAGTTTCTGTCCTGGGTGGCAGAGGTATGGGCCACCACACTCAGATTGCCATGGATTCAGAGGAGACATTCTCAGCCATAGGGAAGGATTAATAATCCCAAGGACTTCACACTGTTTTGTGAGAATTAAATTAGACAATGCACATCACAAGCTTGCATCACACATGCTCAAATAACAGTGCCAGAGCACAGTTAGAATCAGGGAGACAGACTGATCTATATACCACCTAGGACTGTGTTCATTCAACAAATGTTGACTGAACACCTGCTGCTCTTCTTCTGGCTCCTGGGAGGATAGAAAGATAAACTCAGAGCTGACATTTATTCCTGTGTTGTGAAACTTGCAGCATGGACTCGGAGTTGCTTTTTTGATTTCCTGGCAAGTCCAATGATCTGTCTCAGCTCTCCATGTGACATACTTCCCATGTGACATATGCATTCAGATGGCATGTCCAGGCAGTGATTCCCCACAGAGACTATAAGTACATATCTCCTCCATCTGCTGTGATGAGTCCTGCACTAATTTGGTTTCTATTCGCTCCCACGTCTCTGAATAACAGAATGGGAATAGTGAGATCAGACCAGAGGCCTGCTGAAAAGGTCTGAGGCTTAACTGACAAAACACACACCAAGCATGCATGCGACATGACAGGCGGAGGTACAAGAGTCAGAGACAGAGCAGGAGGCCTGTTCTGATATTGGGTGACAGTAACAGTGAACACTTAATGAGTGCTTTCCTCACACTGTAACAATACTCCACTGACATTCTTATTTTTAAAAGCTGAGCTATAATTCACAACCCATAAATTCATTCTTCTAAAGTTTACAAGTCAATGGTTTTTAGTATATTTACAAAGTTCTGCAATATCACCACAATCAATTTAAGGGCTTTTTAACCACCCTCTAGAAAAACTCTGCACCCCTTATCTGTCACTCCTCACTTCCCCAAACTCTTCCCTGTAGCCCTAGCAACCGCTAATCTGTCGTCTGTCTCTATAGATTTGCCCTTTCTGGATATCTTGTAGATGGAATCATGTAACATGAACTGGCTTCTTCCACCCAGCATGTTTTCACAGTGCACTTTCTTTTTTAAGATGAAGAAACTGAGGCACAAAGAGGTTAAACAAAAGGTCACAAACTCAAATGCTCCCAGGGGCCAGGGAGGAGATTCAAATGAGGCCAAGGGAGCCACTGCCCACTGTGGAGAACTGGCCAACAGGAGTGGCTGGTTCCCCCCAATTTGCTGAGTGGGAAAGTGGGCCCCAGAGCCACAACTCCTAGTTCCTTAAGGGAAGCCAGAAACCTGAATTGCACTGTGAATTTTCTCAATTTAAAGTACTCTAAGATCCAGGCCAAACCAAACAGTGTTGGAGGATCAGCCTCTGACCCCTGGATTAAGCAATTTGCTAAGGGTTCCACTGAGTGGAATTCTGGCCCAGACTCCAAAAATTGCCTCAAGCCACTCAATAATAGTGTTTTTCCTCACAGAGTTGGCTGCTTCCAAAGAGGTAGGTCGAACCAGACAGTTCAACCTTGTCTGATCCCAGGGCTCTGGAGAGTCCCCTTGCACCAAATCCCAGGAGGCCCAGAGGCATGGTCAAGAGCTCCGGCCCCCAAACGGAGGGCTTCTCAAAGGGCACCTACATTTGCTGGCTTTGGGAATTCAAAGTTCAGACAAGGTCATGTGCATTTAGAGTGGTATGGCTGGAGAAGTAACTCAAATCTCAGGCATGCTAGACTTAACTATGAAAGATGCCACCTCCCCCGAGTCAGCAGCAGGACAGATGGGGCCCTGGCTGCAGTGCCCTGCAGAGCACCCAGCAGAGTGAGCGGCCACACTGAGCAGACTGTCCCTTGGCATCTGTCACCTACACCCGAACCCTCAAGAGAGGACAGCCCAGGGTTTTATCAACTTTCTCATCAATGCTGATCAATGACTATGTCCCTTAAAATCAAGAGGCTGCAAAGCCTGAACTGGCCACTTGAAGCCTTACCCTGACTGTCTTAGCCTTTAGGAAACTGTGTGGTCACGCTGGAGTGAGGTGATGAAGGGAAAGCTCTCCAGGTCTTGTGCACAAGAAGCGCCCATCTGCCATCAGATACTAGTCGCAACACAACCCTAGCGCAGTGGAGCCAAGCATCCATCTCTTTATTTTTAGTGGCCAAGAGGCGTGTCCTCATGATCAAACACCCTCTTCACACCTCCTGGGAACACTGTATATGGAACTGGCTCTGTCACCTGAGCATCAGGCTCTGGACCAACATAGCCATGTCCAAACATGAAATTTTTTATTGTATGCATGCTTCTTTTGTTGGCAGGGAAACCATTCATGGTGATGGGGAAGGCTTGGGACAAATAAGCCTAGGATTTTTACCCAGGTTCTAGCTGTGAAAGTTGGGAAGATGACTTAACCTCAGGGGGCTTCTGTCTTCTCACCTATGAAATGGGGTAACGTTACCTAGCGTATAGGGCCTCCATGAGAGGTGGGATGAGGCTATACAATGGCCAAAGGAAAGTGTCTCTACGCTCCTCTGTCCCCACCACTCCAGATGAGCCAGACTACACTTCACTTGTGGTCCCAGGTTGAACTATGATCGCGGTTATGGACCGAACTGTCCTATCACCCCAAATTTGTATGCTGCAGCTCTAACCCCAATGTGACTGCATTTGGAGAGAGGGTCTCTTAATTAACTAAGATTAAATGAGGTCATAAGGGTAGGGGCTCTGATCTCATAAGATTAGTGTCCTTAGAGAAGAGACACGAGAGCCAGTCCTCCCCCTCCCTCTCCCCGTGCCGGAAAAAAAGCAGCAGTCATGCGAGCACACGTAAGACGCCAACTGCCTCTAGGTCAGGGCCTCGGCCTGAGAACTGCCTTGCAGGACTCTGATCTTGGCTTTCCCAGGTTCCAGAACTGTGAGAAATAAACTGCTGTTGTGGAAGCCAGTCTGTGGTATTTTGTTATGGCAGCTGGGGCAGACTAATACACTCACACATTTGTGCACTGAACTGGGGCTTTTTAAGAAAAGCTCAAAGCATACTTAACATCTCTCAACATCTCTCAACTTTCATTATTCCCCCACCTTACACACCACTTAAGCAGGCAATCCCAGCTAGACTCTGACTGTACCAGGGAAGCCTGAGTCCTCTACCTCCTCGTAAGCCATAAATACATCTTAATCTCTGGGGTTTTTCTTGAAGGGGATCCCTAATCACCAATACTATGACTGCTGGGCTCAGGGTGACAAAGAGGCTGTGGGCTTGCTGCTTGGTCTGGAAAAGCCGGGAGCAAACACGAAGGGCAGCCAGGCCTCTAGCCTCCGGCTAACTTCTGCTGAGCGTTGGCAGGCACTGAGATGATGTGAACAGAGATCAAAGTCTAGAAGAGGTAGAAGTTTTAGAAATAACAACAGACTTGTAACAGCTTTCTATTTGCTACCATAATAAATTACCACAAACTTGGTGGCTTAGAACACAAATTTATTATTGAGCTAAAATCAAGGTGTGGGTAGGGATGTTGTATCTTCTGGAGGCTCTAGAAGAGAACTCACTTTCTTGACAGCTTCCAGAGGCTGCTGGGACCTTCTATCTTCAAAGCTAGGGATGGCTGGATGAGTCTTTGTCACATCACTCTGATACTCACTGTTCTGCTTCCTCCCTCCACACTGAAGGATACTCGGGGTTACACTGGGACCACCTGGGTAATCCAGAATACTCTCTCCGTTTTAAGGTCATCTAACTCATAGTCTTAATTCCATCTGTTATCTTAAATCACATATTCACAGACTGCAGGGATTAGGGCAGTTCTGGGAGGCCATTATTCTGCCAACCGAAGTACTAAAAGCAGTCCTGAAAGAATTACATAATATATGTTGTAATCAAAACAGTTATATATGACAAGTACAATATGTCCAGCACTTCACTAAGCACTTTACAACATTAGTGTAAGCAATCAAACAACCCTACTAATACTATTATTATTCTCATTTTACAGATAAGGACATTGAGGCAGAGGGTAATTGCTTGTTCAAGGTCACCCAGCTAGGGAGCAGGAACTTGAACCCAAGGGGTTGGGCTCCTGAGCCTGCTCTTTATAGAACAAACCAAGCAGGCTCCAAATCAGGCAGGCTTGTAAGAGTGTCTTAGAGGGGCCATTTATCTAATAAGAGGACTAAACATTTTCATTTCTGAGACAGAGTCTAGCTATGTAGTTCAAGCTGGGCTTGAACTAACTATGCAGCCCAGGCTGCCCTTGAACTTGTGATCCTCAGGCTTCAGCCTCCCAAGCACTGGGATTACAGGTATGAGCCACTACATCTGGCAAACATTTTCATTTCTGAAGCATGTGAACTGATTCATCTACACTACACAGGCAAATGCCAATATTCTGACTTTTCTTTTATGGGGTATCTGCAGGGATTGTGTTTGGTTGATGGTCACCCTGACCAGGGCAAACAGAGTACACTGCACGCACTACAATATTCTAAGTGTAGAACAGATCATCTTTGAGGCCTGTGCTTCTCAAACTTTAGTATGTACAGTCATCATCCAGAGGTCTTGTTAAAGTGCAGATTCTCATTCTGTAGGCCTGGCTGGGGTGAACGAAGTGGGAGAGTCTCTTTCTAACAAGCTCCCCATGCTGCTATTTGTAGGCCAGACTTCTGAGAGGCAAGGTCCTCAGGCTGCAATGTCATTCCTCCACCAAAAATGTTTGTCTAGTCATTCATGCAGACTCCAAATGTCACATGCCACCAGGCACTGTGCTAAGTGCTGAGGAGAAATACAACAGAGTCTCTGCTCTTAAGGAGTTTACAGTCCAGTGAAGGGCCTAGGAAGTTTCTCTGAATTCCAAATTCAAGGACAATGTCTAATATAAAATGAACCCCAGTAAGAACAAAACCCTCACAAAACTGCCTGCAGAGTAAGAGCACTTAATGCTGGTTATGCTGGAAATAGCAATAATGCTGAATGAATACCTCTATTCAAGGACCTAACAGGTGACTCAGCTAGGATAAAACCAGACATTCCTGAGAAGCCAAATGGGTGACGGACAAAGTGGGCATAACTGTGTCATAGTTTTTTTTTTTTTTTGGTAAGGCAAGGTCTTGCTGTGTAGTCTAGGCTGGTGTTGAACTCACAACAATCTTCCTGCCGCAGTGGTATGGCTTGGATCTAGATGTCCTCCCAAAGAGCCTCATGTGGTCATAGGTATCGAGAGCCATTCTACATAAAATTGGGGGAAAAATCACTTCATAATTAAAGTATGACTATAGCTGTCTAAGGCCCAATGTCACCTTGCCCACGAGATGGCTATGGCATGTGGAAACATGACTCCATTTGCCTCCGGGTCACAAGTTGAGGCCTCAATGGTCCTGTGATACTGTGATGCTCATGGGCAAGGGTACATCAGCTGACGATATCCTGGTTCTTCCAGAACCAAGTAGTAATTAAAAAAAAGAGAAAGGGTTCACCTGGGGAAAGGACAACTTCTTTATTAGCCTGCTATCTTGTCCCACCTACTATTTTAAGAATACTTTCCTTACCGCTTTCATCAACATAAGATCCTCATCAGCAAAAGATCCTTGTGGATTACCACTGCCCCCTAAGTCACTAATACTCCCTCCAATTATTGTGTGTATCCAATAAATAATGGCTAGTTCAGAGAGTCTTTATCTTCCCACTCTGAGGCACTGACCTCATGGGCCCACATATACTTTGAAATTATGCAAGTCTCTACTGTCTTTTCTTCTTTAGCCCTCACCATCTCCTTTCTAGGCAGTCAGAGGACTGGTCACCCTCCGATGCACAGGTGGGGAGTTTCGAAGGTGGCTGAATTAAGTGTGTAAATGTGGATTAAGGGTGTGATGCCGGGATTATGAGTGCCCCATTCTGGGTGTGGATGGTACCACTCAATAAACTTGCAGCATGGAATATAAAATGGACAGAAAGAAGGCAGCCTGTTACTGCTTCTGCTGGTTCCTGCCTTCTGCCTGCCCTGCAATGAGCTGTTTCTCCTCTGTGATGCCCTTCTACCATGCCACCCTGCCTTAGAGCTAGCTGACTATGGACTGAAACTTCTATAAGTGGTGAGCTAAATAAACCTTTTCTCCTCTAACTTGTAGTGTTGGGTATTTTGTCTTACCAATGAGAAAAGTAACTAAGACTCTCAGTTTCCTGAGTGCTGGGATTATAGGCACACACCACTACACCACTACCTATCAAGTGTGCTATAGTTTGGATCTGAAGTGTCCTCCAAAGGCTCATGTGTTAGAAGGTCTAGTTTCTAGCTTGGTCCTTTTGGAAGGTGGTGGAACCATTGAGAGGTAAGGGCTACTGGGAGGCTGTCTAGTCACTGGGGTCATGCCCTTGAAGGGTACAGTAGGACCCCAGTTGCTCTTCTTCCTTCAAGACCTAACCATGAGATGAATGGCTTTATTCCACCACATGCTCTCTGCCATGATGTGCTGCCTCACCATATATATGCTCAAAAGCAATGGGGTCAACTGACCATGGACTGAAGCCTCCAAAACTGTGAGACAGAATGAACTTTATCTCTTTATAAGATGATTATTTCAGGTATTTGATACAGTAACAGAAAGCTGACTAACACAGAATACAATGTCAAAGCAACAAAACCCATGTCTATACATCATTGTTGGGTCCCCCTATACAGTATGACAATTCTCATTAAGACTTTCTAGCACTGGAGAGCCAGGATACAGATAGAAAGCTTCATGAAAAAAAGAGCAGTCAAGAAAGTGGTGCTTGATGAGAAGACAGCTAGAATGGACATACTAAATATTATAGTCAAATGGGAAGGTCTTCTGATCAAAGTCCAAAACCTTTAATTTTAAGGCGAAAAATAAAATCTCATTCAGTTAAGGAAGCAATTCTCAATTTGGGCGATTTTGCACCTTCAGGGGCTATTTGGTAATGTCTGAAGACAATTTTAGTTGTTACAACTGGAGTACTACTGGCATGTAGTGGGTAAAGGCCAGAGGCACAGGTCAGCCCACTATAACCATTGTAAGAATTATCTGTCCCCAAATGTCTGTAGTGCTGAGGTTAAGAAACCACAAGTTGAGGATTCTGAACTAGGTCAAAGGATGAGTGCCACACCATGGATTAGACTGGGGCTGTCCAACAGAGCCTTGTGCAATGATGGTAATGTTTCCTAATCTACACTGTCCAGTATGGCAGCCAACAGCCATGTGTGCCTATCAAATGCGAGAAATACAGGTGTGACCGAGGAACTGAATTTTAAAATTTTATCATTAATAATTTAAATTTAAATAGCCACACACGGTCAGTGGCTACTCTACTGGACAGGGCAGAATGGCTATCCACCCTTTCTGACTCCCAGACCGATGATCTTTCAGTTTCACAGCCTGTTTCCTTCCACTCTTCTGAAATCATCCACCCACCCAACTTTACCACTAAGGTTGGGCTGAGAGGAAAATACAAAAGGAAAAAAATAATAAAACATCATCATTTAAACATTTTGAACATTGGAAAAAAAAACCAAATATTAGATCGTGATTACACATACATGTAATAAAACTGCAGAAACAAAGTTATTCCTACTTCTACTTTCAGGGAAGGGTTGCATGTCAGAAAACAAACAATCCGCCTTGAGATCATGAGGTTTTCACTCGATTTCTCCACCTGGTCACTTAACAGTCTCTTACTTATCAGAAGTTGGGTAAGAAGACAATATCACTAGCAAATTCTCAGCTTCTGATTCTCTCCCATCACAGAGGCCACGCTCCTGTCTCCTGGTTTTGATGGAGACCAGTGAGGACTCACCCAGTGTTATGCACTGTGGCAGGCACCACACATCTACGATGCTCATTTAAACTGTAGCCCTTTGGGATATCAGGAGGTTAAAGAATTTGGCTCAAATCACAGCCAGTGAAGAGGGAAGCTGAGACTCCCAGATAGGGCTCCAAATATCCTGCTTTCAAACACCGGGATAAGGGCCTGAAACTTGGGAAAGCACCACTGGCTGGGAAGGCACGAAAAGTCCCTCTACCCCTACTCCTACCCCAGGGAGTCGACAGCAAGGGGATGCAAACCCGGGGGGGTGGGGGTGGGGTGGGGTGTCTCAGTGACTCTTACTTCTCGATCTCCAGCGCTGCCACCTTCCGCTTTTCGTATAGCTTGTCATTAAGGGCACGCACGATGTTGGGCGTGAGCGGCGCGAAGTCCTTCTCGGGGTTCATAGCTGCAGCTCAGGATGGGTCCTGGAGCCTCGCGACTCAACCCGCGGCTGCCAGGACCGCACCAGGGCCAGGGGAATCTGCGGCTCCGCGCTGCCACCGGCGCCGGTTCATGGACCACGCCACCCGAGTCTGCTTGTCTCGCTTTACCGTCGCGTGATGCCCCAGAACCTGGGCCCAGACCCTCCTTTCCCACACCCGACCCAGACCGCCTAACTGCTCACGAGACCAGCTCCCGCCAGGCACCGGTAGCGTTCAGTGGGTAGCGGCCATGTTACTCGGGTCACGTGACTCCGCAGCAACTTCCGCCTTCCGCCACGAAGACACGCCTCTCTCCAGACACGCCTCCGCACGCAGGCCGCACGTGGTTGGCGGTGCCCAACAAAAGCTCCACCCCCCTCCCCATCTACTGTCCTGCTGGGCGACCCATTAGGTGGCTTGAAGAGAGCTTTCTAAGGCTCATTTGCCTCACATAGCGAGCCTCTGTAGACTCGTGAGACCTATCTGGTTCTGTAGCCTGAGTCTAGATAATTTCTGCTGAATGAACTAGTTCGTACAGTACTTGGTCACTTACCAATTTCCCATACGCTAATGTTTCCCACAATTGAAAAAACAGTTAATTTTGTATAAACCCAAGTTCTTATAATTGAAGAATAAATTTGAGAAGAAACGGAAGCATTTAGGAGTGCTTATAGAAGTCCACTGTGTCTACTTTGTTTTGGTCTTACATAGGGCTCTTAAGTGCGGTTGAAGTCCCCGCCCCAGGTAGAAACTGTCAACTAATTTAGCTTCTTTTCTCACTTTAGGAAAGGTCCTTATCTCCCTTCCTAGATTAGATGTATCCTCTTCCATTTCTAAGCTTTATCAGCTACTTAGAGATATTTTAACAGTGGAATATATTATTTTCTTTTGTCTGACCCTATGGTTTGGCTGCTCTGACTGCCTGCCTACTCGTAATAACTAAACCACTACACTACCGTTTTCGCCATATCCTAGCCACTGCTGTTACTACTTTTCTCAAATCAAGTCACTTAGAAAAAATCTTAAATTCCCACTACTTTAATCATGGGTTTGAAATTTATATTTTTCCTAAGACATTAATTTCCCACTTAAAAATGGTACCTATCACATAAAATCTCAGATAAGACGGGTGGCTGTCACCCTGCCACTTGGCAGTGGGGATGTATGAGCTGTGCTCTGATAGCCAGAAAGGATGGCTTATACTGAGCATCCCCAAACCTGCTGAATGTTCCTGTCCCTTCAGGTACTTTAAGAGTCAAACTAAATAATGGAACAGAAGTTTCAACTGTGTAGTAAAATTAAAAAAATAAAAGAGAGAGAGATTTGTGGCAACAATGTGGTTAAAGATGCAGTAACAGGGAGATGCAACAGAATTCCTTATTTTAATTATTATTATTATTATTTTGAGACATCTTGCTATGTAGTTCAGGCTGGGCTCGAACTCATGGCAGTCTTCCTACCTCAGTCTCCCAAGTGCCGGAATTACAGGCCTGCAGCACCACACCCAGCAGAATTCCTTATTTTAACAGGATTTAGGACAGGTTTAAACCACAATGGGGCTTAATAAATAGTTTTAGATGGATGTGCTAGTCTTCTAATGAGTGAAACGCACACATAAAGCTTGCAACAATCTTGAACATGGAACATCATCTTCAACTCATAGATCTGAAACAGAGACACAGTGAGTAATTAAGGTCTCTACTCAGTTGATGTTTAGTTAAAGGGGGAGATTATTTGGGTGGGCCTGACCTAATCAGATGAGTCCTTAAAGGAATTAGAAGAGATCTGCCATGGGAGAGATTCTCCTGCTGCCTTTGAAGATCAAACCTATCATATTGTGAATCACCTATGCTGGTATGGACAGTGGTCTCTTGCTGAGAGCAGTCCTCTATCACCATTTGCCAGGAAAATGGGAACTCTAGTCATATGACAGCAAAGAAATGCAGTCTGGCAACACACTGAGGGAGTCTGAAAACAGATCTAGTTGAGCCTCTAGATGAAGATGTAGCTAATCCTTGATTTTAGCCTTTTGGGTCCCTGAACTGAGAATCCAGTTTGGTCCATTGTGGACTCCTTAATCCCATGGAAACTATGGGGGTAAGAGACCTGTGTTACGTGGCTAGGTTGGTAGTGGTTTGTTATGCAGCCACAGAAAATGACTACAGGGGCTAATCTAAAACTCAAGTGGTGGGGAAATTGTCTAAAAATAATCCTTGAAAATGTGATGTCTCTTACTGAAGGGTTTTCATGGGTGTCAAAACCTTTTCCTACACTGTCTGATGAATGGAGGTAGATGCACCAGCAATTTGAAAACTGCCTCCAATATGGTTTTATGTCCAGAAAAAATGTACCGCTTAGAAGTTTTTTCCTCTTACCTTGTTACTGAGTAGTACTGCCAAGGACATTTCCACATGTCTTACAAAGTTTGTCTTTAGGATATAATGATGGTTGATGAAAAACAATGAAAAAATCAAATCAATGTTGGTGATTTGGGCCCATTTCTCCAATATGCAGTCATTTCTACTTGACCTATATCTAATGCATTATATCCTCTGTTTCTTTGTGTTTTGGTTCGGTGTTTTCTTAAAGGTGAATTGAATTTCCCATGATCTCAATGTGCTATGGCTTTTAATAATTGAAGTGGTACAGAAAAAATTTTTAAATAAAGAAATTTTTTTCTCCTGAAATTACATTCTGGATCAGGTTGCTAAGAAACTAGTTTCTTATTCAAAGCCCCCAACCAATGCTTTGTCCTACCTTTAGGTCAGAAGTTCTTAGAAAGAAGTGGCTTCTTTTCTCTGATATCTTGGAGAATGTCAACTAATTAAGGTTACGTATTCACGACGGGACTTGCAGCGGAGTATAAAGTCCAGGCATGATTGGACTGCTAGTGACGCTGCGAAGGAAGCCTAGGGGCCACCTGTGCCTACTCTGCATGCTCTCCTCTTCTCTGACCTGTTGGCCAGCTCTGGCTTGCCCTGCTGTGCTCAGACTCTTCTAGAGTAGTGGATCATGAATACATCTGGCTGCATGCTGAATATCACTTTGGCATTGTATTATGTGATCTTTCACCCAGAGGTGATAGAAATGAGACTGAGCCAAACAGTGTAAGCACACATACTCCTGCAGGGGAGAAGGGGTTTCGGTTGAACTGGGGATTCAGCATTCGGTCAAGAGAGTAACCCAGAGGGCTGAGAATGTAGCTCAGTGGTGCTGTGACTGCCTGGCAAGTGCAAGATCCTGAGTTCAATCCCTGGTACCAGAAAAAAAAAAAGAGTACTGGGGTGGGCTGAAGTTTGGTAATTTCCATTGGCCAAGGACATGGTTCCGAAAGATGTTTCTTCTTGTGATGGATTGGACCACTGGGTGGGTTGGTCATGGTCAACTCTTTCTAGAGGCTGTTGAATTTTTGTGTATCTGGTGCCATTATCCTGCACAATACATCCTGGACCCGTGGTACGTGCTTGGGCTTTAGAGGGGAGAAAGGAGAATGAACAGGAAAGCAAATACAACACATCAATGGGCAATGGGCTAAGTTAACCTTGTTTTATAGTCTTGTACCAAACATTTTATTTTATTTTATTTTTTTAGTAGGAAAAGTATTTTATTTATATGGAAAAAGCTACAGTAAGATCTGTAAAAGGTGTCAATATAATATTGCCTATACAGAAAAAAATTCAAATGTGAATAGCAACAAATAAAAGTTACACATCTTCCTACTTAGCAGTGCAATTAATTCACATTGCAATAAAGTTAAGTCAAGTCTAACAAAATCAAAACAAGTGTTTCTCCATAATCAGTATACTGAGAATTACAGTGTAAAGATCATTCAGGTTTAAGAAATCTGCAATCAATCTACAGAATATCCTAAGACAAGGAAGACACAGTTAATTCATTTAATTATCAGCTGTTGGGGTTTTTCAATACTGTTCACAGGAAAAACATAATGAGTTGACATACACATAAATAGAATATATTTAGTCTATACAGTAAAAAAATACAAATTATAAAGTGAGCTAACAAAGAATGAAATCTGAATACAGATTTATAAAAGTGACCACATCTCAGACAACACATACATTATTTCTCAGGTAAAAACATTTAGTTTCAGCAAAAAATAATTTGGTTGCTTTTCAGCTGCACTGTAGATCTTGTAAGCTGAAGATGCAGATATCTAAGTTTCTTAAAAACCATGATAAATGTCTTTCTCCATGCATACAAAATGATAAATGCTCTCATCACAGTCTTAAGGCTATTTTTGGAAGTTTTTGTCTTGCTCCAGAAACACATTTAAAATGGGTTAAAATCAAAGGGTTTCACGGTACAATGAAACAGTAAACAGTGCTCAATTTACTGCTAATGTTGAAAAAAATCTAGATTTTACAGTACTGTTATATATGAAAAGGTTCTTTTTGATTTTACATTGCATATTTCTGAGTCCATTCTCTTGCGTGTCTGTTGTATTTTTCTTTGTCTGATTTATAGATTTGTGCAATACTTGGTACTAAGGGGTCATCTGGATTAGGATCACAAAGTAGAGAACATATGGACAATAAAATTTTTGATACAGTCAAAGCTGGTGACCACTGTGACCTCAGGATATCAAGACAAATACTTCCATTACTGTTTATATTTAGATGATAAATTTTTGTTGTGAAAGCAATCTTTGGTGGTTTAAAAGGATAGTCTGTCGGAAAATGTACAGTGAGAAAGAAGACTCCACCTTGGTATGGGTTATCAGGAGGCCCCATAATGGTTGCTTGCCAGTGGAACAAGTCATCTCCCACGGGTCCAGCGGAACAGTGAGCAGGTGGATCACGCTGTAGATCACTTAATTCTTTCTGAATCCGCTTCAGCGCCATGGGTCAGGGCGGACGGCGGGGACGCGGGCGCGGCTGCAGGGCTCGGGGGCGCGGGTCGTAGCGGACTCGGCTTGCGGGCTGCTCGGCTTGCCGGCTGCTCGGCGGGCTCAGCTCAGCTCGCCGGTTCCTTTGCTCCGAGTGCTCCCGAGCGCGAGTGTGCGCGGGTGTGCGGGCGGGGACGCCCTGTACCAAACATTTTAAAATGATCAACACATGTGTGTGCAGAACTGAGTAGAATATGACCCAAGGTTTAAGACAGCGAAGGGGAAACATAATATGAAGACAGAGATGCTAAGCCTTTTATCCCATTTTAATCACCCATTGGATCTCTGTATGCTCATATAAAGGGTCAGTGCTTTTAGCAAAAGTGGCCTTCAGGTCCCTAGGAAGTAACCTCACACCTCTTATCATAACCTACACATCAGAGGTGTCATCTTACAGCAAAGCTAGTGGGATGCTAATAACATATGGCTGCCAAAATTAGTGGTTTTTAAGTTGACTAAGAGCAAGGAAGCCAGAAGGCTTATTTAGGTTGTTCTTTGGCAACAGTTTCTCATTTTATGCAAACATTCTGCTTCTGGGTTTTATTAAGGTTTCATGACTGGTCTGTTGAAAAGTGCAATGCAGTTTACTATGTGGGTTTATTTTGCTAGTCCACCTTCTGTCAAACCACTGTCCCACCACAGTGGTTCCTAAGGGTCTCAATTCCACAGTGATACTTCACCTACATCTGTGTAATGCCTGGTTGTTACAAACTTGTATTAGAACTATAACAACTATTAAAAGAGCTATTACCAAGTTATGTAAAAGTTATCACTGTATATAACTTGTAGCAAGAGAATGTTGGTGACATCCAAATATACCCCAATCAAATCAGCTTCTCCAACAACAAAGCAATTTTAGCTGGAGTTTCAGGACAACATGGATGAAGGCATAAGAGACTTGGGGAGGTCACACATGGGATTTGTTGAGATCTCGAGGATCCTTGCCAGTGTCATAACATCATCACCTTTGACTTGAGGCATGTCTCCCAGAGAGAAGAGGCTGGACTTAGCACACCACACTCACCAGAGGTTCTAGGGAGCAATGACAGGGAGCCCCCTTCACAATGCATTCAACCACCACAGTCCCTCCCCTTCATTTTTTTTTTTTTTTGGTACTGGGGATCGAACTCAGGACCTTGCGCTTGCAAGGCAGGTGGTGGAACCACTGAGCTAAATCCCCGGCCCCCTCCCCTTCATTTTTTAACATCTCCTAGTTAGGGGTCTCCTGGCCTGCTTTGCTGAGAATATATGAATATTCTTTCAAATGTAACTTCTACAAGCAATGTCATGATGCTTTTCTCCAAGCCCCTGTCCTGGCCCTCTATTGAGCTATTTTTGCCATTCCAAATTTGCTAATATAAAACTTTTTGTTCTTGTTTCTTTGAGGCTGAGGAAATATGAGAACAACCTAAAGGGAAGAAATGTACCCGCTCCTAGGTGAGCCTGGAAAGGGTTCCTGTGATGCAGGATGAGAGTGGGCTCTTGGTCCTAGGGAGAAGGGATTTCTTCCTCTCTTTGGGCCTAGGAGGATTTGGACTCCAGACACAGTAGTTTGGGGAGACCTGGAGCAGGTGAGGAGTGGAAATTGCCCCTTACAACCCATAGGCAGTTTGCAAACAGTGCCATTTTGGTGGCAGTGACACCGGAAGTGGCCAGTTTCTGGAGCAACCAGTTTGGGGAGGTGGGTGGGAGCCCTCCAGCTTCCAGGGAACAGGTCAAAATGGTGGCTTTCCAAATTGAAAGAATCGCAGAGTCTCATCACGCCCTTATTATAGCCAGCTAAATTAGTTGGAATATTATAGGTAGTCACAGGGCTGGGCCCTCAAAAGAGTCAGCGCAGAAGATGAGAACACATTACAACCGTGCCTGGAGGCGCATCTGTCAAAGGCCAGGCCTCAAGATAAAGATGGAATGACCAGGCCGACATGCCTCCCAGAGGAATAAGCAATAAATTGAAGATTATACTCACCCAGTTCAGTAAAGTCCAGATAGACATCACTCACCCAGGTAGGTGACCCGGACCTCCTGATCCACCCCTTCCTGAAAAGGTCTTGTTCTTTCCATGTACACTTGCTACGTGACCTGCTTCCCCATTGGATCATTATTACCTAAGCAGCTATACTTGTAATCTCATTGGTTAATTATAGTTTTGACCCACATTGTACCTACCTTGTGATTTTGCTCTATAAAACTCCCTCTGAGAAGTGGGGTCTGACAACCCACTTTCAGTTCCCCTCCTCTCAGGAGCTCTCTCTCTCTCTCTCTCTCTCTCTCGCCCTCCCTCTCTCTCTCCCTCCCTCTCTCTGTAAATTCTTCTTACTCTTAACCTCTGTTGTTCCTTAGAATCATTCTTCTATTTCAGGGAACCCAAGCTCGGCATATCGGACATCTACTAGGTTGGGAGTTACTTCTTCCTCTACATCACCCTGACAGCTGGTGTGTTAATCCAGCTTCGCACGTTAGCCTCCACCTTTTTTTTCAGTTTCAGTAACCATTAGGATTTTAGGGTTGCAATTGTTGAGAAGGTTCCCCTTTTGAACATGTGCTGATGGCCAATAGCCCCTTGCCTCCCCCTGCCTCTGGTGAAGGGTGGTAGCAGGGCCATTTTGGAGAGGGCTGCTTTCATCAGCCAGCCATTAGAGGGTTCTGGTGAAAAGTGTAGGCAAAGTGATCTCCAAACAGGGCTCTGAGCCATTCTGTGCAGGCCAAGCACCTGCAGGCCTCCTTCAGATGCAGATTCTGACTCAGAAGGTCTAGGGTGGGGGCTGAGGTCCTGCCTTCCTAAAGTTCCCTGGTGATGTACAGGGGCCCATGGGCCACTCAGATGGTGAGGAGGCCAGGCTTTAGAGCCCTGGGTAGCAGCCTGCTTCTGCAGCAGCAGGGACAGCAGCACCAGGAAGTAGTTACAAAGGCAAATTTGCCAGCCCTACCCAAACCTTCTACATCAGACCCTCTGAGAGGAGGGTTCGGTGTCTGGGTTTTAGCAAGTCCTCTAGGAAATTCTGATACATACTAAAACTGGAAACCATTGATACAGATGCTCTGTATTTGCCAGTCTTAAGTTTGTTGATTTTAGCGTCCTCTCAGATTACTGGTTAGTGCAGTCTTTGCTCACCTGACCACTGGGGAAAATCTATCTTGTTCTTTGTCTTTACACCTCTTTAGGTGTCTTCAGTGGTTATAAAAATGAACTGTTTATAAGCGTAGGTCTGAATTTACAAGCACTCTGGAAAAAGCTTAATTTCGTATGAGCTATGTAGAGTGTATATTGGCCTAAGGGTTGTGGGAGATACAAAAAAAGTAGAAGAGTCTTCACTTGTGAACACCTCTGATAGGTACAAGGGTTTATCAAAAGACAGGTTGCTGGGCCGCACTCCCACAATTTCTAACTCAGTAGGTGCAGGGTAGGGCACCTAGTAAAGAATTTAGATCTTTAGTGCTGGTGCTGGTGGTCCAGGGGATTTTGGAGATCTACTCTAGAGTATTCGTTCCCAAGTGGCCATCTGCTTTCATGCCTCCTCCCTCTCTTGCAGGGGTGCTGTAGGGAATTAGAAGGGGGGGCAGGAAGTAGAGGCGGGGGACCCTCAGTGAAAGGTGTGTGCTTGCAGGAGCAAAGTCACTCCAGGGCCAGTCTTCAGCCATCTTTATTTCAACACTTGGCACCGACAGGTAAGTGGTCGTTGGAATACACACCTCGAGACCCAAGGGAAGAGGCAGGCTTGAGGCCAGGCCTCTGGGCTGCACCAGGTACCCCAGGGCAGAGCTTCTGGAATGGTGCTCAGGAAAGGCACTGGCCTACCTGGTCATCCTTATGTGCACACAAAATATCAACACATCCAACTGGGACATGGTCCTTCCCCTGATGGGATTCCTGACTCAGTTGTGGCACAAACGGCTGGGTGTGTGTTTTCTCTGTAGCCCTGGCTCTCAACTCAGCAGTACAAGTTTTGCAGACAGAGATGCTTATGCCCTCCCCAGACTAATTAGAGTGGAATTCGGGGAGGGGTGGATTCTGGGTGAGAATTAAGTGAGACAATGTGCAGATGGGTAGGGGAATCACTGATCTCCAGCCAACTTCGGTGCCCAGGGCCAGGGACGGCACTGGGGGCTGCATCTCTATCTGCCATGCGGGAGACCTTTCTGTAGGCAACAGATATGAGATTCGGAGGGTAATCGTATAAAAATCGAAGAGAAAAGAGGATGAGAAAATCTCTTGGTTGCCCTAATGTTATCTGATCGCTTTGAAAATAGTTATTTCTTTGGCTTTTATATGAAAAGAAAATAAAATACCACATCAAAATGGTCTCATATCTAAGGGTGCTTTAGATTTGAAGATGAAACTACAGTGCCTTGGTGTCAGGCGCGGCTAAGTGCTGTGAGGAGAAGATCATGAGTGTGATACCTGCATCTTTTTGTTAAAATTGGGGGTCATTATAGAGTGCTTGAGCTATGGAAAATATCAAGAAATAAAATTCAGGAGCTTTCAAGGACTGAGTTACCTCAGATAAAGATCTGTTGCATGTAGCTATAATGCTTCACATAAAATAAATATTTTATAGCTGTTTTAAGAACATATAATATAGAAATAACTGCCCCTATCATTAAGTGAGGGGTGTAATATGGTCCCTTTAGAATTCTTACTTTCTTCTGTATTCTTTATCAGGTTCGGATGATGTGTGGCTCTTGAGCCCGAGGAGGTGGCTTTTGGTTGGTGCAGGTGACCCTGCTTGCCACTAAGGGGTGATGCCCTTCAGGTAATAAACCCATTTAATTCCTGCTTCACTGCCTTCACAGGTTGGGCAGGTCACAGTCAGCTTGGTGGTGATGGGGGTTTTGGTGCCGGATGGGTTTCCTTCAAAGGAGACTGTGATGTTGTTGACCTTCTTGGGCCGCACAGAGTCTGCAGCACGGACAGTGAAGGCTGGGTTATTCACAGTGCAGGAGAAGCTGGCTGTGTGAAGGAAGATGTTCTTGAAGGGGATGACTATGTTGTACCCAGCTCGGATCACGAAGGGTCCCTGGGGCTTGGGGGGTAGAGCCATTCCGAAGAGGGGGATGATGTACTCCCCACCTAGAAGTGATGCCAGGGTCAGGATGCCCTTGGTCTCACCCAGGTGGCTGGGTTCAAAGAAGACTTCCATGCTGACTTCAGTGCCTCCCTGGGCTCCTGGGGGTGCACTGATGACTTTTTCTGTGTGAAAATCTGGACAGTCTGTCTGAAAGGGAAAGGTACAAATTCAACTCACAGAGGACTCTAAAGAGCATCCCAGGAGCCCGAAGTCCACCCTGACCTCTCCAGGCCTGGACAACAAGCTGGGCAGGCTATGAAGCAGGGTCCCTGTTACCCTTAGAGCTCAGTCCCTTGCAGAGTAGGTATAACTCAGTATTTTCCCTGCTCTGCTACCAAGAAATGGAGGCGAGATGTTAGTCCTGTGCCCTAAGACAGGCAGCTAGGTCAGGTTGGTAAGGCTGTTCCCCCATATCTGGTTCTTCTTTTCTCCCATGCACAGGGAATATGGGACATTCTGGCTCCTTGGGGATGGGTGTGGCTATTTGTGGGCAATTAGTTCTGAGCAGAAGTGATAGGTGTAACTTCCATCCTAGAGCATAAAATTGCCTAAGTCCTGTCCGTGTCTTTTCACTCTCCTGAATCTATAACTGAACACATCTGAAATGGTGGTTGCTCTTCAGCTGGATCTCCAAGGAGCTGTCATAAGTAGAGTTCCCTGTGGACTTTGTTCTTTTAAGCTACTGAGATCTTGGGTTGCTGCTATAGCATGACCAAGCCTCTCTGGACCAATACAAGTGAACAAGAGCCCATGCCTCTTGATTGCAGCCACACACCCCTGACTTTTGCTAGGCTCACGACTTCTCAGTGTAAAAGCTACTTTTCTCAGCTCCCCTGTGGATAAGTGTGGTCCTGTGATGTCATGATAAAGCCCCTGGGCTGATGTGGACCAAAGTAACTCTCTGCAGAGCATGGAGTATCGGGACAGAAGGGAGTCACAGAGCTGCCATTCTGACTCATACTGAGAATGCCTGGGGGCTGTCATTTGTAAGAAAAATAAGCTTTATTTTGCTATTACTTTGGCTTCCTGTTTTAGTAGTTCAACATATATTCCAACTGATATGATAGCTAATGTAAATGGATACCTAGTCTAGGAGAGGTGATAAGAAAGTGGCTTTATCAATAATATTTGAAAGTGCTTCCAGCAGTCTGGTGGGATTGAGGGTTGGCTGCTATGTTTTGAATGTCCCCACCAAAACTTATGTTGAAATTAATCCCACTGTGAGGCAATCAGAGGTGGGACCAGGTGGGACCTAATTTAAGTGGGGTCTGAAGGCAGCCCTCACAGGGATTGATCCATCAATGAATCTAATGGATTAGTCTGTCAAAGGGTTATCTTGAGAGTGCCTCTGCTATAAAGGGCAGTTTGGGTTTTCTCCTGGACTCACCCCCCCCCCCGCACCACCTGCTGGCCAGCAAGAGGACTCAGCAGATGCAGCGCCTCCCACCTGGGACTATTCAGCCTCCAGCATTGTGAGGGGAATAAATCTTTATTCATTATAAATTACCCAGTCTGCGGTATTCATTTATAACAATGGAAAATGTACTAAGGCAGGAATATTATCTCCATTTATAGCTCAGAGAGCTTAAGTAAATTATTCATACATAAAGTTGGTGATGAAGCCAGGATTCAAATCTGTGTCTGTATGATTCCACATCCTCCACTCGTGACCATCAATTGACACTGTCTCCCTTTATTGACCCCTGAACATGATGCAGGAAGCAACACCCATCCTATCCCAGCTAGATAAGATAAAGTCTGTAATGGAAGAACTCAGGCCTGGTACTATTTGTGTCTAGCTGGGAGTTTCCAGGTTTCATTCAGGCCCCTGAGACAGGGCTCACTATGACAGAGAAGCACCTGGTTTCTCTGTGCCTTGGTGTCTTCCTCCCATTATTTTTGAACCCAGACTTCTGCCAAAGAAAGGGCTGCTCACCCTGGAGGAGTACTCTGTCTTCTGCCGTGTATAATTGATGAACTTTGCAAAGATGCTTTGGCTGCTGCCAAGAACAGTCTGGAAGTGGATGGGCTTTTCAGGAGGTGCTGGCACAGCCTTCAGATTGAGCTCGTACTGGTAGTAACCCAAATCACTGTTGTACAAAGTTAGTCTTCCTAAGGTTTCGCCAGCTTTCAGGGGCTGGTATTCAAATGAGAATGTGCCCTGGAAGAGAAGATAGAGGCTCTTCTATGTTGGAATCAGTCCCATTCCCCGCCACCCAGGGACCTGCCCAAGGCCTCATAGCAGGTTAATGGGGGAAATGGTGCTTCACATCCAGGTGTGGTGCCACACACCTGTAATTGCAGAACTCTGGGAGGCTGAGGCAGGAGTATCACAAGTTCACACCCAGCCTGGGAAATTTAGTGAGACCTTGTCTCAAAACAAAAAATAAAAAAGGCTGGGGATACAGTTCAGCGCAAAGCCCCTTGCCTGGTTCAGTTCTCAGTATTGCAACAAACAGACAGACACTACTACAACTTCTGTCCTGTGTACTCTTTTCTTCCCCACAGTCTCTCTTTCTCCTAGATCTCTTGTGCTAGGGGAAGCAAGCTACCAGGCTGAAAGCAGCTCCAGGGAAAGATCCACTTGGTAAGGATCTGAGGCCTCTAGCCAAGGGCTAGCAAGGAACGGGGCCTCTCCAGTAACCATATGCATGGTTTCAAAAGCAGAGTATGGAGCCCTGGTCACCTGGGGATGATGAGAGTCCTAAAAGAGTTCCTGATTCCTCCTCTTGAGAGATCTAGGGCCAAAAACCACCCAGCCAAGGGCTGCTCTTGGATTCTTTATCCTCAGACCTGTGCAGCAGCAAATGTTTGCTGTTAACTTGTTAAATTTCGGGGTAATTTATTACAGGTTGACAGATTACTAATATAACTAATACATTTTTTTTTTGAGACAGGGTCTCACTTTGTAGGGCAGGCTGGCCTTGAACCCACTGTGTATCCCAGGCTGGCTTTGAATTTGCAGTGATCTTTCTGCCTCAGCCTCCAGAGTGCTGAGATTAAGTGCCACCATGCCTGGCACTAATACATTTAAAAATTTTTTTTAATTTAAATTTTTAATTTTTTAAATACATTCTTCAAATAATCTATAAATTCAATGTAATTCAATTCAAAATTCTACAGGTATTTTACTTTTACTTTTTTTGAAGAACTCGATAAGCTGATTTCAAAATTTACATAGAAAATGCAAACAGTCAAGAATAACCAGGACATTCTTGAAGAACAAGAAGAATATAAGGTTATTAAGTCTTAACGTAGAGCTACAGCGATTGTTTCCTTTATCAGATAACAGCCTTTCACATAAGCATATTACTAATTAGGATACTGCAAGGCGGCGAGGAAAAGATATAAGGCGAGTCAGTCTGGGACAGTTTATGTTGACTTGTGAGAAAGAGGAAACTGGACTTCTCACATTATACCTTAAAAATCAGTCCCAGGTTTTGGGTAGGATCAAAGCAGCAGCTGAAGCTTAGAAACTCCTTAAGTCCCTCTGCAAAGCACACAAATCAATTAGATTGACAACAACAACAACAACAAGAACAACAGCAAGAAATCACAAGTGACACCTGAAACAGAACCAAGCAAATAGGGAATGAATACCTAGTCCTTCTAAATATGAGTGAGCAGGGCTACACTACTGATAGCCATGAGACTGGTCTGGTGTCATGGTCTGGTCCCTATGTTGAAGAAGTAGAGGGAAGACAAAGAAACCTCATTCCTGAGAGCCAGAGAACCTGGAAATCAGCCCTGAATTGAAGGTTCGCTCTCAAACCAGAAAATATGACAGGACATCTGACCATGGCAGGTGAAGCTGGCGGGCTGGTGGGGCGATGCCAGGCTCCAGCTGATTGTGACTTGAAACCAGGTGTGACAGTAGAGGCCACGTGAATGCTGACAGCCAAGCCACTGAAGCTCCTTTTTGTTTTGTTTTGTTTTCTTGGTACTGGGGATCAAACTTGGGTCCTTGCGATTTTGAGGCAGGTGGTGGAACCACTGAGCTAAATCCTTGGCCCCTGAGCTCCTTTTTAAGACAAAACCTGGTACCAAGAGGAAACTGTGAGAATAAATCTATTTGATCATAACAGAGACAATAAGGGCAAAGGAAAGATAAAACTCAGATTTAAAAAATGAGCAAGAGTACAAAGAAAACAAATCCAGACTCTAGATTCTGAAGGGTATGGAAGAGCTAGAGTTGGAGTAAAGGGAACAAGCCAGGGGTGGAAGTTGGGAGAGGCGGAAGGGATTTTTCTGAAATCCGGACAGTGAGAGTTTGGAGTGATAAACTGATAAAAAGAATCAAAGAAAGTTCATCTTCCTACTGGTTCATAACTCGAGGCCATGTCTTCCTAATCACTGTTACAGTTTTCTTGTGCATCCATCCAGAAGTTGTCTGTGACTAAACAAGCATATATATCAGCATGTCTGTGTTGTACACTTGGTACATTATTTTGTATCTTGCTTTTCTTTCTAAAGTTTTAGAATTTTTTGGTCCTGGGGATCGCACTCAGGACCTTGCGCCTGCCCTGGCCCCTCTTTTCTATTTTTTTATTTTGAGACATCATCTTGCTAGGTTGCCCAGGCTGGGCTTTAACTTGTGATCTTCCTGCCTCAGCTTCCTGAGTAGCTGTGATTACAGGCCTGCGCCACCTTACCCAGCTCATTGCTTTCCTTTTTATCACATATATTCTATGTTTCTTTTCCTTTGTGGTTCTAGGGAACGAACCCAGGGTTTCATGCATGCCATGGAAGTGCTTTGCCACTGAGCCACACCCCCAGCCCTATGCTCCTTTTATAATTAGCACCCCTCCCCTCAAGTACTTCTCTCAGGGCAAGCCAAACAAAGAAACAACGGAGGCAATGTTCCCAATCAAGAAGTCCATTTTACCCATCCAAACCAAAGCTGAGGGAGGGCCTCTAGTTCACAGGAGGACTTTGGCGATAGAGGAAAGGAACACGAAGGTGATTTTCCCCTGCCTTCCTGATCACTGCTAGGCCCAGCCCACACTCAGCGGACCCAGAATGCAAACCCTGGAGGCCTCGTGGATAGAGAACCCTCTGTCACAGCCTCGAGCATGGCCGTACCTCAGAGTTGGCAGGCACAGCAAACTGGGAGGGCAGGCTGATATCAGACACCCTGCATTCCGCGGAGAAGGTTGCTGAGTAGGGCAGGGGGTTCTCCAGCTTGATGGAGGCTGATGCGCTCTGCCGCACTGGGCTTGTCATTTTGATGGTTTTGATGGTGCCCGAAGGGGTGACCTTGAAACTCACCGTGTAGAACAAGAACTCATTAGTCACCTCATTTCGGAAGATCACCTGCATTCACAGGGAAGATGGGAAGAATGGGGCGGGGGGGGGGAGGTGTTAGCCAAAGATCTTCTGCACACACGAAGGGCCCTGTTCTCTTAGCCTTGCCTGGGCACAAGAAGTGCCCATATGTACCAGCGGGTACGACCCTGGCAGCCTGCCTTTCTCTTCAGGCATTCAGGTCTGGCTTGCCCCTGGTGAGAGACAGTTAAGCAGCCTGGGTTTGCTTTGGAAGTAGCTAGAGCAGCTCAGTCCGGTGTTAGCACCTCCCCAGTGGGCACAGCCAGCCAGCCTGGAGAATAAGTGAGACCTCGAGAGCTTCAAGTTGCTGTGGGCTTTGCTCCTGCTTCTCTTGCTGCTGGAATTGTTGACAAAAGGTGACAACAGCAGCATCTAACAGTGAGCTGTTACTGCGTGGCAGGCACTGGAAGCACAATTTGTAGGCACTGTTACTGTTCCCTCTTACCTTTTTTTACAGATGAAAAAAACCTAAAGCTTAGCCAAGTTAAGTACCTGACGCAAGGTCAAATGCAAAGAAATGTCATTACCAGGCCCCGAGTCCAGGTTGGTTGGACTCCAGAGCACCTGCTTGTTGGCTGCATTACCTGTCCCCTAGGCCCTGCAACTGGCTTGTTGCAATACTGCTCACCTTCTAAAGTTCTTTCCTCTGCTGAATAAAGATGTTGATCTTATATACTGTTGGTCATTCACATAGCTATTTTTATGAAGTAGAGTCTGTTCAAGTCTTTCATCCTTTTAGATATATTGTGTTGTTTATCTTGTTAGGTAGTCATAGTTATTTATATAATGAGGCATGTATATGTGTGTGTGTGTATATATATGTATGTATATATATATATGTGTGTATATATATATATATATTCTCTTAAACTCTTGTTTGTTTTTTCACTCTTAAAATCTTTCCCTGGGTGGTTCCATCACCCCTCACAGCTTTAAAAGCTATCTGTAAAAGAATAACATCCAAATATTATCTTTAGCTCTGACCTCGCCCATGAGCGACAGATCCATAGCTACCCTTTTCCTCTAAGCACTAATCTCATCTTGTAATTACGCCATCACAGTGCGGTTATGTGAGCAAGGTCCCTCTTACTCCACTAGTCTAGTTGTTCCAGGAGGATAGAGGTGCCTATTTTGGTCACTGCTCTGATACTGGCCAACAGCACAGCACACAGAATATATGCTCAATAGGCACTTGCTGAACAAAGGAATAAATTAGATGAGACAGCTCATGTGTGAAAGACCACGGGTGACTTGGAATAGTGATTGGGAAGGACACCTGTTTTCCCCTTACACAAAGACTGTCAACCCCAGGGTCAAACCTCCGGGGTTTCAAGGTGGTGCCTTTGACATGCAGATACCTTTGCAGTGTAGAGTCCCTCCTTGTGGGAAAAGAAGTTCAGTTTGTAGTCTTTCTTGGAGCCCGAGAGCAGGTCAATGTAATCAAGGCCCTTCATAGTGATGCTTAGGTCTGCCTTCTCTGGTTTCACCATTTCTATGATGACCCGGAATCTGCGGCAGTGCCGGAACACGTGAAGAAAGGAGAGAGACAATGAGACTTTGTCCAAGGGAGGGAAGGGTGGGTGCTGGTAATAACGGTAATAACCCTAGCTGCCATTTGCTGACTACCCATTATGTGCCAGGACTTGAGTAGGTGCTGTCCATGTATTACAGGCAGTTAATCTTTATGACGTCTACAGAGGTATGTGCCACTAACATCTCCATTTCACTGAAGAGAAAACAGAGGCCAAAAGAAGGAAGATAACATACTCAGGTTACACGACTAGTTAATGGCAAAAGGAGCACTCAGCCTTCCATCTGGGCCTCTACGAGCAGGTGGCCCTCAGTAAGTTATGCCTCTTCTTTGGGTCTTTGGTTGGCTCTGAGCTCCTCTCATCCTTGTACTCCATTCTACTCCTATCACAAGATCCAAGGGACTTCCTTCTCTAGCTGGGGGCTTAGTTCATAAGACAGCCCACTCAATAATAACAAAGATGATTATCATCAATATAATAATAATGGCTGATATTTATGGAGCATTTATTTGGGGCAGGCATTGTTCTAGGAGATGAGTAAGAAATGGCACTGAGCAGGAGATACTCTCCAGGTGCTTAAGCACAGGCAATGTCCAGCTACATCAGGGGCCATTACTTTGGAGCCTTTGAGCAACACAATACTCTCTATAGGCCCTGAGGAGGGGCAGGACCAAGCTTGATGGTGCAAATGGTCCCTCTGTCTCTCCACCCGGACCCCTTGCCCCACTGCCTCACCTCTGGGGCTTATTCAGCCAGTTGGTGATTGACAGGAGCTCGGTGTAGGGTGTCTTACATGGCACCTCACGGTAGATATTGGCTACAGCTTTCGGGAGTTCAGCAGTCCCATGCAGAGCATAAAGCCAGCCGGTTCCATCTGGAAGCGGGAAGAAGAGGGTGCCCTAAGGAAGAAGACCTGTGATCAGAATGACACAGAGGTCCTGTATTGGGGACCCATCAGGCATGGCGGGGACACAGGATTAGCGGAGGCTTTGCAAATAAGCATAACACTTGTGGAAACCAACTTGGTAATAGATCTAAAAAGTCACAAAAATGTTCTTATGTATTTGAACCAGGAATGCAACCTGAGGGAAATTACTGAAGAAAAATCCCTCCAAATGAAAAAGTTACACACATATTATGCACACACACACACACACACACACACAAACCACTTATAAAGTTGATGAAATTTGGAGATAAACATTCAACAACAGGGCAAGGTTAAATTATGGGAGTTTCAATCAAAGAAATATTAGGCAGTCATTAAAATGATGATCTCAAACTATACAGTTAAATAAAAAAATATTAATGACATAATATAAAGTAAAAATAAACCTAATACAAGACTGAGTATGTTATAATGACAGTTATGGCTGTATCTAAGTAAGGATTGGTAGTGAAGATAGGAGAAAATTCATTTTTTTATAGGATGGAAAACTGTGGCTACTTTTGTTTTGGCTTTTTTGTTTTTGTTTTTGTTTTTTTTGGTACCGGGGATCGAACTCGGGTCTTTGCGCTTGAGCAGCAGGCAGCAAAACCACTAAGCTAAATCCCCGGCCCTGCTTTGGCTTTTTATTGCAGCCAGCATGATGGTATTTATGCAATTGAGCTAAATATTAATTGCTTGGTGCTTAGTCTAGAATTCATTTCAGAATGAGCCCTTGGCTGTACGAGGATCCGGTACACAGGAAATGAGGACAAAAACGGAAGCCAAAGCTTGATGGTCTGGACGACTCCCCACTGTTCCATCATGATCTGGGTACTCCGGTCCTTGTTATAATATTCTCTGAGCTCCCAAACTGTCTTTTAAACTTTCTCCCTCCTTTACCTATGGCAGGAATCCCATGGGGAGGTCTCAGCCTACCTGGTGCTTGCGGTTCTCCAAGTTCATGGTGCGGGGCCTGTAGGTGATCTCGTAAGGCTTATTTTGCTGATGGGGCTCCAGTGTGATGAACTCCGGCCCTTCCCAGTGCTCACCCTCAAAGATGGGGCGCAGATTCCAGGTCTGGTTGGTGTGGTTTGACAGCAAAATGGTCTGCGTGTTCTTGCAGCGCACCTGGCAGTTGAAATTCACCACCTGGAAGAAGGCAGGCACCTCACCTTGCATGGCACTTCCCCCTGGTCTGTCTCCAGGGCCCAAGGGAGAGCATGTGTGGAGGGGAAGGCTGATTTTAACAGTACTTGTATCCTGAGTTTCAGGTGATACTTTTATTTTTCTTTCATTCTTTCAACAAATATTAATTGAGTACTTTCCATGTAGGTACTGTTCTTGGTGGTGGAGGTGAGGCAGTGAACAAAGTAACAAAAATTCCTGCCTTCAAGGATTATGCTCTAGTGGCAAGAGACAGACAATAAACAAACAAGGAAGTATAATGCAGAATATGTAGGCTAGGAATAAATGCTATGGAGCAAAATAAAGCAGGGAAAGGGAAATAACGCCAGATTGGGGGGTGGGTGTGACATTTTAGCTAGGGTGATCAGAGAAGGCCTCACACATACCAAGAATACATATTTTATTAAAGACCAAGAAGAACAAATCAGGAGACACCCAAGGGAAAAGAGCCTCACAGGCAGAGGAAACATTCACTGCAAAGGTCTTGAATTCAGACTGATGACCACGAGGCTATTCTGGCAGACATGGAGCAGTGAGAGACAAATTAGCAGGGAAGAACAGCATCTAGGGGTCATGGTAGAGAGTTTTATTTTCTTCTATTGACATAGGAGGACTTTGAGGGAGCTTTGAGTAGAGAGTTTTAACAGAATCACAGTGGATGCTGACAGGTGACAGAGGAAGAGACCAATCAGAAGGTACTTCCAATAGACCAGGTCGGAGATGACAGTGGCTTGGGTGACACTACAGATGGTGGGAAGTGGGACTATTCCAGTTGTACTTTGAAAAGCCAATAGGATTTTACGATGTATCGAATATTGGGTGTAAGCGGAACAAGATTCAGGAATGACACCTAAGTTTTTAGCCTGAGCAGCCAGAAAGATGGGGATGCCAATTATGGGGGTAGGACTGACTGTGGGATGAGCAGGTACTCAGTTCTGTATGTGTATCTTTGAGAAGCCTATTAGTCGAACAGGAAGCGGAACTTACAAATACGGAGTTTAAGGGAAAAGTCCAAATAAGAGATACATATTTTGGAATTGTCAGCACAGCGGTGCTTTTTTTTTAAGGCCAAGAAGCTGGATGAGATCCACAAGGAGGGAGTGTCTTTAGAAAAAAAAGAGAGAATCTAAGGACTTATTTCTGACAGGTGATTGCAGGGTGAAGAAGGATGAGAGGGGAGCAGTCAATGAGCCAGGAGGAAGCCAGGACAGAGTAGTGTCCTGGAAGCAAGGGAAGGAATGTCTGGAGAAGGCAGCCTGGTTTACAGCACCACACTCTGCCTACTGCTCGAGCAAGATGAAGGGTGAAAACCTTCTAGAGGACACAAAGGGAAGCCAAAGCTTGATGGGGATTCTCTTACAGCCGAGGGCTCAGTTCTGAAATGAAGTTCTAGACCAAGTCGCTGGATTTATCAACATACACAGTGCGGTATTGGCATAAAGTTAGTCACATAGATCAGTGGACAAGAATAGAGCTCAGCAGTAGACCACACTTATGTGATCAACTTATTTTATCAGGTGCAAAGGCAATTCAGTGGAGAAAGGGCAGTCTTGTCAGTAAGTGGTACTGGGATTACTGGATATTTATAGTCAAAAAGTTTTGAGGCATATCTTATATTATATACAAAAATGAACTCCAAGCACATTGAAGACCAAACTTTAAGAAGAGAATAAATAACCAAGTTAAAAGTAGAAGATTGGAATCGGCATTGCAACAAAGAAGACATATGATGGCAAGTGAACACATGAGAAAATGTTTCCCGACATTAGTCATCAGGGAAATGCAAGTGAAAAGGCTCACCGAGAACCAGAATGGCCAAAACCTAAAAAATTGACCACATCAAGTGGAAGCAAAGATGTGGAGCAAGTGCTAGGTAGGCAGAGATGTACCCCACAAGCCACAACTAGGTATTTGCCCAAGAGAAATAAAAGCCTGTGTTCTTGCTGAGTCTTGTTTGTACCTGTTCATAGCATTCTGTTTGAGTCCATCCATTTATTATTCTTGAAAGAACAAAAAGAAAGGGAGAGAGACTGGGTGTCATTTTTACCATCAGCAATACTGTTAGGAAGCAGCTATTGGCACAGTTAGGTTTCCAGGAACATGGCCCAGACAGGGTTCATTCAAGCCATCTTTTTAACCATAGAGGAAGAGAAAGGTGCTAACCCTTTGCTCACAGGTCTTATTACAGAATTTGATCTAGAAGGACATCAGTGTAAGCTTCCTTGAGAATGTAAAGCCAGAGCTGAGAGCCGAGGAATGAACAGGGATAAACTAAATGGAGAGAGGAAAGGAACGTCCTCCATCCGGCCTATCTATCCAGCAATGGGAATGGCACAGTCCTGCTGCCGCTGCATCCCTGGGCAGCAGCAACTCACCTCTTTTACAGCAGGTGGCCCCACGCAGACACCAGACAGGGTGAGGCTCAGAGGACTGCCCCCCTGGATGAAGCAGGGAATGTTTTTACAGAAAGTCTCCTTTCCCACCTCCGTGGGATGGTAGGTCACTTCGAAAGAAACCTCCATGCCAGTGGTGATGTAACCCTCATCCGGGCTGATGGAGAAATGAGGCTCGAATTTCTTGACATCCCATTTGAACCTTTTCAGACAAAAGAAGACAAGGAAGAAAGTTAACTAATACTGAGGGTTTCCTCAGGACTACAGAGAACAACAGACTTCAGGTTTTTAGCTGCTGGGTGTCCCTCCCTGGCCTGCTCCCTAGGACTCAGGGGGAGAAAGAGCTGCCAGATAAAGCAGAAGCACAGGAAGCATGGGCCAAGGTCACCCTGGTAAGGTGACCTGGCTCCCTCTCAGAGCTGAGCCAATGGTGGGAAGTGGCTGCATCTTATGTTTGTACCTACAGGACACATCAGGGACAATATATACATGCACATGTGAACATATGTCCTCAAGGTCACACAGCTAGCAAGTGGCTGAGCTAGGATTGGCGCCTGCCTGAGTCTGTGGCCTTAGCTGTTCCCTACACTGCTTTCCAGTTCAGATCCAGGAAGGTGGTGACTCTGATGTGAGAGCCGCACCTGTTCTTGGTGGCACTGGGAGCTGATGGCCCTGTGTGGTCACCTCTATGGGGCTGGGGACTTGGTCCAGGCAGGAGACAGGATGGACAGTACAGGGCAGTGCCTCCAGGGTCAGGGCCACCACACCACAGCTCACTGGGGGCCTGTCACACTGAGTCTGCATGATGAGTGGCCCCAGGGTGAGTGGTGCGCATCCTGCACTGCTGTTCAGCATCTGTGAGAGACAAGGGGAAAGAGCCTGCAAAGGAGAGTTGCTGGAGATATAGTGCACTTGGGCTCTGTTCCTGGCCATGCTCCCTGGGCAAGTCACCTAACCTCTTTGGGTCTCACTCCATCTGTGCAGTGGGGATCTATGGTACCCACCTGAGAGGGCCTGGGATAATTAAATCGAGTGTACACATAAGGATCCTCAGCACTGCACCTGCACATGGTAAGTTTTTGCTACGTGCACGGTTTTGGAAAAGTGATTCAATCTCTTTGTGCCTCAGTCTCCTCATCTGTAACATTGATCTGTAGAGTATAGATCTCCTAGGGTTGTTGGTGGGATGGAATGATGAGCCATGTAAAGGGCATGTGACAGGACTGAGCAAATGTTCTCCATCATGTTAATTTTAGTAATCACTCTGGCGAGGACACTGCTGTCACATCTTGAGGCAAGGGTGTGTGTATAGAAGGGAAAAGATGGAAATAAAAAGTGGCTGTGCTTGCAGAAGGAAGTCTGGGAGTCCAAGGACAGAGATGTCTCCAGCAGCCTGGGGCAGGGCATGGCTTCCTACCTTGCCCCCATGTCTCCTGTGTTCAACATGAGGATGCGGCGTGTGGCTTGTGTCTGAAACACGACTGGTCCAAAGGGGAGGTTATCCTGGTCCAAAGAGATCTCCAGAGCCTGGCAGCAGCCACTGAGGAGGAAGAGGGGCTGCAGGAGGCCCAGGCATTCCATGAACACCTCCTCAGAGAAGGGAGGGATGCGCTTCTTTGGGGCGAAGATGACTTCGAGCTTACAGACTTCTTTGGGCTTCAGGGTGATGTTTTGGAAGGGCACCAAGGTGAGAACCTGGGTAAAGAGCAACTAGACTCAGCAGCTGACAGTGGGGGATCCCAAGGTGGGGGTCCTCTTGGTTCCCTGAGGTCTTGCTGCTGATGCTGCCAGCCCTGGGGAGAAATCTACATCTGCTCGTACCAGCTGTGTAATCGTTGGGAAGTTACTTAAAACTTCTGTGGCTGGCTCTATGGTAAAGGTTAAGTTCATGTATATTAAATGCATGGCACCTCACAGGCATCCAATAAATGTCAGTTCCCTTTCCTTCCCTTTCCAACTCATCTTCTTGGGGATTTCATTCTTCCTCCTCCCTTGTAGAGGAAACAGGAAACTCTCAGGGTTCTGGTGTTTCTCAAGGGTACTCCCTGGGATTGTTAAAAGGCAGAGTCCACAGACCTGCTCCAGGCTGAGGGGCTCAGTCCTCCCTTCTCCCTTGGAGGGCTTGGAACGCACATTTTCAAAAGTCCCTCAGGTGACTCATGATTCTGAAGTTTGAGAGCCATTGAAAACATTTGGATGTCTTGCTCTTTCCCCTTAGTCCTGGTACAAAGCAAATCCAGAGAAAGCCTATTCCTCTTTGACCCTTAAGCTTCCTTTGGTACAGAGCGCCAAGCAGTTACCCACAAGTGGGCTGTGGCCCAGGGAGTGAGGTGAGGGACAGAGGGGTTGCATCGGCAAAGTCGTGCCAGAGATTTCTCAAACATGAGTGTGATGGGCTCACACAGGACATTGCCAGCTTTGGGCTGGCCACCTCAGAGGCAGAATCAGTATGGCTAAACTGTTAGGGGCCCGGCCCCACTGAGACCAAGGACTGTAATTTGGATTAATGAGGATGGTGTAATGGACCACGTAGGCTCCTGGGATGAGATGCCCACTGGGTCTCTTGCTCTAGGTATGCTTTCACGGCCAAGTTTTCTGTATCTTGCAAGCCCTAGGTGGCGCACAATGCTCTTTCCACATTGATTCTCACCTGGTTTTCCAGAAACACTGACCCTTGGAGCATATACTGTATACACCTTTGGCCCCAGGGGTGTCCTTCTCTAACTTGCCTTCCCGGAAGGCATCTGTTCCTCCTGTAAAATGCAGCACGGGCCTCTCTGGGCTCTGACGCCTTCTGTGCCCTTGAGCCCTGCCTGCTCTGAGCAGCCCCGCTCCTGACTCACACCATCTCCGCAGTTTCTGCTGTCCCAGGGGTGTTTATGTATCTGTGACCCCAAAAGACTGTGAATTCCACAGACCAAGTCTGTGTCACATTGGCTTTTATATTCTCTGTACCTCACACATATTTACTGAATAAACAAAAGAATGAACTGAAAGAAGGAATAGATACAGTCCACTCTCAGAATGAAACACTTGGGGTCCATTTTTGAAGGGCCAACCAAATATTGATGATGTTAAGTGGGGTAGCAGGTAGCTTGGATTCAGGGACCTTGGGGAAGTGGGTTTAGCAACACACATGTTTTTCTTTCAGCATTGATGAGACTGCAAAGCAGGACAGACTTTCAGGGGCAGACTGGTGATATTAAATGAAATACATTTTCCCTTTTGACCCAAGAGCCTACTTCTAAGTACTTGTCTCAAGTAGGGAGTCATGGATGCATACAAAGGCATTGCTGCAAGGCTATTACAATGCTTTTCATAATATAAAAAGAACAGAAACACCTAGAATGAGCAGAAATGGTCCATTCATGTAGTAGACGTGGAAATGAACAAAAGGCACTGGAAAGTGAAACGAAAATGTAAAATGAGAATAATAAAAGCATTGACCCTATACTGTTTTGGGAAAAATGATCTGAGATAGCACATAGAAAGCTGTCAGTGTGGTCTGGGTCATTCTAGATGCACAAGAAATGCGAGCTGTTGGTGTTGTTAGCCTGGTCATCCTTATGTACTGGAAGTGTGAAGAGCCCCCAGGAGTCCCCGAGCCCCAACCTTGGGTTCCTGGAGTTCTGGAGTAGAGAACAGCACAGACTGGTTAAATGTGAGCTGCGCAAGGCTGTTGTTCATGATGCAGACAGTTTTCTTCACGACTTGTCCTGGCAGGACAGCTCCTAACTTCACAATCTTACTGGCTGGATCTAGGACTGAAATCTGTGGGACAAGAGATTAGGAAGGAGGGTTCATCAGTAAATGAGAAAAATAAATGTTAATGATATGTTTATCCCAGGGAGGCAAGGGTGGCTCCCTCTCTCATAGTGATCTAACTTCACGTTGGATGGGCATTTGTTCACCCAACATTCATACACTTAAAAATGCCCACTAAATTCATTGCAAAACTACATAATTAAAACTGGGTTTAGAGAGAGGGAGGAAAAGCTCAGGGCACCTAGACAGTATATTGCAGGGGGCTGAAACCAGACTAGGGGCTCAGGGAGGCCTTCTTGAAGACCGGATGCTTATCTCAAGAGCCAAAGAAGGGCAGGTTATAGTCAGTGGGAGCCAATGGGAGCAGGGGCTGGGGAGTACTGCAGGGGGAAGAGATGGCCTGGGTGAGGTCCTGGGCTAGAGGGAGCAGCCTGTGGCTTGGAGCTAGTGCTGAGAGGAATTTGGAGAGTGAGTCAGGCCTTGCAAGGTCTTTGTCATTTTTTTATTTTGGTACTGGGGATTGAACTCAGGACCTTGGGCTTGCAAGGCAGGCACTGGAACCACTGAGCTAAATCCCTGGCTTGCAAGGTCTTGTGTGCCATAGTTGGCTGGGGAGAGAGAGAGAGTGGGCTTTGCTTTGGGAGAAATAGGAGTCAGCAAAATACAGAGTGACTCAATTTAATATATATATATTTTTTGCCACAGTGCTCTGTGAAGGCTACAGGACAGAAAGAGAGAAAGTGTGAGGAGTAGAGAAGATGGTGGTTTGGTTGGAATGGTGGCAGCAGAGGTGGAGAGAAGTAGATACACCGTGAAATCCTCATCTAAGACCCTGATTGAAATGTTGATCCGGCCCCTCAATGGCATGGGGGAGACTTTGTCTCTGTCCTGGGTCCAGATACACCAAGTGGTAGTGTCCTTTTGCTCTTATGGCTTGAAGGCTGCCAGAAATATAGTACTCCAATTTCCCTCCATGCTGAAATGCCTCATGCACTCTCGAGAATCTTGGAAAGTTTTCAATCTTCCCAAACTTTTTATTACAATACAAATGTTCCTGCCAGAAAAGCACCTTAAACCTTGACTAGACACTGGGAAGGAAGAGATGAGCTCTCTATCTGGAGAGCCTGGGTAGAAGGGATCTTTGACCAAATGTAATCTTGGGATCCACCACTGATTGGAGAATGATAACCAGTGAGGGTGTTGACATGCTACAAAGCTGAAACCTGTGTCTGCACATGTTGCCTAAAAATGTTTATTAGGCATGAAAAGAAAACATGCACTAATGTGGGAGGAGGAAGATGTGTGCGGGATGCTGCATCTGATAACCTCAAATTTCTCCAAGAAGGTAAAGAACGTTTCTCTACCTGTGATTACCTATATCTTTGATACAGTGAAATTTGGAATTAAGAGCTATGATTCACTTGAGTCTGACTGACAATTCCCCTCTTTGTGTAACTAGGGACATCTTCTCAGTGGGTCTGGTTGACTTCTGATAGGGCAACCCCAAAGGTGAAGACACAAAGGCGGAAGAGAGCAGTGTGGGCTCAAGTTACAAAGGAGGCTAGAAGAGTGGGGCGGAGGGCCAAGCCCCAAGGCCTCCCTCGTAATCCCTTACCTTCATTTCAGTGCCTTTCCCTTTGATTTTGACTGTTTGTTGAGAGAGCCCATTGATTTCAAAGGGGATAAGTTCCTGGTAGTTGATACTTTCTCGAGGATAAAAGGTGATTGGAATCTCCAGTGTCTTTCCTGGCTTTATCACTTCGGCATGGAAGCTCACCTCAAGGTAGCTGGTGTTGGTGTACAAACAATCTATGCTGGGGAAAATCAAGAGGAAGGGGCATAAATGCTGAGAAGGCTGACCTAGAGGGACTGATAAATCCCCTTTGCTTTCTGGGCTAAGTATGATGGGTACCTGCCCATCTGTCCTAAAGTAAGAGAAATCAGTGAAGAGCTGGAAGGGACTGAAGTACTGATCAGCTCACACTCCCAGCCACACTGATTTATTTACATCTTGAGATCCAGGCAGAACCAGGCCTCAACCCAAAGGCTCATGTCCCTTTGCCTAATGAACTTTTCACTCTGTTGAACCTCTATTTCTTGATCATGCATCCCATGGTTGGAAAGGAGTGTGTTTGAGAGTCATACGGGCAGGAATTTGGATCCAGGTCCTATGACTAACGAGCTGTATGATCTAGGAAAAGTTCCTTGACTACTTTCTTACCTATAAAATGGGGCTAGTGATATTTCACAGGGTTGTTAAGATTAAATAAAATGAAGTGGCTAATGCAGTCACTAAACAGGGCATGGAGAAAATATTCCATAAAGGAGAGCTATTTTTAGTATGACAAATTGCTCAACTAGAAGGAATCTTTTTTTTTTTTTTTGACATTTTCAAAGATTCATATTTATTCTAAACAGTATGCTGAATCTCTCAGGTCTAGATTTTTGAAACATTGGCACTGTTTCTATTTCCAATTTATTACCTTGGCCATGGCCAAACACAATAAGAAAGTGTATTTTCAAAAAAATAAGAGCCAAGAGACTCATGTAATGGCACAAGATCCCAATGATGAATGTAACTGTATTTTATACCTAAAATGTACCAATAAAGTTAATGGGGAAAAAAAAGAAAAAAGAAAGTGTATTTTCCATTCATATTCCCATAAACTTTCAAATATTAATATCCAAATGGGATAGTCACTCCACTTTTTTTTAAGGTGGTGGTGGTGGGGGAAGTGGCCACAGAGTCAAAAACTTTTCCAGAAGGAAGAACAGCCTTTCATTAAATTCCCTCTGTCCTGGTAAAATGGAGGCTTAATGGTCAGCAGATTTTAATCTCAGATCATCTTTGCTACAGTATTAATACACCTTTGAAGCATTTAAGATCTGAATTCATCTGAAATTCCTAATACCATCTTTTAGCTTCTTATAAGAGGATAAATGGGAGAAGCCTACAATGAAACAGGAAATACTACCCTCACAGACTATTAATAGCATGCAATCTATATGATATTACATACATTAAAGTCTCTAATTATGGTAGGCCTGGCTCATAATTATAGTATCCAACTAGAAGGAATCTTGAAAGATCATGTTTAGCCCACTCCACCTGTGGGTAGGAAGGCACATAGACCTCTCCATTATGACCTCTGCTCATCTGCCTGACAGGTATTCAGAGGTGTCTAGCTGGGCCAATGTATGAAGCACAATGTCTTCAACAAAGTAAGAGTGAGATTACACTAAATCATATAAGGAAACATATAAATAGATAAGATTTTAATTAATATTTAGTTATATGATAATCATCATTTAATAGGATAATAATCACAATGGGGTGGCAGCTAACAATAACTGAGCATTTTCTAGGCTTTAGGCACTAAGTACTAGACTAATTTAGTCTTCTAATGGTCTAATGGTCTAATAGGAGGTACTATTCTGATCCCCCATTTTGGTCAAGGATACAGAGACAAAGAATTTGAGAAATCTGTCCAGTGACTGGGGGTGTAGCTCAGTGATGCAGCACTTGCCCAGCAGTTTTAAAGTCCTGGATTCTATTCCCAGCACTGGAAAAAATTGCCCAAGATCACACAGCTAAGGACGAGCTGAAATCTGAACTTAGATCTGTGCTAGGATAGCCACTAGCCACATGTGGCTATTAAAATTAAAATAAGTTAAATAAAGAATTCAGTTCCTTAGTTGTACTGGCCACATTTCAAGTGCTCCATAGCCACCTCTAGCTATCAGCCATCATATTGGACAGTGCAGAAAAGCAACATTAGCCATTGCAGAAAGTTCTCTATATACTGGTATAGAGAGCTTTGGACGAACACAGGTCTGTGGACCTATGAGACTGTGACTCATTAGGTCTGGGATGGAGCCCAGAAACCTTGACTGGAACCTGGATTTGAATCAGAAGATTTAGGCTCAGTACAGATCTGCTACTTTCTGCACAGAAATTTTAAATTCTCTAAACCTCAGTTTCCACATCTACTACATGTGGAAAATAAATGGAAGCTACAGAACTTCCAATGAGGTCATTTGGTATTGCCCTCTACATGAATTGCTCATGGCTATCCAAGTATTAATGACGAAGATGGGGACCCAGGATTCATGTCCAACTGTATTTGACTTTTTCCCGTAATTCCTCTTTTTTGGTCTAGGTAGACTGTACCTGTATGGAGTCTATAGGATCACAAGGAGCTGCAGAATCATTTGGATGCTCTGGGAAGCCTACCTACCTCATGGATGTATCTTCTTTGTTGGTGATGACCAGAGTTTGTTTGTATGAGGGCATTCCGGCTTGGTAGATGAAGCACGTCCCAAAGTTGTAGCTGGTGAAGGAGAAATCGACAGCTGGACTCACAGCACAGCCTGAGATGCTGCACATAAATGTTGGGCCATAGCTGATCTGTGGGGAGGGCATGTAAGGGAATGGTGATGAGGAGAAATGGGAGGAGAGGGTACTTACATTCTCAGATGAAAGAGGAGAGCAGTTGGTTCTTTAAAAAACCACAGGCCTACAGAGTACAACTGAAATCTGCATCCATTCTTGCTTTGCTCCTGCAGCACTGATTCAGCTTGAAGGCCAAAGTGTATGGCAGAAACTGCCAGTTACTACCCAATGTCCACTCGCTATGGCTTCCTTACCAGCAGTACTCTGACTGGTTGCCAGTGTGCCTAGATGAAATACTTGATCCTCCCTTGCAGCTCAGGGGCCACTAGGCATAATTCTGGTCATTGGAATATAAGAGGAGAGTTTCCTATCTTGATTAAAGAGACAAAGTCTTATTGGTCATCAGGCTCTTCTCCCTCCTTTCACTCTGGAATGCAGACCTAGGAATTAGGTAGGAAGGTCATTGATAACCCGGAGATGACAATATAATCTGCCAGAGTCTTTGCGGATTCATATATAAGATAATGCATGACTCAGTTTCACATGAACTTAATTTGTGCTTTACAAACTCTTCATAATGTGAAATTTCATATATTGATAATTCATTTAAAATAAAATATCCAATATTTATTCTGTACAATCTCTCCTTGCAAGCTATAAACTGGGGAAAGTTTCCAGATTGTTTTGTTCTTTTTTCTGTGCTGTGGTCCATCTTTCCACCTTCTCTGTGGCTTCTAATTTTCTCATCCATTCCTTCTTGATTTCTGGAAACCTATTTCTCTTTGTTCCCCCACCAAATGTTATTTTCCAATGTTTAGATTCCAGATCTTGGACAGGCTGAATTTTTCTAATGGTCACCACTCTGCAGTTTTCTTCTCTACTCTGAGGATGACTATTAACATCTAAATTTATAACAATCTAGTATGGATAAATACAAACTTAATTTCAATATATGAAAAACTTGGCTCCTATATAGCTCTTTTCCTTTCCCTTTGTTTGTGCTATTATTATTATTATTATTATTATACAAATGCATCTTTATTTAGTGCCCACAAACAAATTATATTTACTGAGTATGTAGTTGTCTTTTAAACCAGATAGAAAAAAATTTACAAACAAAAAATTCATTTATGCTGTTTTGTATATAACCTGTGAAATTACCTTTACTGGTGCTCTTTATTTCTTCATGTGTATTTGTGTTACTCTCTTGTGTACTTTCATTTCAATCTGAAGGATTACCTTCATTATTTTATTCATTCATTCATTCCATCATTCTTTATTTTTGCAGTACTGTGGATTGAACCCAGAGCCTTTAAACTGAGATACATCCATACCCCTTTTAAAATTTTTTATTTTGAGTCAAGGTCTTGCTAAGTTGCAAAGTTATCCAGGGCTTGAACTTGGGGTCTTCCTTCCTCAGCTTTCCAGAATTCTGGGACAACAGGTGTTGCATCACCATGTCTGGCTCCTTTATTATTTTTTTGTGGCCAAGTGTTCTAGTGATAACTTCTTCTGCTTTTATCCAAGAATGTTTTGGTTTCTCCATTTTTGTTGGATAGTTTTGCTGGATATGAAATTTTTGTTGACAGGTTTTGTCTTTTTGCATTTTGAATATGTCATTCTATTGTCTGCAGGTCACCAAGGTGTACAATGAGAATCAGCTGTTAATCCTGCTGCTTTCAAGATTATCTGCCTTTGTCTTCCATAGTTAGCTTATCACGTGTCTAGGAATGGGTCTTTTTGAATTTATCCTACTTGGAATGTAATGAGATTTCTGGATGTTTCATTGCTTTCCCCATCAAATCTAGGAAGGTTTGGGTATTTCTTGAAACATTCTTTCTATCATTTTCTCTCCTGCTGGGACTTCCATTATGTCTGTTGGCATGATTGATGGTGTCCTGTTGGTTTATGAGGCTCTATTCATTTTTCTTCTATTATTCAGACTGGATAATCTCATTGCTTCAACATCAAATTTGCTTATTCTTCCTTTTGCCACATTAAATCTGCTGTTGAGCCCCCCTTGTGATTTTTTAACTTCTGCTCTGTACTGTTCAACTGCAGAATGTATGGTCTTATAATTTCTCTTTGATATTCTCTACCTGGTGAGACACTGTTCTCATATTCTCCTTTAGTTATTCAGACATGGTTTCCTACAGTCCTTTGTTTATTTTTGATGCTGAAGTTTGAATGCAGGGTCTTATGCATGCTAAGCATGCAATCTACCACTGTGCTGTAGCCCAACCTCAACATATTTTTTTTGTTTTTGGGTACCGGGGATCGAACTCAGGACCTTGCGCTTGTGAGGCAGGTGGCAGAACCACTGAGCTAAATTCCCTGTCCCCCAACATATTTTAAATAGCTGACTTGAGGTATTTGTCTTATAACACCAACATATGGGCTTTCTTAGGAAAAGTTTCTCTTGATTGCTATTTTCTGTCTATGAATCACACTCTCTTTTTTTTTCGTGTCTCATATTTTTTTTTTTGTTGGAAATTGCAGACATAAAAAAATATAATGTGGTAATTTTGGAAATCAGATCTTACAAAGCCCAACCCTGGGTTTGTTGCTGTTGTTACTTTTTGTTTTGTAACTTTTCCAGCAAAATCTTTACAGTAGTTCCCCTTATCTGCAAATGAAACATTGCCAGAATGGTGGGGTGTGCCCGAAACCACAGACAGTACTGAATCTCATGTATGCTGTTTTGTCCTTATATATACATACCTACAATAATATTTATCTTATAAGTCAGGCAAAATAAGATACAACAACAGTAATAAAATAGAATGATTAGAAAAATACATTATAATAAACATTATTTGAAAGTGATTGCTCTTTCTTTCAAAATATCTTTTTGTACTGTAATCACTCTATCTTCTTGTGATATATGTGAGATGATGCTTATAGAAAGTACTTTATAGTTTTTCCTTTGCATATCTGAATTGACAGTATAACTATTGTGCTTTGGGGTCATTATTAAGTAAAATAAGGGATACTTGAAAAGAAGTACTGCATTATCTCAACAATTGATCTGATAACTGAGACAGCTACTAAATTACTAATGGGTGAGTAGTATACACAGTGTGCACATGCCAGACAAAGGGATGATTCATGTCTGAGGCAAGGTGAAGTGAGACAGCATGGGATTTCATCACAATACTCAGAACAGTACATAATTTAAAACTGATAAATTATTTCTGGAATTTTCCATTTAGTATTTTCAAACTGTGCTTGATCAAGTGTCTTAGTCACTTTCTTGTCACTGAGACAAAATATCCAGCACCTAGGGCCGGAGATTTAACTCAGTGGTTCCGCCACCTACCTCACAAGCCCAAGGTACCGAGTTCGATCCCCAGTACCAAAAAAAAAAAGAAAAAATCCAACACCTGCAACTTAAAGGAAAGGAAGTTTATTTTGGCTCACAGTTCAGAAGTTTCAGTCCATGTTTGGCAGGCTGAAACACAGAAACAGCATGACAGAAGGACCTGGGCAGTGGAAAGCTCCTCACATCATGGCAGCCAGGGATCAGAGAGAAGGGAGGAGCTGAGGAGGGAGACACACCCTCTCTGGTCATGACCTCAGTGACCTGTCTCCTCTGACCAGGCCCTACCACCCAACAGCAAGTCAGCTATAGCATCCCCGTTATTCACTCATCTTCCAAAATTTCTCACTATGAGCACATGAGGCCTTTGGGGGACATTCTTGATCTAAACCATAATACTACGAGTAGCAGAAATCATAAAAATCAGAACTGCAAATAAGTGGACTACTGTATTCTTATTTATACATGACCACTGCTCAGTTAGTTTAATGATAAACTAATGGTTGAATAGAGATGTCCTTAAATGTCTGGAACCAATGGTCTCTCAGGATTTTTTACCAAGGGGCTCTGTGTGTGTGTGGTGGGGCATGATAACCAGATAGGCAGCTGCCAACTCTGCTTTATTTTTCACTCTTTGCTTTCACAGAACCTACAGGCTTTATTTACAGTAAGACACTTATTTACAGTAAGAGGCCTTGTGTACCCCTAAGATACACACATGTGCTACACGAGCAATGTATGACTGTCTACACTCCAGGGAACACGTTAGAAATTTTCATGTGATCAATGATCATCTCATTCTCCCATCTTTTCTTTTGCATTTTGGGGTCAGCTTCTTACGTACTCCAAGGGTTACTGCCACCTCAGGCAGCTGCCATCTGAAACAATTGCTATTGACTGTTTCTGACAAATGCCCCATGGGAAAAGGCTGTTCACACTGAACAAGCTCTTAAGTCAGGTCAAATAAAAGCAAGCCCTGTTGAGTGAGCCTGCGGGGAGTCGAGGTTTCCACTGAACTTCTAGACTGGGCAAACAATGTCAGTTATTTTATAGTGGGGCTTTTGAAGAGTTCAAAACAGGCTTTGTTCTCTGTGGTGACTGATAGGTGGCTTGTTGCACTTGAATTGCAGAGCTGTTGGTTTTCAAGGCTATTGCAGACCTGGGGAAATGGGCTGGGAAAAGGAGAAATTAAGATACTGCAAAACTCAGTCTCTATGGATATTTGGCAATTTTTCTTGAATAAAAGCCCTTTGGATTGTTGCAGGGTTTGGTTAATTTCAGAGTTCTGCAAAAAGTAGATTTTGATAATTTTTGCCAGTGTTCTTACTGCTACTGAAGAACAGCTTTTCAGAGTTCCTTATTTGCCATTCCTACAGATGTCCTCATTATTAGTTTTTCATTCAAGAACATATCTTGGAAATTATATATGTTCTCTCTCTGCCACCTCCCATTTATTTTAACATCTCAATAGTATTCTGGTGCATGGATAGCCAACTGTTTTTCAATTGGTACTTACTCACCAGGCACCTCAACCATGGATGAGGCCTTTGTGTTAGAGATTGTGGGGCTGTCTTCAACACAAGCACCCTGCATGAGGTTCTAGACAGGTTGTGAAAATAGAACACACTAGAGAATCAACTCATCAGGGCAGCCTGCTGTGAGTGCTTTCAGCATTTGGATAATGTTAAACAGTCTCACCTTGATTCTGAGTTCCACGCCTTTCAAGACGCTCTTCCGAAATGGCTGGAAAGACAGAGTGGCCTGTTCACTCTGTCCTGCATCCACTGTGCTGTCAATGGGCGAAAATTCCAAGTACTGTAACAGGGCTTTGGGCCCAGAAAGTTCTGCCTGGAAATTGAAGTTGAACTTTCCAGTGTTTATAAAGCTGAATTCACACTGGACAGATTCATTTAACTCCACCTGGGAGAGAGAACAGAGCAATGAATGCAAAACATAGTTCCCTTCTCTGGGGGAAAAAAAAATCCTTTGGGAAATAAAGATGGCAGATGAGGTTGGTGAACTGCATGTTATTGGCTTAATGTCAGATATTCCAGCAAGAGCTACTAAATGTTGGGGTTCTATCTCAAGTATAAGTTGGCAATTGAATTCTTAGACCTCTATTGCCTATTGGTAGTCAAGTATCCTTTCTGTATGTTTGGTACAAGAATTTTTGCCTCTCTCCATCATCTCCATCCCCTGGAACATAAAGTGAGAAAGCATGCAAATTATCTACATTTTGGGGGATGGAACTATTCCTGGCATGGTTCTATTCTTCTGGTCTTTCTGGTTTGTGAGGTGGAAAGCTCAGCCCACATTCACTTATGCCACCTCCTCAGTTAAGCATGGAGACCGAGAGAGATAGCAAGGTCCTCTTATACATTTACCTCATAGAAGTTGATGATGTTGGTCTGGTTGGGTGTCAAGAGAGTGATGGAGCCAGTCCTGTCCTTGCACTTGACCTCTGCATTCATGGAATAGCCCTCAGCCTTGACGTTTAGGGTCAGGGGGTGGGCTTTCCTTTTCACATTGCAGATCAAATTAAAGTTCACATCTCCTTCCTGCTTTGGTGTGAAGAAAATATCAATAGGGAACCTGGTTGGGGAATAAGACAGCAGATTAGGTAACTAAGCCAACCCTTAAAATCTGCTAAAAATGTCAGCCCACTGGACTAGCAGGTATATTTTGAGCCAAAGGCATCAAAAAAGGCATTCCAAATTATGATCAGTTTTTAAGATTTGCCAGACAAGGATAGGCACTGCTCGGTGAATTCACACATATAGCAGACAGCAAGGAAATGACTACAAACATGAGAGAAAATATTGAGAACAAGGACTTTAAAATTCTCGGTCACCATAATTCATAAAATGAACGTCAGGAAGTAAGTAGGACAGGCATGGGATGGTTACTATATAATTCTTAGATTTGGAAGAGATTTTCTAAGTGGGGCACCCCGGCAGCTTCTCCTGGATGGCTGGCCTGGGTCCCATCATGCTGGGAGGGTGCTCCCAGAGGTCTTCATTTTTCTTTACCTGGACTGTGGTGGGATACAGCCTTCCATGGGGCACACGACCAAGTTGCTGCTGAAACCTTCAGAATAACGAGAGTTGTCCTGGAAGGCAAAATTGAAGCCCTGCTCCTCCTTGTTGATGATCTGCACAGTCTCCCTGGCTTCTCTGCCTGGAGAGGAAATGCCCAGTCTCAGTGGAAGCCTCCCGCCTGCATGGTGAAGTCCCTCAGCAGATACTGCTCTACAGACAAGAGGAAGCCTTCTTAAAAGACATCCCCCACTTCTTTGTCCTCCTTGACCCAACACCTCAGTCTACTTTTCTCTTTCCCTTTGCTCTTTAAATGACCCTCCTCCATTCAGGGTCCTCCTCTTCCTTCTAGAACTTCACTTCATCAATTCCCATCTCCTGTTGGGTGGCTGCTCTGGCCTGGTCACAGTTCTCCTGGGATACTGGTGGCACTGTTTTCTTCCCTTGCTCTTTCAGACCCAGGAGTTGTAATGATTTCCTGAATCTGTTAATAGGGGCTTTACCTTCCCTGGTTTATCCCTTAATTGCCCATATCTCTGTAAATAATCCCTGCATTAAATTCTTTTGAATTAGACTTTGAGTATGCCATGAGTTTCCTGCTGAGATCATTAACTAATATATCTCCTTTCGTTAAGTTGTTTCCTGTGGCTATTGCAGAATATGTATTTTCCCACATAAATATTAGGATCCTTTTATCCAATTATCTTCTCTCCTCAGTCCTTTTGGGATTAGAGCTGTTAGATTGAGCAAGTTTTTAAGTATTAGCATGTCCCAAATGTTGCATGGAACATATTTATAGTAGAACATTACTTACTGTTATCTGAAGTTAAAATTTAATTCAGCATCCTATATTTATCTGGCAACCCTATCTGAGGTTCTAATTGGTATGTGATTAACTTTGCATTTAATTTTAGGAGAGCTGGTAAATGTTCAGAGCATGTTTGGAGATAATTTTAATATGATTTAATAATTTTCCTTATATAGAGAATTTGTTTTTGCATTTATCCTTAGATACTGTATGTTTAGTCAGAATTAAATTGGAAGTTTTTTGTTTCTGTTTCTACATGCTTTTTGTTTGTTTTTTGAGACAGGGTCTTGCTTCTTGCTTCTTGCTTCTCACTATGTAGCCCAGGCTGGCGTCAAACTCTTGGGAATCTTCCTGTGTGGGAGTGCTGGGATTACACGCATGTGCCACCACACCCAGATCTAAGTGCTTTTATTATTATTATTTTATATATATATATTTTTTGGTACTGGGGATTGAACTCATGACCTTGCACTTGCAAGGCGGGCGTGGTGCCACTGAGCTAAATCCCCGGCCCTAAGTGCTTTTATTATTAAAAGGGAAGAAATTCTTGTTTTTAAAATATTTGTCTTGCATTACCAAATTATCTTTATCCCAGGAGTTTGTTTTTCTCTTGAGTCCTTTGAGGTTTTTATGTATGTAAAATCAACAGCAACAGCAAAATAAAATAATTTTGTCTTTCTCTCATGTTTATGCCAGTTACTTAATTTTTTTGTGTTATCAGATTCTCTGTGATCTCTTAAGAAAGTGTCCAATAATAATGGTGATGAAAACTATCCTTGCCTAATTCCTCATTTTAATTGGGGTAGCTTAGTGGTTTTTTTTTTTGGTACCGGGGATCGAACCCAGGTCCGTGCGCTTGTGCAGCAGGCGACGAAACCAGTGAGCTAAATCCCTGGTCCAGCTTAGTGGTTTTTTAATAGGATATTTACCTTGATTTTGATTAATCTTCCTTAGATATTTTTTCATCAATTCCTGTTTTACTATTAGAGGGGTTTTTTTTGGAATATCTGCTGAATTTTAGCAATGCCCTTTTAGTATGTTAATATTTTCATGTGGCTGTTCTTTAATCTTTTGATGCAATGACTATATTGAAATGCACACCCTTGCATTCCTGTATTAAACTCTTTGCTTTGCTGTTATTATTCTTATGCTATACATCTCATTTATTTGTTCAAAACCTTAATAAATGACCTCCCCATGTGCATCAGTATAAGAAAGATTTTCAAATGATACACACTGAATACACACCCAGCTTTTAACTTTGGTTTTCTTTGATGGAAAGAGAAGGATGAAAGGATGGATAGTGACAGATAAAATTTTTCTTATAATCAGTTTCTTGATTGACTATAAGTTGTTATTTTATAAATTAAAAAATATAATAAATAATTTGAAAATCCTCTAGCTTTTCTTGTATTTTACACACACACACACACACACACACACACACACACCCTTTCTCAGTGTGAAAGATGCATAGGGTTATAAGGAACCTGAAAATCGCTTCCTTTATATGCCCCAGGTCGCTGTTCAAATGCCACTTTCCTACTGCCTAATGCATTCCTTATTCTCCCTACCCTGCTGTATTTTTCTCTAGAGCATTTATCAACATTTGACATACTATATATTTTACTTTTTGGTAGCTTATTTCCTCTTACTAGAATGTAAACATCATGAGGCTTTGTGGTTTTGTTTGTTTTCTGTTTGTTTTGAGACAGGGTTTAGTTACATAGTCCAGGCTGGCCTTGAACTTGCTATGGAGCTTATGCTGGTCTCAAACTTGCAATCTTCCTGCCTCAGTCTCCCAAGTGCTGGGGTTACAGGTGTGTGCCATCAGGCCCAGCTGATTTTGTGCTTTATCTTAGTGCATTCCCAATGCGTGGAATAATGCTTGGGCTAGACCTGTAGCTTAATAATATTTGTTGAAACCATAAAACGACGGTAGAGAAATCTGACCACTGTGACACACAGTGAGAAGTAAACAAATACAGATCACGATCTTGGGCGTGCAAGAAGGGTGGTGTTGACAGGCTCTACAAATCAAGAAAGTCAATGCAGGCACTAAAGGAGACTTCCTGTAGGCTCTTTAAAAGGCCTTCTAAATTTCTTTAGGTTTTCAATGTATGGCTTTAGAAGATAGTTGATGGAAAGTAGATTGAGAGGTAAATACTTTATGGTTTTCTGAAAAGTGATAGAGGCCCTCTGACATGCTTTTGGAAGGCACCAGGCAAAGTTCTCCACCCAAGTCTGCTCCCAGAGCTTTTGCTGATCTCACCCAGATCAAGCCAACTCTAAATATAAACCAACAGGGAAGCCTTACCAATGAGGAGAGAACTGAAGTTGAGGTGTGACTTGTCCAGAGAGAGGAGAGGGTCAGTGGTTCTACCCACCAGCAGGAAGGGGACTGAGATATTGTGTTCAGGGATTAAGAAAGTCCATAAGGCTTCTGTGATGTCCAGATGGGAGGGCAAGAACTGGAACACCATCTGAGAAGACAATTTGGAACAGAGTGGTGAGAGACATTCCTGCTTACTTATCCTTGTGCCCCTGGAGACTGTCACCACTAGGGTCATAATAGTGGACATCCCCCTGGGTGTTGCCACCTTCCCACAGGCTCTGTAAGGGAATGTAGGTATGACCGTGCCAGCAATGTCAATGTGTTTGCTCTGCCCACATGTTTTTTTTAAGGGAGTCTATCCCCCACACAGCCTCTGTTGGTTAAGCTGTCATATTCTGTGCTCTGTTTTTGGATGGTGTGGTTGTACCACAATAGACTGGACTGGACTGGACTGGAGAGTTGGCACCGGTCCCAAAGAAAGATGATCCAATTGCTTGTCTGTAGCTTGGTACACAGCTCAACTCAGTAGCCAGATTTCTTTCTGGGAAGTTCAGAATTAAAATCAAGTGAGTAGGCTAGCTGGAAGTGAGGCTGACCGTAAAAGATGCCATGAGGGTGAGCTGGGCCATGGCATGCCATAACCCATTTGCTAAGTCAAGTTAAAAGGAAATGAAACATAAATAGATGCAGAAAAACCTAGAAGGAGTCCAGTCTCAATAGCTGCCCCAGGTCCTTTTTCTCTTTGAGCTAAATTGAGTCTCTTTGCAGTTGATCAATCAGGACTGAATGTAAGAACAATTGAATTTGTCTAAAAAGCAACCAGATAGGGTGACATGCACGGTCCATGCCAATTCTAGGATGATGTAGGGAAGCATTCTGGAGATGTGTCACTTCAACAACACTACTGTCATCCAAGGATCAGCATGATCCTGGATGATGGAATTCTGCATTTGCCTCTCCAGGGCCTGGGCATCGTCTTTGACACATTTCAGGGCTGTAGTGGGGCCACATCCAAGTAGGACCATGACCACAGTGGTCCCAGCTCCTGGATCCCAGCATGCTGAATTATATGGCCAAGGCACTGACAAGATGCAGAAATAAAAACGAGAGAGAGTTTATAGATATGTTTCATTTCTTTCAGGAAGTATGAAAAATATTTAACTAGCTACCAACATGTAGAGTAGGGAGATTCACATAGGATTGTAGAATTTTGGCCTCTTCAGAAAAGTTTGGGAGACTAGGTCAGCCTGGGCTAACTTGTTTGTGTGGTGATCACTGCCAGAGAGGAGCTGGGGCCAGAAGTCTTGGCATCCAACATTCTCTATCATTGTCCTCTTGGCCTGCTTTGTTCATTTGGGTGACTTTCCTGAAGGCTTCTGAATTCACAATTTTTGTTTCATGGGTTTATTTATGCCCTTAAAGCTCTCTGAAGAACTTATTGTTCATGAAGCCTACAGATTTAATTTGGCTACCAAGTTCATATTGAAGTCTGACCCCCGGCCCAGTATCCCTGTGGAAGGAAGCACTGAGGAATAAGCCACAGGACACGACTGAATTTTTCTGTTTTGCCCTTTGTTTTGGCCAAGTAAAAACCCGTCATTGTCCTTTCTCTTTTGCTAGCCCCTTGGACAAAGATAACTCCTTGCTTCCTGTTACTGTATCAGCCCCAGAGGCACCAGGCATTTTTGTCTGGTTCTCCTTTGCTAGTTGAATAGTCTCAATTTAAAAAAACTGCAAATAGTAGAGCCCTCTCTTTCTCCATAGCCGGCCAAGACAGCTTGGGTCTGTCTAGTTATGAGTACTGTTCATTATGCATGGCAGCCTCTCAATATATACTTGTTCACTGATATATCCATAGGCAGCCCTCCCTAACACCATCTGCTTTCTGTGCGCACTTGCTAGGCGGAGATGGATAGAACGACCCAAGCATTGGTTCAAGGAGACCCCATGCACACATACCTCAGCTTTCTTTTCAGGGTGGATGGAGCCCTTCTCTGTAAGGCATGCAAAGGCTGGAGGGTTCTGGAGACTTTCACTTTCTTCAGAGATCCAGCAGAAGGAGTAGCTCCTATTGGTTGGGTTCAGGATTGTAAAAGTCCTGGACAAAGGGGAAGAGTTGACAATGGAGATGTGATAAGAGAACTTTCCTAGAACCCGATCCTAGCAGAGTCTCCTACTGGGAACCAGAGCTGTTCTGAGCACTTTGTTACTGTAAAAATGAAAACTTCATCTCATTTGGGGGTCCAAAGTATGGCTGAGGTGATAGTCAGGTGGTGGTCAGGAATTAAACTTTTGTATATACCAAATTTTATCCACTATCAGAACTAAGATCACCAAATTCAGTTTCATTCATGTAACAGTTCTCTATAGTCATCTCTCACTCAGGTCAACTCTCAGGATATCAAGTCTGCTTTTGAGAATTAGTTTAGCTTGCTTCTCTGAATTCTTCCACTGAGTTCTAAAGGAGTGACTGATATGAATTCAACTAATGCAAAACTGATGTAACTCACTGGAGATTCTTTTCTCCTATGCCCACAGTGTTGAACTCAATCACCCTGGTGTTTGGATCCAGAGGCCCTGTGCCAGATGCTCGGAGCTCTTGGTTGCGCCGATGCTCACGGATGTAGTCTGAGTCATTCAGGTCAAAATGGCAGATGGGCAAGGAGCTCCGCCCTTTTGCTACCAGGACAGGACCTTGCTGTCCAGGTGGTAGGTTGGGAATCCTAAGAGGATAAGGTGGTTATTATTTGTTTTATTTTGTAACCAGTGTTACTTTCTTGGGTGGTTGGAAATGAATTTTATATCCATCAGAATGTGAGCTCTACAGGTGCAGCGGGTTGGATTGTCTTGGTCAACATCATCACCTCAGTGTCTTAACCAGTACATGACACACAGTAAGCATTTATTAATTGTTCAATGGATGAATGGGCTGAGTATGGAAGCATGAATTTAGTATGGCAGCAAATTACTTTCTTCATTAGTGGTGAGACATCCATCTTCCTGACGTAAAACATGCGCAGTCTTACCGTCTGGGCCCCCTCATACACATTTAGTAGGGGGGGTACAAAGGGACCTGGAAATCCTAAAAGGCATTCTGAGCACCTTAAAAAGGTGAACAGATGTGAACAGACTCTCAGCCCCAGGACCAAGCTCTCTATAGTGTAACTGTCTCTGTAGTGTAACTGCAGGGGTCTGGGAAGCTCTGAGAGTTCATATATGTCTCTGCTACCCTAGGTTATGGCTCAAGAATTTCTCTGTAAGGTGGGTGTTCTCCTTGGAGCTTTCCTGGAAGTGGATAGCACATCAGGGAGCTTCATTGTCAGATGTGTTGAATTAGTTTTTCTCTCACTGGGTCTGGGCACTGTGAATTCCTCACCTACTATCACCAGGTCCACCAACTCTACAGCCCTTCCCAGCATCTAGTGGTTATTTTGTGCCAGGCACTGTTCTAAGCTCTCTGTTTAAATTAACTCATTTAATCTTTTTGACAATTCTACAAGATGGGTATTTACATTTTACATGTGGAGAAACTGAGTCTCAGAAAGGATACAAGGAAGCTTGCTCAAACTCATGCTTGTCCAAGGACTGGATGCCACTTAGCTGTCAGCCATTCTGTTCCTCAGTGGAATCCTGTATGTAGCTAGAAAAGGGGAAGGGGGCAGGAGGAGCATCTGGAGAGGGTTGATGAGGAGAACCGAGACCCAATTCTCTTGTTCTCCAAAGGTAGTTCTCTTTCAATCTCTCCAAAAGGAAAAATGGCAGTGTGGGGCTATGGAGGGGTCTAGGGCTGAAAAGAATGGTGGCAGTGGTGGAATGGAAGAGGGGATAAGAGCTTGCAAAGATGGAGGTTCTGGAAAGCATATTTCCTTACTGGCAGAAAAGATTGCTCTCAAAGTCTCCAGTGTCCAGTGGGGAGAATTTCACTTTGAGCTTCTGAGTCTTCCCCACAGGCACGATGCCGGAAGAGGGCTCCACAGAGAAGGGTGATAAGGAACCCTCAGTCCAGTGTTCCACGGCGCTGTCCAGGGTGCTGATCGTGACCTGACTAAGTTGCTCTTTTTGGGGGAAACCTAGGAAGGGAGGAGACAGAGCACGTGAAAGCCTGTAGTTGCAGTGAAGGGAGGTGGAAGGCAGCTCACTTATAAGCCCCTCAGTACCCTCTGTGGCCTCAGCTCTGTAGCAGATACACTTAACCTTGGGCATTAGAGGTAAGGAATCAGCTCTTAAGTCTCACAGGTGACTTGTGAAAAATATTTCTATTAATTCCATATTGTTTTCTGTTAGCTCAAGGAATTCTGTCAAGGAGGTGTATATGTGGATCTTCTGCCCTAGAATAATAAGCTGTGAACATAGTTTCTTGAAGAATTATTGTTCCAAAGTAGCAGTTTACAATCTGGGTGGCCATAGATATAGGCCCATTAGAAAGGTTCGTGGAACTCTAACAGTGCAATAATAATAAATACTGTATTTTCTCCCTAAGGTTTGGGCCCTTTTTTAGTGTGTTACATGTATCAGCTACAAACTTGGGTGTAGGTGTGTATTTTCTTGGGAAAATGGTTCATAACTTTCAACAGTTTTTCCAAGTGGTCTGTGATTTCTCAGAAAATTAAGAACTAAAATAAAAATATCCCTAGTGGTTGATGAGATGGGAAATTGGCCTACTGGGGTGGGGGGTTAGGGTCCAGGATTCAGGAAGGCAGAGGTCCAACTCTTCAGTTTCTCAGGTCCATTTAGCTCTGAAGACACCAGGGAACCTTTGCTATGCTTTTCCTTAGCTATGTAGGAGGCCATCTGAGAAGTGCCATTCTTCCTATTACCAAGGCTTTTTTTTTTTTTTTTTACTAACAGATGAGTCAGGTCAGACCCTGGGTTTTACCTGGCATTGCATTTACCTTGGTTTTCTGGCTTGGCAAAGCTGACTGCCTTTGTAGCATCATCTGAGACCCAGTTGAATTTTAGCTGTACATGTCCAGAATTAACCAGGTCAAACCTGAAAATTGATCAGGAAAAGATTTCAGGAATGTGCCATAGGTGATTTTTATCCTGCCTCCATATCATCTATAGTGTTTCTTAAAGTCAAGTCAATTGATTTCTTAGTTTATTTATTGCTGATTAATATGCCACTATGAATATAAGCCACATTTTCTTTATCAATTCATTTGCCAGTAAATACCTAGGTTGTTTCCATATATTGGCTATTGTGAATTCTACATGAAAAACAAGGGAACACAGATGTCTCTTTGATATGCTGATTTAATTCCTTTTGGATATGTAATCAGAGGTAGGATAGCTGGATAATACAGTAGAACTATTTTTATTTTTTGGGAGAACCTCTATGCTATTCTCTATAATCCTTTCATTTGCCACAAAATGGACAGAATCAGAGCACATAAATGATATAAGCCAGAAATACAAATACCATGTGTTCTTTTTCATATGTGGAAGTTAAAAAATTAATTTCAAAGTAGAGCAGAGTAGAACAGTGATTACTAGAGGGTGAGAATGGTGGCGTGGGGAGGCAGATAGAAAGAGGCTGGATAACAAAATACACTCAGACAGGAAGAGTAAGTTCTAGTGCACTACAGCCCAGTAGGATGACCACAGTTTGCAATAATCTATATTCTTTATGAAGAACTAGAAGAGAGGAGTTTGAAGGCTTCATGCACAAAGAAGGGTAAAAGGATGGAAATGCTAGTTATCTCAAGTCAATCATGATACATTGCATGCATGTATTAAATATCACATCAAACCTCCTAAATATGTACTGTTCTTATAATTATCATTATTACAGTTACAGTACTGTTAACTGAAAAGAAAAAGATAAAAATTAAAACTATTTTTAACAGGCAAGTTTTAAGCAAATTTTCTGAACTCATGAATTTGATATATCAGTTATATCTTTTTCTAAAACACATAAAATAAAAATAAAAATAAAAACATGCAAGCTATTCAGCCCTTAAAATCATTTTGAATACTACCAAGACCTTATGCAACGAACTCTTGGCCTGTATCAAATCACAATAATCCTGAAAAATCCTCAGAAGAGAGGAAACAAAATCTATTTAACATGATAATAACTCCCTCAAGAGCATAAATTATATAGCCCCTCCCTTCCTGAGTCATCTTCCACCAGAAACAATGTCCCCATGAGGAGGAGCCATTTGACCCCTGCTTGTCACACCTTTCCTGACCCTGAGACTAGGATTTCAGTTGTTTTGAATGCAAATTCTTAAACAGCAGAGTTTTTTCTTGCCTCAAGTTTCTCTGCTATAAGACAAATAAGAGAGACAAAAGATTTTTCTGGATTTACTATTACATTGAATCACAGTAGCAGCAGAAAGATAAGGTTTTGATGCAAGAAATGATGATATCAGAGAAATAACACACACACATGCCCTTTCTGGTTTCAGGGGAGTTGTAAGAGTAGGGAGTTTGATTTTTTGTTTATATTTGTGGTGCTGGGGAGGGAATCCAGGGTCTTGCTCATGCTAGACAAGTACTCTACCACTGAGCTAAGTCCCCACCCTTAAAATTGGGAATTCAAATGAGGAGTAGGTGGGGCCGGGGATTTAGCTCAGTGGTTCTGGCACCTGCCTGGCAAGTGCAAGGTCCTAAGTTCGATCTCCGGTACCAAAAAAACAAACAAACAAAAAAACCCCAACAAATGAGGAGTAGGTAGAGGGTGGAGCATAGAGCTTAGGTTTCCATGATCCAATCCAGGTAAGCCATGCAGGTATGCCTGAAATCAAGTGCTTTGAGTTCTGTAGCAACTATTCAATTCTGCTTTGCAATGCAAAAGCAACCATAGACAATACATAAAAGAAGGGGCATGGTTGTGTGCCAGCAAAACTTTATTTACAAAAAACTGGCTCTCAGCCAACCCCTGCTTCAGATGAAATGGCCATTAGCAGAAGATCACCCTTCCTGCCTCACAGCTTTTGGTCTTATAACAGTTTGAGAGGACATTTAAAATACAACAAGGGCATAGTGAGTTGAATGAGACAATAACTCATTTCTACAAAGCAGAAGAGTCTTTGTTTTAGGTTTTTGACTTTCTTCTCTGCCCAGCAGGGCTTTTATTTCCACTTCTTCATCTGCCCTTCAACATTCAACTGGGGACCACCTTGTCTGGCACATATTCTCTGGCCCTCTATCTCTCCCAAATCTTCATCTTTAGTTTTTAAAAACTCTTTTTCATGCACATGGAGCTGTGCTACAACCAACAATTCACCTATTCCTACTGATTCCCTCAGCTCACCTCCAGACTAGGAGCTCTTACAGGGCATCCTGGGTTTCCTGCACTGGAATATGGATAAGCCTCCTCTCCTTCTTGAGGACAAACTCTGAATTACCTTTCAAGCTCTGTTTCCCAGGAAACTCAATAAAGGAGAAAGACCAGCTGTATTATTAGGCAATATTGTTTATAGTAAAAATGACCTTGAATTGGTAAGTCATGTGTGGACTGGAAAGAACCATGATCACCTGAAGAAAAGTCATTGCTTTGGGGCTCTCTGAGTGTAGAACTGGCCATGTTCTCTGCAGGGATCTTGGAAGGTCTCTGGAGAAGTTATGAGAAATGATGGGTTCTGTTGGGTATGGAGTTTCTCAGATAGGACGGACCCCATCCTCACTAAGGTGGATAATGTCTGAGCTGTCATATGGGGGAGCTAATAAGAACAGTACCTGGGTGGATGTGTAGAAAAATGCAAACACTATTTCCATGGAAGATCACCTGATGCCACCTTCTTGGCTAACTGCTTCCTGGCCTATATCTTGATTTCAAATGTGAACTTCAATAGCTTTGTGGATCTGAATGTTTTATTGGACCTTAAATGACATTCTAGTGCATGCTACTCAAATATGATGACTGCTGTACCAGCTTCTAAGCTGTTGTAGGTACTGAATAAATATTTGATGAATGGGTGATTGAGGAAATGAAAGAGCTTCTTTAGGGCTGTGAGGTTTTTGATAACTCACTCAAACACTCGAGTCTGGTAAACCAGGGTTTCCTTAAAGCACACGTCACTCTTTTGGCACTGGTATGAAGCAAAATCCACATTGGCACTGATCTGAATCCGTAGTTCTCGGTAATTTTCTTCTAGTATTGAGTGGACAGGCTCAGGATCTGTCTCTATCACCTGTAACAAAGACAGCCATGTCCCCCATCATGCCATGCCAGCTGCCTTACTAGGGTAATGGGGGATAACCCAGTACTTTATTCTACCCACACAAATTAACCCACAAACTCAAGTTCCAGAATAAACTATTAAGGCCAACCTACAATGACTCACAGAATGAGAAAGGAAGAAATCGGGTAAGAAGAAATTACTGAGAGCATTAAGACTTCATGAGCATGAGTTTTGGGATTAGATGGGCTCCAAAGAAGATAGAGAAGAGTGGAACAAATATTAATGAAATAAGAAAAAAAAATCTAAAAATGGAGAGGGCTAATAAAATCATTTATTTGAAAAGATTAAAAAAACCCCTTCTGTAAGATTGATCAAGAGTGGAAGAGAAAAATACAAGTAACCAATATCAGAAATAAAAAAGGGACATCACTACTAGCCCTACAGATCTAAGAAGAAGATAAGAAAATACTATAAATAATGTCATAAAAACACACGCGAAGGCCAAGGATGTAGCTCAGTGGTGGTGTGCCTGCCTCGCAAGCGCAAGGTCCTGAGTTCAATTCCTGGTACCAAAAAAACCCAAAAAAACAAAAAACAAAAAACCACACAAAAACTTAGAGGGAAAAATTCTAGAAAAATAATAAAATTAATGCAAGAACAAATAAAAAGCCAAAATCCCATTACTATTAAAGTAAAACAAACAAACAAAAAAAGAGAAACCTTAAGAGCCCTATTACTACTAAAGAAACTGAATAAAGAAGACTTAGCAAATAGATATATTTTGTTAATTGAAATGACAACATAAGATTATAAAATTGTCAGGACAAATTAATATGAAATGTCAATTATTCCTAAACTGATTTATAGCTCTAATCCAATTCCAACCAAATTTCCATATGGGGATCTCTATCTATCTAAATCACGTGATATATATAAAAGGACCAACAATGACCAAAATATTTCAGAACAAAACTTCATGGAGGAGGAGTTTCCCTCCAAATGTCATGGCTGATTATGAAGCTACAGAAATTAAACTGTGTAAAATGGGCACAGGGATAGAAAAATTGACAGTGGAACAGAGTAGAGAGACCAGAGATGACTTAAGCATCTATAAAATTTGGATATATGCCACCAAAGTGTAGAAGATAATGAAGAAACAGGAAGGATAAATAAGGGATTTGGTAAGACTAGTTATCTGGATGAAGAATATAGAATTAGATTCCTGCCTCACATCATATATATAATCCAGGTGGGCTAAGGGCTTAAATACCAAAAGCAAAGTTCTTAAACTTAAAAAATGGAAGTGAATATCTTTCTTGGAATAAAGGGTTTTAAAAATAAGACATAATAAGCAATAAACATGATACTGGTAAATTTGACTATATTAAAATTAAGAACACTTTTGTTCATCAAAAGATAAAGAACACAAGTTAGGCTATAAATTTGGTGAGAATATTTGCAGAAAAATAATACAAACAGAAGAGTTTATTAAAAACAAAATAATTCATCTAAAGGGTAAGTACCATAATTGAAAAGCAGGCAAAAGACATGAAAAGGTGCTCATGTAAGAGGAAACCTGCATGGCCAGTAATTAGATGAAGAAATACTTAACCTTACTAGTATTTAGGGAAATGCAAGTTAGGCCCATAATGAGACAATTTCCCACTCATTCAATGACACAAATAAAAATGTCTGGCAATGCCAAGTGTCAGAGAGGATATGGATCCTAAGATCTCTTTACGAGAAAAGTATAAATTGGTACATCTACTTTGGAAAAGACCTGGGCATTATTTTGGAAAGTTGAACATTCACATATCCTATGATGAACATTTCCACCTCTAGAAATACTGTACAAACTCTTACAAATTAACACCATGTGACATGAACAGCATATGCCACTAACACTAATTGAAACTGTCCCTCATAGCAAAACTCCAAATAATTTTCAAAGAGGGATAGATAAATAATAATGGATAAAATGGATAGAGTACAGCACATGCAATAATATGGATGATCAGATGCAATAAGCTTTTTAAAAAACTGAGTTAAAAGCTACAACTAATCAATATGCATTTTAGAATGCATCAAGAAAGAAACAAAAATAAAAAACAAAAGGCATGAACCACCCAAGATTCAAGGTAATCATTACCTCCGGGACGAGGAAGAGAGATAGACTCGGTTGAACCACACAGGTAGTGGAGTTTAACAAGTACTTTCTTTGTTAAATGTGTGTTTGTCTCCGTTTAGTATATTATTAAAAAGAAACTAACAAAAGGAATAAATAAAAGAGGGGAATTTGTGGACTAAGGTGAGATTCTGTCATGAACCAAAGATTATGACAAATCAAATTCTGGATACCTGATGGAAAAGACCACTAAAAGAGTCATGATGGAATTTCTGAAGAAGAAGAAAGTGGGCTGGTGTATATCTAAATGTTATATATGCCCAGGTCATTTCTGGTCTATTCAGAGCTTAAGCTAAAGCTCTAGCCACAAAAATGAGTGTCCATGTGGTTATGTGTTGTAAGGATAGAGGGGCTTGTGAGGGAGTTCAGCTGTCTCTTTCAAAATCAAGGTCAAAAGAATGGGGACATTTTCTGTTTCCCATGAAAGGACATGATAAGACACTGAACTTGAGAGCAGAGGCATCCAAGCATAGCAGGCTGGGTCAGATTTGTGCTTGATGTCCCTACTTACCTTTCGTTTTGTAGTGATGGTTCCTGGTGTGTTTCTGGGCACATCCACCCACTTGACTGTGTGCATGCGGTCATCCCAGTCAGGGACCTGATCTGCAGGGAGCTGAAACATGATCTTGGAGAGCTTACACTTGACCCCCATCTTCTTCAGATTGATGGGTGTGTCTGACTTCATGGTCACCACTATGTCCTTAGCACAGCCAGGGTGGAGGTGGCCCATCTAGGGAAGAGCTTGCTATTACTACTTTTGGGAATTCAATCTCAAGGAATCTTGATACCTGATAGTGACATTCTAGGGAAGGGGTAGACCCACAAGTCTTGGCAAAAAAAAAAAAAAAAAGCATCATCCAAGCCTGTATAGATAGATTAACTTAAATATGTAGAAGAGGTTCTTAAAAATGTAATCATAAGAGCAAGTGCAACCAATAATTATCAAATTGTTACTTGCTTCAGGCATTATTCTAAGACTTGCCTGATTCTACTAATCCCTACAACACCCCTATTAGAGGTACAACTACGACTCCCATTTGACAGACAATGAAACTTGTGAACTGCTTGAGGTCATTAATATTGGAAGATCTGGTTGCAAATCCAGACAGTATGAGTCCAAATGCCACTTGCAACCACCTTATACTTAATCAGTGTGGTCCATACACACATAGATGGATGAATGCAGTGTACTAGCAGGTCTAGAATACGATCTAGTGACCTCTGGGGTCCCCAAGACCTTTGCAGAGGGTCCATGAGGTCAAAATTATTTCATTGTAATACAAAGACACTATTTGACTTTTTCGCTCTCATTTTCTCATGAGTGTACAATAGAGCTTTCTACAGTTTACTTAAGATATTGCACCAGATTGAATGCAAACTCAGATGTGTGAATCCAGATGACTTCTATTAAGCTGATATTAAAGAGACATTTAAAATGTAAAATAATGCCATCCTTCTCACTTTACTTTTTGAAATATCACTATTTTAATAAAATATGGCATTTACATTAAAAGGTAGTGGGTTATTGTATTTTAAAATAAAAATGCATGTTTTAAAATATGCTGAGTGTTAATTTCTAATATGGCAAACATTGACAGACATAACCAACATAATAAAAGTTCTTTAGGGGTTCTCAAAAATGTTTAAGTGTGCAAAGGAGTTCTGAGACCAAAGAGTTTGAGGATGATAAAGTATACCTGACATAAGGGAAATCCAGTTTGGACTGCAGAATAAAATCATTTATGATTTATTGTGAATAAAGACACATGCATATGCCCACGTCTGTCCATATACACGACAGACCTATCACGTTTCTGACAGATTAAACATTCTCCACATTCTCCCTCCTCTTGAAAGTTAAGGCAGAAGAAAGCTTAGTAATTCCCAACACCCGCATGTTGAGACCATACTGTGTCTCCTTCCTCACAGGTCAAATGTAGATACCATAGTATTTACCTTGGAAGGTTAAATGAATTAATCTTGAAACTGTATGTACTCAGTTTATAGTAAATACTATTCAGGGTTGGATTTGGACCATGCTGGGCTTGGAATCTGTCAGAAAGATTAAGGTGAACTTATCTATCCAGGAAAACAAACCTTCTTCTTCTTTTTTTTTTTTTGGTATTGGGGATTGAACTCAGGACTTTCTGCTTGTGAGGCAGGCGGCAGAACCACTGAGCTAAATCCCCAGCCCTACAAACCTTATTTGTGATAGCACTCAAGAGTTTAAAGGTGACAAAGTAGGGTCGCTAATCTTCCTGGCTCCATCTTCCTAAAGTTCTATTTGAGGTTGGGTGTAAATAGAGCAGGAGGTAGCAAATATGTTTGAATGTCCCAGTGTCCTGGGAACCGTAAATAAACTGTCTACAAACAACAACTGGTGGCTAGAAGCAAAGATCTTTTAAAATACAGGTGCAAATTCCCTATGATGAATGTTATCATCATGTATATCTAAAATGTATCAATAAATGTTTTGCTTAAAAAAAGTAAGGTAGTTACAATGTACCAATAAAAGAATTTAATACAAAAAAAAACTAAAATAAAAAAATAAAAAGCAAAATAAAATAAAGATAATAGGAAATAGGGAGATAGATCTTTCTCAAAGGGGAAGGGGATCAGGAGATGGAGAGAAAGGGAGAGAGAGATGGAAGGGAAAATAGATAATAAATGAGTTAAGATGTGTTTTGTACATGTACCAACCCCTCACAAGGAATGTAAACATAATGTACTACAAACGTGAACTAATAAATTCATAAAAAGAATAAAATATTCAGAAGGAAAAAAAATAAGTAAGGTAGAGAGTAGAATTAAAAAACAAACAAACATCATGCTGAGCCTTGTTCAGTGTTGAGCTTTGGTCAGCAATTCATAAAATGTGCATGGTAAGATGATAAAAGAAGAGGTTAGACAATTCCAAGTAAAACAAAGTTAACTATGTTTTAATATGTTGAAAAGAACTGGGAACCTTTAAAAGAAAGATGTAACTTGCAACGTTTTCTAAATCTCAGTTGTACACAGGACACACCATCCTTACCATAGCTTTTGGTGAACTACTTTTGAAGGACTAAAATGCTCTGAAGAACACACATGCAGGAAACCCAGGCCCACGCTTTGGGACAGCAAAGCCCGGATTTGTATTCATCCACTCAGGCCTCCTCAGAATTTCTCATCTCACACAAGCTTAAATATCACACAGCTTCTCTTCTATGAGAAACCCAGAGCAAAAATAAAGAGGAAAATAAAAGACAGATACTAGGAAGCAGCAAGATAGATCATCCTCAAAGGGGAAGGGGACTGAAAGATTGAGGCGGGGGAGGAGGGAAGGGATAAGGAATGAAAACGGGAGCTGAGATGTGTTATGTACATGCACCAACTCCACACAGGGCGTGTACACATTATGTACTAAACACATGTACTAAACTAAAATAAAATAGCAAATAAACTAAAACAAAATTTCCTCATCTTCAGCCTAGCAAATATCTTGGCAGGCTGCTCTTCCCCTCTTAGACCTGGGTGGGCATGAACAGTGTCCTCTGGTACCAGGTCTGAGTGCCTATGTTTCCTGAGCTGTCTCCCAGCTTGAGATGCAGCCATTTCATTCCAAGCACTCATGGTAATGGGTTGATAATCAAACTGGTGTTGGCTTAGGTCTAAGAGAGTGCAGAACATAGTGAAAGGGTTTCACTTACCTGTGGGGAGAAATAAATGGTAGCTAAAAGGGGCCATTCAAACCGTATCACGTTCACTTGGCTGTGATTTGTAATTGTGAAGCTTGCACTATAGCTGTTTCCGATGTGGCAGTCCCCAAACTGGATGTGGTTGATGAGAGCAGCTGGGGGTTAGAAGCAGAAGGGTGGTTGAATCCTCCATGGCTGCCTTGGAAGGCCTGCTTTCTTGAGGAGGCAGAAGCTGATAGACATTGTGCCTCACTCTTATGAAACTCTTCCTTCCATACATGGTTTTATTTGAAAACCCTGGAGTATCTGGGTGGCAAGATTTTTTCCCCTCAGGGAAATTTACTTATCTGTCCATGTGTCCATGCATGCATGCATCTATCCATCTATCCATCTATCCACGCATCCATCCACCCATTCATCTATCCATGCATCCAACCACGCACCCAGCCATCTATCCATCTATCCATGTACCCATCCATCCATGCATCCATTTATCCCTTCACCTACCTTGGCCCTCAGTTTCACCTGTACAAGAGAAAATATAGGTCTCCAACTTCATTTGTTTGGTTAGAACAATATAATTAGGGTTAGATTGACAGATAAAATACAGTTCAATATGAATTACAGAAAAACAATGAATAATTTTAAAGATAAACATGTCCCATGCAAACTTTGGGCCACACTTAGCTTAAAAATTATTTATAGTTTATCTGAAATTTAAATCTACTGGGGACTCTTGTATTCTGGCAATTCTATAAAAGGTATGAAATTTGATTTCTGAACTTGGGTTCACTATTGGCTCCTCTTTAATTCCTGATACAAGAGAGATGTTGCTATATAGCTTCAAACAAAGGTGAAACATCAAATACATAAGGAGTAGTGATTTCAACCCTAATTGTACATTCCAGGACTATAATTAAGCTCCTGGAAAAACCTAGAGACTGTGCTCATAGCTCACTTTATGGAAACCAACCACACAATTAGAGTGCTTAACAAATGCTTTTTGGTAATAACAATGAAATAAATTTGTTTTCTACTCCAAAGAATAGGGTTGCTAAACAAAGCTTCAATGGTTGAGAGACAGCAGAGCAGCATGTCTTAGGCTTTAACATATACACAGATCACCTAGGGATCTGGTTAAAATACAGATGCTAATCTAGTAGGTCAGGGAGGGCCTGAAGTTCCCATTTCCAACATCCCAGGTGATGCTGATATCGTACACACACTCAAGATGCTCACTGAGCAGTGAAGCTGTGGGGAATGATGTTCTAGAGGTGGCACACATCTGACTCCTCACTAATGAGACAAGCCTGCCAGGGTCTGTGTTTCAGATGAAATAGATAATGCTAACATAGCCAACCAAAGACAGGCAGGGAAAACTATAAGGAAGCATTAATCCACTTATTAGCTGAACTGCAATGAGTATACTCCTAGAAGCTCCCTAAAAACAGAGACTTTCTTAATACACTTTGCAACTCTAGGGCTCAGTGTGGTGCCTGGCACATGTGCACTAATGCTCAGGAAAAGTTCACTGGTTGAACATGAATGAATGGGAGGATGGAGGCAGAGACCAAGCTGGGCATGATGGAGCGTACAGTGGGGAACAGAAGATTCATTCCTGAATTCTCAGGAAGCTAAAGCTGTTATTTAATTTCCTCCTCATTTAAAATGGCCCAACAGTCTGTGGTTGTCAAGACCTCACTGCTACTTCTCCCACCTGCCAGCAAGTCATCCATGGTGTCTTCCTCAGTGACCTCTATGACATCAGAAATATTTGAGGCCTCTTGGCTGGAGGAAGCCACCAGCCCGTGGATGTTGTCCAAGGTGATGTCATCCTTGTAGCCCTCTGCCACCAGGTGGATAAGGGTCTCCTCATACCGGTTGTCGATCACTGACAGGCGAATGATGCCTGTCACTCTCCCAACTTTCTGGGAGTGGAAAAAGACATCAAATTCAGCTGTGTTTCCAGGAGAAACAACCAGGGAAGCTGTGTGAGCTTTTACTGCTGCAAGAAGAAAGAAGATATAATTTAGAATCAGTTTAAAGAAATGTGTATCTATAAAGAGCCTGGCTGAAGAGAAAGCAGCCCATTTATGGGAAGGAGTTTTAGCTAGAGGCGACTACTGATGAGAGTGGGCATCGACTAGGCCCCAAGAAGTCCCAACAAACTAGCTATTGAGATCCACTGCCCTCCACTTACCTTTTTCATTTGGTTTGTTTTCCTCAGTGATATAGATGTAGGAGGTGGTTGGCCTCCCTTTCAGGGAGAAGACTCCTTGTTGGTCCTGCAGGTCCACATGCAGCTGGCAGAAGGAAAGCAGAGTTGAGTGTTGAGCTCATAGGTTGCTCATGAGTTTTGAGTCTGGGGTGAGATACTTTTTGGGAAGGACCCCAAAAAGTCACTGTCCCTAGTGTTCACTTTTCTGAGTTTCCAGAGATAGAATAAATATTTGATCTGGAGAGGACAAAAGAAAATTCATTCATTCAGGTCAGCCCTTATTATTTGAGGAACTGGAGGTCCAAAGAGTATAGGTGACCTTCCAGATCATACAGCTAGACAGTGTCAAAATGGGGCCAGCAACATCTGTGACAGATGGAAGCAGTTATAAAGTGGAAATGGAAATGAGCACTCATTATTCTACGAGGGTTTGCATGAATAGGAATTCCTAAAAGCCAGCATCTCCCAGACACTATAGATTTGTTGCCTAGTGTCATAGTAAGTATTCTGCCAAAACACGAGAAAAACAGGGGGGTTCTGACCTATTTCAAGGAAAAAAGTACTTTCTAGTCCATCAGAAGAAAGGTAAGACTAGAGTCAGATATTTGATTTTAGGTATGAGAAATCAACAGAATTTTTAGAAGATAGTAATACTGGCACCATTATGAGGAAGCTTGAATACTATAAAAAATGTGGTATGAAGAAAAGAGAAATAGTGATATCACATAGGAAGCTTCTGAGATGACAGATTATACATTTAGTAATTAATAAGAAACTATATGTAGCAATTATATGTAAATTATTGATATAAAACATTTAAATAAATGGATAGGAATCCTAAACTGTGGTCCTGGAAGAGAGTTTAAATATTCCCAAAGAAGAAATTCTCTCCAAAGTTCATATATGAGATTAATAGAGAAAAATTGTTAAGAAAAATTACAAAAACAGCAAGAGGTAGGCAGGAACTCACTGAACTAGATGTTAGAACATTTTAAAAAGTCACAATAATGGAAAAAATGTAAAGTAATGGTAAGCCAGCAGCACTGAACTCAAGACAATCAAAAATGCTAGAGTAAATACAGAAAACCTTCAAAGTATTACAGAGCTAAGGGGACAGTGAAGAGTACCAGACCAAGGTCCATGAGAGTGTGGGAATCCAGAAGGGGATGCTTAACTTTCTTGGTGTTTTTGAACTGGAAGAGGTAGATGGGAGGCATATCTATACTTTTGGGCTCTTGGTCCTCAAAGGACAAAAGTTCAAGGCTTGCAAAGGGTGGGAATGCTTCCTTTTCTCAGGGCTAAGACTTCAAAGGTCTGTACCACAAGATGAAAGGTGAGCTGGGTATGACTCACTCTCCCAAGGATAGCAATTCTGCTCTGAAACATGGTAACCCAGGAAATCTCAAGACCTAAAACTGGCGTAAGGTGACTCTGAATTTCTAGTGTCCCCAAGTGCTGGGCAGAAACAAATAAACAACTGTCTCTGAAGAAAAATAACACTATCCTAAATCTAAATAACTTTCTAAATGTAACACCCAACATAGGAACAAAAGATAACCAGGCACATGAGGAGATAGGACAACATGGGCAAGAATGAGCTGAAAAAGCAACTATGAAAACCATCTACAGGGACTTTGGAATTATCAGGTGTATATACTACAAAATAGCAATGGTTACTGTGTTTAAGAAATAAAGGGCAAGTCTGTCAATTTCAGCATAAACTACAAATCATAAAAACTGATCATGCAGATTTGAAAAAGAAACTAATAGAAATTTTACAACTGAACAAAATAACTTAAGAACTTAATGGAAAAGTTTAACAGCAGATTCAGTGCAGCTAAAAAGGAGAGTTAATGAACCAAAGACAGGTGTGTTAGGCAGCTTTTCATCACTATAATAAAATACCCGACACAGGCTACTTATGAAATAAAGAGAGGTTAATTCTAGCTCACAGTTCTGGCGGTTCAAGTCCAAGATGAGGTAGTCCTATTGGTTTGGTCATCTGATGGGGGCAGCACTTAATGGTTGGAGTGTATGTCAGATAGAGTGATCACATCTTAAGCTAGGCTCTATTAGGCATGCATGCATATTCTCTCCCTCCCCTCCCCCTCTCCTCCTCCTCCTCCTCTGTCTTTCTCTCAGAACTGGCAGGTTCTACAATCTCTTTTGAGGGCACCCCCTCAATGACCTAAGGACCTCCCTTCAGGTCCCACATCTTCAGAATCCATAACACTTCCTACTACCACCATCCTGGGGACGAAGTCTTTACTTATGGATATTTTTGGGGGAACACTCACCCAAACCACAGAAGAGGTCAAAACAAACTATACAGAATAAAGCCCAGAGAAACATGAATGGAAAATACAGTAAGAATCACACACACACACACACACAAACACACACACACACACACACTCATTGAGGTTTTCAATATATCGAACTGGCATCCGAGAAGGAAAGCAGAGAGAATGGAATAGAAACCATGTTTAAAGACATGTCTAAGAATTTTCCAAAGTCAATTTGAATCAAGAAGTCTGGTGAATTACAAGAAGGACACATTAAAAAAAATCCATGCCTAGACATATTGTAAAACTCCAGAAAACAAACTCAAGGGGAGAATGTTAAAGGCAGTCAGAAAAAAAAAGACTGCCTTAATAATTATTTTAAAGTTACAGCTGATCTCTCTGCAGGTACAGCGGAATCCAGAACACCCCAAGAAAACAATCTCCCATTTTCTGAAAGAAAACAACTGCCAAATAAGAATTCTATGACCAGCAAAAATTACATAAAAAAAGAAGGAGGAGGGCTGAGAAGGGAGCTCAGTGATAAAAGATTTGCAAGGCCCTGGATTCAGTCCCCAGTAAACCCTTGCACCGAAAAAATGAAAATAAAGATTTCAAATAAAAATAGACAGAATTCACTACTAGCACCCCACATTAAGGAAATACTAAAGAGTATATTTCATTAATCAGGGAAAGAGTCTCAAAGAGAACTGGAGATGTAGAAATGGGGAGCAATAAAAATGACAAATATATGGGTACCTTTAAATGAGTCTTGTTATTATAAAAACAGTAAGAAAAGCAACATAACTAATGTCTTGTAGGGTTCAAAACAAACATAGACTCCAAAGCCTTCCACAGGTTATTCCCACTCTCTACACCTCCATATTTCTTTTTCTTTTTGGTACTGGGGATCAAACTTGGGTCCTTGTGCTTGTGAGGCAGACAGCAGAACCACTGAGCTAAATCCCTGGCCCTACACCTCCATTTTTTATCTCCCCTTGTTCTTCCACCTGCATGCTTCCCTCTCCCAGAGCTGGAACTGACTAGTTTCTGAGACTCAGGTTTTTGCTTCTGTGTCTTTGGAGTTTTCTCTCTCTCTGGGATATGTGTACTTCCACACTCACTTGGTGACACCCAACTATCCTTTCTGCTCTACTCCAACATCATTGACAGTGAATTTTCCCTTGTTCCCTGGGTGAAAGAAATCATTCTCAAAAGTCCTAGTCCACTGTATGACACATAATTTATTATATTTTTAACAAAACAAAAATATAAATCTAATGACTGAGTCAAAATCCCTTTAGATATTCCATCTCTTATCCTAATGAAGTTTCATTTAGATTTTTCCTCATTACAAATGTAATATTCATTAAAGGGAAAAAAGGAAAAATAATGAAGATACTAAGAATATATATAATCCTCCCCTCCCAGCTTGGGGTACATCATTGTGCACTGCTTTGCACGACAGTTACTGGTGTTCTGTGTAACATGATTTCCTGCCTTCCAAGAGGGCAGAGGATGTGCCAGATTCCCCTCTATGTGGCCCTGTCTCACACACAGGTTAATGTCTGAGGACTGTCAAGAAGTCCTCAACATTGGAGATGGCAGGGACCCCAGTGGCTGAGGCTAACTTCTAAACCATTTTTCTCCCTTTCTACCTATGCTTCACCCTCAGGCATTACCTGGGCAGGAATGGTGCCATTGTTCTTGAGGATGAGAGGCAGTTTCTCTGAATGACCAAGCAAGAGCCTCTTGAAGAGGAGCAAGGGGTTTCCATGTTGGTTATAGAGAACTGGCCTCACAATAGTCACTTGAGGGAGGGTTCCCTCACCAACAATATCAAACGTGAGGCCCCGGTTTCTGGCCAGGGTGCTGTAGGGAACAGGAAGATCAAGACCTGTGAGGCTGGTGTGGCAGAAGTGGCATCCCACAGGTAGCAGTCCCCAGTCTTTTGGGTACCAGGGACCAGTTTCGTGAAACATTTTTCCATAGATAAATGTGTGTGTGTGTGTGTGTGTGTGTGTGTGTGTGTGTTTCAGGATGATTCAAAGGATTGTACAATTTAGATTCCTTGCATATGCAGTTCATCATAGAGTTCCAGCTACTCTAAACTTGAGTCATTTGTAGGAAAATGGGTGCATCTTGAGACCATACTGCTAAGTGAAATAAAGCAGGCACACAAGTTTAAAGCTTAAATATCTCATGGTTTCTCTTACATGAGAAACCCAAAATATAAATAAAGAGCAAAATAAAAGGCAATAGAAAGTAGGGAGATAGGTCTTTAGCATATGGGAAGGGAATCAAGAGATGAGGGAGGGGAATGAAATAAAAAAGAAAGGGGAATTGTGATATGTTGTGTACCTGTGCTAAGAGATGAAGGGAGGGAGAAGAAGGAAAGGGGATAAAAAAACAATTAAGATATGTCATGTACATGTTCCAACTTCCCACAGTGAATGTAATCAGTATGTACTGCAAACAGGTACCAATAATAATAATTTAAAAAATCTAATACCACTGCTGATCTGATAGGAGGTGGAGCACAGGCAGTGATGTGAGCAACGGGAAGCAGCTGTAAATACAGATGAAGCTTTGCTGGCTCAAGGCTGCTCACCTAATGCTGTGTGGCCTGGTTCCTAGCAGGCTAAAAACAGACTCTGGTCCATGGTGTGGGGTTGGGAACTCTTGCTATAGACAGTGTGGGCTACAGTTCTGCAGGGAGCAGGAGCCATACCTGGGCAAGCCATCCAAGGTAGCCTCGAAGATACACTGGTAAGTCTGCATGGCCTGTGGGGTAAAGAACACTGTGGCAAAGGCATTTGAGCGACTGGCCACACACATCTTGTTAGGTTCCACTTCAAAGATGTCATTGATGCGGGCAAAGGCCTGGAGAAAGGGAGCAAACCAAAGCAAGTCAGCTGTTTTGCACTGATGTGGGGGCTTGCCACTAAGCTCACCTGTCCTGTCATGAACTTTCTCTCCACCAGGCTCTGTGGTAGACAAGCTCAATTTCCTGCAGTCTCGGGCCCTGGAAGGAGCAGCTTAGATACCGTGGGACTCATCCCTAAACAAGATCTGGCTGCCTTTGGCTAGACTGTGAACTTTGACCCAAACACATGAGTCAAGCTAATCAGCCTGACATTCTCCCCATCACCCCAGCCATGGTCTGTCAATTAAGATGCCTAAAGATTGCCATTGGTTGTCAACGGGGAGCTGAACTGGGAAGCTGGTTGAACCACACACACAATGAGGAAACCAGACTAGAAAATGAAGCAACAGAAACAATCAGAGTGAGAAAGACATGCAATATCTGAAAGATGAATGGAGCGTCTGCTGATCTTCTGAAGAGTAGATTTTAAGTGCTAGTTCCAATCCCAAGAAGCTATAGCTAATGATATATTCTAACCTGTATCTGTGGTCTCGACTTATTGCTGTAAACCCTGCATTAATTGGGCTGACCTGAGCGGTTTTCTGCTCCTTGCAACTCCAAGGGCCTTGGCTAGAACAATCTCCCACAGTACTTCATTCCCATCTTGTGGCAGTGTTTGGGACTAGGGGGACCCCTGGCATGGCTCAGAAAGGATTTTTCATTTCATGGGAAGCAGGTGGGATACAAGACTTTGCACTGATGCCAGGGCTTGCTGCTCATTCTCCTGCCCTACTGCAAACTCTCTCTCCTCCAGGCTATTCCATCTTGTTCTTTAGCTGAAAGTATTAAGGTTTCTTTTTCTTTTTCCAGTTGATGAGTGTGCAGGCCAGGTGGAGAGTATTTGATGTCTGCAAACCCTATTGAAAAGTCTTTCTTTGCAAATGAGGCTTGCTCACTTCTTATGGCAGAGAACAATGACCGGCCGTTGCAGGGCCTGAGAGAAGTTACAAAAGGATTAGATGGTCTCCCTAACCTTACCTTCTTGTGCTGACAGTCTTCTGAGAATGCACATTTTCTCTGAAGCTCAGGCTGAAACCAACCCTCCCTGGGGACCTCCCTACTCCCATCAGCCATAAACAATGCCTGCTCAGGGACATGATGACCACCTGGGGCCAAATTCCACTTCCAGGCAGAGAACTGAAGTAGGCAGTATCTGCAACACATTTAACTGGAAATTAGGGGGGATAGAAACCCATTGATTAAGTCCTTCCTTCTGTTGTCCTGGATTTTTCTGTCCCAGTGTGAGGAAAGGAACCAAGAGAGAAGGAATTTAGAGTCTAGCAACCCCAGAGATGTGCACTTATTTACTTGAACATAGATGAAGCTTGGCTTTAAGTCTAGCTGTATATTTCCACGCTCTGGGATCTAGGGGAAGAATATCACTCTTCTGAGCCTCAGTTTCCCTAATGATAGAATAGTATAATAATACAAAGTCTGAAAGAGTTGGGAAGGTGAAATGCAGCAGTAACTGTAAGACACTTAGCATAGCTCTGTCTCTTGGGTGGGGTCAGTAACTGTTCACCATTCTCCCTCATCCTTGTAGCCAGGCATCCCTCAAATCTTCCTGACAAGAATATCAAAATTGAGGCAGGTGTGTTTGAAGAAGTGGCTCATGTTAAGCCTGACTTCTCAGCACTTTGTGTAGTTCAGACACTGTAAGTATGTGATGGATGAATGAGTTGCTTCTTTGTATTGACCAGCTTAGCTCAGTTACCCAGAGGAGACACCCTTTGTGACACACACAGCCTGTGGCCCTGTGGCCTCTCAGGACTTTCAGCAGGGCCTGGGAGCCAGATAAATCCTTTAGGCACAGAAGGTCTCAAGTAGGGGCTCCCCAGGGCTCTCTGACCATGCTGGGCGGGGGCCAATTGGAGCCTCTCACCTTGTTGGAGACGGGCTTAACGACAATGTTGACGTCACAGGGAATCTTGCCCACATTGCTGATCTTGAACCGAGCCTTGGCCTGATGGCCCACCAGGATGTTGCAGAAGATGAACTTGTTCTCGTCCTCCACAAACAGCCCCCCATTCTCTGAGCTCTGCAGGATGTGGTGCAGGTTGAGGCTGGTGCAGATGTGGTGCTCCTCAAATACTGAGGCCTTGTTGTCAGTAACAAAGGCTGGCAAGTGGGGGGAAGATGGTGAGGTGATGCTGCTTGCCATATGCCTGGCTCTCTGTTATTCTCAATCTGGAAATGTGGATTCTGACAAGCATAGCAGAGGAAAGACAGGGAAATCCAGACAAGGGTCTGTCCGGGCTGGGACGGATTCAGTCATTTCTTTCTCTTTTGCACTGCCCTTGCAAAAGGTTGCCATATCACCATCAGTCTCTTCCTGCCAATGGCAAGAAGTGGTGAGATCAAGATCCAGGGTGGGTTTAGGAGGAAGGCAGCCCTTGGCCTGCTTTGGTTAGAGGTTCCAAAGAAGTGGAGTTCTCTCTGTGCCTTACCTGAACACTTGCTGAGTTAAAACTTTAGTGTTCTCAGTTACTGAGTATTCTCTGTGCATGAGCTGCCCACAGAGTAACCTAAGCATTTGCAGGATTTGGTGTTTCTGGGTCCTGCACCACATCCTGTGTCACCAGGATTCTCAGATAATAACACTTTTTATCTGAGAATCCAGGACTGGACTCAGGAAGGCTAGGAGTTTGCAGTGGCACATCCCCTTCTATGTGTGCATGCCTATAAGGTTTTAAGGACAAATATGGCTAAGACCTCGAGGAAGTTCTAAGGTCCAAAGGAAGCAGCCAGCCTTATCTGCTGGACATCTTTAGAGGCATTTGGCTGAGAGAGAGAGGTGTTACACAGGCAGGTCTTTCAGGGGGGTCCTCCAGCCTGGGTGGCAGTACCTGGTAGGCAGGCTTCAGCAAGCAAGGTATAAGGAATGCCAGCAGGATGTTCTCTGGGGTCTCGGTCAGAGATATCGATGGCTAAAAACTCCTCACACTTTCCCACTGGGTCAGCCATACAATCCACGGTGATGACTTGCTGTCCTCCGGCAGCGATGGAGCCAGACCCAGGGTACACAGTGAACATGCCATGGGAGAAGCGGGCCTGTAGGACAGGTGGGAGGGATGGAGGCAGAGACTGTCACCTGAGCCAGGGAGAGGAGCCTGGAGCTCCCTCAGCACTCCCTTCTCTGCACATTTCTCCTGAGCCCAGAGTTCAAGGAACTCATGGTGGAGCCCAGAGCTTAAGGAAACAGAGTTTAAGGGGAGGATCTTTCAGAAGAGGGGTGCAGAGTAGAGTGGTGGTTAAGATTATGGATTTCTGATTCAGATACTCTTGGATTAGAATTTCAGCCCTGTGATATATAAAGTGTCTGAACTTGGACAAATGACTTCTCTGGTTCTCTGTTTATATTTAAAGTGGGACAAAAGCTCCCAATCTCAGAGGAGCTGGAGGGTTAAATGAAAGAATATATGTGAAGCGCAGAGCATAGCATCTAGTACAGGATTAGGCTAAGAAAATAGAACGTTAGTAAGAAAGGAGTGACTGGAAGTCTGTCCTTGGAGTACCCAGATCTGCTCCCTTGCACTCGAAGTTTGAAGGATAACTGTGGACTGGTGAGAATGCACTGCCCTGAGATAAGGAGGAATTGTCTTGGCCAGCCCAGGCTTTGCCCTCATCTTTTCCAGAAGATGTTTTGCATTGCTTTAGCTCAGAGGTCCAAGTTTGCTTGGGAGTATAAAACCCAGAGCAGAATGCTTTTGGGGGTCCTCTGGCTGCAGTATGAATTGGGGCACATACAGATGAGACTCCTACTCTGAGGAAGCTTTCTTGAGTCTTGGGGGACCAGGTCCTAGAGTTCTGTTGGTTCTTGCTGCCTAGATGTGAGTGGTAAAGTCATTTTACATGACTTGTGTGAGTGCTCTCTTACTGGACTCTTACTCTGGCAGCTGGGTTTGTGTGGGACTTCCTGATGGGTCTAGGAACCTTAGCAGAAATGGGCGAGGTGGGTGAAATCCTTCCACAGGCATGATACCAGGGCACGCTATTGGTGAGGTGCTGAACTTCCTCCCCTGGGCTTGATAACCAGTCTCCCCTCCCGGAGATGAACAGCTAGCACACACTCCTTTCTCTAAGGATCTTGCTTCCTCTTGCTCTGTTTCAGAATGCTGCCAAGTGGCAGTGTGACGTAGGGTGTCCTTCTCTAGGGCATGTATTGTGCCATCCCTGGAATGTAGCACAGTGGTGGGTAGGGATCTAGTTCTGATGGACTGAATTTCAACCAAATTGTGCTCCTCTTTCTTCAACCACCGGCCTGTGCTCTCACCCCAACTCAATCCCCTTAGGTGTGTTCTCTAGTAATACTGTATCAGGGAACGCTTTATTCTGATAATGCTCAGATACCAACTTTGGATCCTTCAGGATAGCAGGAACTTCCCTAAATTGTCACATGGCTGCTACAGGTGGCTGGACAGGCTAGCACACTACACTCCTTTAGCAGGCACCCTACACACAGGTCTGTGGGGTTGAGGCTCCTGGTGTGGTAAAGGGTGACTGTACAGCCATACATGGAGGCTGCTACTAACCTAACTTGGTCACTGTCCCATGAGTACCTGCTACATGCACTAGTTGTCCTAGGCACTAAGGATTCCTGGATAAGCCATCCAGAGGAGAGCTTCTCTCCAAGGTTCTGTCTGATAAATAAATGATGCTTGATTAAAATATATATGGAGAGTTGGAACAATTTTAAGGCACTGGGGGAGCCAATGAAAGTTTTATAGCAAAAGAAGATATTCAAATTAAAGGTTGTAATGCCTTAAATTAAAATAAAAGTGAGGTTTCAATATAATTACTTAGTATCCTTGCCACAGTAGATTCAAAGCCTGTTATCTTTGGGAGGTGTTTGGTGGTGAGAGCTAATTGGAAGGTGGCCTTACTGGGTGTCTTGAGCAAGGAAGAGCACTCACCTGGCTTGTGATGTTTGTTTCTTTCTGAATTGAGTCTGAGAACTTGGCTGATTTAGTCTTGAGGAAGTTTTCACTTTCCCGGGCTCTTGCATGTCTAAAGTGGCCAGTTCTGATTAAAGAAGAGGATACCCTCAGGTTTTGATAGAGACATTTGATAGGGACATTAGACACCACCTGTTTGTCTGCTTGTAAGGTCTTTTCTGCTAGGCACTGTGGAGGCCCTTCTTTGCCCAAGAAGGTATCACAGTGGCAGAGCTAGCTTAGTAATCACTGACCAAACTCACTGGATAACTGTAAGGAAACTATGCAGTAAATATGACTCATAAAGATGTTGAAAATTACTCTATAAGATATGCTATGGTTTGGTAAGTGTTCCCCAAAGTCCATGTGATAGGGGCTTGGCCACCAGGGTGGCAGTACTGGGGAGTCCTGAAGTCATTGGAGGCATGCCTTCAATGGATTGTGTGACCCCAGCTCCTCTTCTTCCTCTTTCTCTTTCAATCCCCCGCTCTGTCTCTCTTGTAAAAAAATCTAATCTTATGTATATATTTCTCTCTTTTCTTTTCGAGATGGGGTCTTATTATGTTGCTCAGCATGGCCTTGAACTCTTGATCCTCCTGCCTCAGCTTCCTGAGTAGCTAGGGTTACAAGTGTGCACCACTGCACCCAGCTTTCCTTTTTCTCTCTTTTGCTTCCTGGCTGTGAGGGGAGCAGCTTTGCTCTGCCATGGGTACTGGCCCTGAAGTCCTGCCTCTTCACAGGCCCACGGAACAGAGCCAACTGGTCACAGACTGGAACATCCAAAATTTCCAGCCAAGGGCCGGGGGTTTGGCTCAGTGGTTTCTCCACCTGCCTTGCAAGCGCAGGGTCCTGAGTTTGATCCCCAGTACCAAAAAAACCCAAACAAAATTGCGAGCCAAAATAACCCTTTTGTCTTTATAAAAGAAGTAATTTTTTTAAGTTCACTGGAAAGCAGTGCATGGGAAGTTATTTAGTTATATCAAATCTTTTACTTGATTTCATTTAAAAATGAAATGGCAAATAGGTTAAATTTTGTCTTTTTTTCATATTTACAGTCATAATACTTAATATAAGTAATAGCTCAAATATAGGTTTTGTTAATTTCACTTCACTTGAAGCTAGTTTACCCAATAATTGCTTTGCCTCGAGACCCACTTTTTCTAAACTATTTAAATTTATTTGATGTACACCTTAAATTTTTAAGAATTTTATATACTTGAATATTCACTTGCTAATGACCAGAACATCTGAAATCCAACCCCCTCTAATATGTTTTGCATGAAACATATTTTGCAAGCTAAAATGAAAAATAAGCTAAAATAAAAATGTAAGCAAAACATAAGCTACAATAATCACTATAAACACTACTAAATTATTATAAAATAAATTATAAAAAGCTTGAAATTAAATTTGGAAAGTTTTGAAACTATACTACAAAGCTACTGTGATAAAAACAGCATGGTACTGGCAAAGAAACAGACCTGAGGATCAGTGGAATAGATTAGAAGATGCAGAAACAACTCCAGACGTACTCAGCCACCTCATCTTTGACAAAGGAGCAAACCACCCTCATTGGAGGAAAGATAGCCTATTTAATGAATGGGGTTGGAAAAACTGGATCTCAACCTGCCAAGGATTAAAACTAGACCCATATCTATCACCATGCACTAAACTCAGGTCAAAGTGAATTAAAGATCTAAATATTAAGACAGAAACATTAAACTTGCTGGAAGATAAGTTAGAACTCTTGAAGACATTGGCACAGAAAAAGACTTTGTGAACAAAACCTCAGTAGCATGGGAACTAGCAGAAAGAATCAATAACTGGGATCTCGTCTTATTAAAAAGCTTCTGCACTGTAAGAGAAACCACCAACAGAGCTAAGAGACAACCTACAATGTGGGAAAAAATTTTTAGCAGCTGTACCTCAGACAAAGGACTACTATCTAGAATAAAGAACTGAAAAAAATTGGATCCCCCAAATTCAAAGACCTAATTCAAAAATGGGCAACTGAAATGAACAGACATTTCTCAGACAAAGAAGTAAAAGTAGCAAATAAATATATGAAAAAATGTTCAACATCACTGGTCATTCGAGAGATGCAGATGAAAACACTGAGATTCGACCTCACCTTAGAAAGAATGGCAGCTATCAAGAAATCAACCAATAACAAATGCTGGCGGGGGTGTGGGGAGAAAGGAACCCTTCTCCATTGTTGGTGGGAGTGCAGACTGGTGCAACCACTGTGAAAATCTGTATGGAGACCTAAAAGAACTAGGGCTAGAGGTCCCATTTGACTCAGCTATTCCCCTACTGGGAATCTTCCCAAAAGAATTAAAAGAATCATACCACAGCGATATATGTGCACCCATGTTTATAGTGGCACAGTTTGTAATAGTTAAAGCTTGGAAACAGCCCAAGTGCCCATCAACAGGAAACTGGATAACAAAGATGTAGTTTTTTTTTTTTTGTATAATGGAGTACTACTCAGCCATAAAGAATGAGAAACTAGAGTCATTTATAGCTAAATGGATGCATATTGAGGCCATACTCTTAAGTGAAATAAATAGGACACACATGTGTAAATACCGAATAGTTCCTCTAGTGTGAGAAACTGAAAGTGTAAATAAGGATTAAAAGGATTAGTAACTAATAATTGATGCTTTGAAATAGGAAAAGGTCCAAAGGGGTGGGGTGGTGGGAGGGGAAGGGGAAAGGAAAGAAGGGAAAGGAAAAATTATGAGAAGAGAAAAAATAAAGAAATGAAGTCTATATAAATAGGGAAGGGTGGACAGGGTGAAGGGTGCACAGGTAATGGAGAAAAAAATAAAAACCAAGATACATCATGCACAGGTACAAGCACCCAATGATAAATGTAAATGTATTGTGTACCTAAAATGTACCAATAAAAGAATTTAAGGAAAAAAATAAGTTTGGAAAGTTAAAATTAAGTCAGAAGTACCTTGGCAATTGATTAATCCATTTTTTTTTTTTTGGTACCCTGGATCAAACTCTGGACCTTGCGCTTGTGAGGCAGGCACTGGAACCACTGAGCTAAATCCCCTGCCCAGTTAATCCATTCTTAATTTTCCCCTAAAGACTAAGATAATCAAATGGAAACCAAAATAACTCAAAAGGTAAGTTGTTTTTGGTGTATTGAATGAAAACCAGCCTTTGAAGAACACAGAATTTTGCTGTTGGAACAACTATTAAGGTAGCTGTTGTGATAAAATGTCTTCCAGAAGAAAACACAGTAACAGTCCCTGGTAGACTGAAAGCATCACCCCACTTCTCCTCCAGATTTCCAGGGTATCCTTTCCACTCCCCATCTTGAAGAATAACTATAATTTCTTTTGATTTAGCTTACTGTTATAGTAGCCTCTGGACCTCCTACGGAACAGTAGGACAATCACTTACTAGTAAATCTTTTAGCATATCAGAAGCATCAAGATAACAACAGAATCCCATGTGGAAGAATTTACATTTGTCCGACTAGAATGCATCTTATATTTGACAGCAGCTAGAAAATGTATGAAATCTGGAGTCAGAAGATACGAGTTCAGGACCAAGATCTACTGGTGATTTCCTGCAAAATCCTGGATGAGCCATTTCTAAACTTTAGTGGCCTCACTCACAAAAGAGGAGGGGATGGATTTAGGTGAAATATGTGACTCTCTTTGTAAGATACAAAGCACAAATGAGCAGAGAATGGTATGAGTTTAGGGAATACTTGTCTTACAGTTTCTTCTGATGAATGGGGCTGTCCCCTGACAGCCTGTAGAGGGCATACTTGAAGTCAGTAACGCCTTGGTTTTCTATGCTGATGGTAGAGCTCTTGCGAGTGCCGCAGATCAAAGCCCCAAAGTTGATGATGGAGGAGGGGCTGATGGTGAATTTGGAATACACTGCATTCACAGAAAACTTAATTGGGATGCTGGCAATTATCTCACCCCCTTCTGCAAGATTGGGCTCAATAATCTAGAAAAGGAAGATGGATTGGGAAGATGTAAGTCACTGGTAAAGCTACAGTGATTGCCTTCTTCACTCCCAGCTTTCATTGTTGATGTTAGGCTAGGTTCTTTATTTCATTTGCTTTATGCTATATTATTGCATCAACTATAATAGAAGTAAATGCTAACAGAGAGCTTACTGTTACCAGCAGGGCTTGGTCAGGGCTGAATTTGAGCCCTGGATTGGTTGCCTGCCTGCCACCAAGAGTATGAGAAAGCCCATAAAAATGGAAAAATGAGTTTATTCACAATTTGGCCAAATTGGGAGGGCAGCAAATCTGCCTTCTTCCAGGGCACAGCGGTACTCCAATTTGTACAAAGAATAGAACAAAAAGTAGGAAATATGTGTATGTAGATTTTCCCCAGGGGGCTGGAATCCTACTTGGTGTCAAGGCTGAAAGGTAGCAGTTTATGCTACTGAGACAGCATGAGGAAGCTGGAGGGTCAGCTTATCTCTAAAACAAAAACCCTAATTTTTAAAGATCCATTTCAACCTCTTGGCTACCTTACTATGTAGTAACCAAAGGTGAACACAGAGCAACTCTGCCTCTTGTTTTCAGTCATCTGCATTTGGCGATGGAGTACAGTCTCCTTGTCTCTGTGGCTTCTGAAAGATTTGGGGGACATTTCCTCTCATTCTGACTCTGCCCACTTCCCACCTGACCCACCTCTGCCTGCTAGCTGGGGACAAACTCTGGCAGGTCTTATCTGCTTGCCACTCAGGCCTCCCTCTCCTCACCCCTGCAGCATGGATGAAGGCACTGCGGACTCCTCTTTTCAGCAAGAGGCCCACAACCTGCCATCAAGTCAGCCTCTCCCTTGAAGCTCTCTCACCTGGCAGCACAAAATGGGCTGCTGCTCAATCTTCACTTCCTTTTTTGCACGAAAGAACACCTGGACATTCGTGGGCTTTTCTGTTGCTGACAGTGAGCCCCTCTGGGGTAGGACTGAGATCATGGAATTGACATTGGTTGGCAAAATTCCTACAGAGTCCACAGAAAAGCTGAAAGACAAGAATAAAAGGTCAGTTTAACTTACTATCTAGGGAACCTAAGACCCTAGACAGGACAGTGTAGGCTGATAAAGGCCTGCTGTGTCTCTGGTCCTGCTAAGAGTCCTGCTAACTACTCCACTGGGCAGGGTCCAGTGTGCTTTGTACAGTGACTTACAGGACTGGCCAGGCCAGGAATTGATGCTGGGGTAAAGAGAGACATCTTCTATCCTTTGTGGGAGATCTCTGCTCAACAGGGACACCTAATGCTGGAGAAGTACCAACCAAATTTACTCTCTCTGTTTTTCCTTTTCTTCTCTGAGATGGAATGCAGCACACAGAGAGAGCAGAGTACCACAAAGCCAGGGGACGAAGGGAAGATGGTCAGGGCAGAGGCTGTGCCACAGAGGCACAGGATGTGGGGTCCCTAGCCCAATGAGGGTGAAGTGAGAACCCCAGAGGTGAGCTGACTCATGACAATGTGGAGGGGCTGGGGTAGGCATGAGGAACTTAGGTGGCAATGGACGCTGGAGTTGGAGTTGAAGTCTGGCCATCACCAGTGCTCCGGGAGCCCTGATGGCTCCATTGCTGCAGGAGTGGTCCCTGTGCTTCCTTAGGTCCCTGCAGAGTCCTCAGTGACCGCCTGCTCCAGCCAAGGTAGGCTCCACCCCAGGCAATGTAAAAAAGCAGAGCTAAAGCCCCTGTCATGGTCTGACACAAAACACAAACGGGCAAGACTCCATTCTGCACTAATTCCAAGGTGCCAGTGGCTTTCTTCTAGGTTTGCCTGACTTTTATTTAATTCAATTTACAGTGTCACTCACTGGTTCTAATGAATGATGGTATGGAGGTGGGACTTTTCTAGTGTCAATATTCTTTCAGCTGAAGTAAAATGATCATGAACACATCGAATTTATCTCAAGTCTGCAGTGGGAAGTCCCTCTGTCAGCTGTGAATTGTCATAGAGGTTTCCAGGGCCTGAGTACTGGTCTACCAGGAAGGATTGTGTAACCTTCCTGACAACCTCCTCCCTCTCTCCTACCCCAAGCCACCTTTTTCTCTCAGAGGAACCTCCCCTACCTAGGGCTTCATTTTTAGTCTCAAGGAATGAACACAAACTGCAGCTGTATTCTACCAAGTCACTACTTGGGTTCTATAACCCAGTGATTCTTAAAATTAAAAGCAAACAAAACACACTGGAAGACCCTTTCTTCACACAGTAACTTATGTATGTAGAAATCTCTCCTGTGGAACAGATCAGAGCTGGAAGTAGGACAGGACAGCCTGAAGCCAGGCCACCTCCCAGGCCTCATCTCCTCCAGTTTCTCCCTTCATCACAGACTCCTGTGCCTCCAGGTACATTCAGAGGCCTTCCAAGGTCCCTGGTTAAGTTGCAGAGTTGAGAGCAACATAAAAATCTCTGCTCTCAGCCATTGGGATTCCGTTAATTTAAAACCAAGGGAGGCCAAAAGCAGAAGGAGTTCTTAAGATTTTCTTGCTTCATTTAAAAAAAATTCCCAGACTGTTGTGGCCACTCATGGCCAAGAGTGGATGTGGACGGCCACATGCCCGAGGGGTTCAGGTTACCTGAACATGATCTCGTACTTCCCTCGGTTCTTCAGTTGAAGGAGCTGCTTCAGATCCTCCATGACCTTCACAGTCCCAAAGTCTAGGGTTCCTTCAGCTCCTGCAGAGCCCGGGGCCAGGGCCAGGGGTGGGAGTGAGTGGATGTGGGAGCCGGAGCAGGAGAACTTCCCACTGAAGCTCACATGGAAAAACCAAGGCGACAAGGTCAGAGAATTTGTTTTCTGAAAACTTGGGGGCTGGAAGAGCACCTTGTCAATGAACAGACACCGACCTGTCCTAGGGTCAGCCTCTCTCTGCAGCTCACCTTGTCTTACCATAACTAAAGCTTCAAGTATTAAAGAATTTTGTATAAAGTGTACAATTTACAGAGTTGTGATATTACACACAAATGTATGTCATTTTATTTTGCACTTAGCATCAAAACTATTTTCTCAAATTATTAAAACTCCTAAATGTGATCTTAGTGGCTGCATGATATTTCATGATATGGCCATTCCACAACTGACAATATTACTCCTACAATAACACTATTCCTTTATTGATAGGTATTTAGGTTATTTCCAACTTTTCATGATTATAAATAGTGCTGCAATAAAGATCTTTGCCTATAAGACTAATGATATCAAAGCTAAGGTGTAGCTCTAAGTGGTCAAGAGAGAGCTACAATTCAGGTATTAGGACATCCTGTTGGGAAGAATGATATTTCTCCACCAGGGTAACTCATCTTAATCCCTGGAGTTGGAGGCTTATAAAACAATAGGGGAATTAAGGTCGCTAATCAACGGCCCTTAAAATATGGAGATTAACATGGATGGTTCTGGTGGCCAAAGTAGTCACAGGGTCCTTAAAAGCAGAAGACAGCAGCAGTAGGAGACCAGAGAGATGGCTATGTGAGAAGAGTTGGCTCAACAGTTCTGGCTTTGAATAAGCTGAATGGCCAAGTGAGGCCCATTTTGAACTTCTAACTTTGGAACCAGAATCATCCATAATAAATTTGTGTTGATTTAAACCAGAAAATGTGGGGCAATCTGACATGGCAGTGATAGAAAATTAATGCAGGCAGAAGTGATGTGTTTACCATCAAGTACTCAGATGAGGAGCTCTTTTGCTATCTCCAGTTGATGAAATTAGAATTGGTAGTGGTGTTGCTGACATTGCTCTGAATTTGCATTACTATTTACCAAAACCGACCTTCCCTCACAACATCCACCACTATACTACAACACCCTAGCCTTTCTCTATATAGAACTGTACTACACAGGAGACACAATTTCTAAATACTATTCCCAGAAGACTCAACAGACCTTTGGGGAAGGTGATGTCCAGGGCGATGTCATAGGATTCTGCAAAGATCAGGATATTTTCAATCTGCACAACTCCAACAAGATTTTCTGCATCTAAAACCTGTCAGGGTAAGAGAATTATTCAGTCAAAGTGAGACCCACAAGGTACTCAGAGCCTGAAATCTGACACGAAGTGGAGATGGGAGAGGATGCTTTGGAGATGTGTTTAGCTGTAGGTCTCTTATCCTCATTATGCATTTAGTAGGATTCGTGCTCCTCCTGTACTCTCTGGAGATGCTGGTGTAGACAGGGTAGGGATGAGGAGGCGCTACATTTTCACCTGTCGTTTTACTGAATTTAAAGGAGTCATCTGATCATCCCTGCATTCCTGAAGTTTGGACTGAGCAGACACTGCAGCAAGGTGTTTTTGGAACTCTTAAATCAGGTAAACCTGGAGAGCATTTTTCTGATACTTGAAGTGGAAAACGTTTGCACGGCATTCTGCTCTTTTCATTTTATTTTTTATTTATTTATTTATTTTTAGAATATCTGAAATTTTTAATCCTTTCTTTACAGGTTACTAGATCACTTTTCATTAAGAAAACTGTAGAAAGCTAGTAACTGCCACAAGTGAAAGCCAGGTGGTGGCACCTGTCAATTTTCCACAGAGTCCTGCTTTGCGGGGTGTCTGAATGCACTGCTCGGGGTCTCTGCTCACACTTGCTGGAATCATTTGTGGCAGATTTTAGTCCACAGGTCGCTTTTCCCCATATTTCTTTGTAAACTCTTCAGCATTCTTACAGAATTTTTTACTGTCCTTAGAGTATTCTTCAGCTAGGTCAGCCCGGAGCGGGTGCTCGGGCTGGGGTCGTTCACCAGTGCTATGAGGGACTGGATTACTTGGTCGGTCTTGGTCGCTGGCTTCCAGTTCTCAGCACTAATTACTGGCAGGCAAACCTGTCTTTTTTCATCTATGTTTGGGTGATAGATCTTTGTTTTAAATGTGATCTTTGGTGGTTTGAATGGGTACTCTGCTGGAAAGTTGATTTCGATTCTAAAGGACCCCTTACATGGAGGGTTGTCTTTCATCAGCCTCCTGCTGGCTGCCATCTTGGATCTCTGCTCTTCTCATTTTAGAAACCTGAATCATTCTGTTCTCTGGGACTCAATCTGTGGGAAAAGTGCTAGATTTTTCATATAAAATAGTGTTTAACATTTCTCTATGGGAAATTTCATATGTGAACATGGTTATCATTACTCCCATGGAGGGGCCCTGGTTGCTCACTGACCCTTAGAGGGATCCCTGTTGGAGATTCCTCCCTCATTGTCCTGAGGAGCTGCTGGTCTGCTGCCAGCTGTCATCTGCACCTGACTGTTGACTCTGGAGACTAATCAGGAGGTCACGAAGGGCCTGATTGTCAAGAAGGGAGGTGCTGGGTAGTGGGAGCCACCAGTTGAAATACTAAATTATGTTTGCCATTACATGTTCTTTGAGTGTCAAGAACCCAAGAATGTGAAATTTGAGGCTCTCATCAAACCCAAGTTTTAATTCAGAATTTCTACCTTTCCTTTTTTGCTACTGAAGATTGAATCCAGGGCCTTTTGCACTGGGCTTCAGCCCCAGACTATTTTAATTTTTTTAAGTTTTGAGACAGCATGTTGCTAACTTGCCCAGGCTGGCCTTGAACTGCTCCTCTCACCTCAGGCTCCCAGAGTGCTGGATTTCATGGATGCGCCACCGCACCAGGCTTCTATTTTCTTTCAACACATGCTTTGCTAATTTTTTTTTTTTTTTTTAGGGTACAGGGGGATCAAACTCGGGTCCTTGCGCTTGCGAGGCAGCCGGCAGAACCACTGAGCTAAATCTCCGGCCCAGCTTTGCTAATGTTCCAAAGAGCAAACTGGGCCGACTTGAGTTTTCCATTTTCTCTTTTCCTGTTTACCCTGAATGAATTCGTACAGGACCTGTCTTTTGAAAGTATCAAGTAGCTAGAGAATTATTCTGTTTGCTTTGCTTCTCCAGTAGGGGAGGTAGGATTAGATTTTGTAATTGAGGGCAGTGGGAAGGACAACTTAAGAAGCACACAGATAAATTCACCAGAATACTTTCCGAAGGGATGAGAAAGCAAAATATTTATAGATGTTGAAGGAGATAATCCGAGGAAGAGGAGCAGTAGTTTACTTTGGGTTCATAAATGTCTGAGATCCATCTTGCCTTGTGTGAATCCTAATCAGCTTGTTGTTTGATTGGGACACCAGGGTGGTCACAACGGTTATTAAATAGATGTGTTTCATTTGATAAGCAGTTATTATGCTGACCTCTCTAAGGGGCCCCTTATTGCCTGCCTGCTGCACTTCCTGACCATGGGAACCCCTGGACTCCCCATGATCCAGCAACTGAAGGATGAGGCTGGGATACCCAAGGGACCCCAGGCCCTTATCCCAGTCACATGGCCTTCACAGAGACCAATTCTATAAAGCATGTATGATCTCTAGATTTCACATACATTTGTGGATTGAATGAATCTATCGGCGTATGTTATCAGTTACCTGAAGGGCTGTCATAGGTAGGGGATAAGAGAGATTAAATCTCTTTACTGGCTCCCAATAGGACTAATACATGCAAGTTATGGAGAGAAATTGGAGTTCAGCTTAAGGAAGAATTCATGAACTTATTTAAAGGGAGATCAGCCTGCTATGAAGTGGCCATAGGTTTTCTATCCCTGGAGATATTCAGAGAGAAGCTTGGATGATGCTTTAAATGGTACAGAATCAACTCAAGCGTTAAAAGCCAATGACATTCATTCATTCATTCATTCATCATATTCTACTTGAGCACCTACTATTTCCAGGCCTGTGGTAGACACTGGCGGTATGATGGTGTGTAGTTGGTGGGGTGATAATTCTCTAAAAGGCATGGCTACTTCTTGTCCTGGAACTTGTGATCATGACCTTATTTAAGGAAAAAAAGGGTTTCTGCAGATGTAATTAAAGTCAAAGGTGACAAGATGAGGTCATCCTGAATCATTTGGGTGGGCCTAAAATCCAACGATATCACCTTGGTACCCACAGGGGATAGGTTCCAGGACCCTCATGGTTAACAAAGTCTGTGGATGCTCCAGTCCCTCATATAAAATGGGCAGTATTGTATACAATCTACACAATCTTACTTTAAATTATCTCTAGGTTACTGATCACACTAATACAATGTAAATGCAATGGAAACGGTTGTTCCACTGCATTGCTTAGGGAATGACAAGAACACAAGGTCTACATTTGCTCATTACATACACAATTTTTCCTCAAATATTTTCAATCCACAGCTGGTTGAATCTGTGGATGCAGAGCCCACAGATACAGAGGTTCAGCTGTGTCCTCATAAGAGGCAGAAACTGAAGAAGACGGGAGAAGGCCCGTGATGGTGGAGGCAACAACTAGAGCACCATAGGTGGTGACCCTATGGCACGAGTGTTGTTTTTCTTTTAAGACAAAAGATGTTAATGTATGAGTTGTTTTTTCTAAACTAAAGCCTCAGTATTCAGGTTTAATTGCAGCGTTGGCACTTTGCAATAAATACGTGGGTTTGGGATTGCAGTTTGGGCATTTGTCCCTAAAAGGTTGGCCATCCCTGAACTAGAGTGATGGAACCAGAAGGCAAAGGACTCTACGGGGCCACCAGAAACTGGATGGGTCAAGGAAAGATTCTTCCTTAAAGCCTTCAGAGGGAGTATGACCCTGCCAACACCTTGATCTCTGACTTCTGGTCTTCAGAACTGTGGAAGCCTAAGGTCTATTGTTTTGAGGCACCCAGTTTGTGGTAATTTGTTATAGCAATCTAGGACCCAAACAGAGATGGTGAATAAACCAGCAGAGATCTTGCCCTGAAGGAGTATGAAGAGGGAAAGAAAGAAGCAGAATGATGTGAGAAAGGCTGGTGCTCTGAAGGATGGGAGATGCTAAGTGACTGCACACACCAGGGATTCCCTTAGCAGGATGCTTAGGGAAGCCCAGTTGATGTTCAGCAAAATTTAACGCAGTGCCAACTCCCCACTGAGCACAGGGACAGATTCTCAGCAGGGCTGCAGCAATGTCAGGGCCCAGACAGGAAAGAGCTCAGACAGCATGGTGGGGGCCAATGAGTAAAGGTGAAGGGGGATTAAGATGGAGGTACAAAGTCAGGCAGGGGCTCAGAAGCAGGCGAGCACCCTGGGCATGGTTTTTACTGGTGTGAGAAGCCAGCAGGTGCTTTAAGGAAGGGAGGAGTGGCCTGAGCTGTCATTGCAAAGATCTTTCTGGACACTTGGGATGTAACAATGGAAGTCAGTTAGGAAGCCTCTGCAGAAGTCCAGGTGAGAGAGGGAACAAGTGGCCTAGCAGAGGGTGGTGGCAGCAGTGTAGACAAGGCAGCAGATGGGGAGGAGATATACTGGGAGGCAGAACTGGCATGGCTTATTGGAGGGTGAGGCCAGAAGGGACTCTATCAGGAGGGGGGGATTAAGGATGATTATCTGGGATTTATTGGAAGCAATGGGGGAGGGTGATATTTACTGAGATAGGAATCTGTCAGGTGAGGAGGACTGGGGTGTGACGTCAGGAATCTAATGCTTACCTAGATATCATAACATTGCAGTTGTGTGCAGAGCAAGATTTTACAGCAAGATCAAACAGGGACCAGATGGGGGCATGTGACAGGGACACTGGCTGTGTCTATATGCAGATGAACCCAATGTACACACATTTTGAGAACCAAGTCTACAGATGCCTCACCTCCAGCCGAATAGGCTTCTTGACGTTCGCGGGTTTGGAGGGCTGGAAGTGCACGTGCAGGGTGTACTCTGCCGAGGGAGGGATGATACCCTGCATCATGGACAATGTGAAGTCTTCTCCCAGGTGCTCCAGACTGGTGACCCGCCAGGCCACAGGCAGGGGTGTGACATTGCGGAGGAGAACTACTTTGGATTCTTTTCTGAAGAGACCAAAAGAAATTTTGTCGGTCTTAAAATCAGTTTCTCTTTTGGGTGTGAGAGTGTTAAAAAATTTCTTAACCTTCCTTTCCTGCATGTTTTATTTAAGTCTCTTAGCTTGTGGGGCTGGGCTAATTTGTGTGATTTAAAATTTTTTTATGTACAAGTTAGTCCAAATTATTCCACATTACATGACACAATTTAAAACTTAGAGAAAAGTTGTAAGGATTGCTCTAAATTCTTTATCCAGATCCACCAATTGTTTTCATCTTACCCTCTTTGCTTTGTAGTCACACGAGCACACACTCCCTCTCATATCCATGTTATTTTTTCAGAATCATTTGAAGTTAAATTGGAGATAATAATGTTCCTCTAGCTTTAAACATTTCAGTGCATATATCCTTAGAACAAGAATTCTTATTAAGTCAAGGGGATTTAACATTGATATGAGATTGTTACTTAATCCACAGTTGGTACTCAAATTTTATCTTTATTCTAATGATTTTTTATAACTCCTTATTTTTTCCCAATGAAGGATTCAATCCAGGATTACAGATTAAATTTAACTGCATATCAACTTAGTCTTCTTGGGAAAATTTCTTCTGCCTTTCTCTGTGAATCTTGACTTCGATACTTTGAAGGGCACAGGCCAGTTAGTTTTGATTTGTTTTTTCTGCTCCAAGTATTTATTTTCCTGGGGGTAAGAGAACCACACTCCTACTCAATTAAGAAAACCACTTAATAATTCAGGACCATTTCACATCTAGGACCCTAGAACACCTTTTAGTGAAAAGGTTCCAGCATCTCAGGCTCCTTCCCATTGGTTCTCACAAAGCGCTTCTCTGGGCAGAACTTGCTGGCTCTTTACTTGAACCCTTCTTTTCTGATCATTTTCCCTTCATGCGTTTCAGGAAGCTATCTCAGCTCTTATAGTTACTCAGTATGCTCAATACCCACATTAATTCTCTTGGCAAGAACCTTGCTCTTAACTTCCTTTTTTACCACAATGGTAACAGCATGCTGAGTAACACTGTGGACTCTTCCTGTTTTGCTGTGGTAACATTTGGGTAACATTCCTTTTTGAACAGCACCCATTCTCTTGCTGTCTTCAATGTCACCCTTTCTGAAGATTTGTATTTATGTGGCCAAAGGAACAACTCCATGTTTGCTAAAGGGCCTTGAGAACATATACACTTTCCTCTTTCCCTGTTTGTCATTTTGGTGAATTACTGGGAGATGATGCTTCCAGGTGTGAGGAAGTAAGAGCATTTAATTTGGGTTTGTCTGCTGTGTCTTCATGTTTAGATCTAGTATATGCATTTTTGGTGGGTGCTGCAGTTGCTGGTATGTTCTCAGTGCTTTATATCAAGAGTCCCATGATGTCAGTTTGTCCCAATATTAGTGATGTTAGGTTTGATGATTTGGTTAAGGTAATGTCTACCTGATTTCTCCACTGTGGATTTACTGTTTTTTCCTTTATAATTAATATGTAGTTCGTGAGGAGATACTTTGGGACTATGTAAATATCCTATTCCCAATCAAACTTTCACTTGCTAGTTTTAGCATCTATTGATTAGACCTAAGTCTATCAGTCTTTCTATTTATTAGTTGGTAATCTATAGTTAAGAAGAGCATTCCATTCTGTCTCATGTATTTCCTTATTCATTTACTTATTATATCAGTAAGTTCATGATTTTTATCTTATTCAATAGGTTATGGTACATTACTATCATTATTTATTTTGACTTTCAAACTATCCCTTTTCATGTATTTCTCTGGTTTAATCAAATACTTTTAATGTATTATTTTGATATAAAGATTTTTTTGGTTATAACTGTTGGGGTTGGTGGTTTAAAGAATCTGGTTTATAATACATATCTCTCCTGATGGTATGGAGATGAGCCTTAAAATAGAAAAAGGCAGGTGACTGGGTCTAATTTCCTTGCAAACATGATGTTAGTGGGATCTGATGGTCAATAGACTAGTGATATTTTCTAGGAAAATAACCCTTTTGTGTGGAATGTTAGCAGATGTTCCTGATTTAGGATTGCTTATGTAAATAAGCTTAGACTCTGGATTTATGGAAACGAGCTTCCTGGAAAATTTCATATAAGTGAAGGGACCACATAGTATATAACATTACATACAGAATCTGCCAAAAAAATGTATTCACACTTTAGCAGTTCACCATACTAATAAGGCATTTATTAGACATTTATTAGCTTCTAGACAGAAGCTAATTGCCATCACTTTGAGCACCTCTTGTAATTGTGGATGCCAAAGGTAACTTGTATAAATCTCACAATGTCTTCAATAAATTTAGTATTAAAATATTTATATGAGTTTTTCTTTTAGTGATGTATACATTTTTTTGGTGAACTCTGTGTATTATATTCTCAATTTTATCTGCTGAGTAAAGTTACCCAAAAACCTCACTTAGAGGCTGAGCTACTAATTTGGACCAGAAAGCACATGCCTGATGTGGAAAAGAAGGACCTGGGTGGTCACAAAGTATGGCCCAGACATCTTTCTTCATCTGTGCCTTCTAATCATTTGTATCACTGAAACTGTTAGTAAAGCTTAATATTAGGATCTCTTATTTGTGTGGGTCTTATCCAATCCTTTGTGCTAGCATATTTTTTTATGAGTTGTTCTAGGGATTACTGTCTGTCTGTCTATGTATGTATGTATGTATGTATCTATCTATCTATCTATCTATCTATCTATCTGGCTAGCTATGTAGTTATCTCTATGTATATACAGTGGTACCTCGGTTCACAAATGCTTTTGCTTGCAAACAATTTATTTCACAAACAGAAGCATTTGGCAAAATTTTGTTTTTGTTTGCAAACCCTGAATGGGGTGATGAACACGACTTCAGCCATCTTTTCCGCATAAACATGAACATGGCCATCTTTTCCAGAATTATGGAATAAATTAAGTTCATGAACCAAGGCACCACTGTATCTCCTTAATTTCCTAGTTAGTTAGAATTAGTATTTTATCACAATATAAAATGCAATATATTTGCAATAACATTCACTTCTTTTATTATCCACCATTCATTTATGTGGTACTGTTAATGCACAATTATATCTATATACATGTATTCATCTACATGCCTTGCAAGTCCCATAATGTGGTACTAGTATGTTTATTTATAATAATTGTCTTTTAATTAAATCAAGAAAGTAAAATGAAATATTTTATATTTGGTCACATATTTAAATTTGTAAATACTTTTCATTATTTCCTATAACTCTGAGTTTCTATCTGATGTCCTTTTCCTTTGGCTTAAAGCACTTCCTTTAGAATTTCTTATAATGCAGAAGTACTAGCAATAAATGATTTCAGTTTTATTTAACTGATATTCTCTCTCCAGTTATGAAGGATATTTTTGTTATTCTAGAATCTTGGCTCTATAATATTTTCTTTTAGCACATTGTATTGTCTCCCAGCCTCCATTGCAACCCATAAGAAATAAGTCATAACATATCTCATTTTCCTTTGGTGGCTTTCAAGATTTTGTTCTCTACCTCTAGTTTTAAGTAGGTGTTCTATACTTTGGCTTTCTTTCTTGGAGTTGATATAGTTAACCCCAGGTGACCCATAAAGAAACTGAACCCTGGAAAAGTTAACTGATGGCCTCTGAGTCAGAGATTTAGTGGCAAGACTTGGCATTTATCCAGCTTGAGGTGGGCTAAGCTTCTAAGAATGGTGAGTTTATGCTGTGCCATCAAATATGGGAATGTTTCATCCATTCTTCTAACATTTTTCTGCACCACTGTCTCTCCTTTTCCTCTTGGACTTCAGTTATATATCAGTTATATTTCTTGATGTGGCCCTACCATTTACTGGGGTCTAGTTTTTCTCTATTCTTAAATTGAATAATTGTATTTAATCTATCTTCAAATTCACTGATTCTTTTGCTGTCTCTAAACCATTGATTAGTTCACTCTGTGAAATTTTCAGTTCAGGTATTGTACTTTTCCATTCTAAAATATTTACTTAGTGTTTAAAAAATAGTTTCCATTTCTCTTATAGGATTTTCAGTCTATTCAGTCACATTCATCTTGGCCCAATGTTTCATTATGAATTTGGATATAGTTATAATAGCTGGTTTAATGTCATAGTGTCTGCTAAATTCCAAAATCTTGGTCACCTTTGGGTCGCTTTCTATTCATCACTCAACATCAATTTGCCTAAAATGAATGGCTTTGTGTTATGTAATTAGTTGTTCTTAGTTGTTTACCTGCTTGTTTTCCTTACCAGACTGGAATCTCCTCAGTGGCTGAGATGGTTCCCTCAATACTGTGACAGGTGTGCAGTTAATACCCACAGAATAGGGGTGAATCAAAGCCAAGTATCTTTGATTTTATGCAGAAAAACCTTCTCCTTTCTCTCTTCCATTGTGAAGCAAGTGTCCTATCTTGCTCATTTGTCCTGTCTGCCTTTCTCTCAAAGCTTCGTTCAGTTAGCAGCCAAGCACTCCTGCTAAATGTAAACCTCTATGTTTTAGAAGGGCAACATGCCTTTTAAAAAAGTAGCTTTTCAATGTAAAAGCCTAGAATCACCAACTGAAGTTTCAGATGGGACAATGAACTAGGCTGGTCAGGTTGCCGGCAGAAAACTCTACTCCACGGACTCAGGACTGCCATCATTAAGTTTGTCATTTGGTTTGTGAATATCATATAATAATCATCCTTCTAAAGAGGGAGCCAGTGAGGTAGGCAGCTGCGATTACCTGACAGTAATAAGTTACATTAGCAGAATGTGATTTACTTTTAAAAACTACAAAGGTAAAATTGGTATTATTAATCCCTCATATTCTATGAAGATACTGAGAGGTTAATTAATGACCCAAAATTCATAGAGTGGCAAGACTTGGGCCATATCTCAGTCCACCTGCTTGACAGTCACAGTTGCCTGTAATACAGACTTCTCCATGGAGTCAGAAAAAGCTCTCTGGTTACTTCAGTTATCATTTAGTTCACCAGTTAGTATTTATTAGGGGAGGGGTCTGGTGCCGAAGACTGAGGAATGCAGGGCACATATCATGAAAATTTTATCTTTCGGCAGCATCAGGAATAAACATTCTCTACTTAGGATATTATAACTCCACTGAATGAATAAATAAAGTTTTACATTTGGTCTAGCAGTCTCTGAGCTCTAATTTCTAGAGCAGAGATTCTTAACCTTTTAGGTAATAGACCACTTTGAGGATGTGAAGAAAGCTATTCCTGAGAAAAATAAAAAATACACATTCTTTGGCAGTTGATCTTAGGGGGTTTATTTCACCTCATTGGGAGTCTATTAAAGTCCATGCCCTGAACCCAAGTCAACAACTGGTGAACATAATAGGGTCACTAATCATCAGGGTTTGTACTCAAACAAGGAATTTCCCAAGATGCAGAATTCCAGCACTCTCCATCTGTTGAGAGCAAATCAGAATGAGTTGGAACTAAATGTTCTTTAAATTTCATCTAGTCCTAGCATCATTTAGAACTCTGACCTGTGCAGCAAGAGCCGATCAAAATGTAGTTGCCTGGGTTCCAGCTCTAGTTCTGGGCGGATCCCCTGGCAGCTTAGTTTGAAGATAGCTGGTTCCGGGTTCTCCTTGGTGCAGCAGACAATGCTATCCTCAAAGATGCCAACTGCAGTAGGGTAGGCCCAGACACTTAGCATCTGATGGGAGAATCAACAGAAAGTGCATTTACCCTGATGATGGCAAGGCCTCAGATTTCCCAAGAAAGTCTTGTCCCGGTAGACCTTTCCCAGGCAATTTTACCTGCTTCTCATTGGGCTTCAGAGTCATGTTGACAGGCTCCAGAAAGTAGGTGCTTGCTTTGACATCATTCTGGAAACAGAAGCACACCTCCACCGTCATGGGGGAATTGTTCAGGATTGTCAGTGTCTCCACGTTGCCTGGGAATAAGGATGACTTGTACCTGGAAGTGAATGGGAATGGGGATGTGGTTGTGAGGACTGAAATGGCAATTCAGAGCGATAGTGTGGCTACACCGAGGCAATGGCATGGTGGTTGAGAACAAGACCTGTAGTTGCGCAGGTTTGCCTCTAGGGATACCGCATGGGACTTGGTGAAGTTCTTCAGGGCTCCACCCCTGGTCCTTCCCTAAAAAGAAGCCTGTGCACTCTTGTTAGGCCAACTCATGACCCATGGCTTTTGTTGCCTTGAAGACAGATCTCTCCTTGGAGAATCCAAACTAGGTAGCCTGTTCTCTGCTTTATGTGGCTTCTAGAGATACCTTCCAAGCGTTTCAGACTTGGTATATTTCTAAGAGAACTCTTTTCCCTACCCTTCTGAAACCTGGTCCTTTCTCAGCCTCTCCATTTGGAAAAGTGGCATCTGATTCATCTGGGCAATGAACTTGGGACTCAAGGACCCATTCTCCTGGTTTGTAGCCTTGGGCTGAGGCAGTGCCGGTAAAAGCTACGTCCCCATAAAAACTATTCAGGTGACTCATGAACCCAGCTCAGGAGTCTGAAGTCTGCTTTGAATGAACAGAACGCTTACTTGTCTCTTGACTTTCCACAAAGCAGTGGGCCGAAGTAAAACCTCTTCGTGCTCATAACATACTTCTTAAAGATGACCTCATTTACTTTCATGTCCTGCTTCCACTGAGGAAACACCACTCTGAACAGAGAGGAAGAAGAGTTAAAGGGAGGCTGACAGATGGGAAGTTCAAGCCCCCATGTGGTATGTACACGAACTCAGCACTTCCTGTTCAGCAAAGGGCCCGGGTGTCTGAAGACAGAGCGGCTCTTCATTTGAGGACCTTTGTTGAGGCTTTATTCCAACTGCCCCCAAATCTAAGAAGAGATACTATGGTCTGAACTTGAGAAGAAGACTCCCAGAGGTGTCCTCCACAACAAGGGCAGGGCTGGATGCTCTGTTCTAGTGTACCCAGCTAGAAAAATTCCCAAGAATCACTGGGAAATGAGTTGTGGTGGATATTCATTAGTTTCTGAGTTCTCTGGTATAATGAGGTCCTTGGGTAAGAATGGCAAAAAAGTTCCTCTCAGTGGACAAGCTATAAAAGGCCTCTTCCTCCAGGGCTTGCTCAGCTAGGTGCCTTTATGTGGTGCTTGAAATGAACTGCACAGGAGCTCAGAAAAAGGCCAGCCATGGAGATTCACATGTATATTCACGTTAAAGGATAAAGTCCTAGAGTGAATACAAAGCTGACTTAAATCTGCTTAATAATTAAATTAGCAAACTAACTTGCCAGAGGAAGACTTTTTTCCTCCCTTTTTTATACTAACCTTCTGTTATCATGTCATCCCTCCCTGTACCTCTTAGTCAATGTCCAAGACAGTGAAGCCTCATGCAACAGGAATGTCTGGGCTGCTGTCTCAGTTCCATGTTATTGTAATTGCTGTTGTTATTAGAGGCAGGGTCTTGCTATGAAGCCTAGGGTGGTCTTGAATTTGTGATCCTCCTGCATCAGCCTCTTGAGTGCTGGGATTACAGGTGTGTGTCACCACACCAGGCTCCATGGTATTATTAAGAGAGACTTTGTTCAAAGTACCATGGGGGAAAGCCAAAATGTACCTGTTGACCTGTTCTTTTAAAATAAAATACACTTACTTTGGGTCTTGGCAAATATATGGATAAGTGCAGACACCTCGGCAATAAAGCTGGTATTGGCGACGAGTTCCAAGGACCTCAAAGTTAAATGTCTGGTCAAAGTTCCCGACAGCACTAGAAGAGAAGTGCACTCGCAATGTCACTTCTCCATTGGCCGGCACGATCCACCGGAAGTAATTCAGCCTGAAATGACCACGCAGGATTTTAAAGTGAGAGCGCTTCCCTCCAACAAGAGAAGACAGGACACCTGTGTGGGAGAGGTCCCGTCCTGCTCGGCTCGGGCATGGTGGGCATTCTGGTTCCCTCTGTGCACGCTTAACTGGAGGCTTCAGTGTCCCCCCTGGGGTGCCGAGAGGCCTACCTGACAAATTTCTCCTGGGAGGGCTGCCCACCAAAGTTCTTCTGGTCTATGTCTGTCAGGGGAGCAATGGGTCCAGCAGATCCCCCCGAAACGACCTTCTTGCCAAGGGCTGAGCGACGTTTTTCCTTCTGAGTCTCCTGGAGTGGTTCAGGTTTTTCTTTCAGTTTCAATCTGCTTGACTTAGATGAGATAGCCTGTTCCTCCTGGCCCTTCATGAAAAAATGAGCACAGAGTCTTACGTACTCCTCTGACGTCTGCACCAACAAAGACAGAGATGCTCACAGCTCACGTGCAGTCTGGGGTGGTAGAGCTGCAGGCGCTGGATGCGGGGACCCAGCAGGATGCAGCCTCATGTGCTGGTGACAAGACCCGTGTTTCCTTGGCACCCTACTGACTGAAGCCCTAGCTCAGGCTGAAAGTTGGCTGGGAGTATGTCGGACTGAGTCTCAGCTCCTGGCAGTATCCTAGCACACAGTCCACATTAAAATGTTTCTATTTGTCCCAGGGATGTCTTTCTAGAACCATTTCTTGTCATTACACTATAGTATCTTTTTGGATAGTGCTGATACTGAAGCTCAAATCCAGGGTTTAGTGTCTTAACCTAGATCTTCTCACCCCCCTTAATCATGTTGATTTTCTTTTGAGAAACCAGATCCACGTTCTTACAGAATTTCCCACGGTCTGAATTGTACTGACTCTTCCCATAGTGCCAGTTAACTTATTCATCTCCTCCCTGAATTTCCTATAAATTGAGAATAAGACTTAAAGTTGATTTGATTCATAAGTGATGCCACGTACTTCATACTGCAACACAAGGGACAAATGATGTCGGGTTGAGCCCTGGTTACATCTGCAAAGCATGTTCAGGCTAGAGAGGTGCCTGCCAGGTCTGTCCATTGTAAAGTACGCTCTTCCCTTTGGAGTTTGCCAGTCACCCAGGGGACGATGCTCTGGCTGGTGTGAGTGTCTTGTTCTCTAACAGCTTTCACCTCTTTTTTGAGACAAGGTCTCACTATGTAGTTCAGGCTGCCTTGAACTCACTATGTAGCCCAGGCTGGCCTTGAAGTCACAGTGATCCTCCTGCCTCAGCCTCCTGAGTGCTGGGATTATAGGCATGTGCCACCACACCTGGCTTCAGCCTTCACCTTCTGCTCTTTGTACCCACTGATGAGCCTTACTCAGTTACTTCTCTGGGGAGAACAAAACAGAGATTTTCTAATTCTACCATTATTTCTATAAATTTAAGCTGGCATTCTACTAGAATGAAGAACTTTCCTTTGGCAATTGCAGCACTAGAGTGCCTCCTAGAATGAGATGTTAAAAGTTGCTTAATTCTTTCCTTGACATGGCCAATTTTCAGAATAAGGGGTTGGTACAATAATCACCTCTGATGATGGTGACTTTTTTTTTTTCTTTGCCTTTTTGATTTGAAATTTCACCATGGATGCTCTGCTTGGGTGAGGATATCCATGGCTGCTGCTGGCTTTGAAGCTTATTTCCCAGTAACTTGTACATTGAAGCTGGAGTCAGCTCTGTCACCTCTCTACAAGGTAGGCAGGGTCTACAGGTGATTGTATTTGTTCCCTTTGCAGAAGGGCAGGGTTTGGAGGAGGGTGTGCATGGCCATCATTCTTCCTAGGGGATAACAGGCCCTGGGATAAATTTAATATGTGTACTATCTGCATATTATTGCCTAAAGCTACCTCTTTGTGATTTATTCTATAACTGTATATACATTTTCTTTCACTTTTACATCATTTTATTTTGATTTCTTATATTTTTAATCTGACTGGAATTTATTTTATTATATCATCAGGCAAGGAGATAAAAAGTGACTTTACCCAAAGTATCTAATTTTCCCATTTAATTTCTTTAATAATCTATCCTTTCCCTGGTGGCAAGTGTTCCCTTAACTCACATCTCTTGATTCTTTTATTCTGTGTACTATGTGAATCATTTAGCATCACAGTATTTTTATATACATTTTTTTTTTTTTGCAGTACTAAGGATTCAAAGAGCTAGTTTTGCTTATTTTCTCCTTATAGTGGAACTTCAGAGCAATGTGACAAGTTTCCTAGGCCCTTCCCTGGGGGTGGCAAAAGTTGGAAGGGGAGAAGCCCTCATGTTTAGCAGCCCCTCGGGAGGGAGGAAGGTTGGATGTGAGGACGGCACAGCATGTGGCGCCCCATGCAGGTCCCCACAGCTGACTCAGGTTTGGCTGTGCTGGGAGGGACCTTCTTCTCCTGTCCTCTGAGCTCCTGCCAAGGCTAGGAGAAGCAGCCTTGCATGCTTTACCTTCACTGACAGGGTGATGGCAGAGCGATCTGATTCTGTTTCCACCTCTTTTTTCTCATCCAGCTTGTCAGATGGTGGGACCACAAACACAAAATGTTTGAGAACTTCGGAGGGGATCACGGGTAGCCGCTTCACAGGATATGAGACGATGGAGAACAAGGCAGGAGGTGGGATGGGTGGGCCAGAGGACCCCAGGCCCAAGATGTCCAGGATCTAAAAGCAAAGGCTCAATTAATTTCCTGTGCTGAGGATCCGGTGAGCCCTCACTGCCCCTGAGTGTGCAAAGGTGGCTCACATGCCTCCTTCCTTCAGTGTTCTTTGGGAAACTCTTGCCAGGAACGTGTTTCGGGGAAGGGAGCGAAGGCCCTTGACCTAGCTCTGCAGGGCCTTGTAGGCCCTTGCACCCTGGATGGGCTGGAGGATCTTGCTGTGGGCTGCATGCTGTCTGCAATCCTCAGAGCCAGTGCTACACTTCACTGGGACTATTGAGTTGTCTCGCTTTGCAAATGGACCATAGGCTCCAATTAGGACAGGAACCAGGTTGCCCTGACACATGGCCTTGTACTCAATAAACTAGTTTTTAGGTTTTTGATAGTAGTGGGGAGTGAACTCAGAGTCTTCACCTGGGCTACATCCCAAGCCCTTTTCATTTTTTATTTTGAGTCTGGGTCTTTCTAGGTGCTAAGTTGCCCAGACTGAGCTTGAACTTGTGATCCTCTTGCCTTGACCTCCAGAGTGTTGAGATTACAGGCATGCATGACTTAAATCTGTTTAAACAGACCAGATTTTAAGGTTCTGATACCTATAGTACAGAGTTGTTCCATTGGTTCTCAGATTCCATGTTAATTTTTCTTTAAGTGCTCTTTTCTTTCAAAGGTGAAAGAAAGTTAGCACGGGAGCAGGTCAAATACGGCAAATGAAAAATAAAGCAAAGGTTCTGGGAATAGGGAGAGAGAATGGGAATGAAGCAAGAAGTCAAAAAAGCATCTTGAGAGATAAAATTTATTCTTGCAGCATTCTCCCATTCTACTCTGACACAAAATGCATGAGCAATCTTCAGAATAGATAGATTGAAAATTTAGTAGCAACTTCCTTCCCAGAATGCAAAGATGCTCAAAATAAGCATGCTTTGCTACATTAACTGTTGTTGTCACACCAATAAATGCTGTAGCTCATCCGAGTGCCCGTTCTGTGGACCAAAAAGTGGCCTGCTAGGCTAGCAAGTCACCACCTTTATGTGCTCCTGTGTTTCTCATTCTGTGGGCCAGGGAACTCGATCACTGCAACATGCAACTGGAGTTACCTCCCAGGATTGAGAATGTCCGTGAGGAATGTGATAAGTCACTGGGACCAGTTACTAAATTATCAGAGCCAAGAGTTCTTCTAGCAACATTCTGACCTATGACTTGGAACATGGAAAGCATAATATAAGAAAAGTAGCTGTACTTGACTGTTGTTCTTTTCTTTTTTTTTTTTGGTACTGGGGATTGAACTCGGGTCCTTGTGGTTGTGCATCAGGGGGCGAAACCACTGAGCTAAATCCCCGGCCCTTCTTTTCTTTTTTTAAAAAACATATTTCTTAAAAATAAATTACAGTTTTTTACCTAAGGCTGGTCTGAAGCAAAACTGTGAACTGAGGGGAGCTGGTGCCGTGTGTCCGCCAACTGTCTTCCCCTTCAGCCCATTAAGGCAAGAGGTCTTGTGCTGCCACATCACTTCAAAGTCCACCCTTTTGAGGAATTGTGCTTATCTGGCCCCAGCCTTTCCCTACCATTTACCTCTCTCAGGCTCTATTCTTTACTTGTAGAGGTTGTGCTTAGTTTCTGATAAACTAAACCAGAGGTCAGTAAACTGCCCCCCCCCCCCCCCCTTTGCCTTGCTACTTCTCTCTATAAATAGTTTTCCTGGAACACAGTCAATGCCCCCCATTGGTTCTATAGTACAAGGCTGAGTTGACAAAGACTGTACGACCTGCAGTCTAGTTTATTTATAGGCATGAAAGGTTATTTTATTTTTTTGGATCAAACTTGGGTCCTTGCACTTGCGCAGCAGGCAGCAGAACCACTGAGCTAAATCCCTGGCTGTGAAAGGTTATTTAATATGATAATTTCTGTCACTGTGGGAGGCTTGTGGGAAAAGGATTTCAGAGCAGATGAGCCTCTTGCTTGATCCCAAAGCTCACCTGCCTTGCCGTCCCATAGCACCAGTGGTGTCAGTATTAAAGATCAATTGTACAGGTGGCTTTCTATGAGGTTAGCTTGTTGACTGATTGACTGGTGCTGGGGATCAAACACAGGGCTGTAGGCACCCTAGGCAAGCACTCTACCACTGAGTTACATCCCCAGCCCTAGCAAGAATAATTGAGGTTGGTGGAACTCTCTATGGATTTTCTTTTGCCAAGTGAAAAAAGATCCCTTTAGCCATTATTGTCTTATATTCAGGGAAATACTGGAAATTAACCAAAGGGAGGGCGTGCGGACTTTTGGTAGAAAGATGCATTTTTATCACGATTAGCACAGTACCCGTGGCCTCACTGGTTACTTCTCCACCCTGGAGAAGAGCACGCACCTGCTCTACTTTGGGAAGCTTATCACTCTCCAGGGCCTGTTTCCAGCTTGAGCCTTCAAAGTCTGGAGTCTGGATGCTCATAAAGGGCACTCCCATATCCTTCTTCCCCTTGTGATCCTCTTCTGCTTCCCCCTCGGCATCGCTGGGCTCCTCCATGGCCCGCAGCTTCTCCAGGCGTTCCCTGTCGGCCTTTTCCCTCTCCAGGCGCTCCTTCTCTGCCCGCTCCTTCTCCAGGCGCTCCCTCTCCCGGTCCTTGCGGCCCCGACGCCCACCAGAAGGAACCTGGCGCTGGTCATCAGTCTCATGGGGCACCTCCTCCATCCCCGGGTGAGGCAGCTGAATGCCCAACTTCCGGTCCCAGTATGTGAGGAGGTTCTGGATATCCTTCAGAGTCATCTCATAGGCCTTAAACTTCAGTTGCTTGTCAGCAGAGTCCTTTAGAAACTCCCCTTCACTGTCCTCTTGCTCCTGGGCAAGAGGAAACCCAGGTATGTTGATATCAGCCATGGTTTTTTTTTTCTTGCTTGCTTCTTCCTTCTCAGGTATTGCTTGCTTCCTAACAGAAATTTTCCTTTCTAACAAGTCTGTCTTGACCTCGGGTTTGGTGGATACAGGGACCTGGAAGGTAAAAATACAGAACCTGCTTAAAACAGTTTATTAAGGGTGAGCAAATTCCATAAGAAACAGCAAAGGGACATTTTGTTTCCTAAGAAGGCCTCGTAGGAGCCAGGTCACCAGCATTTGCCTAAGAGTCATGTTGGGGGCTTTCATGTCCATCCTGTGGTTGTTCTCTGTTGTGGATCTGGCTGGGTCTGGCATTGTGCATAGTGACCTTCATGTGCACTTCTGGCCAAGTGCTGCTATTTCTGAGAAAAGACCAGCAAACTCGAGCTTCCTGTACCTGCTTTCTGGTGCCCTGGAATAGGCCACAGGGTCAAGCAGGTCAATCTCAGTTGCCTTGCTGTGACTCAGGGCAAGGGTTGAGCCCCATATGTATGACATTATTATTAATAACGTCACTGGGGGACTGTTGAAGATTAAATGTGTAAATACATATAAAAAGCTTAGGATAATGCTTGCCATGGAGTTCTATTGGTGTGAAATTATGAAAATCACACTGGTTTTATATATAATAGGTACCATTGGAAGCAAATGGGACTTTAGAATCTGGCCACAGCCCAGGCTTTTTTTTTTAAATTCACTAAGTTTATTGGTACATTTAAGTATACAGTATGATGCCATTCAGCAGTGGGAACTTGTACCTTTACATGATATATCTTGGTTCTTATTTTTTTCCCCCATTCTCCTTCCTTCCCTTCTACCTCTCCCTAAGTTTACAAAAACTTTGTTTCCATTTTTTTTCCTTTTCTCATATTTATTCCTTTCACTTCATCTACCCCTCCCACTTTCCCTTTGGGCCTTAAATTCCTATTTCCTATTATCTATTATACATTTTGATCCTTATTTATACTTTCAGTTTCTCAAAACAGAGAAACTATTCGGTATTTACCCATGTGTGTTTTACTTATTTCACTTAAGAGTATGGCCTCAATATACCATTTAGCTATTAATGTCTCTAGTATCTCATTCTTTATGGCTGAGTAGTACTCCCTTTTATTAAAAAAAACCCCACATCTTATTTATCCAGTTTCCAGTTGATGGGCACTTGGGCTGTTTCCAAGCTTTACCTATTACAAACTGTGCTGCTATGAACATGGGTGAGCTATCACTGTGGTATGATTCTTTTAATTCTTTTGGGACGATACCCAGTAAGGGAATAGCTGGGCACCCAGGTTTTAAAAAATTGTATTTATTCAATGAAGTGGAGATATAGAAATCAACTTTATTATTTTTCTTACTGTTATTCCAGACAGTTTGTTTGTTGGGCTATGGTTTTTCTCCTCCCCTGCATGAACTTCTCAAGTGGGCACCATTGTTTTCTGGGTCATTCTTTGGTGACATCAAGTCCAGTGAAGTCTGCTGAGCACTACCTGGAGTACAGCCAGCATTCTCTTCTAGCTGCAGCTCTTCTCCCCATAAGTTCAGGCCTGCTGTAGGCTTGGAGTCCTGAGGGTCTGGGGCTGGCTTTCCCTCACCTCCTTGCCCCCCTCCTGCAGCACCTTCCCTGCCTGGAGCACAGCCTGGAGAGGCAGTAGTGCGACAGTGCTGGCCCAGCTGTCTTAAGGTGCAGGGGCTCTAACAACTTCCTTCAACTCTCATGTGGAAGGGAGGGACTTGGCTCCTACTACATGGGTCTCAGTCTGGAGATCTACTGCCCAGACACTGGGCGGCCATAGAAGGTGGCACCCAGGGAGGGAAAGCCTTTTACTTGGAAGACTGTAGGAGCCCAGCACAGAGAAGCTGGGGGGTGGCAATCAGTTACTAAGAATATGGAAGAATTTGACAACATGATTAATGAACTTGAGCATGTGGATGGAGAAAGAAAATACATATATTATTCCAATATGTGGAGTATTTACAAAAATTAATCACATGTGAGGCCACAGAGAAGGGCTCAACAAATGCAAAGGATCAATATGACATAGAACATGCTCTCCAAAGATGATATTCTAAAATCAGAAAGAATAAAGCCAATGAAGTCATTCCTTTGCAAATTAGAAAATATACTTTGAAATAATTCATGGGTTACAGAAGCAGCCACAAAGGATAGTAAAAAGTATTTAGAATTGAACAGCAAAGAAAACATTATTAACAATTGAGGGATATATTTAGAGTAATGTTTGGAAGTTTATATGTTTTGAAACTTTTAATAAATAGGAAAATAAATAGGAATACGATAGGAAAAGCACCTAGTGCAATAAGTTAGGATAAGACCTGGAAAATAATACAGTAGAACGAAGAAAATTATAAAAAGATAGCTACAGAAACGAATTAGATAGAAAACAAACAAACAATGGAGATATGTAATTCAGACAGACAAAAGTTGTATCTTTGGAAAGACAACAAAATGACAAACTTCTGGGGAGAGTAATCAAGAAAAATATGAGAGGAGGGGTAGGGAAAAGGAAAGAGGGGAATGGAATTAATATGAGAAAATGGAAACAAAATCTTTATAAATAGGGAGGGGTGAGGTGGTTGAAGGGAGGGGAGGGAAATGGGGAAAAATAAGAATCAAGATGTATCATGTAAAGGTACAAATCCCCAATGATGAATGCCATCATATTGTATACCTAAAATGTACCAATAAAATTAAAAAAATATGAGAGAAGGGTACAAATAACATATGGTTTGATAAGGAGGCCATAAGTATAGATATAGAAGAAGTTAAAAAGATAATAGCACCCTGAATTACCTTATGCTGATAAATTTGAAAATATAAGATGGCTACTTTTTCAGAAAACCATAAATGACCAAGAGTAGAGAAACCAACTTTACTCTTTTTTTTTACTGTAGAAGAAAAAAAGTTAGTAAAAGAAAGCCCAAATAAACATTTACTCCTAAGCTAAATTTATTCAATAATGTAATATTAAATTGCCATGTAATTTGATTGAAGAAGAAAAATCAGGTCATATAATTCAGTACCCACAAGTAAGAAATCTTCACAATTTTTTTAAAGTCATGTGTTTGTTTGAAGGTACTGGAGAACCATAAAGACAGTAATAAGTTGTGGACTAAGGTCTGGGAAAGGAAGGAAAGAGAGAGAGGTGCCCCAGTACGGGGCGGAGGCTGCTTGTCCTTTAAGGGTATTTGTAGCTGAAAGTGTGGCTGAGAAGTTGGGCAAAGCTTTTTGACAGACTCATAGGGCTGGGGCTCAAAGACTAGCCTTCAGGTCTTCCAAGGAGAAGAGGTCCTGGTAGGTCCCCTAGCCTTTGGGTTAGGAGTCTCAAAGGTGCCATCTCAGGAGTAAGGCTCAATCAGAAACAGCCTAGGTCTGCCAAGGATTGAAGCTCAGTTCTAAATGACTTCAGTACTGATTGAATTAAGACCTCTGTTATCCCTGCACTAGCTGTCTGTGAGACTCAAACAGCAATTCTCTCTAGAGGGAGATAACATCATCCACATCCACAGCCTTGAATTATTTCTATAGTTTTTCCTGTTCAACAACAACAAAAAATAACCTAGCAAACAAAGAAACACAACCATGTAACTATAAACCAAGAACAAAAGACAGACCAGAGAACACACTGGATCTGTGTATTGGTGTTATTGGACAAGGACTTTAATAAAAAATAGGCTTTTTAAAAAGGCTTAATATGTTGAGGGAATTATAAGAGAAGATGGAGAATTTTAAAGAGAACTACAGCAATAAGAAAAGAATTAATGGCTTTCTAATGCAATAGCAAAATTAAGAACTAAAGGGAAGCTTAAACAACAGATTAGATGTTGCTAAAGAAAGAGTGAGCTAGACAACATTCTAGAAGAAAATATCCAGTATGAATCACTAAAAAAGAAGCATTCAAAGGATGCTATTTGACAGTATAAATCCCACAGAGAAGGAAGCCTAGCGTGGCTGAACTGTGGATGCTGGATTTGGAAATGGAGGGGCTGCCAAGGCCTTCAATGGAAGGGAGTGATGGGGACTCAAGTCAGGTAGAGAAGGCGGGAGGATGAATGGGAGGCGTGAAGGTGGAGGCTACAAGTGAGGATCATTCTTCAAAATCTTTAGTTATGAAGGAAGGAGGGAAACAGGATGCTAGACAGGGGCATGAGAATGGAAGGAGACTTCTTTTCAAAGGTGGGTGATTCTTGAACACAAGAACATCTTAAAAGCAAGAGGTCTACAAGAAGAGAGAGGGAAGCAGAGAGTTGGAGGTAGATGGTGCTGATGGCTTTCTGATGAAAAAGCAGGGAATTCTTCAGTCCTTCCCTTCACCTGGGCACAGAGGATCTTGTCTCACTTCTGGAGAATGTAGCTAGGCTTAGAAGATTTTCCTGAGATAGGGCTGTCAGAGCAGGATACGGTTTAATTCCAGGAGGGTCTCAAGAAGTCAGTCCAGGGATAAGGTGATTATGTTTTGTGTGGAGCTTGGATGATATACTAGCTTGTTCCCAAATGGGTGACAGAAATGTGGCCCCTCCTCCGCGACCCAAGGTCAACGACACACACACTTAGGTACTTGGCCTGTATCTGGTAGTGGGATGTGTGGGGTGGGGGGTTACTCAAGTTGTGGTCCCTTGAGCTGAGAGTAAAGGAGGGGAAATCTGTTTTCTCTCACTTCAATGTTCCAACAGATTCCAGCTGGAGAGTCAGATGATGAAGTCAGGGGGCGTAATTTGGGGTTAGCTGTGGCCCAAAAGTCTCTTCATGATGAATGAAATGCTGTCATTTTAAAAAGCAAAATAACTGCTGCATAGATTATTCTGAACCTTCTCTAAATAAGAGATGGAGTTTGTTAATTGCAAGGATGGCTGACTCACACAGACACTCAAATACTCCCTCCTGGCTTCGTGAGCAACAGCAGGTGTGAAAGGCAGGGGTCAGTCCCTGTGATCCTCCCCTGGGTACCCCTTCTGCTCTCAGCCCAAGAGGTCATGTACTCCCTTTGGGACAGCAACACCAAGCATCTGCAGCCTGTGTCCAGTTCCATACACTCAGACCCTGCTCCTTTTTCTCATACCTCTCTGTTTGGGACTGTGATTCTGCTGCCCTTGTGTCTGCTTGGCTGCAGTCACTCGACTTGCACTGGTTTTCACCTTGTCTGAAAGCCTGGCTTTAGCTTCACCCTTAGAACTCATGGTGCTGAAGCAGTTGCTGCCTACCTCAGCTGGTCACACCCCTTGGTCACAGCACCACCTCGAGGGGGCCTTTAGCTATTCAGTCCTTCCTGTGTCACAGTGGGCAGGGATGTGGCTGCTAAGTGTGTCAGGCTGATGGACCAGTGGCCTTTATCCACAAGGAGAGGCTTATGCTACAGCATTTTGCTTGATTGTTAAGGAGCATCAGGGCTGCATGGACTCTGTGGCTTCCCAGAGGCAAACCTTTGACACTAGCCTATTTAGCACCATCCGGGGGCCTGTGGGGGGCAGAGGAGAAAGCTGGGGCTCTGGCAGACACAATTGGGCGAGGGCCTGCAACTGCAACTTCGTCCCTGGGCCATGGGTGGGTCCATCTCTCTGGGCCTTGCAGAGTGGGTAGGGGCCAGAATGCCACGGTCAGGTACACTCCAAGCACAGCCCTGGTGTCCAGTCTGTGCTCAACAGTCTCTGCTCTTCCTATCTTCTGCCTGCCCCACTCCAAGATCCAGACATGGGTATGCAGCTTTCTGGAGGGGAAACGTGCCGGGCTCGTGGGTGTGTTAGTAAGAGGAGCAAGGGAGGGTTGTTACCGGCTTGTTTGCTGCTTGCGGTTTCTTCACAGGGGGCTCCCCCTTCACTGGGCCTTGCTTGGGCTTTTTGATCTTTTGTTTCAGCTCATCTTCTTCCTTCTGTCGCAGAAGCTCCTGCTGTAGCTTCTTTTCTTGCATCTCTCTGGTCAACCGCTCCAGCTCCCTTCATGAAACCAGGCAGAGGGAACAAGAGTTCAGGCCTGCAGCCCGAGCCCTGCCCATCTGCTGGGATTGTCAGTAAGAGGGTGTCCCGAGTGGGGCTTTTTTGGGCATGAAAAGAAAGAATGAACAAAAGAAAGGTGGGTAAATAGGACAGAGTGAAGAAGGAAGGGAGGAGAAGAAAGAAAGAAGAAAAATCCACATCTACCTTTAAATGTTCATTCAGTAAATCTTGGACTAATTGAACACAACTAGGAGGAATTTTCAATTAATCCGTGTTTCTATTCCAATCTCCTCTCATAGGAGAGCAAGGCAAGGGCTGGAAATAAGCTTGATCTTTGATAAACAGCTTTCGAAAATTGTTCTGGTATGAGCACAGATGTGGCCCAGTCTCCTACATTGTCACATTTGATCTTGGAACAATAAGAAGTGGTGTTTTAATAGCAGTCCTTTGCTGTTCTGGCTTGGAAGCATGATGCTAGGGCTGCAAGCCACCTTCCTCTCCTTTCTCCTTTCCCTTTCTGCTGTGCATTCAGCCTTGTCTGCCCCCGCTGCTAATAGCAGAGATGGCACCAAAGTTGGAGATGAAATACAAACGACGGAGGGGACAGCACTTCTGGATGATCTAACCCATCTCTTCGTCTCCAGAAACTTTTAGTTCTCCCTAGCTGTGATTCTCTGAGCTGCCTAGTGAGGCCAACTTCCATGTATGTGTGTGTGTGTGTGTGTGTGTGTGTGTGTGTGTGTGTGAGATAGGATGCATTTTTGAGCTGTATGGATCAAATTTGCATATTCTAAGTCCACCAATGAGTGAATATCTAGAAGCAGCAGCCTAGGTGACAAAGTATCTTCTGGAGGCCCAAAGCTAGGCTTGTCATGCCTCTGGAGGACGGGACATTTCTACAATGGGCCATGGAGGAGAAAGGAAGAGGTGTGCTGTAGGGGGAAGGGGAACACAGAACTCCTTTGGGACCAGTGGGAGGAGTCTGGAGTGGAGGAGAGGAGAGAAGCAGGTTACATTGTGGGTGAGTATTTCAGCTCTGTCTCCTCCAATGCCAGTGTTCCAGGGAGTGGGATGAACCAGCCAGCTCCACCATGTTTGAAGATCTAAGGAAGGAAGTACCTCTGTCCTGCTGCCCACCCACATCTCTGAGATATCTGAGCTGCAGCCCCAAGTCTCTTGGCTCTACATGGTATGGAGAGATCTAGCTGCTCTCATGTGATCCCCAGTGGGGGCAGAGAGGGTGGCTGAGCTTGCTGGCTATGTGCTTACCTGGAAAAGGCAGCTAGTCTCAGGGTGTGGGCAACACCATGGCATGGGGAATGGGAGAAATGACTGAGTTCTGGGGAGCAGCCCCACATTCATTTCAGGAGAATGGGTTCTGGGTCACCAGCTGCGGATACCTAGGCACAGAGGCTGATAAGCTCTACCCAGGGTACGCTTGCCAAGAGAGACAGTAGGGGGCCAGGGATAGCACAAGGGCCACCAGGCCCTCCCCAGGGTCAGCCATGACCTTACAGAAACTTCCTGCTATCTCCCAGTGCTCCTAGCAAGGAGGAAGGGGAAGAAAGTGAGCAACACTCTGAAAGGTTGCAGCAACCAACGCCCTGATGGCCCGCTGGGTCTTCCTGCTGTCTGCTTTCTGCTACTGCTACCCTCCCCAAAGATACCCTGAGCTGAGGACGTGCCCTGCCCACCCTGCCCTCCCATAAGCTTCTCCCAGAACAGCAGCCTCTGTCTGGCCAACCCTTGGTGCCTACCTCTTCTTCCTCTCCCGGAGCCCCTGCTGAACCTCCCGGTCGAACCTGCTTTTCTCCTCCTCTGTCAAGGCATCATATTCTTCCTCATCCATGTTTTGGAGACGCTTCTTCTCTTTCTCAAGTGCTTCCTTGTGTTTGTGTTCTGTGGGGGTGGGGTAGGGACGGGGAGGGGGAGGTCAAGTCCAGCAGCTACTCTGCTCTCTGCTGGCACAGCCTGGGACAGCGAGAGGTGCAGGTGGGTGGCTGGCATTCCTAATCCCTGCTGGTGCTCTTCCATTTTCTTTTTTTTTTTTTGGTACCAGGGATCGAACTTGGGACCTTGCACTTGCGAGGCAGGACATGGAACCACTGAGCTAAATCCTCGGCCCTGCTCCTCCATTCTTGCAGTGCCAAATTTGGTTTCCATCTGTGGTTGGCTGAATAGTGGCCCCTAAAGATGCCCACACCCTAGTCCTTGGAACTTGCCATCCATGTCAGAAAGGATTTTGCAGATGTGGTTGAATTAAGGATCTTGAGATGGGGAAACTATCCTGGAGTACCCGGGCAGGGGGTGGTGCCCCATCTAATCACAGGAGTCCTTGTAAGAAGGAGGCAGGAGAGTCAAGGTCAGAGAAGGGGACATGACAACAGAAGCAAAGGGCAGAGGGCTGCAAGGAGGGGACCATGAGCCAAGGGACATAGATGGCTTTTAGAAGCTAGAAAAGATCCTTTCTTACAGTAGCCTCCAAAGGACCACAACCCTGCTGCCATGGTTAGGACTTTTGGCCCTAGAACTGTGAGGCAGTCAGTTTATGTTAAGTCACCAAGTTTGTGTTTGCTGTGTCCTCAAATTCATATGTGGAAGTCTAATCCCCAAAAGGACAGTACTAAGAGGTGGGGTCTTTAGGAAGTGATGAGATCATCGGCGTAGAGCCCCAATAAATGGGATTCATGTCCTTATAAGAGAGGCCCGAGGGAGCTTGTTTGCCCTTCCCTCCAGGTGAGCGTTCAGCAGGAGACACCTTCTAGGACCAAAATGACCTTTATCAGACACAGACATCGGCCAGCACCTTGATCTTGGACTTCCTAGCCTCCAGAACTATAAGAAACAAGCTACTCAGTCTATGGTATTTTGTCACAGCAGCCTGAATGGACTAAGTCAGTAGTGATTTGCCACAGCAGTGACAGGAAACTAATACAACACCCATCAACTTTACCCATTATGAGCATATGTCACCAAAGTGCTCAGGGCAACAGAGATGTTTGCAGACTAAGGGGACACCCATTCCACACCTGTGGATTCTGGGTCCAGGTGCACGGTGCATGACAGAAAAGGCACTTGACGGCTCTGTCACTCGCCTCTAGCATACCTGTCTCATTTCACATCTGCTTCAGTTCTGTCCTCTGCCACTTACCAAAGGGTAGAAACAGACAAGAATAGTAATTCCTCTCTCCCAAGGTTGTGGGTATTCAGTGAGCTAGTCTAGTGTCTAGCACACTCAGAAATGTTGACTAAATGTTAGATTTTAATACAATAAGACTGTTATTGTATGCTGTCTTAGAACCCTTTTCAAATGCAGATAATTTAGGGCAGAGGAGACCACAGTTTAACCAGGAGAAACTTTAATCCCAAGGTAACTGCGAAAGTGAAAAGTGGCAACCTCTTTCAAGTTGATCATTATGGAGAAGGTAGCTTTCCAGGGAACTAGGAAGCTGGAGGATGAAACACTGCTAAGGGACGCCTGCTGTTTGCTCCTGGGTTTTCTGATGAGAATAGGAGAAAGCAGACTTCGGTTCTGCTCCAGAACTAAGACAGCCCAGTGTCTGTAAATATTTCCTTACCTGAAGAAGCCTTCTGATCTGTATAGACTGTGCCCAAAGAGAGATAAGCCAGAGGTCAGGAGGACGTGGGACAGGAGCTGGGCTTCTCAGAGGCAGGGTTCTGCCTCCCAGGGGCAGCTCTGCTGGCAGCTGTGCCCAAACCCCTCCCTCAGGGGCCACGCTTTCTGGGTCTTCTGACTAAACTGGGAATTAAGCTGACTTTACTCTGTGTATTTATATCTATTTTTCAATCAAATCTTTTAGTTACTGATTTCTTTTTCCTCCCAGGCCATTGGCATGTGACCAAAAAAGCAGAGGTTTCAGAGTGGCACACACTTGGTTCTCTTACTAATGCGCAATGTGATCTTGATAAACTTTCTCCTCTCCCTTTATCTCCCTCCCTCCCTCTTTCCCTCTCTTCCCCTCTCTTTCTCTGCTGAACCCAGGACCTTCACACTGAGCTACATCCCCAGCCCATTTTTAATTTTTAATTTTCAGACAGAGTCTCACTAAGTTGCCCAGGGTTGGACTCAAACTTGAGATCCTCCCAAGTCAACCTCCTAGAGAACTGAGATTACAGGTGCTCGCCACAACGCCCAGGAGGGCTTCTGGCATCCCTGACCTTCACTGTCCTCATCTGTAAAATGGGCACAGTAATCTTCACAGGGTTACTGTGAAGAGTAAGTGACCTAAAGTATACACATGTCTGATAGAGTGCCGGGCACCCAGACAGCTATAATGGAGAGGTTGTTTGTAGAATTTACCAACACTTCTACTTCTACAGGAAATACACAGTTGGCTTAAACCAAACCTACAAATAAAGGATTGCCTGAGTAAGGAAAGGCTTGCCATGTGTTCTCAGGCTGGTTGTAGTTAGAGAGAGGTGTGCAGGTGACAGAGCGTGTCTGCTGCCAGGGAGCGGGGTTTGGCTTTTGCTGCATACCCTCTAATAGGCTGCTCTGTCTCAGCCCCCTTATTGCAAAGCAGCCATGCAAACCCCTGGGGCCGCCTCCTCAGCTGGAGGTACGGTGCCAATGAGCCAGACAGGAAGTGTAAAAACTACATTGAAACCCAGTGGATTATCCAGTCAGGTTGAAAAGCCCAAGGCCCCAAGGAAAGGAAAGACCAGTGAGAGCCCTGGAGGGACAGCCCGGGAAGGTTGGGGGGCCTTGCCTTCTTGCTCCTTTCTGGCCTTCTCCTGGGCCTTCATGTCCATGAAATCCTGGGCCATGTTGAGAACATAGATGTGCTCACGGCTGCCAATGGCCTTCAGCAGGCACCGGAGGGCAGCAGTCGTGCTCCAAGAGAAGAGGGTGTCAAGGCCATCAAACACCACTCCTTGGTAGCAGTCGCTCAGCTGCAACCAGAGAGAGCAAGACAGTTGGTTACCAGGGCCTCAAAGCCAGCTGCTCTCCAAAGAGCTGGGGCTTTCACTGGGCCTCAGTGGGGTATGCACATTCACTGGACCCCAATAGGTGAAAACATCATGAAATTACCCTCTGCCTGCTAGATCCAAGGTGCTGCTGTGAAACAAAAGAGAAGAATAAAAGTATCTAATTGACCACATAAGGTCTTTATGGCACATAACTGTAGACCGCAGGATTTATTCCATCTCTATAGAATAAAGGGTCAGACAAAATGTTAAAGTAAGGGGTTAGGTAGATCCATGAGGTGCATGAAAATAAGATGCAAAGAAAAGCTGTTTCCATGCACAGACTAACAGTCAGCAGAGAGCCGGAGTGGAGAGTTGGAGGTTTTCTTCATGGTCTCACTGCCCTGAAATGTAATGATTTTGGTGACGCTAACCCTGAAGAACAGTCTTCACTACACTGCAGCATTACTCCAAGTGTGCTCTAGATTCTGGCACCACTGGCCAGGAACTGATCTTCAGGTTTTTGATGAGACAAGAAACTTGTGTCAGAACGTAAATCAAGCTTTAGTTCACCTGGCATTGTTTTTACTTTGTAGCCAGACTTTGTTGATGAAGGAAGCAGTTCAAGCTCCCTGTCTCATCAAAGACCAAAACCCCATCTTTCCTCTTCCAGGGCCCTGAGTTCTGAGCTGCTGTGTGTGGCCCATGGCCCAGACTTTCAGCTTGAGCTAGTGACAGTGTTTGAATGCCGAGTTGTGAGGTTCTGTGCAGGTAGACATGACGCACCTGTATCCGCTCAGTCAAGATCTGCGTCAGAAGCTCATCGGGGAACACGCAGCTTGTCAGCCCAGTCTCCCCTCCGATACTGGCGCTGACACTGAGCCGGCGCTGGGTGGGCCCCAGGAGCGGGCTGGAGGGAATCTGTTGAGTGTGAGAAGAACCAGGAATCAGAATCCAGCTTTGTGTCTCCACAACTCCTACACCTATGAGCTATGTGCCCTTGAGAAAATCATATAGTCTCTGCAGGCTCCTCATCTGTAAAATGGGGACTGCAAGAACTGCTGGAAGCTGTGAGTGCGCATATTGTGGGAGGTCCTGCACACATTTGTTCATTCATTCAATAGATATTTATGGAGTACCCATCAAGCCTCATGCCTCCTCAGGGACTAGGGCTGACACTGTGTTACCTGGGTAATGTGTCAGGCAGAAAAAGACAAGATCAAAGAGAAGGGCCTTTCTGGGAGGGAGCAGCAAGCTCCCTCAACAGGAGTGTGCTTGCAGAACTTGGGGTGCACTTGGGAGCCCTGTGTGGCTGGAACTTGGTGAGCATTGGGGAAGGTGTGTCAGGAGCGGGGGTAGGGGGGTGGGGACAAAGGCCTCATTGGATTCGCTGAGGAAGACAATGGATGGAACATGAGGATGGGGAGGTCATCAATGCAGCAATCCCTTGGAGAAAGAATGTTGTGAAGCAAGAATGTTGGATTAAGTGTTATTCAGAAGATCAAGATTTCTAATGTGTTTCCTGGAAAAATGAAATGAAAATGAAAGACCTTACCTTACAGGCCATATCTTCATTAAATAGCACATTTTACCTCTTCCCCATTTGCAACATGACTAAAATTGCAGTCGTTAGAGCTTCAAGAAGACCAAACAGCCCTGTTCCTGAGTGAACCATTCTGGTGGGGACTCTGTCATCCTGCCAGTTGAATCCTGTCGCACTTGAGCATAGCCACTTGTGGGGGGTTGAGAGATCTGATTTCTACACTTGACTGTTAAGTTTCCTATTTATTGAATGGGAATTGTAGTCATAATTGGGATATTCTGCTACCTTTGAAATATTTGCCGTACATAGTTCACTTCAAGGTGGACAGAAACAAACCAAAGAAAATGACTCACCATAATACCCTATTTGTAGCAAATATGAATTTTAGTTTATGCATGAACATCATTTTAGATCTTGGAAAAGAAGATTAAAAGGATAGTGGTCCGACACACGTGTAAATACCGAATAGTTTCTCTGGTGTGAGAAACTGAAAGTGTAAATAAGGACTAAATGTATAATAGGTAATGTGAAATAGGAAGAAAAGGGGCAAAGGGGAAGGAAGTGGGAGGGCTAGGGGAAAGGATAGAAGGGAATGGGATTAATATGAGAAAATGGAAAAATAGGAAATAAAGTCTTTGTAAATAGGGAGGACTGGAAGGGTTGAAGGGAGGGCTGGGCAAGGGTGAAAAATAAGAACCAAGAGAGACTATGTAAAGGTGCAAATTTCCAATGATGAATGTCATTATATTGTATACCTAAAATGTACCAATGGTTAGAATGAATAATCGACAATGTAAAATAGGAATAAAAGGTCCAAAGGGGTAGGGGTAGTGGGAGGGGCAGGGGAAAGGAAAGAAGGGAAAGGAAAAATGATGAGAAATGGAAAAAATGGAAATAAAGTCTTTGTCAATAGGGAAGGGTGGAGGGCGTGAGGGGAGGGCTAGGAGTGGGGAAAAAATAAGAACCAAGATGCATTATGTAAAGGTACAATTCCCAGTGAGAAATGTAATTGTGTTGTATACCTACAATGTACCAATAAAAGAATTTAATATTCTTGATTGTGGTTAAAAAAAACAAAACAAAAACTTTGTCTCACTGCAAAAAAAAAAAAAAAAGGATAGTGGTCCAAAAGAAAAATAAAGTCAATGGTGTTTTACTTTTGAAGGCATTCAAAGAATGTAAAATAAAACTGAAGAGCAGAGACAACATTTGGCACAAATCCAGCCCCATGAGATGCTTTATTGAGCCTGCAGATTTCTTCTATGACCTTCATCTCTGCTCCATCCATTTGCCCCATCTAACATTCAGACTTCCTTTCCTATTAGGACCTAACACCTTACACCACCCGTATTCCCAATCCAATTCTCAGATCTCCCTACCTGTTGAGACCTATGACTCTGCTCCATCCATCCATCTGGCCCACAAAGTGCATGGATCTCCTCTCCTACAAAGAGCTTCACTGATCGCGGTCCACCACAGCAACCCTCTGAAACACTTCCCTCTCCCGCTGCTGCAGCATTCTTTGACTATAAGGGGCCTTAGACCTTGAACGCTTCCTGCTGCCCCCACTGTATGTTCTCTTCTTAATTTTCTTGTCTACCTAGGCTGGACTCTCCATGCGGATGTCACTCTCAACCCCACACCCATACCCCCTTCTCTGAACTAGTAACAACTTCTTTTCTTTCTGCCTGTGCTGGAGGCCACTTAGAGAAATCTTATAATTGTAAAGTTATGGTTTTCAGTGTTGGTCAGGTTATCACCATCCTCAACTATTTTTTCCTTGTCCACCACCAGTTTCCCATTCTATCCACAGTGAGACCACTGATGCTTTGCTGTTCTCCTTCAGCATGCTGCTGTGCAACCCCAGCCTCTTTACTGCTTCCTGCTAAAAACATCATGCCTCCTCACATTCATAAAGCCATTCAACAAGATCTCCAACCTCCACTGTCCAACTTGCTTCTCTCATCCTTAGCTGTATCTCTTTTTACCTTTATTAACCCCAGAGGAAACTAATTCTCTTCTCCTTTAATTATATTTAATGCTACCCTTCCTACCTTCTCCTAGGATCTTATTCCCTCTTGGATGGGCCATACTTTATGCTTCTCCAGCAGTCCCTTTCTTTACAGAACTGCTTGTGCCTCTACTTTCTTTCTGAGAATGGATTCTCTTGACCTTTGGTTTATCCCTCTAATAACTACTCCTATCTTTTTGTTCCCTTTCTTTCAAACATCTTAAAAGTCTGCATTTACTTAACTTCACTTTTCTACTTAACAACTCATTATTCATCTTACCCTACCGTCTCTGGCTTTAGCACCTGCCAGTTTTTTGAGATTGCTCTCTAAGCCTCTCAGCATGTCAAGCAAACTCTGACTTCTTTATGACTTTCCAAGACTCTTTCTGCAGCCCTCCCTCCATATTAATGATTTCATCCTTAATATTCCTTTAGTACTAGGTTGAACTGTAGGAAATTGCTCTGTGGAGTTCTAAAGTGGTTGAATATTGGCCATTTCCTATGGCTCAACCTATTTCTTTTTACAGTCCTCCCTTATCATCGATCTCATTTTATTGCAATTATTTGTAAGTGTGATTTTCTGCCTCATCACATTTATCATCAGTTCAGCTTGTGATCAGGGAGTTCGCTTTATCGACATTTCACTTTCCCCCAACCCAGTGCCTGTAACATAAAAGGCACTTGCTGGGCACTAGCTGGGTGAACAGGCCAGCGATTAGGCTGGCCTGGCAAGAACATCTTGCCAGAAATGAAGAGCTCTGGGTTGGCTTCAGGATACTGAGGAGGAGCAAGAGGAGAAGGAAGAGGAGGAGGAGGAGGAGGAAGGACCTCAGCTTCCTTCTGGCAAGCCCCAGTTGGTACCTGTGGTGTTTCAGATTGGTGCTGGTGGTGCTGCTTCTGTGACCCAGAACTGTGGCTCTCTGGCTTGCTTTTGGGTAACAACACACTCCCATGCATGCTCTTTCCAGGTTTAATTTCTGGGGTCACTAGAGTGATTTCTGAGGTGAATTTGCCCAAGTTCTCACTGCTTGGTTGTGATGGTACTGTGGCACTCTGGCCTCCAGAAGCCTCCTGGGCTATAAGGAGAGGGCAAATGTTTTCATTAAAAGTTACATTAGGGTAAGAAGAAAATGACAGTGGGTATGGCACACTGAAACCTTGTGTCATTCCCATATACAGCTCACTGAGCTAGGGTGGAGAAGAGGCTCCACCCACCAAGAGTTGAAGATGGGTCAGTAGAGATCTGAGGCTGGGGTCCTGGAATCTTTACTGCTTATCCTTCCAGTGGGTACCAGATTGGTCTGAATCCACTTTCTCTTCCAGCTCTGAGGGTGATTTCTGAGACTGCAGCTACACTATGACCCTGCCTTGGAAACCCAGCACCTGACTTTTGAGGTTTTAGGCAATGGTGTGGCCAACAGCTTAGGACAGGGCCTTCTCCACCCTCAGTGGAGTCACCCAAATGAAGAAACAAGCTAAGTAATAAGTGCACTGTTGGCAGCATGGCTTCAAGATTAATTTCTTCTGATTTTCCTTCCCCTAGTCACTGAGAAGCTCCTTTCCAAAATTCCATTTGTTTAAAAACTGTGTGGAAAAATCATTGCTGGAGAGCCTTTGGCCTTTATGATAAACCCCTCCACATTCCAGCCTTTGAGTGCCCTAGCACTTGACCCCTTTCACTGGCCCTGTCTCGTTCTGTTCCCTGAGGCTCCAGTGTGGCCCAGTAGGAGAACAGGAGTGTAGCAGATGCTCTTGGTCCTCCAAGATGGTGTGGTGGGGCTGTGTGCTAGGCAGCATCAATGCTTCTCTAGTTTTCACAGAGACTCACGAGTACTCATTGCTTCTGTTGACCATTTCATCAAATAAACCCTTAGAATCCTCTGGAAACTTGTCACTACAACCTACTCTGCCTTATCTTTTCCTGGCATCCCCCTCCTCCCCTCCCCCAGGAGTTGATTACAGGTACAAGGATTTGGTGCTGCACCTGGTAGGAAACTAAAGATGAAGCCCTCAGCCTGTAATTATAGCCCTGGCTGGCCCCATGCTCACCCATGCCCCACCATCACCAAATCCCTCCAGGCTCTGCCTGCTTCCATCACAAGCATTTACTACCAGTGATCTCACCTTGGAATGCCTGCCCAGCCTGTGTCTGCCCACTTCACTGTGGACCCTGCTCCTCCTGTCCAGCCCTGCCCTTCACTGCCGTGGAATCTCTTCTATGATTTTCATATGCCTCTGACCTTTCCCTGTCCACAGCACCCTCTTCTGGGTGTTTATATAAAAAGGATCCAGCTCAGAGCAGGCACTCTGCTTTGTGTTCAATGTTTTCCCATTGAGCAGATGCTCTCTTGCCCTGCAGAATCCAAAGCCAGGATTCTTGACTTCTGCAGGGGCAGCCACAGCAGGCCTCACTACAATGGTATCCAAAAAACTCAACTCATCTCCTCTCCAACAAACTTTCTCTTCCTTGCCTTCCCTATCTTGGAAAATGACTCCATTCTCTTCCTAGTTTTTGTGGCTGGAAATCTTTCTTTGATCTTGAATACTTGCCACTCCTTCAATTCTTTGCCATGTAGGTATACCTGCGGTCAGCTGGTGCAGACCTGCCACCTGCAGCTTCACTGTTGCTTCCTTTACAAGAGATTACAAGAGCACCTTTTCTACGATGACTTTCTGACTGTTGGGAAACCATAGTGTGAAAACTTCCCCATTCCTCTTTTCAATAATATCCAAATTCCTAATGAAGGTCAATTATGATTGGGCTCAACTTGCCTTCCAATCCCTGATTTACAGTACTATCAAGTTCCTTGCTTTCATGGTCTGAAATGTCCTTTCTTATTTTTGCCTATTAATATTTTCTTGCTCCTTCAAAGCCCATTTCTATAAAAGCTCCAAGCTGCCCCGTTGAAACCCACTCATCCCAAACTTGCTCTTTCACAGAAGTTGGAACTTCTGCTGCAACATTATCCTTCACGCTGAATGAGTCCATGTTCACTCCCCTCCAGGTGTCAGCCCACTCAGTGTCCTTTCATTCATTGTCCTGTACTCTAAAGTGCCAAGAGCACACCTGTATCAGACAGGGCAGGAGACCTGTACATGCTTGGTGGACAGAATCCTTCTCTGGGCCATGTTGGCAGCATGTTACCAGGCAACCTTCAGTCAGCTGTGGGAGGAAAGCTCAGTGGGGCACAGAGAAGGAGGGTATTATCAGCAGAGGTGCTGGCCACTTGACCACAACAAATCAAGGAGAATGGGGACTTACTAGAGTCGTCTTCTTCCTTTATGGACTGCTCTATGGTGGCCCTGATGCAGAGCTCACGGGCCCGCATCCCAGGGATGCTGCTGCTGTCAGATATGGCTTCCAGGACAATGGAGTCAATGCTCAAGCAGGCTGCACTGTAGTACTTGGCTATGCTGATAGCGTTGGGTGTCTTTCCTATAGAAAAGACCAGGGCATTGAATTTCATAGTTCTTATTTTCTCAGTGTCCTACACAGAAGTCTCTAGAATGGAGGCCCCTATAAAGTGATCTGAGTGCTCTGCCTCAGTGGCCAGAGGTGCAGCAGCATAAAGAAGGCAGTTCTGAGTCTAGCGTCAGGGCCCTGGACCTGGTCCTAATGCTATCACTGACCCACTTGTGCATTGCCACCCCCTGCTTGCTGGGTTTTCTCTTTAATTTCAAAGACAGATTTTACCAGACAGTCTCAAAAGTATCTTGGAGGTCCTAATGCCTCCAATTCTAACAGGGAGACTTCTTTAAAGGATAACCTATGTTGATTTTCACTCTCATCACAAAGTACTTTATTAAAAGGAAAGCAAAAAATTCAGAAATTAACACAGAAAATAAAATAGATCTATGATCTACTCATCTGGAGATATCACAGTTAACTCATGGTTGCCAAATTTATATATATTACTAAATTATTTATATTTCATATAAAAGAAATGGGCTGCTATGAATAACAGCCCCCCAAAGATGTCCGTGTTCTAATTCCTGGAACTTATAAATATATTACCTTGCATGGTCAAGACAGACTTTGCAGATACAATCAATTTACAGATCTTAATATAGATTATCCTGGATTATTTTGGTGGGCTCAATCTAATCACATGCATCTTTATAAGAGGAAAGCAGGAGGGTTGGAGTCAGAACAGGTGATTTGGCAACAGAAGGAGAAAGAGATGGGACAATGGTACGATACACTGTTGGCTCGGAAGAAGGAGGAAGGGGTTCTGAACTAGGGGCAACATTTCGGGAAGCCAGAACAGCCAAGGAAATGGGTTGTCCCCCGGAGCCTCCGGAAGGAATGCAATTCTGCTGACCTACTTTAGACTTCTGACCTCTAGCACTGTAAAAGTGTAAATTTGGTTTTTGTTTTTTGTTTTTTTTTTATTCATTAAGTTCATTGGTACATTTTAGGTACACATTATGATCACAGTCATCATTGGGAATTTGTACCTGTACACGATGTATCTTGGTTCTTGTTTTTTCCCATTCCCCTTCCCTCCCTTCCACCCCTCCACCCTCCCTATTTAGAGAAGCTTTGTTTCTGTTTTCCTTTCTTTTTTCATTTTTTTCTTTCCCTTCTTCCCCTCCCCCTGCCCCGAAGTTCCTCTTTCCCTTTGAACCTTTTCTTCCTATTGTTTTTACTTTTTTTTGCTACCAGGAATTGAACTCAGGACCTTGTGTCTGCCATGCAGGTGCAGCATCACTGAGCTACATCCCTGGCCCTGTTTTGTTTTAAGCCACTGTGTTTGTGGATATTTTATACAGAAGCAATACCAAACTAATAAAAATTACAAATAATATGTATGGCTTTTTCTTATATGAAATGATATATTATATTATAAATATCTTTCTTTTCATTCAATACACCTGTATGACACTTTAAAAAATTGTGGTAAAATATATATAACATAAAACATTATTTTAACCATTTTTTTGGGGGGTACCGGGGATCGAACTCGGGTGCGTACGCTTGTGCAGCAGGTGATGAAACCACTGAGCTAAATCCCCAGCCCTATTTTAACCATTTTAAGTGCATTGCAACCATCACTACCATCCATCTCTAGCACTTTGTCACATTTCCACACTGAAACTCTGTATGAATTAACTTCTAACTCTCCATTTCCCCTCTTCCCTTTTCCTGGCAACTCCCACTCTACCCCTCTTTCCCATGGCTATGACCACTCTTGGTACTTCATATAAATGGAATCATATCATTTTCTTTCTGTGTTTGCCTTATTTCACTTAGCATAATGATTTCAAGATTTATCCAGGGGGTAGCATGCGTCAGAGCTGCATTCTTTTTTAAGGTTGAATAACCCATTTTCCTCATTTATCTGTTCATCCATCAATGGATTATTAGACTTTTTCTGCCTTTTGGCTATTGTGAAGAATGCTGCTCTCAATGAACACAAGAACCCTGTTTTCAATGGCAATTAATTCACTCCTTGAATGAATTATGACTTATTAACCAGTTTACCCATATTGGATGCTTGAATTGGTTTCAATTTTTTATTATTATAAACAGTGCTGCAGTGAACATTCATGCAGTTAATCTGTCCACATTGTTAATCATTTTCCTAAGAAACTTTACAGAGGAATATTGTCAAAGGGTTTGCATATATTCTTCCCTCTCTTTTACAATAGTCTAATGTCTTAGGTTTTTCTTTAATATTTTAATTATTAAAAGAATAGATGCTCAAATAATTTAGAGATATATCAATTCAAAATGAAGTGTCTTTCCTCTCCTTCTTAACCCCATATCTCTGAGGCTAGCAATTTAACAGTTTGGGATAATCCTTCAGTATATAAATTGTATGCAAAAGGGTCTTTTGTTGTCTTCAAAAATTACAGTGCCAACTTCCCATAATCTCAAACAGGGAAAAATCCCCAACAATGAACAATCTGACACTATTAATTGTTAACTGTTTCTTTGAAAACACCAATGCTCCAGAAAAATGCCAGGATTGTTATTGCTGTAGCTGACATTACACTTTATAATGCATGTCTTCCCCAGGTGAAAATGGAGGTGAAAAGGGAGCTAGTAGCTCCTTTCAGGATGGTGCATTTTCAGGATTAACTCTCCAGGTGTCTTAAATTTCTACTGGTCCATGAACCAGCTCTCCAACCCTCCTTTCATTTCTCCAGAAATGGCCATAAGGTGTTTTGGGCAATGGAGGATCTTCAAAACATGATAGATCACGTTCTGTGTTGCTCTGTTGCACCTGTTGCTGCTAAATCTGGCCTTAGAACTTTTTATTTAATTTACGTATTCATTAAGTTAATTGGTACATTTTAGGTATACAATACGATGACATTCATCATTGGAAATTTGCACCTGTACATGATGCATCTGGGTTCTTATTTTCCCCCTTCCCCTGCCCTCCCTTCACCCCCTCCACCCCTCCCTCTTCACCAAGACTTTGTTTCCGTTTTTTCCTTTTCTCATATTTATTCCTTTCCCTTCTTTCCTTTCCTCTACTCCTCCCACTTCCCCTTCCCCTTCGGACCTTTTCTTCCTATTTCACGTTATCTATTATACATTTTGATCCTTGTTTGTCCTTTCAGTTTCTCAAAACAGAGAAATTATTCAGTATTTACACATGTATGTCCTATTTATTTCACTTAAGAGTATTAGCCTTAGAACTTTTAGGTTCTGGTTTATGACTTCTCAAGGAAAGGCACAGTTACTTTTGTGAAGATTCTTGGAGCTTCTCAGTGACGAGAACATAGATGTTCCATAAATGTCTGAGTGACTAATTGGGCCGGAAACAGTTTCCTCACCTTTTTTCAAGGAAACTGAAGCTGAGAAGGTTCTAGAACATCTTTCCAAGGTCCCTCTGCTCTGCCATTTACTATTGGGGTGCCCTGGGGCAGGCATCCTACAGTTTCTCTGAAGTTTAACAGATTATAGGGTAGAGACAATCAAACGCTCTTCTCTGGGTGTTGTGAAGTTTAAACACAGAAAGGAATGAATGGGAAAGAGCTGTGTAAACTGGAAGTCACTACTGAAGTTTGAGATCTTGTTCAATGTGGGTGACTTTGCTCCTTTGGGCTTATGGTGAAACTGGCACATGTAATTTGGGGGGCAATAAAGGATCTTTGTTAAAAAATGGCTCACCCCTTGACAGTTTATGGTTTATGATTGGCAAAATATTTCTGGGACTATTTAGTGTGTGATTGGAGTGTTTTGTCCACAAAGATGCAAAGTCCAGATATGGCTATTTGGCTTTTTATTACATGACAAGTACTGAGATAAACATTTTATACAAATATCGCCATTCACTTCTTACAGCTACCCTGTAAAGAGATAATACTGTTAATACCACATTACAGACAAACACATTGGGCAAAGAATACTTCAGTAACTTTCCCAGAGGTGCGCAGCTATAAATGGCAGTGCGAGGATCTGACAAAGGACTGTTTGGCTCAGGGGTACAGGCTCTTTGTCACTCCACTCTGCTCTTCCTCAAATAAAAGTGTTAGTGACTGCTCTAACCACAGGGGGCTCACACTACCACCCTGGAGGCCAAGGAGTTTATGGAAGAGACACATGGCATTCTTGGTCTTAACCTCTGCTCAGAATTGTCACCTACCTGACAAGGGTGTCCCATGGATGATAATGGCGATGCCTTTCCGACTCTTGGCCATGCAGCCCTCGGCAGAGATGTCAATGCCTAGGTGGCGAGCGATTGCCTTGCTCACTGGGTTGCTTTCCACCTCTCCAACTTCCTCTGCAGAATGGCTGTGGCTTCTTTGAATCTTGTCAGCTGTAACTTAAAAATATGTGAGTGCATGCACTTGTGCATGCATGCGTGTGCACCCAGGATTTACATGGATACTGAGGAGAATGGGAATGAATCCTTCTTTTTAAACACTGGTGTTTTCAAATGGCAAACAGTTCAGCAGCCTCCGCTTGTAGTATATGACAATGTCCTTTTAATAATTTCTCCATACCCATTAAAGTTTAAAGATACAAATACTCTGACTTGAATTCTATTTTTGGGAATCTCTCCTGCTGAAAAATAAAAAGGGCATTCCTACGAAGAAGAGATCTGTTTATATAGTTAGCTGAATTTCGAACATTAAGGGAAAGAGCCAAATACATATAATAAATATTAATTTTATAATATAGAATGTATAATTGTGTTAATGAAATAATGATGTAGGTAGCAGAGGCTGGTAAACTACAGCCCCAGGCCAAATCTATCCTGCTCCTTGTTTTTGTAAATAAAAGTTTTTTTTCTCCTTCTGGTATTGGAGATTGAACCCAGGGCCTTCACACTGAGCTATATCCCCAGCCTTTAAAAATTTTTTTTGTTTTAAGTCTGGGCAACTAAATAGGTGATAACAAAACCAGGTTCCTACTGTAAATTGTGTTCCACAGCTTGCTTTTTCACATAATACATATTGAACATCTTTCCATTGAGTTAAAGACAGATTTTGCTGTCTTTGCAAATAGCTGCCAAATAAACACCATTGTGCGATTTATAATGTAACTAGTCCCCTACTGATAAGCATTTATACGGTTTCCAGGTTGTTCCCTCCAAAGCACTGTAGTGCGCTTGCTTCTGTCTCCAGAGGATGTCTGGGCATGGCTCGGGGAGAGTCCAGATGTGGAAGTGGAGGTGACAGAGAAAGGATTTGTGGCTTGGGGACAGGCTGCATGGGAGGTCAGAGCCACTTAGAGGCAGGCCAATAGAGTTAGGTTGGATTGAACATGAGGCACCAAGCCAGAAACTTCTGTCTTTGTCTTGGTTTTACCATTGCGTTCTCCTGCTTCAGTTTATTCATCTAGTAAATATGACTAGGTCTAAGAATGCTGATTGAAGTAAACTCTTCAAAGATCTTATTAGTCTTGCCCATGGACCCTGTTCGTTGAGGTGGGTACATGGCAAGTTGGATTATGTTTTTTCATGGTTTATAATGACTGGCAAACACGTAGTCCCCATGAATCCAGTTTTGCTGAATCGAATTTTCTAAATACAGTTTCAACGTCTTGTATCTCTCGGGAGCAAATAAATGCCAGGAAATGGGCTCACAGGTTTGGAGGTGGAGAGGAGGGTCCCTCAAGGGTCCCATTGGAGGGAACTTGGGACGAATGCTCGCTACTCTCCCAGAATTCTTCTCAGTCTGCTGGCATTTTATCATGAACAATTCAGGCCTTCAAATGAATACTTTAGTCTAGTTAAAATGCAAATTACTGTGGCAAGAAGAATATATCATGCTAAGCTGCCCTGCATGCTCAAGGTGGAGTGTGGGAGGGTGGATCAGGGCTTCTTTAGAAGGCACATGTGGTGGGCAGGGACCCAGTGCTGGGGAATCGAGAGGGGACGTTTTATGGAGAATGGTGACAAGGTACTGAACAGTCTTCATTTCTACTTAGAAGAACTGACTCCCAAACATTAATGTGGTCACTTACTTTGAAAGATTAATTTTTCCAGGCTGTCCTCATCCTCATCTTCATCTGTGTAGGCTTTGGACTCTGTCAAAAGGTTGTGCTGGTTTTCAAAGTAGGATGTGACAGAGATCCCTTGGCTGACGGATGTTCTCTTTGTGCTAGCGGAGGTTCCTGACACAGTCAGCTCTTCCAATTCTGCCAGCGAGCGAAAGATGGAAACATACAGAGAAGAGGTGGGAAGGGAATATGGGAGGAGTGGGCCGGGAAGGAAAGACAAACAAGGGAATCGCTGTGCCGGGTGCCCTCACCCTCGATTATCTGACCCCACCAATTAAGAACTGCAGGCAGTTGGCTGTTCAGAAAGTGTCTCTATATTTTAACATTTGTCAACATAACCGAATTATATATTGGCTCAGAAATTTAGAAAATTCAGAACAGCCCCCAAATTATAAAGAAATCGAGATAGAAAAGAAACAGTGACAGGAATTGCAGATGAGTTTTATACAGGGACAGGAGAGGTACACTGCTCAGATTTTTAGTTTTTAAATTTTTCAGAACCACACCCAGGATTACAGTGTATCCATCAGTCTGCAGCCTGCTTTCCCCTTATCTTCTCATCAGCATTTGCCAAGTCACCCTTAGGCACACCTGCCATTGTCTGCCCAGCACTTCCTCCTTGTCCCCTCTTCCATAGCATCTGGGCGAAGGGAGAGGCAATGGGCTGGGACGGGACATGGTGACTCCCCAACCTAGGGGAGACATCTCTTTGTTTTGAATTTTAATTTGAGCCTGAGAGGTTGAAGCCCTCTCGTGAACAGGGTGATGTAAAGACAGAGGAGGAAAGAACCGTCCCCAGGAAGAAGCTTTCAGAAGAAATCAGCCCACGGGTACCTTGATTTTGGACTTCCAGACTCTAGAATTATGAGAAAATGAATCTCTCTTGGTTGAACTGCCTGGACTGTGGTATTTGTCATGGCAGCTCTAGCAAACTAATACCATGCTCAACAAACGTGACTGGGAGACTGGGTGGGGAGGCAGCCTTCTTCTCTGGCAAACTAATACTCTGTCAGTGTCTCTTTCCTTGAAAGGCCACAAGTCAGCCAAGGGGCAGGAGGAAAGGGTTCCACTGGTTCATTCTCTCACCTGGCACCATTGGTTGGGCACTGTCAGGTGTGGGTGAAGGTTGTTTCCTACACTGGCTTTAGAAGGGAAGAATATGTGATTGCTGCCTTTAGGAGGGCTTCCTGCTTAGTGGGGAGGGACAGGCATGAGGAAAATAATTACATGCATGATGATTGTTACATGGAAGAGAGTGTGTCAGACTAGAATAGGGACATTTCCAGGCAGAGGGACAGAGAAGCAGGAAGGAAAGAGGCACAGCAACGTCAGCGACACAGTCCTACAAGTCTGTGTGTACAAGCCAAGTCTACTTAACAGTACACAAGAGAGGCCCTGGGCAGATGATTGGATGACTCCGGGGTGCTGGTCCAGAAGGCACAAGATTAGGAGAGTGCAGACCAGCTCTGCCACCAGACTTAAGGGCCAAGGAAGGGCTGTCTTGTTTCTCATGTGAACTTCCACCTCTTCCCTCTGTTACAGCACCAACTTCTGTCTTTTTTTTCCCTTAAATTCTTTTATTGGTACATTTTAGGTATACAACACATTTACATTTCTCATTGGGAATTTGTACCTTTACATAATGCATCTTGGTTCTTATTTTTTCCCCATTCCTAGCCCTCCCTTCACCCCCTCCACCCTTCCCTATTTACAAAGACTTTAGTTCCATTTTTTCCATTCCTCATCATTTTTCCTTTCCCTTCTTTCCTTTCCCCTGCCCCTCCCACTACCCCTACCCTTTTGGACTTTTTCTTCCTATTTTGCATTATCGATTATTCATTCTAATCAACCAATTTCTGTCTTGTATGATGCATTACTTTGCATGACCTAGGCACACCCTAGGAGGCAGTACAGTATAGTGGTTGCTGTAGTTATGGATTCTCAAATCAGGAAGACTTGGGCTGGAATCTTGTATTTGTCATTTAAAATTATGGTCCTCTAAGATACGTCATGTTCAGGTACAAGCACCCAAAGATGAATGTAAATGTATCGTACACCTAAAATGTACCAATAAATATATAAATAAAACAAGTTATGGTCCTGTCCTCTCTGTAGGCGCAGAGCCCTCAGAACCATATCTAGCAAGTCTCCTACCTATGTTAGTTGTTTTTAAGTCTCAATGCCCAGTGGACTGTAGAGAGAGCAAAATGTGTTCCAGCCTCTGCATCCATAATATGAGGATGATAGAATCCACTGTGTAAGGATTAGACATAAAATACATAAGGTGCTTGGTACCTGGAGGTATCAGTAATTGGTAGTTCTAACAGCAAGGGTAACTCAGAGGGGGCAGGGCAGTGGCTGGAGCCATGGGTTCTCCACGTTGAGTTCTTACCATTATCCTGCGCCAGACTCTCCAGATTTTTTGCCTTCATTTGTTCTTCTTTAGGCTTCTTGATCTCTTTAAAGTACTCATACAATTCTGGGGGCAGATTCTCCCCTGGGGTGCGAGGTGGTAACAGCAGGGTATTGTAGGAGTCATAGCCCTTCAGCTGGCGCAAGATCTGTTCAAGGGGAGAATGTGAACTGCTGTTGATCTCATTGGGAGTTTCCTTTCTGCTTATTATTCTTGTAAAATCCCTGCTCCTACTTGAGGGTGAGATTTTTTTTTTTTTTTTTTTTTTTTTTGTGGTACCGGGGATTGAACTCCGGTCCTTGGGCTTGTGAGGCAGGCGGCAGCACTACTGAGCTAAATACCTGGTCCGAGGGTGAGATTCTTAGAAATACCTTCTGGGTTTCACTGGGTCTTTGGAGAGGTCTAAAAAGTAGGACTAGACCCTGAACACATGGGGATTCAAGATCTTTATTTTGTTCCATGTCCACCTGGGCATTTCACATGTGGGAAAGAGAAAACAATGGAACAGCACATTTAAGATACTCAAGCAATGAAAATGTGAGCCAAGGACCCTGTGTACAATCAAACTGATCTTCCACTGTGAGATTATAACAAAAATTCTAACCTTAAGTTACCATAGGAGTCCTAGAAGGAGAATAGAAATAGGATGGGGCTAAAAAAAAATCCTCAAATAAATAATAGCCAAATCTTTTTAACTTGGAAAAAAGAAAAAAATTCTATGGATTTAAGAAACTGAGCAAGTCCCAAACTGAATAAATCATAAGTAATATATACTACAATACAAAATAGTGAAACTTCTGTAAATTAAGGCAAAGAAAAAATCTTGAAGGCAGCGAGAGAGAAATCAAGCTTTATAGAGAGAAATAAAAGACAATTCAAATGACATTGGATTACTCAATAGACCATGGAGGTGGAAAAGTGGCATATTTTTCAAGGGCTGGAAGAATTGCCCCAGAATTCAGAATTCTATATTTAGCAAAAAAAAAAAAAAAAATGAGAGCTGGGGGTATAGTTCAGTGGCAGAGTCTTGCCTAGTAAGTTTGATCCCTGGTACCAAAAAAAAAAAAAAAAAGGACTTTCAAAATACATAGGAGAAAAGAAAAACTACACACTTAGCAGCCTTCACGAAGG
>NW_004624746.1:13121911-13162718 GCF_000247695.1 Heterocephalus glaber
GCTTGAGGTTCAGCATCAGGTTGTTTAATTGGGCTCACTCCTTTTTTCCAATATAAGTGTTCACTGCTATGAATTTCCCTCATAAGACTGCTTTCATTGTGTCCTATAGATTCTGATATTTTGTATTGTCATTGTCATTTAATTGAAGGCCCTGTCTGTTTCTTCTTTAATTTCCTCTGTGACCCATTGATTATTCAGTCGTGTGTTGTTCACTTTCCATGTGTTTATGAAATTTTTGCGGTTTCTTTTGCTATTGATCTTCAATTTCATGGCATTATGGTCTGTAATATACAGGGGATCACTTCAATTCCTTTGCACTTACTTATGTAGCGCTCCATTCTTGATGCAGTCTCACTTGTCTATTTTAAGAGAGCTCCGTTCTAAATTTATCCTCTTCCTTGTTCACTCCATACACATCCTAGGAAATCTCACCATTTCCTGTGATTACAGTGAGCATCAGGGATTCTCAAATCACTTTCTCCACCCTACCTCTTTTCCCCAGGTCCCTAAGAATGTCTCTAACACCCTACTGGCTGATGCACAGAAATCTCACATTCAGCAACAGACTGTTTGAACTCATTTCCCTTCTTCCCCGTTCCATAAAATCGTGCTTCTTTTGCGTTTCCTATCTCCTCACCTTGTCATCTGAGTGTGAGATCTGGAGGTCACCCCTGCCTCACACCATATCCTAACCTCTGACCATTCCACCTCTGGAGTGGTTCCAGAGCCCATCCAATTGTCCCTACCCCCACTGCCATCACCATTATTTCTACCACCTCCATCTCTTTCCTAGAGTTATTTCATCAGCTTTGAAAAAAACCTGACTCTCATTCCCTCAAGCCCCATCCCCTCAAAACTCCATAAAGCAGCTAAAGGGATCTTTTAAAGATGCAAATGTGATCACGCCACCCTTCTGGGTGTAACATTCAGTGGGTTCCTGTTGCCCTCTGGAAAAACTCTGAAAGCCTTACTAGGTTCTCCAGTGGCTTCTCACCTTTTAAGGCTCACCTGAGCTCCCTTACATCCCCTCTTCTTTGTCTTAGCTACGTCTTTCTCCTTTCCTTCTCGTGTCCTTCTTGCCCCTGACTTTGGCACACACCACCCTTCCCTTCACACATTCCATGCAGAGGGAAGCTACTCTTACCTCAGAAGATTCATCCTCAGGCATTTCCTCAGTTACCATCTCGGAGTGACTGTGAGTTTCATTTTTGTTGTACTCTTTTTCTGCATCTTTTCTGGCCTGGTGCAAGAAGGTTTTATATTTTTCATTGCCTGTGGTGGTTGGAAGGAGAAGAGAATCAGGATGTTTGAAGAACTATGACTTATGCCCCAAATGCAGACTCTCAGCTCAGGGTAAAGTGAGAAGGAAAGTGAACTTTTTGATGCTTTACCTGCCATGTTTTCTACCACTACTTAGAGAGGACATTTGTATGAGACCTCACTGAGCTTCACGCGATTGAACTTGAGTGAACCAGCTGACTCTCAAAGACTTGAAGGGAGTTAACAGTCACTTGGGACTCTTTCAGCTTCAGCACTGAAACCTCTACACCCTGGGAATCTCCTCATCCCAATGTTGGTCAAATTGGGGCACCTGGTCACTCTTTAAGTCAGTTTTCAAGTTTTTAAAGTTCCAGTTAGCAAGAGAATATATTTGGGTCATGTTGCTTTAACTAAATCTAAATAAGCCAGGAAGGCAATTGGTGGAGAGATTTCAGATACTCAAATTCACATTAAGCTGGAGCAGATTCAAATGCTTTGGGGGAAAGGTAGGTGAAGTGATTACAATGTCTACTGTAAAACAGCTGAGACTATGGCAGACTGTAGCAGTAAGACAAACTAATGACATTCGAGTTTAAATTATTTTAAAGCCCTTATTGGTCAAGCTATGTCTACTGCCTTAATCAGACTAGTTGAGCACCTAGTTTTCAAAGTATGTGGCAAAAGATTTCCTTTTGACAATTATAGTCGGTTCTTTGTATCTGTAGCTTTGGTGTCTGCAGACTTAAACAACCATGGTTCAAAAATATTTAGAAAAATTGTATCTGTCGTGAATATGTACAGACTTTTTTCTTGTCATTATCACCTAAACAATAAAGTACCATAACATACACTACAGTAGCACCACAACTACAGCACTTCCATTGTTTTAGGTATTGTACAAAATCTAGATATGATTTAAAGTACACAAGAGGACATGCATAGGTTATATGCAAATATGATGCCATTTTATATAAGGAATTCGAGCATCCATGGATTTTGGCATTAAGGGAGGTCCTAGAGCCAATTCCCTTTGGATCCTGAGGGATGATAGTTATCCTTCTCTGGCTATAACTCTAGTTACCAGAGTGCAACATGATCTTGGCTTTATTAACATATATATTTATGTCTTCAGGGAGCAAACATGTAGAATTTAACAAGTGATCATGAACAGATACATTAGTGACTTGAAGGAACGGGGCAGGTGGAAGGCTGGCGAATGAGGGCCTAGCCAAAGCTTTGTAGGGAAAGTGGATTCTGAGAAGCTCCAAGAAGGGTGCTTGGAGATGATGAAAGGTTTTTCTTGACCCTTGGTCCTGTGTACCATGTCAGGAAGCAAAAGCCAGAGAGTCTACAGCTGAGTTTGGGGATCTGTCAAGGCAGAAATATCAGCATGGTACAGAAGTTTGGCTCCGGAGGCCACACATGACTAGAAAAACCTTCACTAGGTATGTGGCAGACAACTAATAATGTCTCATTTGAACATCAAAGCATGTGACCCCAAATAAGTGGTTTGTGGGTGCCTTTTTGTGCAGTAATATTTTGAGAATTTGACACCTGGCAGTACATCAGCTCTCACCTCAGTAGAGAAGATAATTGTGAGTGTGGCATTAGGAAAGGGGACTCAAGGAGAACAGTGGCTGAAAGGAACATCCATGGGACTGAAAGGCTTTTGGAGGTGAAGTTTTCTAATGCTGCTATACGTAATTCAGTGATGGTGAAATTGGCCAGGGATCTTAGTTTGGGACTACCATAGGTTACCACAGCTTATCTTATTACACTCAGTCAAATTCAACTTTTGCCCTGCCCCCCTTCTTTTCTAGCAATTGAGCAGTAACACAGAAGGGAACTAGAGGGCATTGCTAGGTAAATAAATACATCTTCAAAGAAGCAAAGCCAAAATGTACTTAGACCCCAGTGGGGAAAGACTAAGGGCAGTGGTACCTTGGAGGTTCCTGGGAAGATCCAGGCTGATCCGGGGAAAGATTCCCTCTCCACTCAGAGTGATATTTTCTGGGTCCAGGTGGGCAATCTGTATTTGGAAGCGCCTTTGAAAGATCTCAGGTATTCCAGGTAAATAGTAAACCTTCAACACTTGCTTCCTATATGAACTGATAAAACCCTATGCGGTAGAAAGATCAGAGAGAACATGGGATTCATAAATAGACTTCTGCTTCTGGTAATGTGATGGATTAGATAACCCCAGAGGCCAATTGTCCTGGTTATTCTCTACTTGCACACCTCCCCCAGGGTCTATTCCTACGACACTGTAAGGAACTGACAAGAAAGCAATAGCAAGATAGGGAATATATATGAACAGATATCTCATAAAGGAGGAAACATGAGGAGCAAATAAAAACAGGAAAATATGCTCATCTTCATAATTCATCAGGAAACTCAAGTGAAGATCATAGTAAGGATTTTTAAAACTATAACATTGGTAAAATGTATTCCGTTTTGGTGAGAATATGCATCACAGGAAACTCTGATACAACTCTGGTGGGAATATTAATTGAAATAAGCACAGGGAAGAACATTTTAGCATTATTTTATAAAGTTGGACACACACATAGCCCATGAACCAGCAATTCTACTCCTAGGAGAAATCCTAGGAAAACTTTTGCCTGTGGTCCAGGAGACACAGAGGAGGAAATTCACAGAAGGATTGTTCCTACTAGCAAACTGTTGGTGAGGGGGTGGAGGGACCAAGTGTGCTTTGATAAGAAAGGGGAAATTTGCTTTCAATATAGTTAGCAAAGGAATATTACTCAGTAGTGAAAATAGATGAATAGAGCTACTGGGGGTGAGTATTAGAAACACAATGTTGGGTGAAAAAAATCAATTTGCATCAGATTACATTTAATCATGCCTTTAAAAAAATAAAGCTCAAGATAAAGCAAAATCTTATAGAATAATGTCTCTATGAGGGCAAATACATTTTAAAAATTTGTTTACCAATTTCTAGCACTAGAAAAATGATAGAGAAAACTACTAGGTGCGGCCCGGGGATTTAGCTCAGTGCTTCCGGTGCCTGCCTCACAAGCGCAAGGTACCGAGTTCGATCCCCGGCACAAAAAAAAAGAAAACTACTAGGTGCTTAAAAAATTTGGATAATCAATACAGTCAATCACTTTGAGAATACATACGTAGATAATAACCTTTTTTTTTTTTTTGTACTGGGGATTGAACTCGGGACCTTGCACTTGCGAGGGAGGCAGCAGAACCACTGAGCTAAATCTCCGGTCGGTAATAAAACTATTTTAAGAAGAGAATGATAAAAACAAAATTCAGATTAGTGGTTACTGGTTACAAGGAAGCAGGGGCATGAGATAGGAAATGAGCCCAGGAAGATTTCAATTTAGTGGATTATATGCATACCAACACATAAGTAGATGCAAATATACTGGTAATCTTCTAGATTTAAAGATGCTAGTAGGTTCATAGATATTGTGCTTTATATGTCAAACATGTTACATAGATTACTTTTTGTGTACATAAAATATTATACAGTAAAACTTTTAAAATGAAGAATAAGGTCTAGGTCAGCAATCAGAAAATAAAAAGGTAGGAGAATTGCATGATTATAAATGACCAAATCTGACCGGAATTCTGAACTAGGGTAAATAATACGAGACCAAGTTCCAGTTACATGACAGTGTTTCAAAAGTCATTTTTGATAGGAATCTTTAAATTTTTGAATATATTTTTTGATGTCATAACATGCATGAGACTGAAGAAAAACGAGAGAATGAAGATGAGAGAAACATTAATGAAGTTCTGCATAAATGATGGTAATGATAACATGTTGGTATATACCTGCCTACATTTCATTTAGACCCACATGCATCTGCGCAGACACACATACACACAAGCTGGGGGCCCAGCAATCCTAGGAGGGTAAATAAAATTACCCTGGCTGTGCCAGATGCCATTGCTGTGCTTGCTGTGAGAGGGAGTGTTTTCCTCTGTCTCTGCTCCCTGTTGTGGGGATGTTGTCTGCGATCTCTATTTCACTGTCCACAGCTGACCCATGGCACCAAATTGCACAAGACAATCAGTCACACCAAACATTTTAGGAAATTGTACACGTGCTATGGAGTGTGTGCATGTGCATGAGTGTGCACACATGGGTGTGTATGGGGCCACACTGGGGAATCAAATGGCAAAATGCACTCTGTTTCGCGGTCTCTGGGATTCACACCCACTCGCACCTTCTCTCTTCTCCTCGCCCCTCCTTGGGCAATCCGCGGCTCTGAGTGGTGTATTTTCCCAGCAAAACCAGTTCCCCCTTGGAATTCTGGGGGGGAGGGGAGATTTTCTCTATTCTATTACACATTCAAACATGCTGTATACTGTTGAGTCATGTTAATATGTGTTTTCATTCATAAGAATTTTGACTTCATAACAGGAAAGTTGGCTTACAGAAAAAGAAAAACATACAGAGGGGGAAAATCTCATTTGGACTTAAAAAGGCTGGTTCCAAAGCAGTCACAAAGGTTAGCAGAGCAGACACAGGGCCTCCATTCTTAGAAAGCCCAGCTGGCACCTGGGGGCCGAGAGGCTGGGAGGGTTCTCACTACTCACCAGTCAGCCAGCCTGCTGTGCCCAAACTGGGCACACAATATGATTTACACTGAGCATCCTCTCTCTTTCTGGGTGTCTGAAATTTTGGGATGTGCAACCAATATAATGAAAATGGCCATACTTCCAAAACCACTATATAGATTTACTATTTAGATTTATATAGGTTGAAATTCCAACAATGTACTTCACAGAACTAGAGAAAACAATCCAAAAATTCATTGGGAACCAGAAGAGATCTAGAATAGCAAAAGCAATTCTAAGCAACAGAGACATGGCTGGGGGTATGGCAATCCCCAACTTGAAACTATGCTACAAAGCTACTGTGATAAAAACAGCATGGTACTGGCAAAGAAACAGACCAGAGGATCGGTGGAATAGATTAGAAGATGCAGAAACAACTCCAGACATACTCAGCCACCTCATCTTTGACAAAGGAGCCAACCACCCTCATTGGAGGAAAGATAGCCTATTTAATAAATGGGGTTGGAAAAACTGGATTTCAACCTGCCAAAGATTAAAACTAGACCCATATATATCACCATGCACTAAACTAAGATTGAAGTGGATTAAAGATCTAAATATTAAGACAGAAACACTAAACCTGCTGGAAGATAAGTTAGGTAGAACTCTTGAAGACACTGGCATAGGAAAAGACTTTATGAACAAAACCTCAGTAGCCCGGGAACTAGCACAAAGAATCAACAACTGGGATCTCATCTTATTAAAAAGCTTCTGCACTGCAAGAGAAACTACCAACAGAGCTAACAGACAACCTACAATGTGGGAAAAAATTTTTAGCAGCTGTACCTCAGACAAAGGACTACTATCTAGAATATATAAAGAACTGAAAAAAATTGGATCCCCCAAATTCAAAGACCCAATTCAAAAATGGGCATCTGAAATGAACAGACATTTCTCAGACAAAGAAGTAAAAGTAGCAAATAAATATATGAAAAAATGTTCAACATCACTGGTCATTCGAGAGATGCAGGTGAAAACAACACTGAGATTCCATCTCAACCCAGAAAGAATGGCAGCTATCAAGAAATCAACCAATAACAAATGCTGGCGGGGGTGTGGAGAGAAAGGAACCCTTCTCCATTGTTGGTGGGAGTGCAGACTGGTGCAACCACTGTGGAAATCAGTATGGAGATACCTCAAAGAACTAGGAGTAGAGGTCCCATTTGACCCAGCTATTCCTCTGCTGGGTATCTTCCCAAAAGAATTAAAAGAATCATACCACAGTGATATATGTGCACCCATGTTTATAGCAGCACAGTTTGTAATAGCTAAAGCTTGGAAACAGCCCAAGTGCCCATCAACTGGAAACTGGATAATGAAGATGTGGTTTTTTAGTAAAATGGAGTACTACTCAGCTATAAAGAATGAGAAACTAGAGTCATTTATAGCTAAATGGATGCGTATTGAGGCAATACTCATAAGTGAAATAAATAGGACACCATGTATAAATACTGGATAGTTTCTCTAGTGTGAGAAACTGAAAGTGTAAATAACAGTTAAAATGATAATTGCAAATAGGAAGAAAAGGTCTGAAAGGGTAGGGGTGGTGGTGGGGGAAGTGGAAAGGAAAGAAGGGAAAGGAAAAAAATATGAGAAAAGAAAAGAAAATGGAATCAAAGTCTATGTAAATAGGGAAGGGTGGAGGGGTGAAGGGTGCACAGGTAATGGGGAAAAAAATAAGAGCCAAGATATATCATGTAGAGGTACAAGCACCCAATGATAAATGTAAGCATATTGTATACCTAAAATGTACCAATAAAAGAATTTAAGAAAAAAAAAAGGATTTAAAAGAATAGCTAAGACAAATTGGAAAAAGAAGAAGAAGGAGCAGACCTCACAGTTATTAAGATGTATTTTAAAGCCACAGCCAATAAAATAATATAATATTAATGTCGGGCCAGCCAAGCAGGTCAAAGAGGACTAGGGAGACTAACAATAAACCTAATATATGTGATAATTTAGGGGAAGAACAGACTTTATCATCAAAGATGACAGCATTCATTATCTTTGGATTATAGTATGAATAAGTACACATTTATTCTTTGTTTTAATTTTCCAGTTTCTCTGTAATAATTATATGCTATTTTCATGATGAGAAAATTTCACCCGAAGTTCCTGAACACCGGTGTGTCAACGTGATAGGGACAAGGGACCAGCTGCACATTTGCTTTTGAAACACAAACACTGCGGTCTATTGCTCTTTTCGCATCTGCTAATAAAAATTGCTTTTATGGGTGTAGTTAGTGGAGAGGAAGCCTTTGGGATTTACAAGGGAAGTATGAAAATATCAGTGGAAATAAAATTAATTTTATTATCATGCAAAAAAAATCCATAGGTTGCATCTGTCTAGTTTACTGCTGTCTCCCTGGTACTTAGAAACTGGCTAATGTAGGACTTAATTAATTCTTGTTTAATAAGTAAGTGGCCTGGATGTATTTATTTTTCTTCCTCCTGAGTTCTTTGTCTTCATAATAACTTTTAAAAAGTTACTCCCATAGTCCTTGTGGTGAGTGGTGCTCACCTACCTGTGGGGCGTGGCCTGCCTTTGAATCAGCCCCTCCCACTGTCCACTCACCGACAGAGGCACAATCTGTGGCACCCCAGGGAGAAGGCTGTCTGGGGAAGACTGGTGGTCAGTCAGAACCTTGAACTCGAAGCCAACTTTCCCGGTGTTCTTCAGTGTGATCTCACGCTCTGCGATGTGGTCGAACAGCTTGAGGAGAGAGGAAGGCAAGGTGACTCTTCCGCCACTCACCTCTGGGATGCTGCTGTCACCCTGACAAAGGGAGATCAACACACATGCCTCACAGACACAGGTTCTGCTCTTTGTGAGAGAGACACCGGCCAGCCCACACATCAGCATCCCAAAAAGGTGCTTTCTGGGGCAGGAGGACCACTGGCCCCTGGACCCCTTGCTCTTGCCTTGGTGCTTCTAATCACTGGTTTACTTTACAAATGGCCATGGGGGTGGATGTCTTATTCTTGCACCTTAGATTCTTCACCACAGGAACCTGTAGTACAGAATCTTAAGATAAGCTTTCAATACTAACAAGACTTGCCTTCTGGATTCTGTTTTACAAGAAAAACACAAGATCTGTTTGGTTTTTTTTTGGTATCAGGGATCAAACTCCGGTCCTTGCGCTTGCTAGGCAAGCGACGGAACCACTGAGCTAAATCCCCGGCCCCAAAACACAAGATCTGAGTGCAGAATGTTCTGGAATGAATCTTTTCATTCATATGGAGACCATGGGTGTGATAGGTTAGTTCTTTTCTTTTCTTTTTTTTTTTTGAGATTTTGTTAACATAATTCACCAGCAAATATAGTAGGTCTAATAATAGTAACCGATACCACTTTAGAAGTCTTTAGGATAAGCTAGGGCAATGATTAGCTGCTTCAAAGAATATACTCAAAGATGAGCCTAAACCAAGCACCCAGAGGACCCCATAGATAAGGAAGGAAAGAGAATTCTACTTGGTTTGCACAGTGGAGACAGTTTTAATCGGTGTTAGGTGAATCGGATTTTAGGTACAACCTTTAACGTAAAAACATACATAATTCAATAATTATACATGCAGTAGCTATTAAGGGAGGTCGAATCCTCATTAAATTCTGTAGGACATATGGTCTCTGAGTATGTAACACAAAATCTAATTGGAGAGACAAGGTGAATAGACAGGGCTGACAGTTATCCCAAAACAAAAATTAGAAAACACATTCTATTATGGCAAAGATTATTCCTAATTGCCAAGGGGATATAAAATAAGAGAAAGTAACTGTGGAAAGGAGCTGAGCTGGTCTTACAGGATGTAAAGGTTTGGGTTTGGGCAGAGAAGAGGATGGCAGGATAATATAAAAGCAAGTATGGAGGCAGGAAGGACTAGGGTGAATTAAGGTCAGTGGGTCAACCAGCTTGACTGCAGTCAAATGAACGGGCCATAATGAGGAATTTTTAGTAATGAAATTTCTGCATAAGGGGCACCAGTTAATAGAGGGACTTAGGATATCCTCATCCAGGTGGAGGAATCTGACCCTGCGCCACAGTGTGACAAAGAAAGGAACTCATGCTGATTGAAGGACTACATGGCACAGCATTGACCAGACACTTAAGCAGCCACAACCTCCCGGTGGAGGAACAAGTATTCTACTTGTTTTCCTCTTCTAGATGAAGGATACCTAGGGTTGGGGAAGTTAGGTGGTGTGCCTAAGGCAACACAGTAGGAAGCAAAACAAGATATAAAGCCATTGCTCTTTTCTCAATACAACGTTGCTTTCCCAAACACTTCTGGGATTAATTGGTCATGGACTGATGGGATGCAAGATGAAGAGCAGCTTTGGGAAAACTGACTTGACAATGATGTTTGGCAGGTTAGTGGAAGAAGCTGTGAATGTGTTGCAGCCCTTGCTTGCAGTAGGTCCGAAGGAGCTTGTTAGAAATTCAGATTCACAGGCCCCCCCAGACCTACGGAATCAGAATCTACACGTGAACAGATGGATTCGTACACATACAGCACGGGAGGAACTGCTGCAGTGTCTCAGGCATGGCTCAGTGAGGCTCTGCAGTGTGGTTACAGGGGCCAGGAGGTGAGAAAACTGACTGAGTGGGACCTGGTAGGGGAGGCAGCAAGCACTGGACATTAGAAGGATGTAGGTGTGGGGGAGCGTGCAGTGGCAAAGGCTTGCACACTTCCCACTGGGTGTGAGGAAACAGCAGTGCTAATGAAAGAACCAGAGAGGTGGAAGAGGCTTCTGGATGGAAACTGGAGCATCCAACATGTTGAATTCCAGGAGCTGGTGAGAAAAGCAAGCGGAAATATCTGGCAAATGGCTGGCAGCAGGAGGATGATCAGGATCAGGAAAGCAGATTAGGGATCCAGGGTAGGGGTGAGGCTGAGATTGAGCTGATTGGGGACGAGAATTATTATTCATGTTTAAGGCAAAACCAGAAATCCCCCCCCCCCCCGCCGTACCTGTAGCCCGCAGTTAATATCCTTGGTGTCGAGGGAATAGTTGATCATGGAAGCCTGTCCCTTCAGTGTTATTTCATAGGTGGGCCCGCCTTCCACTTCACACAGAGCTTTGGCCTGTGCAATGATGTCACAGTGTCCATAGAAAGTGAAAGATATTTGCTGGCTGCTGTATGGCTGCAAGACTCCATAGAGGGGCAAAATGTCGAACACCTGCAGAGAGAGTCACCCCATGTGAGAACGACTGCCAGGAGGATGTGCCTGCGAAGGGTGCATTAAAGTCCTGCCCATTGACAGACAAGCCCAGCACCCTGAACACATATGATGAGAACGGCACTCACAGTGCTCTGGCAAGATGAAAGTTTCTAACATAGGGCAGGTGCTCAGTTAGAAGAGTTGTACTGATTATCTCAGGACTCAGGAGGTATTACTTACTTCTTCAATCCCCATGGAAACCAACTCCTCTTGAAAGATCCACAGGGGTTCTTCAAAATCCAGCTGGCTCTGGCTACTTTCTCTTTCAGAAGAGCTATGTTTTTCCCCCTAGAAGTTAAAGATATGAAGAAAAGCTAGCAAGCATTTATAATAGATCACTGATGTGCACCTTTCCCATATAAAAAAGAAGTATGTTGCATATGGCCATGAAATAGTACATTTTTTTCCCTAGGGAGATAATAGGACAATGCCCCCAATGTACATATAAAGATGTTTATTGTGGTGTTATTTATAATAGCAAAGTCTGGAAGCAGACTGTCTGATCAAAAGGGGGTCTCTTTAAATAAAGTGTATGTGGTACCTGTATCCATGGAGCATCACACACACAGTGTGTACTATGGACTGTAACTGATGCACATCACATGTTATCGAGGAAGGAAGCAACTCCATTTATATAAAGTTACATAGGCCTCTTGCAACTGAAGGAGTGAGTGGACACAAACCCATTCTGAGATTTGCATACAAGATATCTGGGAGATTGTCTGCTAATTGTTTCAATAGTATTTTTCTACTGAATGATGGATTTTGAGGATTTTTGTTTTATTTTCTCTGTATTATTGAATTTTCTATGACAAACATCTTTGAAAACAGAAAAAAGGGAATATTAAAAAAACAAGTATTTTACATACTCACGCATTTTTTTCTAAAAAATTGAAAAATATTTGAAAAACTTGAAAAAAGCTCTAAAGAAACAGAAATCAATCAATAGGTTATGCTATAAATATATGTATATGTGTCTATACACTGTGTATACATACATCTATATTTGTATTCTGATTTTTCAGTTGACATTATGCATGGCACCCTCCCATGTGATTGGATATTCTCCATGAGAGTTATTTAAAATATTAAAAAATAGTTTATATATGATATAAATTTTAAATATTCAAAAAGCATATGATGAAAAAATTAGACTCCCGTCTCTACACTCTAGTTCTTTAGCATTCCTTTCTAGGTAACCACCATCCAGTTTCTGATATGTTCTATTTAGTTATTTTCTTTATTTGACCAGTATTTACTGAGTACCAGTTCTAGGTACTAGGGATATGATAGTGAACAAAGTGGAGTAAAATTCCTGTCCTCATGAAGCTTGTATTTCTAGAGACATTCTATGCATAAGCAAATATACCTATGTACTTATTTGAGAGATAAAATACATATACTTGGCCTGACTGCCAAGTATTCCACTTCCATAGTTGATAGATGTGCCTTCACATTGATAAAACGGGAAAAGATAATAGTACCCACTTCATAGGGTTGTTGGGAGAAGTAAAAGAGTTAATGTAAAAAATGTTTAGAATAGAGCAAAGTACATAAGTGCTCAGTAAATGTTAGTTGTTTTTATATACTTGGTAGCACATTATGCATCCTGTTTTGCACCTAGAATTTTAACTAAATATATCACAGATTGCCTAAATTAGTATATAGAGAACTGTATCATTTTTAAAAAAGGATTTCATCGTATTGCAGTATGCAGATGTAATTCAGTTCATTCAGTTAGCTTCCTATTGGTGGAATTAAGTTGTTTCCACTTTTTCTTGCTGTCACAAATGAAAGTGTAGTGTACAAGGATAGTCGCATGTCAGTATGTAAACACAGAGGCCTATCTGGAAAATGCTTTTCTAGAAGAGGAATTATGTGCTTTAGATTTTGATATGCTCGGGAAGTTGTGTGTCATAGAAATTATGCCAATTCATGCTCTTCCTTACCAGGTATAAAAATGTCTGCTCATGCCTGTGCATTGGCACAACTGGTATGAATGCTATTTTAAAGTATTATGTGCCATCATGGGCACACAGTCATTGCTGAAGTGTTGTAACAAACATCTTTGCAAATCTTTGTGTGATGCTTTCCTTAGGGCATCATTCTAGAAGGAGAATTTAAGGGTATGCATTTTTAAATTCTCTTGATCATTTCATTTTTACTATGGAAGTACTGAGAAAAATGTTTCTCTTTTAGTAGCCTCTATCTAGGGGGTGGGAAGAACACAAGGTGACCCAGGTTTGGAGATACAGTAATTGGCTTTTCCATTATGGAGAAGATCTATGTCCTGGGCTCACAGTAGGGTATTGAGTCTGGGAAGGTTTAGTGGAGATGTGGTCTGAATAAAGCTATGCAGCCTCTTTCTAGCTCAGCCTCTGCACTGCACTTGTCTCTCTGCTCCTGAATCTGCCTTTGCTTTGGGGAAGACCCTCTCCTCACCAGCCCTCCCCCAGGGCAAAGGAACCATACATCTGAGATCAAGGTGGGTGCTCTGATTTTTTTCAGTTCTTTTTCTTCAGACCCAGCATCTTCAACCATCAGGGAAGTCCTGAGGAGTTTAATGAAATAGAGTGTCACTCATTTGGCAGCTGTGATTGTACAGTCTCAGCTATCTCGCCCTGCCCCGTCTTCCTCTTTCCCTCTGCTCACACCCTGAGAGGAAGGGAAGGTCTCATTCACAGAACACCTTTCTTAAGGGGTCAGCTTGCAGTGCTTGGTTGCCTCTGCCCCCAAATGTGAAGTCTAGGGCTCTAAACTGGTCACTTTTCTGTAGGCTCCACCCTTCTTTGCTGGAGGATCAAGGCTATGTCAAAAAAGTCCTAGGAAGCTCCACCAATTCTTCAGATGACCTGGATGGGTCCTCGGTCCTCTATGTTAAATTTCATAATTTACCGGAGCATTTTATAATGAGGATTCAGTGTTCTGTAGATTATCTGCTTGTTCCCATGGGTTTGACTGCAGCTGTAGACCTTGACCCTATGCAGAGGGTAATGTGAAGGGCTCCATCCCCCAGGGTTCAGAATTCTATATCCTCCTGAGGGCACAGAGGGGAGACCCAGGGCTTAGCCACATAGAAGACACTCACAGACTGTTAACTGTTCAATGGTTGAATGAATACATGAGGATAGGTATTGAGGATGTAAGTCAGATTAAAGAAAATAATGCTATTAAAGAAAAATCCATGCTGTGTTTTCATTTTCACTTACTTAATAGAATCACTTAAATCTGTATCAGCAGACTTGAGTGTAGCTGGGAATGATGGCAAGCTGGCAGGCAGTGAGGTTACTGGGATAGACTCTGTCTGGGTCGTGGGTGTAGTGGAGAGCTTCTTTGTCCATGTCACAAACCTACAGAGCCTTGAGGGGACAGGGGGTGACACAGGTGCACATCAGCTGTTGTAAATTGGTGTCCAGTGGGCTCTCACTTTCAAAAGTCAGATTCCAAATCTTAGACCAGACAGAACTAGAAGGACCACCCTGTAACCTCCCTTGGACTCGCCTCCTTCAAGTCTTAGCTAAGGTTTCATTTGTTCCTAAAGTGCAGGCTCAGGCTTTTCACATGACCCTGCCTCCTATAATGTGTCATGGACCCTAGCCCTGGTCCCACTGCTGAGCCTTGCTGCCACTCAAGTTGGTGGTGCTGAAGTCTGTCTGTCCAGGTTTCCCTGATTACAAAGGGCTTTGGATGTCACAAAGGCCAAAGTGGTTGGGTCACCCCATCCTTCCTATCACCCTCATTTTTTTTGACTCTTCTCTTCCTCTTCTTCACTCATCTCAAGGTCCTGATATAAGTTTCAACCCAACTTCACTTGTATATTCATTCTGGCCTCATGTGAACTCAGAGGCCCAGCACAAATATCTACCATATGAAGCTCCCACCGCTATCTAGCTTCCCTTTGCAGGAAATTATTTCTCTCTGAACTGTCACAGAAGTTCATCTGCACTTCTTTTAGGATATTGTCAACCCCCTACAATGTTCCTGAGTTTCATTTCCTAAACTTCAGGTGTTCTACTACCACCTTCATGATTTTTGCCATATTAAGTATTACCTAATAAAACAATTTTTTTTTCTTTTTTCTTTTTTTGGTACTGGGGATTGAACTCGGGTCCTTGTGCTTGCGCAGCAGGCGATGAAACCACTGAGCTAAATCCCTGGCCCCCTAATAAAACAATTTTATTGAGGAATAATTTACATACAAAATGCCCTCATAACCATCCAATTTGATGATGCTTTAAACACCTTCATGTACCACTATATTAATAGAAAGAATGCTTACATTATGCTAAATAGTGTCATATGCTTTATGTCACTATTGATTTGCTACAGTTTCATAAAATGGAATATACTTTTTTTGTGTCTGACTTCTTTTGTTCAGTGTAATGTTTTTGAGATTTATCATGTTACATGGAGAAGCAGGCCTTTTTTTAAACTGAGCAGTATTTTATAGCATGGATGTTTATCCATCTTGTTGATAGATGTCTAGAGCATTGCCAGCTTTTAGATATTATTGATAAAGTTGCTATAAACATTTGTGTGCAAGTCTTTGTGTGTTCATATGTTTTCATTCTTTGCTATAGTTTGGATCTGGAATGTCCGTGAAGGGCCCTGTGTTAAATGTTTGGACTCCAGCTTGATACAACTGAGAGGTGGGTTGCAGAACTTGGGAGACGGGTCCTACTGGGAGGTCTAAGGATCACTGAAGAATGTTCTCTAAGGGGATAGTGGGGCTCTCTGGCCCCATCTTCTTCCTTGCATTGCTCCCTAGCGATGAGGTGATCGAAGGTGATGAAATGAGTGATTTTGCTCTGCCATATGCCCCCACCATGATATGCTGTATTGCCCATCTCAGGCTCCAAAGAAACAGGACCAACTAATTGGTCATAGGCTGAAAATTCTAAAATTGTGAACAAATAAAATGTTTCTCTTTCTAAGAAGGGAAAGGAAAAAGAATTAAAAAGAAAAAAAGGAAAAAGCGGAAACAAAGCTATGTATACAGGGAGGAGTGGAGGGGTTGAAAGGAGGGAAGGGGAATGGGAAAAATAAGAATCAAGGTATATCATGTACAGGTACACAATCCCAATGATGAATGTGATCATAATGCATACCTAAAATGTACCAATAAACCTAGTGAATAAAAAAATTTTCTAAGTTGAATACATTAGATATTTGTTATGCTAATGGAAAGCTAACATATTCTTCCTGGGCAAATTCATAGGAAGGGAATTGCTGGGTTATATAGTATATGTATATTTAGCAATATAGCAAACTGCTAAAGAATTTTCCACAATGGATGAAACATTTTACAGGACCACCTGTAGTGTGTGAGAGTTCTGGTTGGTCACATCTTCACCTATGTGTGGTATTCAATCTTTTAAATTTTACCCATTTGATGATTGAATAGTGACAATACACTGTGTTTATCAATAGGCTTATTTTAAAGGAAAAGTTTATATCATTATTATAAATGAAAACCCAATATTATCTACCATTGAAAAATCAATTGAAAAAAATCAGTATTATTTTCTTGACTGGTGAGGGCTCTAAGCTGAACTTTGTTTGGTCTATTTAAGAAGGACTATCAGTTCACTGACATATAGGGCTAGAACCATCTATGGCTGGGGTTATAGTTCTACAGAACTGTGAGCTTTTGGAGTGAAGGACCCGAGGTGTTTCCTCTTTATGGCTCCAGAACACAGGGTCTAATACACAGAGCAAGAGCTCAATAGATGTTTGATTGAATGGAGAGGCAGATGGATGGGAAGCTGATGGATAGATGGGTGGGAGGGTGAATGGCTAAATGAGAACAAATTGAACAGCGCACAGGGTAATATGGCTATTCTGCATCCACAGCCCCATCTCAGATGGCCTTGGAGAAGTGAGGGAAAAGCTCTTTTCATCTTTCATAAGCTTCCATTTGGCTCGTTCCAGACCAGATGTCTCTAGCTGACTTTACCTTTGACTGAAGCCACATCATTCTGGCCAGAGGATCCACGTTGGGCTGGATGCAAGAAAAATCTCCTGGGAAACTTTTTAAAAATAAAGATTTTTGAACCCCATCCCTTGGGAAGATTCTGATTCAGCAGGTCTCAAGTAGGGCCCAGGTGTTAGATTTTTTAGTCTTCTCAGGTGCTTCTAATAGACAGCCAGACTGAGGAGTCACCATGGGTGGGAATGGAAACATGACAGCTCAGGACAGAGCTGATAATTAACATGGGGTTAGTATGGAAGCCTTACCAGTTAAGAGCAGTGAATGTCAGCAAAGGACAATTCTGAGTACTTATTAAATCACCGAGGTCAACAGAGATGCCTGAGGGGACCCTCTGCCGGATTGTTGCATACACGAATAGCACTCTTATATACAACATTTGCACCCCTCGGGATGGTGTACTGAATGAATAGAGAGTATGTGGGAATATCTGTAAAGGAAAAATACAAAGCTACAGAGCCTCTGCCTACCTGAGGGGAAACAACACCTCAGTTGACAATGATACCTGGATAACTAGGAAGTGAGAGGTCTCTTTGGAAACGAAGAGAGGAGATGGGAATGCAGCCCTTCTTGCTGGTAGCCTGCACCCCAGGAGACAGAATCAAGCCTTTAACTTATTTAAATAGGAAAACCTGCTCCAAAAAATGGAAACAGAACATTGGTAGTTTTGGTTTTGTTTTTGATCAGACCTCACTTTATCCTCAGGTATAGATGATTACTTTCCTGCTTTGCTGACCGAAACAGGATTAGATTCACTTATTTTCAGAAAAGAGTGCATAGCAAACAAGGAAAATCAATATTTCTCCAATTCCAGAGCTGCCCATATCCAAATTGCTAGAGAAGCCAGGAAAGGGACCCCCCCTTTGGCTAGGACAGAATTATGTGAATGTCAAACACTTGCTGATAAGCAGCACTGGCTTGGGATCAGCAGTTTCCCTCTTCATGTTTTATTTTGAACTCTTGGGTAAGAATCAATACACTCTTTTATGCTGCAAAGCATAAAAAAAAAAAATCCACCATGCTCATTTTCTGTTCTCCCTTCACTGGAAGCAAGATTGTGCCAAAATAAAACCCCAGAGAACAAGCGTGTATTTCAGTTAATATTCTGTAGTGGAGTTCACATGTTTGCAGACGAAAAAGTGTACATGAGACACCCGCTGAGGTCTGTGCCCTACAGCCCAGGTCTTGGGGGAGAAAAGGTGGCAGGGTAGGCAGCCTTGCAGTAGACACAGTGACTTCTACTGCACTGATTCATTAGACTTGGATTCTCAGAGTGCCCACTGCCACAGGTAAAAGGAGCCCCTGGCTCTGGCTGTATAAAAAGGGCTGCAGATGTGCTTTGTTTATCTGGATAAAGAGGGGCTGCATATGCTGTTTTCAAATTAATGACTGTGACAGATGCTGTTGTGCACGGTCTAGATCCCCTTAGGAGACGGGCTCATCACCTGGGCACTGTGGATGTTCGCTGCACTCTTCTCTGGAGCATTGCCCTGCCTGGTGGGAGCTGCCTCACCAGCCCTCAGCTGCCCAGGAGATCACATCTTCCCTCCCCTAGGGCTCAACTTGTAGGGAAAGGCCTGATGGATGGGGTGGTGCTGTAATGGGCCCAGCTTCCTTTGCTCTGGATAGAACAAACTCTGCGATGCGCTCCACTGCCCAGAGTTCCCCTTGGGATCAGGCCGAGGTCAGACTTCTTCTGAAATCACATCTTCCTGTTTCCCCCCTGCCCACTCTAGCTTCCCTTAGCTTTCACAGTTTCTCCTAAGAGCTCTCCCTCAACAAAGAAGATTAAGAGCCACCATCTAGGCTCTGCATTGTATGGTTCCAAAGATGAGAGACCCTTGCTTTGAGGATCTCAGAGGCCAGTGGGTCAGTCAGACACACAAGAGAGGGCATGATTCAGGGTACAGGTGCTCCAACGGAGATGTACAGAGTGCATAGTAGGTTGGAGAAAGGTCGTTGGTTGATGGTTAACGCATTGGAATTTTGACTGCCCCACTTATGCACTATGTGACCTGGGTACTGTGATAGTGGCAGACCCTCCTCATCTGCTTGTTGTGAAACTTAGTTCATGTAAAAAACTTGGCCCTGTGTCTCAATCATGTCATGTTCAATGAACGGGAGCTGTTCTAGTGCTGGGCTTGGTGGGGATTACAGCCATGTCTGGACTGAAACAAGGCCCAGAATGACTCTTTCTGGATGCATGAAGAAGTTCAGGATGGAGGATAGAATCTAACTGTATTTAAAATGAAGAACAATGCTTTTGGGGGGAAGAGTGGAAAAGATGTATAAACTCAGGGAAATGTATCTGTAAAGGAAAAAGGACAAAAAGAGCTTGGCTTTCCTAGAGATGACTGAATTGGTTGAAGGAACAGGGGGCGTGTGGTGCCAAATCGAAAGAAGAAGAAGAAGGAGGAGGAGGAGGAGGAAGAAGAAGAAGAAGAAGATGATGGCAATGGTGAAGAACTTAGAAGCTGTGAGTTGGAGCCAGTGGAGGCAGGTGTGGCAGGAAGGGGGAAGCTATAGCCACGAAGACAGAGGAGGGATTGTTTCTCTTTCAGCTAGTTTAGTTTCAATGCTCTTGCACACCTCCCTCCTGGGCATTGGAAAATGTGGTTGTGAAGCACAAACAGCAAATACAGAGGAACATCGGTGACCGAGGGTTTCTGACCATGGTGGCTCCCACTGTTGCCTCCTCTATCCTTTTATTTCTGTCCTTTCTTTCTAGCAAACCACTCAGCCTTGTTCATGGACAGGATGTGGGAGTAGTGGTAGGAAAAACATCTTAGGCTGGGCAGTAGCAGGTGGGGTCCTTAGCCCAGTGTCCTGGCCCTGCCATTCCCCATTCTCAGGCTCCACTGCCTTTAGATCTCCCCATTCTTGTCCACATTTGCCTTCCGTTCTTTGACCAACGCTGCTACTACCTTTGCTTGGATTTCTAACACAGTTTTCTATGTGGTTTTCCTGATTTTCATTTTTATATCAACGATGCAGAAATAGAAAACATCCTACTGAGTCTTGTTTTCCACCACTGTTTATAGCATACTTCAGAGTTCTGGTTGTTTTAGGGTTATCATCTTTTAAGCTAGGCTCCATTCTGCAGCTCAAGTGAAATTTCTGATCATTTCACTCCTCCATTTCCAACTTTCTGGAAGATTGTCATATTTTCCCGAGAACAGAGTCCAAACTCCTTACTGAGGTTTATAAGGTCCTTTATAGTCAAACCTCCCACTCTTTCCCCACTGTCCCTGAGCCTTTCTGTTCTCAACTCTTGCTCCTTGTCTGCCTGAGTCTAGACCAAACTTCTCGAAACCCCAAGAAGGTTGTTTCTCATCCACAGGCCTTGGAATACAGCCTCCCTTGGTCTAAAATACCCTCTCCATCCTTTTTGTCCAGTTAACATCTACTTAAACATTAAGCCCAGGCTTTAGTTGTTACCTTCAATGAGACATTTTCTCTGATCCCCAGACCTGTGTGAAGGGCGATCTTAGGTTATAATTTGCTCATCAGTAGAGGCAGGAGCCATGGATGCCCCCTCACCACTTGTTACCATACCAAGCTTCAAACTGATGCTCAATATTTGTTGAATGAATGAATAATTCTAGTCAAAACTCCTGTAGTTAATGTTCTGTATTAAAAAGTGTTATAAAGATCTTACTTTGTCCACAGGTTATATCATGTGATCTTAAGATGGTGTCAATAACCTTCCAATTCCTGTGATCATGACCCTTTGCATTGCAACTTTGCCTTTCCTCCCATCAGCAGGTAGAGTATTTTCTTCAGACCCTGAATCTGGGCTTGACTTGACTTCTTCAGCCAGTGAGGCATTAGAAAATGTGATGCAAACATCAACTTTTTAATCTGGTGCCATTAGGTGGTTTTGCACTTTCCTCTTCTTCCTCTCAGATTCTCTCATTTTGTAAACCAACCAGCCATTTCTTCCTTCTGAATCCACAGATTACAAACCTGCTCCAGATAGGGAGGCCCCAATTCCTGTTTATAAATGGAGCAGACTATAAGCACTGCTTTAAACTGTACTACACGTGAGCAAATTCCTGAGCTCCCTGGGCACAAACACAAAATCCCCCCCATGTTTCCACACTTATTGTTCAGGTTTGTGATCTTGCACTTGCTGACCTCCTCACACTGGGAAGCAAATGACATGTGGAAACAGAGGGGGATGGTCAGGCCTTCCCCTTCCATTCTAGCTGTGCCACATGACACACATCAGCCCATTATGGAAAGCAGCCTGCCCCTACTCTCTGACATCACTGTGCTCCAACTGGCTGCTTGTGCTAAGGTGAAGTTGATGAGAGATAATTGAGGAGCTGAAACTTGAATAATCAGACCCTAGGGGATATTGAAGATATTCAGAAGGAGCTGCGATTGGATTTTCTAGAATAGTGGCTCTTGCTGCTGTTTGTCCTTTGGGATCACCTGTGGAATCTTGCGGAAGATGGATGCCTGAGGCCCAACCACAGAGATTCTGATTTACTGGGCATCAGTCTACTTCAAAGCTCCCGACATGATTCTAATGTGCACTGAAGGCTGAGGGCTCCTGACTGGAAGATGGTGCTGAGAAGGCCACCAAAAAAAAGGCACTAAAGGAAGAGTGTCAGGTAGAAGCCCAAGGAAGCAAGAGCAGCCAACCATATTTACCACTTATTCTCTACTATGTACTGGGCACTTGATAAGCGCTGCTAATTTACCTTCACAATGGGATATTATAATTATCCTCAGTCTTCAGATGACAGCCCAGGCTCAGAGAGCAAGTAGTGGCTGAGCTAAGTTAGTCTGATGTCAAAGCTCAAGCCCTTAACAACTTTGCCAGAGAATCTACCTGATCAACAGGGGAGGGCTTTCCTGGGTTACTTCATGCCATGTCATGCCCATGGCAGCAAATCTAAAGTAGGCCTTTTTATGTCAAATGTGACCGGAACCCACAACGCAAGGAACATACAATATATCATCTAGAACCTTTTCTTGGAAGAAGACTCCATCCTGATTGTTGTCTGGAAAAAAAAGACACAAAACCAACAAGACATCATGGACCTTGCCCTTCAAGTGATTTCCCAGGAGAGATTTTGCTGCAAGGCAAGAACTAGAGGATTTTGATTAGAATCTACCCTGAAGTCCTCTGGAGGGATTTCTGTGTGAAATGGCCACTTCTATCAAGCTCCAGAAGGTGTCCCCACTGCTACATGATCTTGGAAAGGCCACCAAACAGGTAAGCTGTGAAATCTCCCTCACAATCTGATCAGCTTCAAAGCTCTCGAGAAATACCTTCATAATAGGATGTTTTTTAAAGTCAATTTCTTGACTGTCTGGCCTCTCATAGATGGAGCTTGCTTTGGGGGAATTTTAATTAATACCAGTGCATAGATAAATCAAACTAACTCTTTATGAATCATATCACTAAATGAACCGAGCAGACATAACCCTGACTCAGTTCAGATCTGCATTGATAATTTTCAGATTTTTTTTAGAAGCCATCTTAGTCTGCACTGAATCTCTAAAAGGCAGATGCTTTCCACTGATATTAGAGACAGCGGGAAAATGTCTTAAAAAGAAAGAATCTATAATAAGGTGACTAGATTTCCTCTATAGTAACATAAAAGCAGGACAGAATTTTTATAACACTCAAAACTGAAGTGAGAAACATCCCCACTAATTTATCTATAGCCCAACAGATGTGATATCTCAGGAAATTGGTCTAAACTGAATTGCAAATAGAAGCAGATGATATGGGGCTTGACATGGGGATAAGTTTTAAGTTCAATATAAAGGAGCTAATGGCCTACCTGCTCTGTAGGTCTCCCTGTGATTGGCCTTGAGTCACTTGCAGGTTTGAGGTCAAAGGTTTGAGGTGCAGGTTTGAGGCCAAAGGCAGGGTACTTCTTTGGAAACTCAGATGTGACAGATGCTTTACAGCCCTCTCAGCTTCTGAGGTTAATCTAACCCCCTGGTGAGATGAAGTAGTTGATCTGTCACAGCAGGAGTGGAGATTCTTGGTGGCGTGGCTACAGGAAGCCTGAAGGACCATGAGAGGGCTCTGGGACATCAGGGAAGGGAGGATAAGGCAGCCTATGTTTTCTGTCATAGGGGACTTCAGTTTACTAATAATTGCATATTTGTAACAGGACAATGAGATGTGGACGCTCATATTTATTATTTATTATGCAGACATGTTATCTACATTTTTGCACATATCATGTAATTTCACACACAAACCAGAGTGGTGTCAAGGAACATATGGAGTAAGAAAGGGGCTCCCCTGGCTAATGGGATCAGTACTGACCTTGTGGAGAGGCAGGTTCAGTTAAGCGAGGGGCCCCAAAGGCAGTTTGAATTGAGTTGGGGGCAGAGCAGGGGTTGCCTGTTACAAAGTTGGTGATTCACATAGAAGATTTAGAGAAAGGCTTTCTAAGACACGGTGTTGGGAGAGCAAAGTGGGGCACAGGAACAGAAAGGCTCAGGAAGGTTGGAAGAGGAGGGACCCATCCTGGTTGTTGCCTTGATAAGAAAAACAGGACACTCTGGACCTTGCCCTTGGAAGTGGTTTCCCAGAAAGGGTTTTGCTGCAGTGTGTGTGAGTAGTGGAGGACAGGACCAGAATCTACACTGAAGCTCCCCAGAGGGACACAGTGCTGAGAAAGGGACAGGAAGCTCCATGAGATCAGGGCGAGAGAAAATTATTGATAGAGAGGAGCAGGCAGGAAGTTCGGCCTTGAAAAGCAGCAGAGGCTGCTTTCTATATATTTGAAAACACTCATAAATTTTACAAAATGTGGAGGGCTCCTCTTCTTCTTGAATCAGAAGGAAGGAAATAAGCTGATGAAAGCTGGGCCTGAAGAAAAGCCATCCCTGATGGGCTGCAGCCAAGGGAGAGCAGAGGGCAGAAAGCCACCGGGCCCAGTGCTGGGAGGATCCTGGAGGGACAATTTGGGTGGGATGAGGGCGGGGTGGAGAGAGCTGGGAGGAAGGGTCAATCTAGGAAGCCCTGCTGAACAAAACCTGAGGTACAGAGAGGGTACCGAGAAGGGACAGGCAGGGCTGAAGAAAGATGAAGCAAAACCAGACAGGCCAGGGGGATGGGCAGGGCCTTGGGCGTGTTCCCAATCAACTTCACTGGTTGTTTTCCAGAGTGACGCTGGCGTCAGTCTAAACTAACATCTCCAGCAACACTTGGTATGGTCCTATTTAATTTTATCCAATCTGGTGGGTACATAATAGTGCCTAGTTGTTGTTTTAATTTCCATTTTCAAGATTACTAATGAAGTAGAACATCTTTTTCTTCTTTATTGGTCACTCATATTTCTTTTTCTGTGAAATAGCTGCTCATCATGTTCTCTCATTTTAAAATCCAATTATGTCTTTTCCTGCAAAGTCATTATTTATATATTGTGTACACTAATCATTTGGAGATACTTTATAGGCTAAAAATTTCTCTCAGTTTGTGATGTGTCTTTTCAATCTTTTTCTGGTATCTTTTGATGAATAGAAGCTCTCAAGTTTAATTCGGAAAATATGAATAGTTTCATTATGGTTTTGTGCTTTTTGTATCTTGTTTAAGAAATTCTTCCTTACTCAGAGATCATCAAGACATTACCTGATATTTTCTTCTTCTTCTTCTTTTTTTTTTCTTTTGGTACTGGGGATTGAATTTAGGACCTTGCGCTTGCCAGGCAGGCAGGCAACCAATGAGCCGAATCCCTGGCTCATCCAATATTTTCTTCCAATTTGAAAAATTTTGACTTTCACGTTTACATCTTTAACCCATATGGAATTAATTTCTTATATAATGGAGGTTGAGAGATTATTTTTAATTTTTTATACAGATAACATCGTTCCTGCGTCATTTACGGGGTAGGTCATCCTTTTCTTTCATTCAACAGTTTCAATTTTGTGATGTTCCCATACATTTGTGGGTCTGTTTTCTGGACTCTCTGTGCTGTTCCTTCATTCTGTTTGCCTCTCTGTACACAGATGTGTTTTAACATTATTATATTTTTACATTTTGGAGTGGCTTGGCTACTCTCACTCCGTCCACTTTCATATAAATTTTAGGATCAACCTGTCAGGATTTTGATTGGAACTTCATGATAGCTATAGATCATTGTGGGAAGAAATGATATCTTTACTAAATTGAGTCTTTTAAATCAATGAAAAAATGTGTATCACCCTTTATTAAGGTTTCCTTTAGTGACTTTTAGTAAAATTATTTTATATAGACATATTTTGAATTTTTTGGAAGATGCATTATGAAGAAGTTTTTTGTTGTGTTCTATTTTCTATTTGTGCTACACAGATATGCAACTGATTATAATTTTATATCAATCCATCTTCATTAAATTGTCTACTAGTTCTAATAACTTGTCTGTAGATTATTTTATGTTTTCTATGCAGATAATTATAAAATGATCATTTTATTTCTTCCTTTCCAAATCTAGTTCCTTTTATTTATTTTTGTATCTTTCTCCGCTAGATAGGATCTTTAATAAATCACTGAATAGAAATGGAACTCTTCTTTCATTTTATCTAGTATTTCCCTTTGCATCTTCCTGCTATATCCTTTCCATTTTCTACTTTCAGATTTCATTCTGTCTTTATTTTTCAGGTGAGGTCTTTAAAAAATAGAATATTGTGAGTAAAGCCCAGAAATACAGTCTTTTCATAACTCATTTTCATTTATGTTGAGTTCAACTGCTAATACATTTAAGTTTATATCATCTTATTTTGTACTTTTATGTGTTTTACTCTTTCCATGTATCTTTTCCATGTCACCTTTCTCCCCAACTTGTTGATTTCTTTTGGGTCTTTCTCCATTTTATCTTTCCTCTTTCATGTATTTTTATTTCATTTCTTTAACTAAACTTACTATGTAAAATTTATCTTTTTCCTCTTCTTGAGTAATTCCATATAACCTTTAATTCCTCCCCTTCTGCCCTCAATAACATTTTCATTCTATATTGACATTAATCTCAAAATTTGTGGATTATTATTTTATTAGTTTGTGGTAGCTGAAGTTTATGCATAAGCATACCATTTTCTTGGTTCATAAATCTCTGTTTCCTCTCAGACTTTCCATCTGGGATAATTTCCCTTCTTCCTCCAGTGTAGCCAGTGGAGTCACCTTTGCTGAGGGTCTGTTGAGAACTACCTCCAGCAATTGTGTGGTCTAAGGATGTTTGTTTCTGCTGAGCAGTTCCTGGCAGCTCACATCACTCTCTTACTTAAAACCCTCCCAGGGCTTTGCATCACATTTTGGAAAACATCCAGCTCCTCAGTATGGCTTACAGTGCCCTACTTGGGCTGCATCACAGAACTTTCCAGCCACATTGTTCCCATTCTCCCTGACTGATTGGCTTCTGCCACCATGGCCTTTTTATTTTTCAAGTGTTTTTTCCAATATATGATTAAAAAAATTTTAAATTAAACACTGCTGTGGGCTAAATTGGTCTTCCACAATTCCTGTGTTGAAGCCTTTACCCTCAGTTTCTCAGCGCATGTGTTTGCAGATAGTCTTTTCAGAGGTAATTAAGTTAAGAAGAGGCCATCTGGGTAGACCCTAACCCGATATGACTGGTGTTCTTCTAAGAGGAGGAATGTGGTCAGAGAGTGTATGGAGGGAGATGACATGAACACCCAGTCAGAAGATGGCCATTTACAAGTCAAGAGAATGGCCTGGAACAGGTCCTTCCCTCATGGCCCTCAGAAGGAATCAGCTGTTCCCACACTTTGATCTCAGGCTTCTAGCCTCCAGATCTGTGAGAAAACAAATTTCTGTTGTTTAAAGCTTTCACACTCAGATTCCTAGGAACATTTTCTTTGAGAAATCTTGTCAGCTCGTCTCTGCTTTAAAAATAAAACAAAACAAAAGAAGAAAATACATATTTAAATTGGCATTTTGACTCACCACATTATTGGAATTGGGAATGGTTTCTCTCTCCCCTTTAAAGAAATTTCTTCTTCTTGGTTTATGTGCTGCTTTCTTCTGACTCTCTTACCATGTTTTTTCTTGGTCTCCTTGCTGAGCCCTCTAATTTTACCTACCCTTTAAATAGAAGCTCCATTCTTGATCTTCTTAGAACCACCGAATGTTAACACCAAAAACACATTCTCCTGACATCCCTAGCTCCTCTTCTGAAAAGTGAAAAGGGCCAAGACTGAGGAGACAAGACCACTGAGCCACCAAACTTCTCACGTGTCACATGGGGCCGAGCAGGACTCAGGTTTCCACCCTCCTTCCGGTTTCTTTCAGAAATTCTTAACCAAACAGATGGGGATAGGGGCACATGGCTATACTGTGTCATGAGGAGCTAAGCTGTATGACAGAGATTTATGAATTTGTGTGAAAATATCATCATACGCACCCCTGGAGTCCTGTTTACCGGGGACCATTCCTATTGTCAATCTGGTGCCACAAAGCACCTTCCTACTCACCATGCCTCATGCTGAAGGAACTCAAGTTTCTATTTTCTACATTAATTCTTACACCATGGGGAGGTGGGGTGTTAGCTAGTCATGGAGCCTTATCATGATCTTTTCCAGTCACAGACCTTCATTCTCCTTCCACCACTCCTTTTCAACTACTGTATCTAGTTGCTTCAACCAAAAACCCAGGTGGCAGCCTTAGTGTGCCCTTTCCTAACCCACCCAGGCCCTTGGGAAGTCCCATCCATCTTCCTCTGCAATACCTCCCAGAAGGCAGTTTCCTTAAGTTACAAAGGTCCTTGGTGGTCCAGAGCCTTGCGCATCTAGCTGTGTACATTTAGGACCTTACTTGTCAATTTCTCTTTCCAAGTCCTCCTGAAGTGAACCCAAGGACTTCCTCAACTTGTTGTTCTTTACTTAGGCCTACTTGATTTTTAAAAGAGGCCAACATGGTTTTCTCCCAATGTTTAAAAATTCAAAACAAAAGGCTTAAAAATGTGGTCTCTGGCTGGTGCTGTGGTTTCCCACATGAAATTCTGGAAGGAAGGGCCAACTGCACATGAAGCCCTTGCTTTCCAAGTGCAGGAAAGTATCAGGGCTGCACAGGCTACCCCTTTGTTCCTCAGCACCCAGGATGTGTTTTGCACATATGCACTCTTTTTTTTTTTTTTCAAATTTTTTTAATTTTTATTTTTTTGCACATATGCACTCTTTCAGAGCAACTGGGGAAACACTAAGGCCACCACCACCACACTACCACAAACGTTACCATTTTCAACTATTTACTATGTGACGGGCATTAACTTTTTACAACTCTATTCAGAGCACAAACATGCTGGTGCACTATGTTTCCAACAACCCCAACAGCCAGCATCAGTAACTGTGGTAGGCAGAATGGCGGCGTTCCCAAAGACGCCCATGCCCCAATCCCTGGAACATGTGACTATGCTAACTTCCATGGCAAAAGGTTTGGTAGATCTGATTAAGTTAAGAGAATTCAGAGGGGGGGATTGTCCTGCATTACCCAAGTGGGTCCAATGCACAGAGTCCTTAAAAGTGGAAAAGGCAGCAGAGGAAGCATCAGAGAAAGGTATGATGATGACGACAGAAGCAGGGTCAGAGAGACACTGTGTTGCTGCCTTTGATGACTGGGAGGAGTTTCGAGTCAAGGAATGCTGACAGCCCCAAGATGCCAGCAAGGAAATGGATCCTCTCAGTCTTCGAAAGAAGGCAACCCTGCCAATACCCTACTCTTGGCCAGGGAGGCTCATGGTAGACTTCTGACCTTGACAACTGTAAGGTGATCAATTTGTGTTGTTTTAAGTTACTAAACTTTTGGTAATTTTCTATGACAGAAAACAAATAAAGGAACAGCTAACATGCATTGAGAGTTTATTATGTGTCCAGTACATTGCCTGCAACAGCCCAGGGCTGGTCAGTGCCCAGAAGCATGGTGGAAGAAACAACACAAGATTTTTCCTGGGAGTTGAAAGAGTTAGATACAAGGTAACTGATTTCTTTTAGAATTTAATGTGTTGCTATGAGCTGACTTGTGCCGGGTCTTCTAATTCATATGTTGAAACCCTAATCCTCAGTGTGATATATTTGGAGATGGAGCCTTTGGAGATGATTAGGTTGAGATAAGGTAATAAGGGTGGGGTCCTCATGAGATTAGTGCTCCTAAAAAAGACACCAGAGTGCTCTCTCTCTCTCCTGCCAGGTGAGCACGAGGTGGCTGTCTATGAGGTGGGAAGGGAGCCTTCACCAGAACCTGGCCATGCTGGTATCTGGGTCTCTCCTTCCTACTTTCAGAATGGAGAAAATAAATGCCTGTTGTTTAAGCCATACAGTCTATGATGGCAGCCCAATGACTCATCCAGTATACCTAAATGAGTTCCTAAGTAAGAATGGGAATTTCAACACTGCTTTGTGATTTGACTTAATGTAAAGCTTAAACAGTAATTTGGAATTGACTGAGCCCCAGCTCCAATGATTCCTGGAAGAAACCCAGGAAATGCTGAGAGAGAGAGAAGGAAGGAAGACTCCTCTGCCCCCTCCTTCACCCAGCATCTCTGTGCTGAGGTGATTTACATAAAGAAGGCCTCTGCTATGGTCTGAACATGCCGAGTTAAATGATATGCACGAGCGTTTAAATTACATTTATTTAAAAAACATTTGCTATGTAGTAAATCTTAATTTATACAATATATCACAGGAAACATATTACATTTAATTACAATTATATTCTACATATATTTCAAACCTACTTAAATAAGTGGTATTCTTTCTCAAGAAGCAAAATAACCCCTTGGATCTCATCTTGTTTTCCATCAAGAATTGCTGTTCTCTTGGTAGCAGTGAATCAAGCCGCAGCCGTGATACCCTGAAGGAATAACAATCCAGCTCCTATGAGATGGAGGTGGGAGGGAACCTTGAATTTCCAAACCTGCCAACAGCCAGCAGGATGGTGTCAGTCAAGCCTTCCTGAGTGGAGGCAGGATGCCTTTTCCCAGGGCTCTTCCTGGCCCTCTTTCAAGGATGATCTGTTAGCAGCTGATTGATGTAAACATGTGAATGGAACCCTAAGGCATGGTGACAATTCCACCGTGACATTGTACTCAGTCCATGGTTGCAACTACAGGACTTTTGGCTCTCTGGCGATGGACTTGTGGCCCCCAAAGAGAGGGTCAGTGAGCAAAGAGGAGCAGGAAGTAGGTTCTGCTGCCACTGTGCCTTCTGGTGGGCCCTACTTGGTACACACACTCAGGGACATCTGAGGATTCTGACTGCATGTGCCATCAGCCCAGGTCAAGGCAAATCCTCAGTTCTTGCCCAAAGCAGGAACCAGTGGCCATCACAGTAGCTGGGATATGGTTATGGCTAGAAGGTCCTTTAAGGCCCAGCCTCAGGATGGGAGGTCCCCACCAGGAAGCACAGCTGCAGGACCGTGGACTCATGGTCAGGACTGGGAGCCACTACTCAGAAGCTCCTCTCCCAGCCCTCAGGGCCAGTGGGACTCTTCTCACTCTTTGGGCCACCTGACCACCTGTCCCAACCCAGGACACCCTGTGAAAGTCCCACCAGTTCCTTCACTGTGTGATATTTGCAATGTGGAGAAGTAGAGGGCAACGTGCTGCCTGCAAATGGCGGAACAAACTAGCTGTGGGTTTTATGAGCCTCTTGTCTCATCTAGTTTATAAACTCACGCTGGGTAAACACTGCTTCCTACTTAATTTCTCTCTTTCCTTCTCCCCTACTCTCTTACTCTTTCTCTCCCACTCTTCTGCCCCTCTTTCCCTTCTTTCCTCCCTCACTCTCTCCCTCTTTCCCTTCCTTTCCCTTCCGCTTTCCTTTCTCTTTTTCCTTCCTTCCTTCCTTCCATGCTTTTTCTGGGTACTTCTCTGTGTCTCCCTCCCCCTTTTGTAAAATCACAATAACAACAGTAATTTTCTAAATAAGTGCTGTGGGAACAAGGCTACGGGGGAGGCAGAGCAAAGCCATTTTTGGAAACTCCTGGTACACAGTAAGTGCTGATCCATCTCCTTGTGCCCCACAAGTGAGCAGGCACCTGCTGGCTCATCAATTCCCGTAGACTGGGATGGGGCTTATTTATCTTTAAAATCCCACAGCACGAGGTGCAGTGTCTGGATAGTGTAGTCATGGAAGATTCATTTAAATGAAAAATGCACAAACAGTAATAAAATATATAGGACAATGTGGTGTGATACAATATGCGGGTAGAAGACAGTGGTTAAGGGAGGGGCTTTGGGGTCAATGCAGAAATGGAGACTTGGGCTGGCTGTGTGAGCTCAGGTGCCCAGCCTCTGTTTCAAGGTGGGGAATCTTCACCATTGCTCTCCAGGTTGCCAGGGGACATGTAATGGAGGTAGAATGGTGCCTGGCACATGATAACTACTTGATTATAGTTATTGCTCTTGGTCAAAACTGTGGAGCCTTCTCATTGCTCCCACCATCTCCATGCTGAGGACTTGACTTCATACAGCTGTCTACAGGAAATATTTCCTACCTGAGACATTTCCTTTGTGCTCCTCTGGAAAGCTGTTAAAAGAGCTTTTTCTCATAATAAAGATGTGAATTCTTCACACTATATTGGTGGTCTTGCCCTAAGGCCTTGAAAGCAAGTGTGTTATCTTTCATACAAAGGATCAAAAGCTGCAGAACCAGAAAACATGAAGGTGTCTATACAGCTGGTGCTCTGGGCTCCATGGTGACAGAGCTATGCTGGGAGTGAAGTCTCATTGTGAGCTGCTTTTCCAGTGTCTGAGGGGGATAGCAGCTTATCATTTCTCTGGGATACTGTTAAGGTGATCTTGCCCCTCAAAGACCTAATTCCATAACTAGATGTCCCATCTCTCTGGCTTAGGACTAGCAAGGGAAATACCATGGGCTTCAGCAGTCCTTAGGGTGGGCATCTTTGTTCCTTGCTGCCTGGACTCCCTCCTCCCTTTCTGTGCTCAGGTGCCTCCCAGATCCCCTTAGGAACCAGCCTGTCTCTAATTTTCATCCTGACTCAAGGATGGCATTGAGTTCTCCAGCTCACAGTTGAGTGACACAGGAATCAACCAGAGCCAGTGAGTTAGAGCAAAACATTTTCCAGGACTTTCTTCAGGGAAAAAGCCTCTATCTCTTTCCTAGACTTGAGCCTGGCATATACAGAGCTGGAGCTGCTGAGTTATCCTGAGCCATGTGTGGAGAACCTGGATGAGAATAGAGCTGCATGGCAGAGAGCAGAGCCAAGAGATGGAAGGGGAGACACCAGGGACAGGTGACATTGTCTCAGCCCTGGAGCCAGCTGTGCCTGAAGCCTACTTCTAGATTGTTTTCAGTTACCTGAGCCAACAAATTCCGAATTTTAGTTAGAGTGAGGCTGCCTTTTGCTTTTACTTTTATTAATAGTAGATCAAGTGTCAAAGCTGTCACGGACTGGAAGAGAATAAAGAGGGTAAATTAACTCAGTGCTGGTGGAGCCAGGAGTCTAGGGGTGGGGTTGATTATGGACATCCTCAAGATTTCCACATTTGAATCCCTGGATCCTGGAATATTACCTTCCATGGCAAAGGGAACTTTTCAGGTGAGAGTAAATGAAGCCTCTACAGAAGGAAATGTATCCTGGATCATCTTCTCGAGCCAACTGATACAATGACAGCTTTCCTTATCAGAGAGAAGCAGAGGATAACACTAGAGAGAATGGAGGAGGGGCTGGCTGACCTCAAGGTGGGTAGGGAGAGGCTGATTGGAGAACACTATTCATGGGCTTTGAAGATGGAGAAGGGCTCACGAGCAAAGGAATGCAGCTCTAGGAGTTGGAAAAGGCAAGGAAAGAGATTTTCCCTAGAGCTTCTGGAGGGAGCAGAGGGAGTGGAGGGACCCCTGGCCCTGGCCCTCCCGAGACGCCCATGTGCCACATCCTGCCTGTGATTAGCTAAGGCCTGGTTTTGGCTTTGATGAACACAGCATAGTATAAGAAAAGCATTTGCTACACTTTATTGGAAAGAAAGGGAGCTTGAGGGTATCGTTAATGAGCCCTACAGTGCCAGAACTTGGGGGAGAATCAAGGGACCCTCGGAAAACCAAAAAACAGACACCGATTTGGCAGTGCTTGGCGTATCTTGGGGGCATGTGCTCTTTATAGACATACTTGGTTTAATCCTAGTAATTCTTAAAGGCCCCTACAGTTTCTCCATTTTATAGGTGAGTAAAATCAGCATTCATGGTCACATGACCAGGAGGACAGAGCTTGGACTCCAATCAGCCATGTGTGACTTCACAGCTCAGGACCTTACCCACCACAAATAGATTATATCTTAGTAAACTGCAACTTGTGAAGCAACAGGAGCGAAGATGAAGACACAGGCTGAAGCATCCAGCAGTGAGGCTTCCTGCTGGCTCTTACAGTCCCTTCTCATCCTTTCCAGTCAACCCTGTATGGCTGGTGCTTGTCACAGAAAACTAATATGAGGACATCATGGTCCCTTGATCCCTGAGGTCCTTGTATTTGGTTCTTTATAAACTCATTTGGAAATGAAAAACCAAGGTGGCCTGTGGAGAACACTTGGCTGCCCACTCTGAGCTCTAGCACTGTCTCAGTTTTGCAGGTGGGTTAGGGTAGAGACAGCAGCCCAGCCAGGGCCACTTGGCTCCCCGGGCTGCTTCTCTCTTCTGGCCTCTTCACACTAAGGGCTGGTTTGAGTGCAGGCATGACTCAGTGCCTCTCAAATGGAAGGCTCAGTCTCTGCAGTGACAGCTACATCAGCAGCCACATTCAGCCTTATGCTTCACACCAGTGTCCTCATTACGTGTATGAGTGACGGAGGTCAGACCGTCGTCTACCATCGTATATCAAGAGTCCTGCGGTGGATGTAACCCAAGTGGATCAGTCTATCCTTAAGGCAATGGCTGGCTTTCCCCCTTTTGAGTACTTATTTAGCATGCTTGCCATTTTACTTCCTTATTTTTATATGTGACATAAGCGCCAACTTGGAAAAAATGTATTATCGAATGAGAGAGAATAGCTTACAAAATCGCACACACATGCCTGCACACACGTGCACGGATGCACACATGCACACATGCATGCATGCACGCACCCCAGCAGGTGAATGGGTGTTGTGGCAGAAATATTGAGAGTATCTGTGCATCCTCATTCTTGCCTAATAAAAGAAAAATAAAACTCTCTCTTATGCTTTTGTTTCTTGTACTAACCATGAGACTTAAGAATTCTAATTGAAAAAGAAAGGTTAGTGTTGATATATCTGATAAAAATGACATTTAGCCAGTGTTTTTAATGTTTTTCTGATGGTCTGCACAGACAGTCTGTTTGGAGGGCAGGTGGCATTTTTTTTGGTCTATTGTAGGTGACATTTATGCCTTGAACCTTTCCATTTGGCAGGCGCCTGCAAGCTGACAGGAAAGAATCTTCAACCAATTATGAAACCATCTCGATCTCTCTACAAACACCCAGGAGAGAGCATTTGATTAACTAAAAATCACCCTTTGAAGTTCTTGTCTATGCTAAGGATCGTTTTAGGCCTGGGGGCTCTAAAGCTGACAGGGCAGACTGCCCACTGGCCTCATAGGAGTTAGAGCCTGCTTGGAAAATGGACACTGAGACATAAGTACAGGTATCATGTGCGTCGCCAAGGAGGTGGGGACACCAATGTCTGTGGCCAGACTCTGGCTTGAGCAAGGTCTCAGAAAAGGCTTCTGGGGGAAGGATGTTGAAGCTGAGCTATTAGAGGGGGGAGCAGGAGGGAGCTGGGTAGGAGTGGGGAAGAGTTTCCAGGAGAGAGGGGCAGTTGGACCGGGGAGTACAGGGAGAAGCCAGCATGTTAGATAAACATAAAGAAGGCCACTGGGTGTATGGTTGGGGAGAATCAATAGGAAGAAACTGGAGAGGAATTCGGGCACCAGCAAATGCTAAACCTTATAGAATATTGTGATATTTTGTACTGGATTCTGAGAAGTATGGATAATTATTCAAAGGTGGCCACATGCTCAGCACTTGGCTCCTGAGTGAAGAAGGGATCAGGGTGCATGTGTGGAAGCAGAGAGCCCAGTTAGGGCTGTCATAATCATCCAGGTAACAATGATGGTGGCTTGAAACAAGGTAAGAGCAATGGAAATGGGAATGGGGTTTCTAATAGGTAGACCTGGGTGATGGACTTGGTGGGGTGAGTGGTGTGAGGGAAGGGAGAAGTCTGATACCTCTCAGGAGAATAGTAATGTTATTTACTGGGGCAGGGTGCCCTGGAGGAGAGGCAGGGATGGGCAGGAAGTAGCAGGAGGAGAACTAGAGTTTATGTGGGGCACGTTGGACATGGGTCACCCAAAGACATCTAAAAGAAGATGTCAAGAATTCCACGGTCTCAAACTCTTAGAGTGGGATCTAGGTTGAGATGTGCATTTGGTGGCCTCAGCCACAGAGGCTGACTGAAACATGGGGAGTCAATTGTTAGAAAGAGAAGAGGGCCTGAGGTGAAGGCTGAAGTATTGGGGTGAAGCCCAATACTCCAGTTCAGTTCTTCCTGGCAGAGAGAAAGTGTAGTTGGGGAATAGTAGAAAAAGCAGGAGAATGCAGTGCCCTCCAAATCAAGAAAGGAATGTGATGGTCATCCGTGCTGAGTGCTGCTAAGAGTTATCTTCTGGAAGAACCCTGACACTGCCATTCTCTTGATCACAAGTCTCACCACTCCCTGCAACAAAGAGCCTAAGTTCCTTGTGGGACACCAGGGCTCCCTCACACTCCTGCCAACACACCTCTCCAGACTCATCTCCTGAATATCTTCCAGCCTAGGGAAGTCCCAGTTCTCTCTGCTGACACTGGGGTACATACACATCATTTTTCTCTCCTATGTCAGATTTCTCTTTGGAGATTTACCCCACTCCCACCTCCTTCTGTCTCAGTGGTCCAGAGGTCCATCTGTTAGTATGAGGCCAGGGCAACAATGACTAGTGTATCACTCTCCTGACTAGGGGTATGGACAGGAAATGTAAATTGGCCCTATAAGAGTGAATCTCCTGGAAATTTGGGAATGTAGAGCTGATGTTCTGTCCCAATGGTTCAAAGTGTGGAAGGACATGGCCCCAGGAGAGTTGGTGGCTATTCAGTGACTAGAAAAAGCTGGCCTGAGAATAAGGTCAACACACAAAGGCAAGAAGAACCAAAAGACAGAGAGCCCGGTTCTGATGACACTACTGTTTGAATCTGCTTTAATCCAGGGCAGAAGCCAGAATGAATCCGGGCTTTTGAGCTGTGGGAACCAATGACTTTCCTTTCCTTTTAATTTTTGCATAGGTTTAGGTTTCCTGTAACTTGCAAGAATATAAATTCATGAAATCTAACATGTACATGCTGTTCCCATTATGTAGAATGCTTCCCTGCCCCTCATCTGGAACATGTAGCCATGACTCCTCCTGTGGGCAGTCATCTCCTTCCTGAGGACCTGGCATTATAACATAGCCACCCTGGTTTCCACATCTGCTTCCCGCACGGGCCTAAGGACAGGGATCACGTACCATTCACTTCTACATCCCTTGTTTCTCACATGATATCTGGTCCACAAAAGCCACTTATCAAATATTTTCTGAATGACTCTGATTGATTGAATGAATGGACAAATGACTTAGAAGCAGAGACTCAATATCAAATGATAGGAAGATAATGATGAAAAGAAAAATGGTCAAATAAATGCTTAAATCAATAAAAAATCGAGCGCATCATCTTCACCATTGGCCAAGTACATTTTCATAATGTCATTATTTTAATTATGGAAATGTCCTCTCAGAAATAAAAAAGGATGTCCTTGCTCCAAGACGAAATAAACTCATTTAGCTATGTTACAACAGAATAATTTCACAAAATCTGGTATTCAAAGAGCATTAGGTCAGGTTGGCCAATTTTTTCCATAATTATTTTAAATGTTCACTATCTACAGAATTTCATTACAAACCCAAGCAGTCCATGGCACTTAATGAGCAGGCTCCGATGCTCAGGCCCAGGACTGGCTGCCAGTTTCAATGCTACGCTGGGTCATCATTAGATGTCTACGGATGACATCCAGAACAAGTCATTGTTACCGTGGTAACAAGCACAAGAAAGAAAAGGGTGGCTGTCACAAACAAGATGAGGATTCTGTACAGGAAGCACTGACAAGCCACTGAGGAAACAATATGAGGTCTCCTCAGTTAAGAATGGCCGTTCAACATGCCCATGCTAAAAACTGAGCTGTCAAAACATCCACGAAGGAAATATACAGAATCCTACCAGTCCTGGTTGCCAATTGAGAAAAAACAATGTGGTGCTTACTGCCTGCCACTATTCTGTAACTGTGTATGGCTATACATATGACAAATATAGATCAGAGCATAAATATTCAATGTAGGGCACACGCTCAATGTATAGTCCTACTCAATCCATAATCAGGGTTTGAAATGCTTACTAAGAAAACTCTACAGGCAACAAAAACAAAACTAAATAAGTGGAATTACATTAAACTAAAAAGATTCTGCATAGCAAAGAAAATGATCAGCAGAATGAAAAGGTGACCTATGGGAATGGGAAAAAAATTTGCAAACCATGTGTCTGATAAGGGGTTATCTCCAAAATATGTAAGGAACTCCTACAACTCAATAGCAGCCTCCCCCAAAGTCAGAAACTCATTACCCAATTAAAAATGGGCTAAAGGGGCTGGGGATTTAGCTCAATGGTTCCACCACCTGCCTCACAAGCGCAAGGTCCCGAGTTTGATCCCCGGTACCCTCCCCCCCAAAAAAGGGCTAAAGACCTAATAGACATTTCTCTAAAGAATACACGCAAATAGCTAACAGGTATATTAAAAATGTTGATTGTCAATATCATCAGGGAAATGCAAATCAAAACCACAATGAGGTATCATCTCATACTTGTTAGGATGGCTGTTATAAAAAATAAGACAGTCAGTGTTGGTGAGGGTGTGGGAAAACTGCTGCTGGGAAGGTGAAATGGCGCGGTCACTATAGAAAACAGTATAAAGGTTCCTCGAAAATTAAAAACGGAGCTATTGTATGATCCTGAAATTCCACTTCTGGGTATTTATCCAAAAGAATTAAAATCAAGATGTCAAAGAGACATTAGTAATGCCATGTTCATTATAGCAATATCCACAATGGCCAAGAACATGAAACAACCTAATTTTTCATCAACATATGAATGGATAAATAAAATGTGGCATTTACACACAACAGGATAGAATATTATTCAGCCTTAAACAGAAGGAAATTCTGCAATATGTGACAACATGGGTAAAATATGAGGATGTTATGCCCAGAGAAATAAGACAGTTACTTAAAGGCAGGTACTGTCTGGTTCTACTCATACGAGTTATCTGTAATACTAAATATTATCTAAAGTACTAAAATAGTCAAATTCATAGATCAAAGGTTGGAATGATGGTCATAGTCACTGGGGGTGGAGGAAAATGGGTACCGAAAATGGGCATAAAGTTTCAGTTAAGTAAAATAAGTTCTATAGACTTACTGTATGACATTGTACCTATAATGGATAGGAACTGGATTATACATTTAAAGTTTAATAAGAGGGTAGATCTTATGTTACCACAATAAAATAATAAGTTAAAAGCTCTACAAGACTTTTAGTAAAAAATTTCTAGTGATTGTTTGACTGCTAGATTCAAAATGAAAGCAGGCCCATGGATATGGCTCTGTTAATCTGGAGGTGACTGGGGCCTTCAAAGATATATTTACTTTTTCAGCTTGGGATCTTAGGATGCTTATTACTTCTGTCATTATTTAGTTGTCAGAAATAAGAAAATGAATGAAAGACCATATGAAGAACACAGGAAACGCAGCACAAAGCCTGAAAGAGAAAATGAATGAACAGCAGAGGTCTATGGGATTTCTGTACCTTCTCTGAATTTCCTCGTGATCCACAAGGAAGAACCAGTGGAACTTCACAAGCAGGGGGCTGGAGTTGGTGATCATAAGGTAGCGGACGACCTCGGTATCATTCAAGATGCAGCCAAAATCCACCTCCATTGTCTCAAAGCTGAGGTTGGGGTAATATACTTCCCCGTGCAGGTTCAGGCTGTCCACTTGCGGGTGTTCCACATACTTAATCTCTAGGTCTTCTTCTGCCACCCAGTTGTTCAAATCATTTTTGTAGGAAGGGTCAAACTTGACTAGCAGATTTTTTGCTTCATTAATCTCCAGTTTAATAGGCTACAAATAAGACAGTGAGGAATTACCAATTTTTGTACTATGAATTTTCAACCTGGTACATGAAACCAGACAACCAAAGTTACTTGTATCTATGTACATATATGCACAAATGCATATATATTCACACACATGTGCTTGTGCATACTTAAATAGCTAGTGGTATGACTGCCCCCTCCAAAACTCAAGTTGAAATTTGATTGTCATCATAGAGGTGTTGGGAGGTGGGGCCTCGTGGGAGGTGTTCAGTTCATGGGGATGGAACCCTGAGAATAGATTAGTGCTTTTCTCAGAGGAGTGAGTTCTTGCTCCCATGGGACTAGATTAGTTACCACGAGAGTGGTTGTTACAAAGCAAGGTTGCCCCTGTCCTGTCTTTCCCACACATGCCCACTTGCCCACCTGCTTTCCACTGTGAGTTGAAGCAGTATGAGGTTGCTATGGTGTTATGATCTTAGATTTCCCAGCCTCTAGAACTGTGAAGCCAAATAAACTTCTTCTCTTTATATATTACTCAATCTCAGGTATTAGAGTGACAGACAACAGGCCAAGACCACAAGCACATGTGAATGTAGATAGTCATATATAGATGAAGGTATATATTTTGTTAGTCGAAAATGAAAGCAAGGAAAATCTGGAGGGAATTATTTGAAAGAAAAGATTTTGGTAACAGTTGTAGGGTTATAAGAATTGAGGGAATTGTAAGAGGCCAAGTCTACCTACAATGAATAGCTAGTGTTAAATATTCCGAACAGAAAAGAAATTAGGTTGTGAAATGTTCCTGCTAGACAAGAGGGAATGTTCTTTGCTTAAGAAAAATTTAAAAAGCTATAGCACTGGGGGAGGGGAGGACACTGTCCAGAGTGACCCAGAAAGGGACAAATTAGGTAATTTAATTTCTTTCCAATGTTTGCAATCCTGACTGTTAAGCACAGCATTGTTCATTTTCCACAGTTTTCTATTCGATTTGAAATGACATTCCAGAGAAGCAGAGTTCCTTCTGTAGATTTTATTTGCTCTTTTCTTTGATTCAAATCCCTACATGTTCCTTGATGTCTCTGCCTGCAATAATACCTTCCCATAGAAAAGCTGGCCCTGCATTGGCTTTTTTAGGCATTGCTCAGTTCCCACATTTGACTGGCAACAAAAGGCACCTCCTGGTTTTGCAGCCAGTACTCAGAAGCATGAGGAAGAATGCATGTAGGAATCAGTGTTTATAGAGGCCCCACCTCTCCGTTGGGCGGAAACAGTTCAGGTAGTCACCTGTGCACTTCAGTGACATGATTAGATGGCTTCAGGTGATAAAGCCAATCACCTGACTTAACAGTGGGGGGTTCAGTCTACCTTGTCTCATCTGAAAGTCATGCTGACAACCTGTATGTTGATCTTACCACTGGCTCACATGGATAAACACAATTTGGACCCCATCCTTGTAGACTGTGATATCTATGTGCTTGGTATTGTAATATTTGGTGTTTAAGTATCTTTGAAGATTGGCCTACAATATTTTTTTCTCTGGTGGAATGACTTTGTTGTTTGGTAGAAATGATACACATCTGCAAAATGTATA
>NW_004624746.1:13164768-13186626 GCF_000247695.1 Heterocephalus glaber
ATGAAGTATGGTGCTGGGATCTCAATTGGAATTGCATTAAATCTATATAGCAGTTTTGGAAGTATGGCCATTTTCACTCTATTAATCCTTCCTACCTAGGAGCAGGGGATGTCTGTTCATTTTCTGATATCAAGAGATATTACATCTCAAGTTTACAAACTCTGGGTCCAGTCTGCTTCCACCTCAATTGTGGTTCTCCTCGTTACTAGTTGTATCAGGTGTGATAAAAAATATGGTGAATATCTAAATTTAAAATTTTATTACAATAAAAGACACAGTGCCATTAATTTCCTCCCCCATACTCCCCTTCTATTTAAACACACTTAACCCATGGTTCTTGTAACTTTCTGAAGCAGCTCTGGAAATCCTCTTTAGTTTCTTTAGTTGAACTGTTATGGCTCAATCAATGTCCTGAATTGATTAAAAACTTTTAACTTTCATAATCATTTTGACTTTGGAGAAGAGCCAGAAGCTGCATGGTGTCAGATCTGGTGAGTAAGACGGATAAGAACATACTATAATGTTCCTTCAAGCCTGCTTTTCCATCAGATGGGACTTGACAGCAGAATTCACTGTATTTTTGATCATATCTCTTAAGGACACTCCTGAAAGAGGACTTCCAGAACTGTTTCAGAAAGTGGGATGTGTTTGAAGCAAAAGGGACTATTTTGAAGAAGAGTAGTGGCAATATGTCTTTTACTATAATAATTTTTAAAAAATTTAAACATTTATCATATATTTTGAGCACTCCTTGTATGACCTTGGACAAAGTATTGGACTTCAGTTTTTTCATCTCTAATAATAGTACCATCTCTTCTTAAGTGGATGGAACGAATATATATATATATATATATATATATACACACACACACATATATATATATACACATATATATGTATATATATAGTGTTTCAGGATAGTATGTGGTATATAAATGTTAATTGTTACTATTATCCCTTCCCAATAAATAAAAAGATGATTACAGATTAAGCAGTTTTTGTGGATACTCAATTATAAAAGGGATGAAATCAGCACTTCTATGCTCTGCCTACCTCCAAAATATTGGCTGTAGTGAATTTTAAAAAGTAGCAGTTTAAAACATTCTGCTCTGAAATCCCAGCCCCCAGAATTGTGTAATCTCAGCTATATAGGTGGAGGGCTCCCTAGTCATTGTCTTCACAGTGTTTTCATCCTTGAGTGCTTCATCTGATGCTTCTGGACAGCTGTATTTTATTGGCAAACTGAGCTTGCTTTTGGACAAGGGCATATGAATGCTCATTCAATGAGTCGTTGCTCCTAAGAGTCCCTATCTGTTACCTTTATTCTCAAAGTATGCTTTGGCAGGTTATAAAATTCTTGGGTCACGCTTTATCTCAGAGTGCTTTGTTGTCATCTGGTATGAAGTTATTGCAGAGAAAGCTGATGTTACTATGAAATCTATCTCTGATGGACCTCTTCTTAGATGCCACAGAGTTCCTTGGTTATCAGTAAGTCCAATGACTTCACTATGATATATCTCAGTTTTGAATAGTCTACATTATTTTGTTCTGGACCGAGTGTGGCCTTATTTTAAAAAATATTTTAAAAATATTCAGTTTGTATTTTGAATAGATAATGAAAATCAAATCATCTTGTGCCCATCTTCCTAGCTCTTGACCAAACCAATTGATTTCCTTCCTGTGAGGTAACCAAGGTCACTGGTGTCTTGTCTATCTTTGTAGATCCATTCAATGGCTATAAATCACATCTGTTGGTTTTATTTTTTATGTACAAGATAGCATGCTGTGCACAATGTTCTGTATCTCACTCTTCTCACTGGGAAATCATTTGGTATTACTGCATATGGAAGAGCCTCATTCTTTTTTTTTTTTTTCTTTCTCCTGGTATTGGTGATTGAACTGAGGGCCTTCACACTGAGCTACATCCCAGCCCTTTCAAAAATTTTTATTTTAAGACAGGGTCTCCGTAAGCTGCCCAGGCTTGGCTCAAACTTGCAATCTTCCTGCTTTAGCCTCCCAGAGTGCTGAGACCACAGGTGTGCTCTTCCTTCATCCTTTTAAAAAGTGGAATCTTATTCCATTGCATAATTCTGCTTTCATTTACCCTGTTGAAGGGTATTGGTTCTCGAGCTTTTGTTGTTTTAATCAAGATATCTATATCTATATATCTCAACTTGTATACTATATCTATATCTGTAGAATAAATTCCTAGGTGTGGGATTGTAAGGTCCAAGGGTATGGACATTTAAAGTCTTGATAGCCATTGCCACACTTCCTTCCAGTGTGTCCTGCCCAATAGTGCCAGAGAACATCTGCATCCACATGTCCTCCTCAACACTGGACACTCTAATTTTTGCTCTTTGCCAATTGTATAGGTTAAAAATGTATTTCCTGGTCATTTTAATTTGGATTTCTTCTAATGTGAACAAAGTTGAGCATATTTTCATATGAAAAGAGTCATTTTAGCAGATTGTGATGGTGTGTACCTGTAATCCCAGCACTTGGGAGGGTGAGACAGGAGAATAACGAGTTTGAGGCCAGCCTGGGCTGCAGAGAAGGTGGGGGGGCGGAGAGAGTGAGAGAGAGAGAGAGAGAGAGAGAGAGAGAAACATGTAGAGGGACAGAGAAATCATTTTGTTTTCCTGTGACCTCTGTTCATTTCTTTTGCCTATTTTTCTGTTGGGTTGTTGTTATTTTTCCTGCTGATTACAGAAACTATTTTTAAAACTATGTGCACGTGGGCAAATACATAAAAGGTGAAGACTATCCTACCAGAGTTATTACAAGAACCTGTAGTTCCTGACCCAACCTGACATCCCGACAACCGAGAGGCCACCATTTCTGAATGCTGGCCATCAAGTCGGCCCACTGAACAGTCTCCTTGGGCAGAGAGTGGCAATCAAGCCCTGGGTGCGCCCCAGCTACCAGAATGAGGGAGGGGGGCTCACTCTGCAGTACCAACACTGACAACACTAGAAGCATGAAATCTCCCCAAACATTTAAAGTAATTTCTTTGGGAAGAGCACAGTTTTTTTGTCTTGGGATCAAAGCCAGCTGTCCATACTTTCTGGGTGGGGCCTAGAGCAGAGGCTCTCTCATTTCCAGTCCTCTCCTCAAACTTGTTGCTCTGAGCTCAGAGATAATTCAGAGCTCACTGGGTGGAACAAGTTTACTTTTCACAACTTTGCTGCAACATTTTTTTGGATGCAGATTTTTGTGGCTTTTTTTCAACTCACTCTAATCATTCTATCTTCTTATATCTCTCATTATTTGATTTTGCCTATCTGCCTCTCCCTTTATTTTCTTGCTCTGGGCTCTTCTCTTTTGGAAATTTCTACTTTCATCCTATCAGGGTCTCAGGAGGAACAAGCGTCAGCTTCATCCAGATTGAGAACAGTGTTCATGTGTGAATCATCCTGTTCTCTCACCCACTTGTTTTCCTGTGCTCTGAGTTTACATTTCATCTCCTCTTTGAGTACTTGTGTCTCATTCTTGAGTACTTTTCAAAGACAAGTTATATTATCTGTACTTTCTCCGAGGCTGTAGATAACTACCTGTCTGTACTTTTGGTCCTTCTCCTTGGCTAAGTCCTCTTGCAGCAGTGTGTTTTCATCTGCTTCTGCTGATGATCATTTCTTCCTTCTCGTTCTCTGTTCAGAGATCTTAGCTGACTTTTTCCCTCCTTGTGCTTCAAGGAGATCCACTCAGCCAGGGATCAGTGTGCATGTGTGTGTGTGTGCGTGCACGCACATGCACGCGCATGTATGTGTAGGGGCCTGGATTCCTTTCAAACATCCTTTCCCACAGTTCTGCAGCGTCACTTGGCCATGGTCAGCCATTCTCACTGGTGCCCTCATGCCCAGCAGAGGATGTCAGGGCCCCTCTTGTAGGGCTGTTCAGAAACTGCTCCATTCTTCCCCAGCCTGGTGGCAGGGGTGAGCTCAGAGTCTCTCCCCAGCCTAGTTCAGTTCTTCTAGAGCTTGGAAATGGGCTCGCCGGTTTGGAGACTGGTCTTGGCTAGTCTCTCCTTTCCTTGAGTATGGAGTTTTGGTTGGCTTTGATGGAGGAGAATTAAAAGCTAGTAGGAAGCCACTGGTTTCTATGTATTGGCTGCATTATAACGTGCAGGAGCAAAGGGGTTATCATAGTGAGCTGGAAGATCCCACACCATTAAAAATAGTGCTCCTACTGATCGATATTGGAGTTTATTTATTACTCATTTTAGATTTTCTGTAGTCTTTCCTGTTGGTTTCCTCTATTTTTCTGAAGCCAGGTGGTATATTATTATTATCCTCATCTTTTTCACACACACACACAGCCCACCCTCACGTTACCTCAGGGATTGCAGGCAGTAGGGATTTATCAGTCTCACATATACAGAAGGGTTCAGTTGTTGAGAGCAACATGTTCACAGGCAGGTTGGAGATGTTCTTTATGACCAAGGGCTGGTAATCAGGTTCCAGTTTAGTGTTAGGTTTCTGTGAAATAGGAAAAAGAAGAAACAAACCAAGCTATGGTTAACAAAAGTTTCATATCCATGGTGAACTATGAATTTAGTGCCTCCTATAGTGCCTTTTAGGTATATATGGCCTCTGGTAGAGGTTTATATAAATCATGTGGAATGATGTGTGGCAGACTACTGAAAAGCAAACCTATAGAACCAAGGAAAGAGATTAAATTTCTGACTCTTGTTGCCTAGTTGATAAAAACCTCCAGAAGCCATGCTTCCGGTAAAACTATTACTACCGGAGTTTCTACAATACCATAGGACAGAGTCTAATAAATTAGCAATATCTTGTGAAAGAATCTAGGCCTCACTATATGAGATAAATATTTGCTCTTATGTAATGCTTTTTCTATGCTTAAAATACCCAAATTGCCAGCATGCTTATCTTGTTAAATAAACAAATACTCATAACCATTTTCTGTAGATTTTTCCTGTTATCAGTAGGAGAGTTGATTTAGAAGAATCTCCTCGCTCTGTTAGATAAATCGTACTTAAATTTTTAATAAGAGAAAGCATCTGAAATGGAGAGTGAACTGGAAGTTTCTGGTAGGATTGGGTTTTTCTCATTCTGATGTTGGGGCCATGTTCTTTCTTGTGTGCTCTGGAAAGGGGGTCTTTTAGTATCATCAGAAAGTGACCAGAAGCCTTAATCTCTCTCCCTCCAGTCATTCCTGGGCTCTTCTAAAACTACAGCCTGTTTTTTTCTTTTTTGGGGGAGGGGGGCCGGGGATCGAAATCAGGACCTTGCACTTGTGAGGCAGGCAGCCAGCCTGTTTTTTTCCAGGCCTCCGTGTTTGGGTTTGGCCCTTCTTCTGGTTTCAATTTCCATTGAGTCCTCCTGGCTTCCCATTCAGAACTGATTCTGTCTCTCAGTTTTTGTCCTGCATAGTCTTCCTTCCACGTGGTGCCTGGGCCCCTGGCCCTGGGGGAGCTTGGGTGGCCACTGTCCCTTGGCTGCAGCCTCCAGGCTCTGTGCTAGCTCCTTGTGCACTCCAAGGCCATTTCAGGGTCTGGTGCCGGCCATGCAATGCTGGTCTTTGATTTCCTCCCTCTAATGTAGCACAGACACTGACTCCTCTTGCATCTGCAGGTTGTGTACCCCAGGTTAGGGAGGGATGAAGCAGCACATTTAGGCCTACTGAGTAGCAGGCTGAACCGAGAACTGTCCAGCCATTGACCTTCCCCGGAGGCTGCTGTGTCACTGCAGATGGCTTTGAGGTGAAGAAGCCACACTCGGTTGATTTTGGCAAGAGGCCATTCAGAGTGTAGTGATGAGAAGGAGTCGAAGCCTAGAGAAGCTGATCTATTTTAAAATGACCCCTTCGCTCTGAGTTGTTTGTCTCCCCAAATATCAGCAGACAGAATTTGCTGCTGGAACTTCATGAAACAAACAGGCTGAGAGTTTCAATTGACCTTTTCAATCCCACAGAGATGTAGTTTCATTTCCATGGCTTATGAATGGTACAATCATTATAAAGTAGATCAAATCTGTGGAAATAGTTATAGAAGAACCTTTTCCGTAGACAGGGTTCGTATCATTATATTCTAACAGACCAAATAGGACACGCTGCCTTGAGCTGACAACAAGGAAGCAGAATGGATAATTGGGTGTGAGACAATTAAATCTGAATACCAAGACCTAACGGGTCTGTTCCACATGCTGTAATAAGCTGCATTTATTCATCATCCCTGGTATGGAGTAAATGTGGGCAGGAAATGAACAATGAAAAATAGAGTAGCAGGAAAGATTTCAAACTTATAATATGTGGAGGAAGGAGAAAAGGATGAAAACAAACAGTGGGGAGTTGTCACTGTATTCACTTTTTAATTCAACAAGAAGTTATTGCCATATTCAGAATATTTGCATATTTTAATCTGGCCATGAACACAAACAACAGGCATTTAAGCAAAAATATGCTATGCCCCCTAAAAGGCATGAGGCTATAAAGAGAAGAAAAAGAGCACTATTCACATCTTTTTATGAGTGTTTCTGGGCTTAGAAAAATCAAATAAAATGAAGCTGCATATTTAACATATATTATAATGTCTTGCACAGAACAATAAATATTCACTGAATTTTCTCTGAATAGCGGTGTTTAGAGAAAATATGATGCCACTTAATTCAGTGCAGCTATGGCCAATAAATACCTTTCCTGATTACTTAAAAAGAAAGAATTTAAAGCAGAGTAATGAAAGTTTTTAACTGTGGTTAATACTATTTTTTTCTTCATGCAGGGCCTCATATATGCTAGGCAGTGCCCTATCATGGAGCTACATTCCCAGCCGAATACAAACTCATAGTGTTTCCTTTTTACATGTCTTATGGAGCTTGTTAGCTTCATGTTTAGCTTTTCTGTCACTGAAACCTTTATTCTACTTCTTCAGTGCCCACTTTCCCCCAAGTCTGTTCTTTACTATGTCTTTTCTGCTCTATACATTGTCCAGTACACTATAGGTGCTTAAACATGGTTTGTTGATTTGAATTAAACTTGTATATCTCACCTCCTCTACTGGACCATAACTGCTTTATTCATTTTTATTCATCCACCTTACACATGGTGGTGCTCAATAGATTTTTCATTGTTTTGATGAATGATATATGATGAAATTCACTACTAGAATAAATGGTCTTGAACATTTTCCTGTAAACCTCAAGGTAATGAAAGAAAATTCAGTTGATCTCCACATGGCTAGCTAGGCACTACCACACCTAGCATTTTTATATCACAACATAGATCACATGATGGGACAATGGCTTTCTTTATGCTTAGTCTTCCCTGTAGGCTGCGAACTTCATCAGGGAGGGCCTATTCTCACTGCTGCAACCCTAGAACCTGGCACAGTGTCCGGGACATGAGAAGTGTGAATAAATATTTCACTCAGCAGCTGGCATGGCCGTCTTGATGACTAATTCTGACCATGTCATTCCCTGTTGAAGCACTCCAATAGTTACAAGAACAGAATCCAAGTCCTGAACATGTATGCATGTTGTATGTATGTATGCATCCACTCACATCTGGCCCCTACCCCTTCTCCAGGGAGATCTCCAGCCATTCATGGTACATTCTCTGTCCAAGGTAGGCTTTTCTCAGGCTCGCCAGGCCCTTTCCCAATGCAGGCCCTTGGCACAAGCTTCCTTCTGCCTACAATTCTTTTCCTCTCCCTTGTCACTAGACTAACTTCTATTTTTTACTTCAATCTTAACTTGAGTCACCTGCTCAAGGAAGATGCGCATGACCACATGTATAGCTAAGGCTGCATCTCCTGATCTATGCTTTCATACCAGTTTACAGTTCTTCAAAGCAGTGCTTACACTGGGATTGAAAAAATAAAATTTGAATTATTTATTACAGTCTATAACCTCTATCAGTCTCTTATTCATTATGTCTGGTTTTCCAGACTTCGGGCACCAGCACACTCTCTGAATCAGAGCAGATGTTCCATACATGTTGCTTTTGAATGGTAAACAATTTTTGACTGGAAGACTGCTTAGGAGTAGGTCAAATCCTACTGTGATATCTCTCTTACCTCTTTACTATCCCAGCCCCTGCCCTGGGCAGGAGCCATTCCATCTTTCCTCTGACCCTTGATTCTCCCATTTTTAAATTTATTTTTTTGGTACTGGGGATCAAACTCGGGTGCTTGCGCTTGCACAGCGGGCGGTGAAACCACTGAGCTAAATCCTCGGCCCATTGTCCCATTTATTGCCTGGCCTTAACAGCCATACAAAGGCTGGGACATCTTAAAAAACGTAGATCAGACAGTTGTTGTTGACTATGTATTATTCAGCAGTGCTCAGTGATCTACACAGCTTATTTTATATCTCAGCTTACTTATGTATATAATGAGAATGATACCAGAACCTACTGTGTAGGGTTTTTGTGAGAGACAGTGGGGAAAATGTATGTAATGGACATGGCTCACATCTAGTGATACTAATCAATAAGTGGTAGCAATTCTTATTGATTATGAAAATCATTGATAATTCTTTTTTTTTCATTGCTAATTCTATTCCAGCCCTGCACTATGATGTTTATTTTACCTAAAGCAAAATGGTTGATTCAAATACATTTTTTGGTGAATATTCCTTCTTTTTTGGTTCTATACATTAGGAAGGATGGAAACAGAATTTCTATCTCAAACAATTGTAGGTTTAGATCCAGAATTTTTAGTCGAATGTGTACTGTTCTCTGAAGATTAAAAAAAATTGGCAGGGAATGGTTGTAACAGAATTCCAATTAATTTTGCTTACAAAATTGAAAGGTGAGCATAGCTGGGTATGGTGGAAGATGCCTGATATCTCAGCACTCTGGGAGACTGAGGCAGAAAGATTGCAAATTCAAGCTCAGCCTGAGCAACTTAGCAAGACCTTTCCTAAAAATGAAAGATAATAAATAAAAATGGGCCGGGAATGCAGCTCAGTGCAAAGGCCCTGGTTCCAATCCCCAGTGTCACCCAAATTGCCAAACAACAACAACAAACAAACAAACAAACAAACCAATAAACCCTGACCGTATTGACCCAATCAGGGCATCTAGCCTCCTGAGCACAGCCTCACTCACCTTCTCCAGTCGGTATACGAGTTGTCTGGTGGACAGCTGGATAAGCGGTGCTACGAACTCACAGATGATGTTCACGGTCATCAGCAAGCTCTTCCCCCTCTTGGTACCAACCGTAGCGTGACACACCAACTTTTCTTTGACTACCTGCACAGAACATGTGACAACACTTTTGGAATAACCATAACTCAGAAAACTTAATGACCTACCAAGAGCAAACTAATTCCAAACTATCGGTCTGAGGACGTGAAGGAAGACTACATTTCCCTGAATTTCAGGGATTGCTCTCTGTTGTACAGTTATGGTCTGGTTGGTTAAATATGACTTGGATGAATTCTGTGTTTATTTCTGACTTCCTCTGAGGATACAATCAATTTACATTCATATCTTGCTATATATACACACACATGTATATATATACATATGCAATTTATTATGCAACAGTAGCTAAGTTAGGGGCTGGGTGTACAAAGCAGTGATGAACAAGGTGGATAAAATCCTTCATGAGGCTTATAGTTCAGTGGCAATTACATCATAATTTCTTATGAAATTAGTGACTTACATATTTAAAAATCATGCATTAGAAAACTATTTTTTTTTTTTTGCATTCAAGAAGGGCAGATTTTTTTTATAAAGCAGAAAGGATCAAAAGTGAATTTATATCATGAGTCGCTTGGACTGAAGAGCGCTCAGGTTTGGAATGTTAATGAATTCAACTGCATGGCACAATTTGGAAGCACATTCAGGGAAGCTTTTAGTAAAGCCTAAACTGAATTTAGTGCCCCAGTAGCTTGGATTTAACGCTTTTTAAAAATACGCTCAACTCTTGATAACCACTTCATAAATGTGCTTCTCCTACAGGCTGTGAGTGTTTTGAGATAAGGGGTTATGTTCTATTCATCTCTGTATCCTCAGTGCCCAGCACAATGTTTGTCACATGGTACACAGTCAAAAGAGTTGGCCGATCCCCTGAATAGCAGAGAGAAGGAACACATTACAGACTCTATAATGAGAGATAAGATTATTTTTTGCACTGGGGATATATTCTAACTGAAAATTCTCTGTGAAAAAATAATGTAAATGAAAGAAAGTAAAGTCTGTGACCTTAAAGAAGTGAAGAAATGGACCAGCTTTCCCATCTTATCTTTGAGAGATAAATTTCTTATTGCTTCCTGCTTCATGAGGAGAAAATTCACTCACACCTCCTACCATGGTAATATAGGCAGAAGCTTAAGTAGGCATCATTTTTCATTCATAAAGTCTGCATTTTTGGGATGGGAGAGACTTTTAAGTGACTTCAAAAGTCTTTTTAAAGTTTTTTTTTTTTTTTGTGGCTTCCAAACTCCATGAGGGAAATGTAATAAACAGACACATAGTTTGGATCTAATTAAATGATTTAAGCAGAATGTGCAGTGATGTAAATAACAGAAGAAAATCAAAGTTGCTGCAGATAAACATGACTATTTCATTGACACATTCAAAGATGATGTTTTTAAACATGATGCTATTGTAATCAGTGGGGAGGGCATAAACAAGGTATATGTTGCCTTATCTGAATAGACAAGGTAACCCTGAGCATCTATAAAAATACCTTTTGGAATAAATATTAAATTAATATTGATACGTGTTAACAGGAATATCTGCTTTGACTAAAAACTGGATGTTCCCCTCCTGAGACTTGCTGGCTGGTTACAATAAACCCTGAGAGTGAGAATCTGCTTGAAATAGTCCTTTAAGGTTGGCCTCATTGTAGCTATAGAAACAAACAAATTGGAGCAGAGCTGAACCTTGAAAGCAATGGATGCTGCCATGGTAACTCAGTGCTGCACAAAATCCTTGAGAAACCACATCCTTTCTCAGATAAATGTCAAAGGACTCTGCTAAGAAATAGATACAGTATAGCAAAGATTTATTTAGGAGAAAAATAGCCTTAAATGTGCTTTCCTCTTACCCTGGGAGTTGCAGAATAGCCTTCCAGAATCACATCGATCGTCTGGCCTGGGTAGAGCTCCATCCTGATGGGATGAATCTGAAACACTGGACCTTCTGGATCCCTGGGCTCCTGGGAGCTCTGGGGCTGGGAAGGGCCACAAGCAAGTCCCCTTTTAACCTGACCCTTCATGCTCAACTTGTTCTGGGGACAGAAACTATCATTCATCCAGAACAACTGTTGGATCCGACGTCCCATGTTGGTCAGCTTGAAGTGGTAATAATAGGTATCCAGGCTGGAAAGAAAAGGCAGATACTGAGAGGACTCAGCTCATGGATGTTCTGTTCAACTGCATACCCTTGGGATTTACTTTTATGGAAATACTTAAAAAGAATAACAAGATAAGACATTCGTTTTTTTAAAAAATGTATAAAGTCTAAGATACGAAGCTACTAGGAACTACCACAGTGATGGTGAAATAGTTTCTACTTGAGAGCCCCCAAATTCAGGGTCACGGACCTGAGTTTGGTCCCAGAGTTGCCATCAGTAGGGGAGAGGCTATGGGAAGGCAGCCCCACTCAGTAGGCCAAGCACAGCCCAGGGCACAGGGATACAGTTTGAGTGCAAAGCACTCTAATTAATGAGAGATGGTTCTGAGATGGGAAAGGAAGGCAAAATACCAACAGGAGAAAAAGCATATCTGAAGTTGTGTTGAGCACATTTCTATGGACTGAGTGAAATGTCTTTTGATAGGCTCAATTTGAAGGATGTTCTGAAAAGAAGCAGCACATATCCTTTAAGTCTTAATTGAGGCCAGTGAACTGGACCAAAGCAGGCCTGAATACCATCCAGACTGGGCACTTTTCTTGGATAATGTACTTTATCAGATAGATGTTGCAATTCGTTCATTCATTATCTATTCTATAAATTCTTACCAAGGACCTCCTGATTGCCTGTCTTTTTGTGAATAAACTGGAATTTCTAAGATTTTAAAGGTGGTTCAGGTGTGTTTTGTTTGGGATCTAGAAAACTGATTTATAGGCTTAGTTTATTTTGTTTTTTGTTGTCTTGTTTTTTTCTCAAGGAAAAACTCATCTTAGGACCTTTTCATTTTTATATTTTATTAGACTGAGATTTCATCCTTTCTCCTCTTCCTTAGGAAATGACATATCTAATAAATAAGTTAAAGCATCAAGGAATCAGAAGAAATATTTTCCAACTCTCAGGTAAGACAATTTCTCTCTAAATATGTGTCCACGGGGCATGCTCAATGGAGCAAATTTACCTGGCAGTCTAACTTTATGGCTAATGGGGACATAGGTAAGTAATATGTACTATTTTATAAACCAGGTAGGGCATCTTCTACTTATTCACAGTGTATCTTTAAATCACTGAAACACAGTCATCATAAGTCTATTAATTCCCATTTTATAAAGTAACAGAAGCTCTGAAAATCTAAGGGCATTGCCCCACACCATGCAATAGGTGTGGGGTGTATTTCTGTAGACCAGGGATTGATCAACATTTTCTGTAAAGGGGAGAGTGATGATGATGATAATAATAATAATAATAATAATAATAGTATTTTAGGCTTTTTGGGCTATGTGGTCTCTGTCCTAACTACTCACCTCTTTGTTGTAGCGTGAAAGCAGCCAGGGATATATTGGCTGTGTGCCAATAAAACTTTATTTACATAAACAGGCAGTGAGCTGTAGTTTACCTATCCCTGCTTTTGACGATTCTTCTGGCTACTGCTGGCAACACAAGTTTATGCCAAAAAGAATAATAACAGGGTTTACGCAGAGGGGAAATTAGCAGCTAACAACTACAGATGTTTATATATTCAAAGAAAACTGTTAGTTAACCTTCCAATTCCAGGCTAGGGTTGGAATATCCTTTGGGGCTATCTGACACTATTAAGAATAAGATTAAGAATATGCAGTTGGATCAAGTTTGTAGTACCTTATTTTTTATAATTAGATTTGAGTACATTTAAAGGAATTTAAAAATGGAAGCACTGCTATGAAATGACAAAATGCTCTAGCTTGTGCCAATAGACAGGCAGAGAGTAGGATGTTTGTAACTGGATGCCTCTTTAGAAATATATGCAATTCAACTCTCTGACTTGCACGTGACTTAATTTGCTATTGGTTTATGGTATTTTCAACCAAGTGCCACATTTCGTAGGTGGAGCAGAGGAAAGGAAGCAAAGATGGGATTGTGGGGAGGGCTCCTGATTACCCCTAGGATATCTTCTCTGAACACAGGCCATATGACTTGGTTTTGGGGGCTGTTAGAACAGAAGGTGGGAGGAGCAACCTGTGAGATGTGATCACAATACTCCTACAGGCAGGCACAAATCCAGCCAGTCACCAATGGTCAGTAACTGTCTTGAGGAATCAGAAATAAATCCCCACATGTATATTCTACCCTCGCCATTCAAACCTCATACTTTTAATATCCATATTATATTGTGATACCTATACTGTGCCTCCTAGTATTTAAATATTTAGACCTTCTTTCTTCCTGGATAATCAGGGGACGCCAACTGCAGCCATCTCAATTGTGGTGTGGTAGGAGGCAAGTAGGAAAAAACAATACCAAAAAAGCTACTGACTTTGTAATACCTGATAAGATATTTGCGATAAATTTTTGCCTTCCTAGGTATACTCTGCTTAGGTTTTATATTCCTAGAGTGATATTAGCAGTATATTGGAAAGAGAAGAAATCATAGTTGAGACTTAAATTCATCACAGAGAAGTCACTGCAAGTTTGGGAGAAGAGTGCACTTCCTAAAATCATCCCCTTCTCTAGGGTCGACAGACATAGATTGGAGAATGTAGCCAAGCTGTAACTAGGAAATATCTTCTTGTGACTGATGTCCCCACTGAGAAGGGGGAAAGTGACGATGGGACAGGAGAAGGGCTGAATTGGCTGTTAACTATTTACTTAAAAACAAGTTTCTAACATAGGTGAAAGTGCAACATATATGTAATATCAATAAAAACTGGTCCATGATATTTTCTTACCTAAAATGTGCTCCCAAATTGAGTTCTGGAGCAAAGGGCTTATCTGAAACAATGGTAGAACCAATTCCTGAAGCCTGGACAGGAATCTGATAGGTGTTGCTATTTTCAATGTCCAAAATGACCGTGTCCTTGAACGTCAGAACGTCATTCAGGTTGGCAGTGAGTGTCAGGGGAACATTAGCTTCTCCAGGAACCATGCCTTCAATGGGTTCAATCGTCCAAAGGGATTTTTTGTTTGCCTGCAACACAAGACTACAAGTTAAGAAGGAAGATATTCTTGGCTTTTCATTCTGTACATGTTAAAGTCCTCTGTACATCACCTGGTTGGCACCACGGAGGTCAACATCAGAGACATTATTTTTTAGAATCAAAGCAGCTGAATGTTTGTTGGCTTTGCTTTTTTTCAAAAAGCAATCTGATTCTGAAGAGCAAGACTCCGATTCCACTTTTGAATGCTCTGTGAAGATTCTTTACATCTCTTTCCCATGATGACAACCCAGTTTTCTAAGTCACTTATACTAATTATCTGCTCCAATCTCCAAATTCTGAGATACCAACAAAAAGTACAACATTCTTTATGGAATATGGAATTTTAAAAGAAATGCTTTTCAAATGCAAAGCTGCTAGCATTTTATAGTGAAGATGAACAGCTTTTATTAATAAACACAATATAGGAAGTCACCCTGAATTCTATTATTTCATAGCAATTAATAATATTTAATTAGCTAAAATTCCAAAGTCACCTTGAAATCCATGGTAAGATGAAATTACAGAGTTGGAAATGACTCCCACCGATCTATTCCTTTTAACTGCTTAGCTCTTCACAGCACACTCATTTTCTTTCTCAAGTCTTTGGCAGAATAACGTCTTATATTGCAAACCTCCCTCTGGCATTCCTGTTCACCTTTACCTTCATAATTTACTTATTTATCATGCTTATTGCCAGTCTCTTTGAACTATAGTGTAAGCTCTAGGGACTTTTGTCTTTTCTTTGTTTGTTTACACTTGTTTAAACACTGTGAGCATCTATAGTTATCTGTGGTATAATTGTAGGGGCCTAATAAATATTTGACAAATGAATGTATCAACCTTTTAATTGAACTCTTTCCTTTTAATTAAACTCCTTGATGGTAGATAACTTATGTCTTCTATAAGGTAACCCAGGTTCTAACAACTCAAATCATTAGACATTTCTTCTTGTATTAGGCAGAAATATGCTTTCTTTGAACCTTCTACACATTGGCTTTTGGTCCACTTCTGGGGAATGAGATAGGATATATCAAATCTACCCTTTTTACTTAATCTTTCATATCCTGCACCCCAGCCTCAGAAGCAAACCTCACATGTTACAATCAGCCTTCAAAGTGAGGTTAAAATAAAAAAAATGACTCATGCTATAAACATTTGATTCAATTTGAAATATTTCTGCTACTTTGATGGCAATCTATTTCCTCAGGCTGCATTTAAGAGTTTGTCCTTGTCTTTTAATGCCAATAGTGCAAGTTCACTATATCCAGGTCTGCATTTATTTTCACAGTCTTTTTGGAATCTGCTATATTTCTAGAGTCTTTGGTTTGATATCTTTTATTTCTGAAAAATTACCCACCATTCTGTTTAAATATTGTTTTTGCCTCACTTTCTCTTTCCCATCATGGCAGGACACCAGTTGTATGTGTGTCTGAGTTCCTGGTGCACCCTCTGTGTCTCTTGGCCTCTAATGTGCTTTTCTTTTCTTTTGCTCCCTGTTCTTCCTTTTGGATGGATTCTTCTGAGTTATTTTCCAGTTCGCTAATTCTGTCTTCAGCTGTATCTAATATACTGTTAAATACATACATTTTGTTCTAAGCTTTATCATCATCATCATCATCATCATTATTATTATTATTATTATTGCATTTATCTTTCAGGTCTTGGTATTTTATTTTTTACAAGGTTTTCAGACTTCTGGGAGCTTTTATAATTCTTAAGCTTTTACCTTTAAATTATTAGCTGCTCCTCCTTGTTCATCTGAAAATTTGATGAGCAAATTGTTTTTTAGGATCTTTAAGTAAATATAGCAAACATTTATTCAATGGTCCTGAGGTCCAGATGTTGTGGAAAATACAAAAAATGCTCAAAGCACATTCTCTTCCCCTAAGGAGCTGACAGTAATGACATTCAGGGAGAACAACACTCAAAGGACAAAAATGCAAGTCAGAAGGAGGCTGGGGTGAAAGTGCCCCAGGGAATCTAAAGAACAAGATGCTTTGTGGAGCAGAGGATGTTAAAACCCTTTAGCTGTGACAAATGCACTCACACATTTTCTCTTCCCTCCAAATGTGAAATTAGACATAATTATCAAGTGGTGTTTTCTGATTATATTACACTATTGATTTAAAAATTTAAACTTATTTTACATTAATTGTATAAATAAAAATTATCTCAAAATTAATAAAAAGCATCCTGTCCCCCTTTTTGATTGCTATTTACTTTAAATCAATTACTGATAATCATTAAACATTAGCCTTTTGGGAAAGGGCTAAAAAAGAAGAGTTGTGGAAATCGTCTAGAAACTTCAAGGATAATGACTGAGAGGAAAAGCCAAACTCTAGTTCGTGGAAAAAGGCTCAGTGATTCCCTGGGGAATCTTCCTTAGCTCCTCATACCCTTCCAAGTATAATGGATCAGAAGAAGCCCTCCAAAGTAAACCATATGGAAGAAAACAATGTATTTAGAAACAACTGTAACATTTACTCCCTGAACTGGACTTTGGAGGCTATTCCAGTCTAAATTAACTTCTGTGGTATATTTATAGCAAAAGGAAAAAAAGGAGAAATATCAAAAACACGTGTAGCATAATGTTAAGGAAAATAAATCAGAAACAGAAGCTTAAATATCATATGGTTTCTCTCATTTGAGTAATCCAAAGTACCAATAAAGAGCAAAATAAAAGACTGATAAAAGGAAACAGAGAGATAGACTGTTTGGAAATGGGGATGGACCAAGAGACCAAGAGTAGGTGAAGGGGGAACGGGAAGTAAAAAGATTTAAGAAGCATCATATACCTATGCCAACTACCCACAATGAGTGTCATCGTTATACTACATGTCACCAATCTAAAGTAAAACAATAACAATAATAATGGAAATGGGGAAAAGGGATCTAGAGATGGAGGGAGGAAGATGGGTAGGGAGGGGAATGAGAAGAAAAAGAATCAAGATATGTAAAGTACATGTGCCTACCCTCTAAGATGAATGTAAAGATCATGGACTGACAACATGGACTGTACTAATAAAAGAAAAAAAAAAGCAAGTGTAGTTCTATGGGGGCTCAGTGGAGGCTGTGAATAAGAAACTTCCAGGTAGAATGGCACTGATGATTTTTGAAAATGAGGAGAATGTACTATACATTGCAGATTATAGGCAAGAGTTAGAGACTACAACCAGGCAGAATCTTACCAAAATCCAGGTCTGGCTCCAAAGCAGATTTAGAAACTCAATTGGTCAATGGGGCCCAATACAGTTCTTCTCTTAGGAACTGGTTCATAGGTACTTATACAAGGAGAATCTAATATTTAAATCAAAATGCCAATTTCCCAATTTGCAACCGAGGACAAATCCTGTTAGAAAGACCAGAGAGCTTGCCATATTTCCTCCTAGTTTGAAAGTCTACATGGGAAATAAACAAATTGTATTTTAAAATGTAAATGAATTAAATAAAGCAAAGAACAACATTTTAAAGGTTATAAATTATATATAATGGAGATGTAGATGAACGATGATGAGGAAATTTTATTTTAATGTTGATATTAATGGAAATTATGGCCTTAACTTTAAGTCAAGAGTCTCAGTATTACTCATGATCTTTGAAGGTGGAACATCTTTAGCGACATAGAAATAGAGGCAAACAATTAAGCCTTAAATACTATACTAGATAAATTAGGATCTGGATGGAGATATTTGTAATGTAATTGTATTTGATGGACACTTGTGGAAAAAATTCCTGATCTTGCACGACTCAATCTGTATTTCAAAATTTTCTCTGTAATTTTCCTTCTCATAGTAACTTAGCCCTAGTAGAGCATTAACATACTAAGAAAACAGTAAGCAAAATCTCTTTTTCCATAACATTAATACATATTTAAAATATATTTAGTAATTTAATAATGTATTAGCAAAATAAAATAATCCCCATAAGTTTAATTTGTAGAAGTGTAGATAAATTGTTATTGTAAGAAGAAACAGCAAGTATCAAATGCCACAATATTCTGTTCATATTTAGCTTCAAAGGAATGAATTTTTTCTTAATGTAGCAAAACATTTTTTCCCCGTTCCAAAGAGAAAACACTAAAATCCTCTAACACATTAATCATAGAAGATGACACAAGAATGAGTTCTAAAAGAGCTATAAATGCAAATTCAATTTTCAATAGATATTTTAAAATAGATTGGGGTAGCTTTGTTTCATCTACAGTTTTTATTACAGTAGATAGGAGTCCTTGACTTATACCATTTTCAGTCTGACCTACACAATCAAAGCAATGCATGGAAACAGATTTTCCTGCTTGAACAAGCAGCCCTTCTCTTTTCTTAGAAATACTTGTCTTTCTTACTTGCAGTTTTTAGGATTTAGGCACCTATTTTAAATAAAGTAATGGTAGCTGCTGTAACAGAAAGAGCCCTAATGTTCAATGGCTTAGTTTAATAGAAGCTTATTTCTGGATCACATGAATTCCAATTGGTGACAGGGCTGAGGAGGGGCTTCTATTTCTCTCATTCAAAGACCTCAGTTAAACAGCCTCTGGCATATTTAACTTGTGGCTTCTCAGAACACAGAATGGAGGGTCAAGTGCTAGGATTTATGCACCAAGCCTGGAAGCGTGGTGCCTATGTATGCACACCCCTTCTGTTCACTTTCTTTGGACAGAACTCAGCCAGGCAGCTGCACCTACCCCCAAAGGATGCTGCAAAGTGTAGTTCAGCTTTGGGTCCAGAACAAAGGGAGACAGGTATGGAGAGCCGTTTCCTGCTCTCTGCCAAAACTACTGTGTTGGTGGAGACCACTGCATATCATCAGCCCTTCTCCCAGTTCCAACTCTGCCAAATCTCAGGCTTTGAAAGGTGGGAAGGCTCTTGCAGGACAATAACTTGGCATTTGAAATGCTATAGGAATTTTGGGCCCAAAGTTCATATCTACCTGCTATCAGGACAAATAGAGAGGCAGCTAGGAGAGAAAATAGGAAAGTTCTAGGCAAGAATATCTTACTCTGTTGTCCTTTCTTCTTACATTTGTGGCCTTAGAGAACATTCTACATAGTTTTGCTGATTTATGAGACTCAGCTGACAATTAAACATACATCAATGTCATTTTTGTCCTTTTACCAAAAAGCAAGGTGTCTTTCTGAGCAGGTACTGTCAATGTCATTTCCCCAATTCCAGCCTTTTGTTTTCTTCCTCTGGCCAGGAGCACAGGTCATTCTTCTATTCACAATAAAGTGAGGGTGTTGTCAGCACAAGTGCTATTTCAAGTCAGGGGACATTAGTTTTCCATGGATGTGTACCATTTCTATTCTGATTCCTGCTGACATAGGTTAGGTGCTCTGGAAAGAAGACCTGAATTTGCTTTCCAGGGCTGACGTGGTGAGTTTTCTTTTTGATGAAGCTTATCATCAATATGTGGCATAAAATCAGACAGCAAAATACATCATAAAAGTCCAAGAACAACGCACATTAAAATGCCAGATCCTGAAGTCCTGGGCCATCCTTAGCGAAATAACATCCGGTATCTCTTTGGAATTTGAATTTTAGGAGTGTCCTTTGCTTTAGGGAAGGATGGAGTCTGTGTGACATTTCCTGTTATTAGTAATGAAGGCAAATTAGACCACAGGAGAAATGCATGAATGATAATCAGCCTTGAATTGGAGGGCATTTTGTAAACTTCTTGAAACCGAAATATGGCAAGATAGCAATGGATGGAAATGTTTAGGAAGGAGAGCTCTGAAGGAAAAGAGATGTGGATTTGATTCCTGGTCTGCTGCTTTCCAGACTGGACTGTGGGGATATCACTTACTTGTGTCCCATTTCAGTTTTCTCCTCTGTAGCTCAGGATACTGATTATATCTTCTGCAGAGAGGTGTGGTGATGGTTAAATGAGGTCACGCACATTAAAACTCAGAATAGCACCTGGCATATAATAAGTCTTCATAAATGATAGCTACTGTAGGATCTGAAATGTCCCACATGACATTTAAGTATGGGTTTAGTAGTGTTTGCTAAAAAATAGATTACAAAACTTGGCAGAAGAGAAGCATGTGTCTGCACTTTCTGTGGCCAAGTTCTGCTGCACAGAAGCTGCCCGCTTGGCTGCCAGGAGTCTCTTGTGGGTCTCCTGACGCTGCTTGTCTGCTGTATCTGAGGCCTTCGGGTTTGTGGTGGGCAGAATTTTAAGATGGATCCAGGATATCCATCTCCTGGGGTAGGGTGACCTTTCCCAGTTAGTCAAATGCTAATGTAGATGCTGCTCTAGAGGGATTTTGTAGGTACAGTTAAGGTCCCAAATCAGCTGGCTTTGAGATGAGTAATCAGGCTGGGTGGGCTCTTCCTAGTGAGGTGATGTCAAACAAGAGAGAACCCGTGGAAGGCGCTGCACATCAGGGAGTTGTAGATGGCTCAGGGGCAGCTAGGAGCAGTCCCTGCTGATAGCCAGCAAGGAAAGGGGGCCTCTGCCATTCAGCCAGAAGGAAAGAAATTCTGCCAGGAACCCAGGGAGTCTAGAGGTGGCCTTTCTGTACCTGTGTCTTCTGTAAGAAATACGGCTCAAGTAATACACCTTTCCAACTTCTGTGATCCCAAGGAGAGATTCCAACCAGGCCATCCCTGGACCCCAACCCATGGAAATGCATAGTAAATTAGTATTGTTTTAAGTCCCCAAATTTTTGTTAACTTGTTACCCAGAAATAGAGGACTAATACAAAGTTTCATATATTTATTTCATCAAAAACAAGCTTTCCATAAAACTTTAGCAATAACTGCCCCTACTTTTTCTGTGAATCAGGGCTGGAAAGTCAAGAATCATTTCAGTGGCCCATAAAGAACATGTACAGGTGCATATGGCTGTGAAAGATGGAAAATGTGTGATCTTCTGCAGTGTAGAGTTCCATGCCCACCGGTGATTAGCATTAAGCTCTTCTCTCTGAGGTTTCGCATACATAAAGGTAACATTTGCTTTTTATTTGACAATAGGGCAGCAGAGCACTTCTTATGCAGCACTCTGCTCCCAGGGTGAATCATTCAGAGCTTTTTATAAGTTTCTTTATTGTGCATTTAATATTTGCCCCAAAAGGTAGAACCAAATGCTATTGTTTGCACATGTCACATCAACAATAACTGAAAGTGTGAATATGCTCAGAAAGTACTTCTTTTGTGTAGTGGTAATAACTATGAAGCTTGTAGAAAAATGGCACTTCGTGGTTATTTTTTTTTTTTACAAGAAATAACTCATTTGCGATTTGAAATCTGTAAGAACTTTTTTCCATGGAAGAAAGGAAAGCAAGTAACTACAAGAATCACCATCCAGAGTGAAGGATTTCTTTGGGTTTATATCATTGTCTCAGCAGATGATCAATTCTTTGTGAAACAGGAACAATGAAGAATCACCAAGGCCTGTCTGCTTTTCATCATCTAAATAGTATCACTAAGAGAAATAAAAGGAATAAAGATAGGAAATGAAGAAGTCAAATTGTCATTATTTGCAGATGACATGATACTCTATATACAAGACCCCAAGAACTCCACCAAAAGTCTTCTAGATTTAATAACCAAATTCAGTCAAGTAGCTGAATACAAGGAAAACACA
>NW_004624746.1:13195921-13213047 GCF_000247695.1 Heterocephalus glaber
ATTTTTCTTTTCCTGGTCACTAATTGCAATCTTATCTTCTATATCTGAAATTCTATCCTCACATTGGTTCATTCTGCTGCACAGACTTTCAGTGGAGTTTTTAATCTCCTGGCAATCTGTTTGCATCTGCTTTATGGATACGATTTGTTTCCTATGTTGGGATTCCATCATGTTCCTCAACTCTTCTATCTTTTTAATTCTCTGTCCTCTCTAGATTTATTAATTATGTCTTGCACTATGGGCACAATCTCTGCTGATATCTGAGAAATTATTTCTGATTTCATTTTTTCCAGATCCTCTTTTGTTGCCAGTTCACGGAGTCCAGGTGGTTGAGTATCATATTGTTCCATCTCTTTTCTCTTTGTGGTTGCTTTAGGTGATCTGGAAGTCTGGTTTTGAGACTTGTTTACGTGTGTCTTCTCATTTCAATGGGGGTGGTAGTGGTGGAGGGATGTGTGCTGCCGGTGCCTGCACAGCTCACCTCCTCTGCGCTGGGGGCAGCTCTGCTTCTCTGCACTGGGGGCAGTGATACGGCAGCCTGGAAGGTTCACCTCCTCCAGGAACACTACATTTTCTATTGGTTCTTTTTCTTGGAGGCAGATCTCTCCAGCATCCATCTGTTCTCCAACTCCCATCTACATAGGCTGCCTGTGATAGGCTGGTATCCTAGGAATGCCCCATGGTACATACCCCTTGAGTCCATCCTGTGCTCGATCCTGTTTCGTGAATTCCATGTCTTTTCCTTTCTTTTTTTGGTACTGGGGATCAAACTTGGATCCAACTTGGGTCTTTCCACTTGCAAGGCAGGAGGCAGAACACTGAGCTAAATCCCTGGCCCCCATGTCTTTTCACTGTGATGATATTTCCTTCAGCTGCTTCCAAAGAAAGGCGACATGTAATGTAGACTTTTTGAAATTGTGCATGTCTGAAATGCCTTTATTTTATTCTTTCAATTTGCTTGGTTTTTTGCTAGATGATGAATTCAAGAGTAGGATTTACTTTCCTGCAGAATGCTCCCTGCCCAGTGTTTCTGTTAAGAAGCCTGATGCTACTCTGGTTCTTTATGTCTTTGGTTTTGATCATTAAAATTTTCTTTTAATATGGAGGTTTCTGCAGTATTATTATTATTGTTGTTGTTGTTATTTTGTTTAGCATTCTAGAATTTAATGATGGTGTCCTTTGACATGAGCTGATTTTTCATCTATTATGCAACATATTTGAACAGTCATCTTCATAAATTCTTGTCTTCAGTTCTGAACACATTCCTTCAGTCCTTTTCTGGATAATTTCTACTCCACTTTAAAATTTGCTCTTTCTAGAATACTTACTAGGATCTTTAAAACCCTGAACAAATCATCTACTTTTCATCTTTCCCAGTTTCTAGCTTTTGGTCTTGTTTTTCTATATTCTGATAAGTCTTCAGTTTTATTTTCCAACTATTGCATCAGATTTTAAATTTCTGTGGTCACATTTTTAATTTATTTGAGTACTTCATTTTTTCAGTATCTGGGATTGAAATCATGACCTTGCACTTGTGAGTCAGGTGCGGCACCACTGAGCTAAATCCCTGGCCATTGAGCACATTTTTATTGTTGTTCTTTTTCAAAAATATTATGGATACAAAATAATCTTTTATTTTCCTGAGATTATTAATTATCATTTGGTTTTATTTTATACTTTCTTCTTCCTGCATTTTCTTTGTTCTTTCCAAGTTCTCATTTTTATGTTCTTTGGTTCCTTTTTTCTGCATTACAGATATTCTGGCTAGAGCTTGTTGAAGTATTTGCATTTAAAGGGAAAGCACTAAAACCTCTGTGTGTCTGGATAGCAGACAGCCAAGGACTGCTAGATATTTAGATGTCCACTTATTAGGGTTTTTTTTTTCTTTTAAAAAATGTTTGCCTGTTCTTGTAGCTGGCCAAATTGCCCACAGAAGAATCATCCAAAGTTCTGTCTATGTTTTGGGAACTGAGGGAGAAGGAGGCTAGAGTTTTATCTTCCAGGATGAAGGTTTTCTCATGTTCCACTTGTTTTCACAATTGTATCCTGCCTTCAGTAGTGCCTGCAAAGTTGGCTTTCAGATCAATATTATTCCTTCTAAGGTAAACTGTTTTCTTCCTCTGGATGATTAAATATTCACCTTTTGGTCTTAAGCAGCTTTATTGTAAGTTGCCTACGTGAGCTTTTTTGTATTTATTTTGCTTGGTTTTCATAATGCTTTTTGAATATGTGGCTAAATGTCTCAGCCATTATTTATTCTCCATTCTTTCTTCTTTTTCTGGTATTCCAATAAGGATACCCCCTATGTTTTGTTTTCAACCATCTCTTCTGTATTTTTCATCCTTTTATAACTTGCATGTTTCATTTTGGATAATTTCTTCTAATCTAGCTTTTGACTTCCATAGTTCTCTATTAGTCTGTGTGTACAATGCAGTTAAACCATTCCATTAAGACATTAATTTCAGTTGTGTTTTTTGGATTGACAATTCCCATTTGTTATTTTTGTTTTTCAGATCTCTATTGATTTTTTTTTTTGGTGGTATCAGGGATCAAACTCAGGACCTTGAGCTTGCCAGGCAGGCATGGTGCCACTGAGCTAAATCCCTGGCCCTAGATCTCTATTGAATTTTAAAATCTTGCCTCTATTTCCTTGAACACATTAAGCATATTTTAGTTTTCTACTAATTGTCTTGTATACTTGGCTATTTCAAAATTAACTGCCGGACATTGTACATACAAATCGTAGAGGTATTTTGAGGCCTAGAATAATGGTTTCTTCCTTTGATGATCCTACATGTTTGCTTCTGGGAAAGTTGTGAGGGAACTAGTAATCCTGGATCTCTTTCAAACAGGCAGAGATTGAGATGATTTGACTCGATTTGACAATTACCCTTGTTCCTGGTGTGCAGCTTTATCAAGTCTAAAGTCAAAGTCTGAGGGTTTGATCAGAACCCATCTTCTAGTTTTTATCCCTTTGGCCCATTCTCACTCAAATTTTTATCTCTTTAAATCTTTTGAAAGCTACTTTCAACTTTTTAACCTCTAGGCTCATGTAGGAAAAGTAGTCCCCAATGCTGACTATGTATCTCCCAGCTTCCTTTTTCTTTTGGGTTGTCACAGAATAGATTGTTCCCTGATTCCTTCAGACTCATGACTTTCTTTTATTGCCCAGCCTTTTTCCTTATTTGTAGAGGAAAACAGTTTGGAATAATGGGCTGAATAGAAAGGGTATAAACACTGATGTGCTGAGAGTCCTTGCTGGTCAAACAATTGATCTACCTCTCAATTTCCCTATTTGTGGGGAAAATGTCTGTAAGAACTATAAGGCCAGATGACTTTGATTCTGCTAGGAAAGGAGGTCTACATAATCCACATTGCTCTCAAGTACCATGTACCAATAAACTTTTTAGGTTAGTAGGTTAGTGCCCTGGAACAAAGAATGCAATGTTCTTTCTGAAAGTCATTTCCTTCTCAAGACCCAGTGAAAGGTATCAGATTAAATACAAGCACAATGATAGTGAAATAAAAGGAAACAGGACAGCTCCTGAGCATGTAGGCATGATTTACACAATGCCATGGAGTAGCTGTACAAAAATACATAAGCATGCTCCAAGAAGATAATCAGAAAACTAGGGAAAGTAAAGTTTATAAACAGTAATTTGTTTACTAACAAACCTATATTCTTTGATAGAAAAGGACACATGTGTGCATCAACACAGATTTTTTAATATTCTATAAGATGTCTTCTCTGTAAAAAATTTAGAGAAACAAGAGAAGAGTGAGAAAAAACAATAGGGCTTCTGTTTTATAGAGCTCTGTACTACATGGATCACTTAATTCAAAATCATATGGATTCTCTCAATGTACCTCATTTCCTTTCCTTCCTTATCTAAGAAAGATAAATAAAAAAGCTTCAGATATAGTGCTAAAAATTTATCTTCCCACAAACTACTTCACCTGTTTTTTTGGGTCAACATTAATAATCAAAACTAACACTTACTGAGTGCTTATTTTTTTCAATGGCACTTTCTACACATATTATGTTTAATTTTCTAGATGCCATTAGTTATATTTAAAGAGAGGGACCTGAAGATTCAAAAATTTAAACTACTTGCCCAGAGTCAGTATACACAGAATTAGGACTGGATTCCAGATCTGAGTGTTACACCCTTATCCTTCATGGTACAGTCTCCACCTCAGCACTCCTACCCTCAACTCTTTGTTGAGTGACTGTCATACATAAGGCAGCAGTGCTTGGCATTTGACCATGTTTTTCTCAGATAATATCTCCCTTCTCTCCTAGCTGCATCCCAATTTAATGTCCCAACATCCCAGAGAGATATTTTTTCTTCTAAAAAATGAAACAATATTGTATATAACAATTTAATTGCATTTGACATTTTAATAAAAACATACTCCAAGTGCCATCCTATGGAAAGTTCTGCCATGTCATGTATGTCTCTCTAGGCTTTGTCCTTCTACCTGTGACAGAGAAGAGGAAATGGGAGGGAATATGATTTTCTCCCTGGTGAACATTACATGATCTCGATGGATGTTTGTTCAGGATTTTATACTGTTAGTAAACCTGCACACCAAGTTACTTCATATACTTCTTGTTGATGTTCATTATGTAAAACTGTATTTCATTTTGTACTGGTTTAATGTTGAATTATAGCTATCTAGTGTTGGTGTACAAAACAGAGTAAATGCTTCAGCTGACAGTGACAATGATAGCTATCTCTTAAAAATGACATGAACTGGGATGATGTGAAAGAAGTTATAGGTTTTCATAGAGGAGGAAAGGTGGGATTTGAAGGTTAAAAAAATAACCCATAAGAAGGGAGTTTTACCTTATTTACTTCTGTGATGATAGGCACTAACTGTATACTTGAATAATAATTAATTAGAGAAAACACATTTCTAAAACTAATTAAGAGCTGGGACAGACAGGCTTGCAAAGCATGCAAGAAGCTAAGATACTTTTCTTACACTTTCCTAGTGACAAGGAAACCAAACCTCTTCCTTTTATTTTGGCTTTAGCTTATACTCAAACTAATCATGTTCAACCAGTACTCTGTCATTTTAAATTCATGGAGGGTACTGAGCCATCATGTTAATGAACATCCAATCAATAGTTCTCCTCTCGGTGTGGTTTATAATCAATATGGCTGGCTGGAATCTATCTTCTAGGTTGCACATTTAATTTTGCCAACGTGACAGAGGTCTCGGGTGGTGTGGGGTGATAGGCTCATAGTACCCTGTCAAGCACAAACCTTTGTTTCTGGAAGTCTCTTGATGTTATTGCCATTGGCATCCTCTTATCCCTAAATGGGTCACTTGGGATGGCTCAGGACAAGCTCAATCCATTCAGATTAGTCTCGAATTTTATGTGGCAAGAGAAAAGATGCTCATCATGATACAGAATTGTATTGTCTTCCCATTCCCCTATTTCAATGAGTTTCTTTAACAATTTTTTCATAGTTTAGGCAAAATTAAAAGAACTCTGCTCTCTTATGCTAACTGCAGACACATTTCATTAGTGCTCATTTGTTAATACATAAAGGACTATAAAAAGGAATTAAAAAGACTGGCTATAGCAATGAATTTGAGCTTTTTGACATCTTTCATACTAACACAGAAAAATGAGACAAAAATATTGAAAAAAAATCAAGAATTAGGTATAGCTGTATTAAAAAGCAAGATAAACATCATACAGACCACAAGTAGAACAGAAATGACAAGAGAGGCCTAAAGTCACAGACCTATTGGTTTTGAAATCAGTAGAGGTAGCTTCAGGAAGACAAATGGAAGCTAAGAAGATCCTACAGGTAGAAAGTGATGAGGGCCAATGTCCCTAGCCAAGGAAGCTTCCCTGCATGGGAAAGAAGGCTGAACAAAGCTGTGATGTGCCTGATACTAGAGCTGGCACACACGTCTGTGCCAGTGGGAATGGACGTGGTGGTCAAGCCCCGGGGTGGACAATGGCAGAGTCTGACTTTTCCAATATTCCTATGGGAAAGAAGGCTGAAGACTTGATCCTGGACTAGTGAAGGCAAACGTAAATATGCTAACAAAGGAGCTGTGAGCACTGAGAATGAGAGGAAAGCATACTCCGTGCCAGACTGCTTTATCGTTTAAAATCCTAAACACATGAAAGCACAGCTGCAAGAACAATCAGGTAATGAATTCATTCTTGAGCAATCAATAGACCAGTCTGAAATTTGTTAGAAAGTGCACCTGAGAGTCTCAAAGAGAGGCAGACTAGAATAATATACATAAAACAAAGAGTGTGAAACAATGACAGTGAGATTTGAATCAAGAATAAGGTGCTATGGAGCTGGGGATTTGGCTTAGTGATGTGGCTGCCTGCCTTGGAAGAGCAAGGTCCTGAGTTCAATTCCTGGTACCAAAAAAAAAAAAAGAATAAGACGCTATAGATAACCAATTATAAGTCTTGCAAATGAAAAGACATAGTCACAGAAATTAAACTAAAAATATGAATAGATGCGATACATTTTAGAACTGCCAAAATCTAAGACCGAATTTGTAAATTGGAATATGACCATTGAGGATGCAAAATAGAGAGACGAAGAGGTGAAAAATATGTGTTTCGGAAATAAAATAAAAATAGACATGTAGGACAAGGAAATAAAGAAGAAAAAAATACATACGTGTGTATTTTCCCCCTAAAAGTAGGAAAGTGGGAAGAATGGCAGAGAAGAAACACTTCAAGGAAAAACTAAAATACTTCCTAGAATTTAAAGCTTAAATCCTCCTCTGATACATTAAAGAGAAATTTAAGAAAAGGATAAAAACATGGTCTTAAAGGGAAAGGAAAATTATGAGAAAAGAAAACAATGGAAACAAAGTCTATGTAAATAGGGAAGGGTGGAGGGGGTGAAGGGTGCACAGGGAATGGGGAAAAAATAAGAACCAAGATACATCATGTACAGGTACAAACACCCAATGATAAATGTAAATGTACTGTACACCTAAAATGTACCAATAAAAGAATTTAAGGAAAAAAGAAGTAACTAGTGAGAAAATAAAAATTATCCATAAAGAAACAATAATCACATTGTTTTAGGCCATTATATGGAAGGATTTGGGTCAGTTATAACTAGAAATCACTAATACAGATTGAATAGATTTTCTGGGAAAACAGGTAAGTTAGCTGTACAGTGTAAATCTAATGGTAGGAAAGTACATAGGCAAGGATTTATTTAAAATATGAAAAGTGCTGAAGAGCAGAAGTGGGGTTAAAAGTTTGGAGGTACTGTTGTGAAAATCTAATGGATGAAGTGCTACAGTATGGGAATAAAACTTGAAGAGAAAGGGTCCTAATGAAGTAAACAGAAAAATATGCTAAGAATATCAAGGGGAGAAAGACTGCAGTAAGAGGGGACCATGTACTGGGAAGTAAGCAGAGAGTCCCACCTAAGCTCCAAGTCCAGCCCTGCTACCTGGACAGCCTCACACAAGACTTTTCACCAGTGCCTGGCTCAGGTTACTTCTACATGGGACCAAGTCATTGTCCCACCTACCTCTCCGGGGTGTTGTGAGGACCCACGAGCAGATGAATGCAAAGCATTGTTAGACACTGAAGTGCAGGCACTGAATGTAATAGGAGTGGGCAAAGACTCCATGTGTTAAGAGTACCATGATGACTATCAGGTGTTCAGGAGGAAGAGAAAACGGTATGCTGGGAACACTGATGCAATTGTAGGATTGATACTGTTTCCTGAAGGCCGTGATGTGAATGCAGTGGTTGTGTTTATCAGCCTCCCACTACCTTTGTGTTTCTGTTAAGTAATTTAATCCTGGTATGGACAAATAAAGTTTTTACTTATGTGTAAAAAAAAAAAAAAAGAAAAGAAACAATAATCAGACTAACAATGGAATTTTTATCAACAATAATTAATGCGAGAGATTAGTCTTTAAAGAAGTGAAGGGAAGCCCGGAATTTAGCTCAGTGGTTTCACCGCCTGCTGTGCAAGCGCAAGGACCCGAGTTTGATCCCCAGTACCAAAAAAAAAAAAAAAAGAAGTGAAGGGAAAAGAGAACGTGTCAAACAGAATTTATACTTAGCTAAACCATCATGCAACAGTGGCATGTCATGAACTATGAGAACTCTATCAAAGAATTTAGAGGAATAAAATTTAGCAATAAGAAATATAAACCGAGGTGGGGGAGGGCAGGGTTTTAGCTCAGTGGTTCCACTGCCTGCCCCGCAAGTGGAAGGTCCTGAGTTTGATACCCGGTACCAATAAAAAAAATAAACCTAGGAGGGTATGGTAACATGTACCTGTAGTCCCAGCTGCACAGGCAGGAGGCTCACTTGAGTCTGTGAATTGGACACCAACCTGGACAACAGAGATCCCATCTCAAAACAACAACCAACACTAAGAAGAAAGTACAGAGATATAAGAAATAAAAGAAGAAAAAACCAGCAAGCTATTTTAGTCACTAATGAGTGATTGATTACTGACTGATCATTGTTTTTGGTAAAGAAAAGATTCAAATTCTACATAATGTTTGAAAAATGGTGGGATGAGGAAAGGTCAAGACAGAATAAACGTGTGATAGGGTGCTTTTTTGATTATTCTAGAAGACCAATGTAGTACATTCTTTCATTATTGTTAGAAAAAGATATACGATTAGTTAATGATGTGAAGATGGTTACTTAAAAAATAAAATCTATAGCTTCCAAACAAGTATAGGAGAACTGTATGTAAAATGATAGTGGTTGTTGGGGGGGGTACTTAGATAAAACTTCTTAATGCGACATAAACAGAAAAGGAGAAAAATGAAGGAAACAGTACAGTGTAGAAAATAGAACAGCATAAAAATGCCAAGTTATATGTAAGTCTAGTGTACTATAATCACAATATGCCTTGAAAGATTAGTTGTTTTCAGTTACATTATTTTATTTTTATTAGTTCATGTTTGCAGTAGATAATGAGTCTATTCATCATGGGAAGTTGGTATATGTACATAACTCATCTTTTTTCTGTATTAATTAATTGCATTGGTACCTTTAAGGTATACAATATGACGACAATCATCATTGGAAATCTGCACCTTTCTTTTCATGTTCCCTTCCCCTCTCCTCCCCATCTCCCTCCATCTCTTGATACCCTTTGCATTTGCAAAAATATCCATCTCCCTGTTCCCTATTATCTTTTAGTTTGCTCTTTAATTTGTTTATATTTAATTTGTTTACATTTAAATTTTCTCATATAACAGAAACCATGTGGTATTTAAGCTTGTGTGTCTGATTTTACTTAACATCATAGTCTCAAAGATGGATCCATTTTCCTATAAATGACTCAGGTTTACCCTTCTTTATGGCAGAGTAGTACTCCACTGTGTGTAAATACCACATTTTCTTTATCCATTCATCTTTTGATGGATATATAGGCTGCTTCCAAGATTTAGCTATTATGAGTTGTGCTGCTATAACCATGGGTATGTATGTATCATTGTAATATGATGTCTTCAGCTCTTTCGGGAAGATACCTAGAAGGGGAATATCTGGATTGAATGGAATTTCTCTTTTTATTTTTTTAAAGAACCGCTATGCTGATTTCCATAGTGATTGTAGTGAAAGGTTAGTTTTGATGTAGTAGGTTGAATAATGGCCCTCCCAAGGAGTCCTCTTAATCCCTGATACCTGTGAATACAATGCCTCACATATCAAAAGGGAGGTGTGACTAACGATCTTAAGATGAAGACATTATCCTGGGTTATTGATCTGGGACCAAAGTAATCACAAAGGTCCTAATAAAAGAGAGGCAGGAGGATCAGAATCAGAGAGAAAATATGTAAGGATCAAAGTAGAGGTCACAGAGCAGAGAAGATGCTGCTGGATTTTTTTCCCCAGGACTTTGCAGGGAGGCACTGTGCTGCTGAGCTACATCTCTGGCCCCTAGATGCTGCTGGATTTGAAGACAGAGATGGGGTTATGAGAAAGGTGGCATCCAGAGGCTGGAAAAGCTAAGGAAATAGATATCCCACCACAGTCTCAAAAAGACATGCAGCCTTATGGCCTCCTGACCTCTATAATTGTTAAGTCAACACAATTACTACAGCAGCAATAAAAACTAATACACTTGCCAAAGGAGATTTTATTACAGTATTAGCTTTTAAGAGTCCAAATATTTGAAGAAAAAAAAAGAATGAAAAGATCACCAAGGAGATAGCAACTAAAAGAAAGCTGGTGTAGCAACACTACTATCAGGAAGCATAAACAGGGATTAAAATAAACAACATATTGCTGGGTGTGGTGGCACATGCCTGTAATCCCAGAACTTGGAAGGCTGAGGCAGCAGGATTGCTGTGAGTTTGAGGCCAGTCTGGGCTACAGAATGAGATTAAGGCCAGTCTGAACTACATAAGCGAGAACCTCTCTTTCTCTCTCTCTCATAAAAAAGAACAATATATTATGAAAAGAGAAATAACATAACAAGAAGTAATAAAAGCCTTGAATTTATATGCACTCATCAATATAGCTTTGAGAGATATGGAGTAAAACTAAACATAATTAAAAGAACAAATGGAAAAGTGGGAGATTTTGATAAAATTCTATCAGAATCTATCAGACAAAGATCAGTATGACTGTAGATGATTTGAAAAATATAGTTAATAACTTGATTTAATATAAATATACAGATGGATACTACGTTGCATTCAGTAACTAGAGAATCTATTTTTTAGGGTCATGTAGAATATTTATAAAAACCAGTCATGCTTGATGTCTCCCCCAAACCAAATTCAGAGTATATGTCTTACAAACGACGTGCTCTAACTGTCATGTAGTTAAAACCTATAGAAGAGAAAATGTTAAGAATTAAAATATATATCAATATTTAATTCATATATTAAAGAGAAAAATTATAACAGATTTCATATTTATAACAACAATAAAGATAATATCACAAATAAAAATGTGTGATGTTGCATTGCGTAATGTGTGTGTTTTATATATAGAAATATTTATAAACTTTGAATGTACTACTTGGCTAAAATTGAAAATATATGTTAGTTCAAATGATGGTGCCTGAAAAAGAATGAAATAATTGTAAAGAAAGAAAAAAAAGATGAAGAGTAAAAATTCGTATATGAACTTTTGAAACAATTCACTTCTTTTTTACAGTAGTTTTAGATTCACAGGAAAATTGAAGAAAGAGTCCAGAGACTTCTGATATAATACTCTATTCCCACACGAGCTCAACCTGCCCCACTGCTGGCATCCTACACCACAAGTGATACTCTTGTTACAGTCAATGAACCTACATTGATCGACACATCATTAACAGCAAAGTCTGTATTTTACATTAGGGTTCAGCCTTTGTCTTACACAGTTCTATGGGTTTTGATAAAAGTAAAATGACATGTATTCATCATGGCAGTATTGTGCAGAATAATTTCACTATCTTAAAAATCCTCTGAGTTCTATGTAATTCACTCCTTCCTCCCCCATGCCCCTAGGAACCACTGACCTTTTTCACTGACCGTTTTGCCTTTTCCAGATGTAATATAGTTGAAATTATGCCATATGTACCTTTTCAGCTTTCTTTCTTTCACTTAGTAATGTGTATTTAAATTTTATCTGTCTTTCAGCATTTTTAAACCATAAGAACATATTTGAGATAATTTTATTTCAACACATTTACAAACTCAGATAAAATTTAAAAATTTTAGAAAAATTTAAATCTGAATAATCATTATAGAAAATGAATCAATATTTAAGATTTTCTTATTAATTTCTGTACATCTCCCATCATCAATAAACACACTATGATCCTGTGATTAAATGATTTTATGATGAAGCCAGGGAGCAGAGAAGCGCAAGGGAGGGGTCATGGGTTGGAGCCCAGAGCCCTGGGACCAGAACCAGGTCTGCCAATGACTGGTTATCGAAAATTGCTTAACGTGATTCCACCTTCTTAAAACATAGATTGTAACAGTATTTTTCTCACAGAATTGTACCAATGCAATACTCTATACAAAGCAGCAAATAGAACTGAATAAATGTTAGTCACAATTTAATATTATGCTGTCATCATTATAAGTGTTAAGCTTGCTGCTAGGGTGCTGGGAATTCAGTGCAGAAACTGTTGTCATGTCAAAGAAGATACATAAACAAATAAGTATACAAAGGGAGTCCCTAATCAAGTGAGGAAATTACCCAGGGGCTGAAGGTCTGAAGGCAATGTGAAAGCCTGGTACTCTCCTTGCCATCACATCACTGTGAGTGGCTACGGTGAGTTAGGGCAAAAATAAATGTTTTGAAAGACCCATGCTTGAATGACACATCAGAATTCCTGTGTCCCAGTTTGTAATAGCTAAAGCTTGGAAATAGGCCAAGTGTCCATCAACTGGAAACTGGATACAGAAGATGTGTTTTTAAAAAAATAAAATGGAGTACTACTCAGCCATAAAGAACCAGAAACTAGAGACATTTATAGCTAAATGGATGCATATTGAGGCCATACTCTTAAGTGAAATAAATAGGACACACATGTGTAAATACCGAATAGTTTCTCTAGTGTGAGAAACTGAAAGTGTAAATAAGGATTAAATGAGTGAAACAAATAATTGATAATTTGAAATATTAAAAGGTCCAAAGGTGTAGGGGCGGTGGGAGGGGAAGGGGAAAGGAAAGAAGGGAAAGAAAAAATTATGAGAAAAGAAAAAAAGTGGAAATGAAATCTATATAAATAGGGAAGGGTGGAGGGGGTGAAGGGAGCACAGGGAATGGGGAAAAAATAAGAACCAAGATACATCACGTACAAGTACAAGCACCCAAGGATAAATGTAAATGTATTGTATACCTAAAATGCACCAATAAAAGAATTAAAAAAAAAAAGAATTCCTGTGTCCATGGTCCAGGAATTCTAATATCAAATAGAGTGGCCTCTCCCTGCCACTGCAAAGATGTCTCCGTGCCAGTTGATTCCCAAGGTGTCACTGGCATCTGAACACAGGGCTTCAAGCTAACTGTGGCCAAGGCTGATCTAGAGCCAAGGGTAAAAGTAAAAAGATTCCAGATGGCTTCAAACAAGTTCACTTGCTCAGCCCAGCCAAGGAGTCCCATGAAGAGACGGCATCTGTCCTCCAGCCCAGCACTGAGGTCCTCAAGGCCCCATGATGCTGCTATGTCCTCACTCTCATTTCTGCAGCTCACCAGATCCAGGGAAATTAAATCCCTCTTCCTGATGGAGCCTTCTTACAAGCAAAGCCCACACTCTCTACCCAAAGAGGCTTTGCATGCTGTGTTCTCAGGTTCAGATAGTTTTTACTCCTCCAAACCAGAGGGGACTTACTTGGTTGCTCCACATAAGTCAGCTCCCTGGGAACCTTTAAGGCAGGCTGGTATTCCAGATGCTCCAAAGCAAGGGAGAACCTGCTGTTCCACGATGTTCTTCCTTGTGCTAATCATTGTTTTCTTTCACACTCAGAATAAGCTAAGCTTTAATGAAATCTAACCATCTATCTCCTACATATTCTTCATTGTTTCTTAACTTACACTATAAGAAAAGGTTTCAGTTTAAAAAATTTTTTAGAGGGTATAACATTTATTTCTGAGAAATTCAAAATGGCTGTTTCAGAGCCTCCCAACGTCACTGTGAAGGTTTCCAGCTTCCCATCTCCTGACTGCCCAGCTGGTATCAAACAGATGTTCCTTGCTAAGGGAGAATTTAATCACAGCGGTGGCCATGATGTGTGGCCATGCGTGGGGCCGAGTGCACCAGACGGGTTGACAGTGGGGGCCACATCCACATCAGTGACATTCACTGACAGCCAAAGAGGACGGAGAATGACTGACCCCTCCTGTCAGGGCAGCCAGCAAGAAAAGAAAAGAAGATGTAGCACCTGAAGTCACAGTAGGCTTAGTTAGGGAACAAGCAGCTACCACTTGAAATGCTTTCCTAACGTTTGATAACTTCTATAAGAATTAATATGAGGGTGTAATACTGCACATCGAGTTGAAATTTTATAAATGACATTTCAGTTTCTTTCCACTCTAGTTTGCTTCTAAGTTAGCACAGTTCAATTTCTATAATGTTAATACATATTTGCTAGGAAATATAACAAAAATCCCAGCTGAAATATGAAAGGAGTTTAATTTTCACCTACAAGAACTACAGTTGAAACTACTTTTTATGCTAGAACTTGTTTTCCAAGAGCAGATGGAGGGAAAAACACATCCTACAGTAGATCATTTATATCGCATTTGGCTCTTTGGAACTGGAGCTTGCTGATTTAAGGAAACATTAAGGAACTGAAAGATGGAATCATGAAATCTTTGTGGAAAAGAAAAGGTCCCATTTTAACAACCCAACTGGGTCATTCAATATATACATTATTGGCAGAGAGAGAGAGAGAGAGAGAGAGAGACAGAGAGAGAGAGAGAGAGAGAGAGAGAGAGAGAGAGAGAGAGAGAGAGAGATCTTTGATATGCTTTTTGAAATGCACCAAAAGTTTCTAATAAAAAGTGAGATCTGGAGATACTTGACAATGACAGGGAAGGAGTGCTGTGTGTGTACAGAAGCTGTCTTGGGGTACCCATCTGCATAGTCTGTGGTGCTCACCTAATGGGTCTGGAAGGGCACTAACCCTTTTCCGCTTCTGCTGTCAACTCTGCACCAGGCCAGGAAGCAACAGATCCAAAGCAACACCTCATGATTTCTACCACGTGCATCTGTTGACTAACTGGGTGAAGACTAGTGGAAGTGTCTTCTCTATGAGACTTTTCTCTAAGCATTATTAAGCGATATTCTTTACACAAGATCCACAACATGCTGGATAGAGCAATACAAGGGTTGTACCAGAGATTCCTGTTGAGAAGAGCAGTGATTGTATGCAGGAATAGCTTCCTGTATAAGCAATAAGGAGAAATGATAATAAAATAACTGATGATAACAATAAATAGTTGCTAATTGGGATCAGTGCCTCCTGTGCTGTCACAAGTCAGCATAAAATGATAATTCTATTCCTTCTGACACTAACTTTTACGAAATTAGCAATAGTAGAGGCTTCAGACATATTTGAAAAATGCTAAAACTAAATGTTAGCTCTCATGAATTCAAATGCCAATAATTTGAGAATAGGAGGACTATGGGAGTCAAACAATTTATATTTAAATTTAAAGAACTATTTCTAAGACTAACGATACTTCCAATTACTAGGTTAGAAATTCCTAAATTCTACAAGAAAAAACACCCACCCCATTCTACTATCTCTGTTCTTCTGCAAAAATAAATAAATAAAATTTAAAAATAAAATAAAAATTAGCTTATAGGAGACCAGCAGGTCTAAATGTCTTTATGAAACACACAGACATTAAATGGCTCATTAAAACACTGTATCTATCCTTGTTTATCTTTGCCTTGCTGTTTTAATTTCCAAATTTAGCAAATACTATCTTATTTACCTTAAAATACTCTCAGAAGGAAATGAGAATAAAAATAGAATAAACATACTAATGAATTTGTAGCCTAACAGATTCAAGTTAAAGGAAGTGCTTCCAGTTAGAGACAGACATAAAAAGTGTTTTCCAGAGTGTTGGTCTCCCTTGAAGCATCTTCCTGCCCTGGGATTATATGAGATGTGTTTGTTTACCAAACCACACACATATTTTATTTCTTAATCAACAAAAAATTATAATAAAGAGGAACTGGGGGTGAGGTTGATGTGGTTTAATAGTTTAACTATGCAAATCTTATTTTCATCACATGATGATGGTCCATAACTTACTCACCATGTGTGCACGAAAAAATGCAGGAATGCAAGACTGGTTAGCCAGGTTGAGAATCCTGGAAGAGTCCTGTAGGACGTAGATGTTGCCAAAATCAACTTGAGTGGGATGCATTTGGATAACTGGGCCTTGTCCAATGATCTTTAGGCGACAGACCTGTGTTGTGCAAGAAAAAGAACAGGGCCTGCTGAAAAGAGCTAGTCTTTACAATCAGTGGAAACAGAACTGCTAGCCACCCCTTTAAAAGAAAGGGGCATCAAAGGGTGTTTGTGGGAACTGAAAGCCCCTCCCACTGTGCTCTGTGGTCAGAGACACAAGCCAGAGCTGTGCACTGAGGGAAAATCAGTCCTGGGTCCCTGTGTCCCATGTAGTACTTCAGTCTCAAGAGCACTTAAGGGCAGGTTGCTTCAGAGTTAGATGTGTCTGGGTTTGAGCCTCAGTTTTGTCACTTTAGTAGTGGCATGACAAGGCAGGGCCACTGCACAAAGCTGTGCAGGTTGGCACCTGAGATCCTCTTTGTGCTCTGTCTGCCTAAGAAGGTGGGCCCCTTTCTTTCCTGTAACCCTGGTTACTCTCTTCCAGGTTGCTTCTGTGCAGGGGTGAGGGTGTTACCAGCAGAGCATCTGGACTGGTGGCATGTTTTTGGGTTGTTTTGGTTTGTGATACTGCTTTGTAAGACAGGTTCTATAGTGTATTATACAGAAGAGATAAGAGTAAAACCCTAGCTTATTACACTCTCTAAGCAATCAGTTATTTCAAACAAATGTCAGTTGATATCACCCATTTCCCAAGTAAACCAAACATCTAGGGACACACAGCCTGTTGGGCAACTTCCTTTAAGATTCAAGATTTACCTTTCAATTCAGCTTGAGCAGCAGAGAGCTTTCCGTGTCTCTCTCACTAACCTGCAGAGAAACTATATTTCTACTGAAGAACAGCTTCAGTAGGTTGGTCTGGGCTATGGTTACTATGGTCAATGTTCCAGAAAAGATCAGGGGGGCTGTGAATGAAACTGATCTCATAGCCTACATGTGATCAATACATGTGATAAACCCAGCTTTGCACTAGGAACAACTGAGAAGCTTGGTAAATGTACAGGTGTGTTGGCCCCTGGAGAGGGGTCATATAGAGGTGTATCTGTGTGTGTATGTGCGCATGTGCATGTTTGTGTGCATGTGAAACTTCTGATGCTCAAGTTAGGCTTAAGAACAACTGATAAAAAAAAAAGAACAACTGGTATAAAACGAGGCTACTTTTTTTTTTTTTTTTTTTTTGGTACCGGGGATCGAACTTGGGTCCTTGCGCTTGCACAGCAGGTGAAACCACTGAGCTAAATCCTCAGCCTCAGGCTACTTTTTGATGT
>NW_004624746.1:13236685-13265383 GCF_000247695.1 Heterocephalus glaber
AAAAAAAAAAAGTGTAACTATACCAAAAATAAGAGCCAAGATACTCATGCAATGGTACAAGATCCCAATGATGGATGTAAATGTATTTTATACCTATAATGTACCAATAAACTTAATGGGGGAAAAACAGAGAAATATTACTGAGTGCTGATTTTGAATTTCCTAGGTGGCCACTGTATCTGCAGCCACTTTCAGAACAAAAACTATCTATAACCATAATATAAGTGCTTATTTCTGCTGGATGCAAGTCCTCTCTTCTATCTTGAACCCTGCTGTGATAACATACACTTGATCTCTTGAAGTACCTTTTCTGTAAGGGTTATTCTCAGATATTCCAGAAGAACTGCTAGAAAGTTAGTTTCTCAATCATGTAATTGGTCTATTTCACTCTTCTGAACTTGCCCGATAATGGCTCTTGAAACTATAGATGACTTACCCTATTTTACCTGATTACTTGTGGGTTAAATTTTCTACTAAAATAGAGTATATTACAAAAAAGTGGATCCCACAGAGTCAGACAGATGTCCAGAACCATTGCTCAGACTACTTCCCTGAAGCCACAACTTTTTCATTAGAACAAAACCAATTATAATCTAGTTAGAACAGTTCCTCATATTACTATCTGTATACTCCATTTTGCTTGTCCAGAGCCTGAAAGAAGGGGACATTAGTTAAAGATTGAATGGCAATTAATGTGAATGTTATTCCTGGTTGTACTGCTCTGTCGTGAATGTAAGTGTTTTAGGTTACAGATCTCTATGCACCCTTCACTTAGTATCTATTAGATGAAAGGTCTGTATTTACTTGCCTTTTCTTGGAATAATTAACAACATGACTCGGCAAAATGTTCAAGGATTCACAGAGGTAACTCATACTTCTCCCAGTACTTACATAATGAACAACATTCTCAGAAGAGTCAATGTTCTTTCAATATGCATATTTTTGCCTGATTAAAAAGCTCCTAAGACTTCTTGAAGACTAGCAGCTGAAGATTCTAAGGCTACAAGCAAAGATATTTATAATTCTCTAAAAAGATGGCACATCATTTGGAATATGACCTCTCTATTGAAGAACAATCCCTATCTAAAGAGAGTATTAAGTCAATTCAGTGACCATGTAAGACCCTAAATTAAGTTAAAATGGAGACACTGTTGGGTAATCCATTGGATAGTTTAGATAATGGATTCCTAATTTTTATAGTAAAATGAAAATCTCCATAAAGCAAAGGGAACTGTGTTGGCAGATCATTATGCAAAGCAGGTGGCTCTTTGGTAGTTATTTATGAAAATAATTCAGAATATGCGTGATGAGTAAACACATGCAGTATATACAATCCATTTTAGACATAAAATTCAGACTGGTATTTAGAAAACAAACACTGCCTGTAATGGGGATCTTCTGTCCAGTTCCATGGGCTCAGGCATCTCAATTATGCCCCCAAATCTAAGATGACATTTGACAAAATATTATACCACAGATGCCAGCAAAGAAGGGATAAGATGATCTCCGAAGAAGAATCAGTAGGAAATCTTCTCCTTTGTAGCTGCGCAGAGACTGGCTCCTACCTCATATCTTGCCATCATATTCTAGGAAAACTGTGCATGTGGTATATGGGTTTCCAGAATGTAGATAGATGGTGATCAAATCCCATAGTTCAGAATATGTGCTCATAATTATCTGAAAATTCCTCAGATGGGCTTGAACCTTCCTGTACACAAAGATCACTGCCACAACTCTGACCAGGAAGTTACAGACTGTAAATTTCCTACTTGGGGATATCACCTTGAACTAGAAGAGACAAAGAATCTCAGAGTATGTTAATCCTTTGATCAAGAATTTCACCATCCACAATCTCTGGGTAATGCAGAGCATGAAAGTAGTATTATGGATTTAAAATTATCCATGAACTCTGAGGCTGTTGGAGTTCTTTGGTAGTTTTGCTTACAGTTCTGATGGCCATTGGATTGGGTTAACTCCCTCTGGAACTCAGACTATTTGCTTTATGAAATAATAACTAAAAGATCCATGTGGTTACAAACCTTTCATCAATCTGAGTCAACCTTGCTTCATCAGACATAATTAAATATTGTCAAAAACGAACTCATCTTTAAGTTCAAGAAGGCTTCTCTAAAAACCCACTCTCAGAATCTCCCCCCTCTTTCAGGCTGAAGAAAGACTACTATAAAAAATACATCAATAAAAGTCTTTAGAGCTTTCTAACAGCTGACCCTGCAGTTAAATTTTGAGATGGACCTATGAGTAAAAAGAAGCTCATAGAAGCTCAATTCTTAGCATAGAATTCTAGGCTAGCAATTATTTTCTCACAATTAATTTGAAAAGTGCATTACACTATCTTCTGGTACTATTGCTACCATAGATATCTGCTATTCAATTGTTATTTTGTATATAATTTTTCTCTCTAGTAGCTTTCAAGGTCTTCTTTTTATCTTCAAGGTTCTTGAGATTCATTATGATGTTTGGATTTACTTTGCCTATATGCCGTAAGGCCAAAGATTTTGCTTTAGTTAACTGAAAGTATAAATAAGGACTAAAAGGTACAATAGATAATGTGAAATAGGAAGAAAAGGGGCAAAGGGGAAGGGGGAGTGGGAGGGGTAAGGGAAAGGAAAGAAGGGAATGGAATTAATATGAGAAAATGAAAAAATGGAAAACAAAGTCTTTGTAAATAGGGAGGGATGGATGGGTTGAAGGGAGGGCAGGGGAGGGGGGAAAAATAAGAACCAAGAGAGATTATGTAAAGGTGCAGATTTCCAATGATGAATGTCACTATATTGTATACCTAAAATGTATCAATAAAATAAAAATTTAAAAAAAGATTTTGCTTTAGTTAAAAAATTCTCAGCTACCATCTTTCCAAATAACACTTTTTAGCTATTTCCACTGTCTCCTCCTAACACTACTCTATTAGGTTAACATTGGAACTTTTAAATGAATCTATTTTTTTAATTTCTCCCTATTTCATTTTCATACATTTAACTCTTTTTCTTGTTGTGCTGTGTTCTGCATGGATTTCTCAATACTAGTGAATTATTAATAGATAAGTTTTATGCCTGACTGCCAGAGTTTTGGGAGCTCAGTGGAGAGAAAAGAAGATGGAGGAGTCTTATAATCCAGTGTTTTGAGTGGAACTTAATTCCTTTGTATCTATACAATACTCCAATCTCAGCTACATCAACTCACAGACCCTTTGGTTCATCTAGTTCACACATGAATTTCTAGTCTCGTGCTGGTTTCCAAACTGTGTGGGATGGGGGTAGTGATTGGAGGGGCTTTAATTGCTACATCTAGAATCTCCTAGTCGTACTGCACCTAGGACTCATACAAAAGGAACATATTAAATATCTTGAATAAATGTATTTATTTTTAAATTAAATAACCACCACAGCAGCCTTTTGGCTGGTGATGGTAATTTTGTATAAACAAAATCTGTTTCATAGGTATATTTAAGAGAATGCTTGCCCTGCCAGACACAGATTTGCTTTGAGAATCTTTGTCCCTGACAGTCTGCCTTCTGCTCCCACCACTGTTAAAATTGTACCTGGAAATCACTAGTGACCTGGGCTCAACTTGGAGCACACTAACATGAATTCTAACTATTTATGTTAGAAACAGTCCTTTTAAAAATTAATACCTGTGCTTTGAAGGCCTTGTTTTTGCTGATGTATTATGGTCACTGATACTTACTGGATACTACAAATACTTAAAAACAAATGCAACATTTTGAGGACTCAGTGGCCTTTGCTTGCTCTTTGCCACCCTCCACTGAGATGCACTATATTAGGGATCTTGATGTATTTAAATGTCTAAATTCTATATAAGAGAGTTTTGGATATTCTTTGGGCTCAATAATCGGTTTACCATTGCTATACAGCACTTATATGAACACTTCAGAGAGGAATTGTATAGTAGATTACGGACAAAGAGTTAGCATGAGGTTTCCTGGAGTAACTGCCTTGGGACGCGTCTTTAAACTCTGTTTCCTACTTCTGGGGCAGCATGACACAGGGCACATGGTCTGAATGTTCTGGTGCTGGGCTCTGTAGCACAATTCTGGGAAAAGCATGCTGCTGCCATGCATTAGCTGTCCAGACAGCCCCTTGGACTCGGTGTCCATTACTTGGAGGATAACTGGAGAGGTCTTGGGGTACAAATACGCATCACACTGTGCACTAGTCAGCTTCAATTAGAAGAGGGTGCCTCTCTTAATTGGCCACTGGATGACCAAGATCACTTTTATTTTCCTTCAGAAGAGCCTATCACTCAAATATATCATACTACCTTGCACAAACCCTTCCAACCATTTTCTTATACTAAAGGAATAGGCATTCTACTCTGTTTATATTGATTTTTCTACAGTATCTACTTTCTGCCATATAATGTATTCAGGGAGGGCCACTGTATAGATTAATGTGTTCTGAATAAATAAAACTATCTTAACTCCCAAATGTTATAGAACTGGCAAAGACATTAGGAATAAGCATTTCCCAAAGAACTATTTTTCCCCAAAGTAGATGGGCCTACTCAACATGAAGGAAGACAAACGTGAGGCAATAAAACAAAATAGAAAGGATTATGAAATAGGAATCAAAGCTGGAATTTCTCAACCTTTTTTTCATTATTGCATTGTAAAAAGAAAGGTAAATTACTTTCAAATTGAAACAAATTAATCAAATGTGATATAAGTAAGATTTAAATTCTCCCCAACAAACACTAAAGAATAAGATTCTGTTGGGTAATATTGAACTTTGGTGGAGGACTCTAAACCACTGTTACACTTACGGTGCTTTTCATTACCCAAGAACAAATTTTTGTCTCTTTGGGAGTAACATCATCCCTTTTGCTGTGCATGAATTTCGACAGATGTCAAATGAAATACTAATTCTGCTCCTGCTGTGTGGGCTTAGAAAGTTGTTTAACTGTCTCAGGGCTCAGGGCTTCTTCCTCTAAATTGAAGATATTAAGTAGAACCTCCACATAGGATTACTAAAAGGTTTAAATGAAGTACAGCATGTAATCCACTTAGCAGTGGCTAAGAAAACCAGTAAGTGAAGCTTTTGTTAATACTTCTGCTAATGTTGCTATCATTTTTATTAGTAGGGAAGCTCAGACAGAAAGAAATGGCTCAGGGAAGCAACTGAGTGAGAAGACAACTAAAAAATATTGAATAGTCCTCAACTTGGAGTGATGGAACACCTAAATCTAACCACACTCAATTTACCTTAAACTTGAGAGCATCTCTATGAAGAGACCATTGTGCAGCCAGACTGGCAAATTAGAATCTGCGTTTAAATACAGTGTAGAGTGTTTAGACAGCAGAGCAAAGCATGAAGTGCTATGTATGTCTTGCTGCTGGACTAGGGGAGACAGCCATGGCCTGACAGCACTTAGTGCCTGGGACAAAGCTACTACTTTCACATACGAGCTAGGAAGCAACACCCAAATACCCTGCCATAGAGAAAGAAAGGAACAATTCTCAACCCTTCTGACTTTTACCTATTAAAGAAATGCTAAGAGATGTTTTGTAAACCTTCTTTCTCCCAATGTAGAGACAAAAAAATTCTATCCAATTTCTAAATTTAAAATGGAAAATTACTCACCATAGGAAACATCACCAAAGTGCAGAGCAGGAACATTAAAATGAAAAGTAGGTCCAATGACACAGCCTCTGAAAGCAGGAATACAAATTGGGAGAGCAGGGGGAGAATTCAGTGAATTCAAGGTAATGATCAGCAACTGGGGAGAGGGTCAGTACTAAAAACCTTAACTTGGCATCAAATCAACTACAGAATCTAGGAAACTATGAGGTGTCTATCACAATAGCTCATAAAATTTTTTTTGTCTCAAACCATGGGTATTAGCAAATGATGCTGTGATTAACCTATAATCTCATTTCTCCCAGTGAATAGGGCAGAGGCCAAAGAGAACTATCACTAAACCAATGGTGCAGAAATATGGGTAGTTTGGATGAGTCATATATCATGTAAAGTTATTAATTCATCAAGAAATAAAAATTATAGGCCTAATCATATAAACATCAAAGACTATCAGTGATGTCCCATGCTTTCATAAAACTGTTTTAATTCCATTCCTACCACCACCTCAAGTGATCTTGGCCAGTGGCTTTACCTCTGTTAGCCTCAGTTTCTCTTCCTCCAGTGTAAAAGAAAGGAAAAGTAAGAAAGGAGTTCAGAAAATTGCACAAATGAGGCATTTAATCAGTGCAGAAGTTGAAAGAGGCAGAGAGAAATCACATTTGTTCAAAGGTACTTATAACAGAAAACTGTGGCTGAATTATGGTACCATCTGGACTTAGATGTGGTCACAACAACTCTAACAGGGATATTTTCTGAGCATTAGGAGAGTTTCTGCCAAGATTTTGCCATGGATCAATGCAGGGATGTTTTATAATTATAATTTTAATGACAAAGCAAGAGATTGATCCAATTATTATGATGTGTTAAAGGAAACAAGTTAATGCAAAATGTATCCATGCTACAGTTAAAACTTTATAAAATTACATATGCCAAAATAGGAGGGAATAAAACTGCTCATGAAAAATTCTAAAAATTATATTAATTTTACAGAGTGGTTCATCTAACCACTTAAAATATTGTTCCATGTAATTGTAGGAGCAAATAGAAATAGCAAAAGTATAACATTTGTTCTGATGTCTCAAGGCAGAGTAGCAAAAATTATGTGCTATTAGGTTTAAATACCCGACAATAAAAGAGTAAGAAACAAAATTCTGGAATCCACAATATTAACTTCATAGACATTTCTTGGGCCCAAGACAGTTTTTCTGACAAAGTAATAAGTGAAGTCAGTGTTAATGTGGAGGGCCGGGAACAGGTGATATATTATATGTGAATTTCAGTCTTTAAAATTATACATTTACTCATGATATACACCAGGTTTTCAAATTACTGTTCATAGTTTGATAGTTTTAGACTATTTTGGACACTTGAAACACTGAGCTTTAAAGTAAGTGAAGTGGACAAGGAAATTCAGGTCAATTTCTCTTAGAAATTGGTGATTAGTTTGGGGATAAAACCCCATACACATTTTTTCCAGAGTCTGGTTTTCCTTCCCACTGAAAGAGAACAGAAATGAAAATTAAAAAAAGACAGTGTCATAGGAATTTGGACAATGTTAATATCGAGAAGATGGAATCAGAGTCTTAACCTTCGCAGAGCCACTGGGGTGCTCATTAGTCTAAGTTCACCTGAGAGACTGATAAATCCTATTAACCATGGTGGAAGACCCGAGTACATCTCACCCTAATCTGACAATGCTGTGAAGTGCACTACTACTTTGGGATCTTTAAGAGAAGAGAATAGAGATTTTAAAAAATTCATCCAGGAAATGACAGAATTATTATTCAATCTTACAGGCTCCTGGGAAAATTTTAAATGACCGCTTCACGGAGATAAAATTCACACATGATAAAATTCACTCATTTAAAGTGTACAAATCAGTGGTTTTTGTATTGCCACAGATATGTGCGACCATCACTATAATTTTTGAACATTTTCATCACCTCAAAAAGAAACTTCATGTCCTTTAGCTGTCAAACTGTATCCTTCACCCCCAGACCTAATCAGCCACTACTTTACTGATTTACATGGATTTGCCTATTCTGAACATTTCACATAAACAAAATTGGGTAATGTGTGATTCTTGTGATTGGCTTCTTTCATTTGCTGAGATATTTTTAATGTTCATCCAATGTACTAGGTTGTAGTATGTATCCATGCTTCATTCTTTTTTATTCATTTTTATGGTCAGATAAAATTCCATTATATGACTATACCACATTTTGTTTATCTTTGGCTACTATGATTAATGCTGCTATAAACATGAAAGTACAGGATTTTGTGTGGATATGTTCTCATTTGTCTTGAATATATGTCTGGGAGTAAAATTTCTGTATTATATGGCAACTTATTGTTTACCTGTTTGAGGTGTTGTCAGATTGTTTTCAAAGGTGGCTTCAATACCTTACACTTTCATCATCAATGTATGACTGCTATGATTCTTTCACATTTTCACCAATCCTTATTTTCCATTTTATTATAGCCACCCAGGTGGGTGTAAAGTGATATCTCATTGTGGTTTTGATTTTCATATTTTTGATGAGTAATGATGTTGCGAGTTTTCATGTCATTGGGTATTTGTTTTGGAGAAATGTCCCCTTAGAAGCTTTGTCTAATGTTTAAATTGAATTATTTGTCTTTTTATTGTTGAGTTGTGACTATTCTTTATATAAATTAGATGTAAGTCCCTTATTAGATATACGGGTTCAAATATTTTCTCCTATTCTGTAGGTAATCTTTTTACTTTCTTGATAGTATCCTTTGAAGCATTTTACATTTTGGTAAAGTCTAATTTACTTATTTTTCTTTGGTTGCTTGTGCTTAAATGTCATATTTGAGAATCTCTGCCTAATCCGCAGTTATGCACATCTGTGCCTGTATTTTCTTCTAACTGCTTTATAGTTTTAGTTTTCACATGTGGGTCTTTGATGCATGCTGAGGAAATTCTCTTCTTACTTTGTTGAATTTGTTTCTCTTTAAATCATGAAAGAATGTTGAATTTTGGTGAATGCCTTTTCTTGTGTTCACTAAGATAATCATGTAGGGGTTTTCTTTTATCAATAGTATATGACATTAATGGTGATTACACTGATTAATTTTTGTATGTTGAACAAACCTTGCATTCTTAGGATAAATTCCATTTGGTCATGGTATATAATCCTTTTTATATATTGCTAGATTTGGTTTGCTAGTATTTTGTCAAGGACTTTTTGTATCCATATTCATAAAGTTTATTCATTAATTATCTTACATGTTCATATGAGCAGAACTACAGTTTTATCTTTCCCATTTTCGTATGGAGTCTTGTTTATGTGCTAGACATTGTGGAGGTACTCATGATTCTGAGTAACATTTCCTGATGCCAAGAAGACAAGAAGCTTGATTCAAAAGTTTTAAGAGTTGGTCTTTTAGAGCTCATGGATAGAGAGCTCAAGGGATCAGATGAACTGCTTGTCATGACATGTGAATTATTATGGTAAGTGAGCTGATGTTTATGGAATGTGAAGGTGTTCTTCCATCCTTCTTGTGCTGTATACATGCCTGAAGGATGTCAATCATGGGCTGGGATAAGTATGGTGCACCTTTTTGAGGAGTCAAAGTTATTCAAATATTTGGAACACTACTCAGTTTTAAAAATAACAAACACAGATATATTATTGAAGAGACTGTCAATGGCTTGTAAGTATCTCTGATAAGTCTTGAGACCTGAGAAAAGGATTATGCTTGTGACAGGCTGCCCTAGCCATGCCACAGAACCTTTGAGGCACATCCTTTCACTCTCCTTAGTTGTTGGGAGTTTTATTAGTTTACTAGGGCTGCCATAACAGTACCATAGACTTGGCAGCTTAACAATAGAAATTTACTTCTCCCATTGTTGGAAGAATGGGTGCTGATAGAGTTGTCTGTTTTTCCTGAGAGTCCGCCTCCTCAGCTTGTAGATGGCCATCTTTTCCTTATGTCTTCACCTAGGCTTTTTCTATGTGTGTGTCTGAGTCCTAATCTTTTCTTGAAAGGACACCAATCATGTTGGATTAAATTCCACATACATGGCTTAATTTTAACTTAATTAGCCATTTAAAGGCTCTCTTACAACAGTCACATTCTGAGGTCCTGGGTGTTAGGGTTTCAACATTTGAATTTTGAGGGGGACACGATCAGTCCCTAACAGGGGTACTTAGACAGAATTTGAGAATAAGTAACAATCACTTTTAAGTTGAGCATGAGATTCTATATTTCTAGGAGATATAAGATCAGTACATTTTCCTAGGATCTTTCAGACCATATGTGTCTATCCTTTTTTATGTTACCCAAAGCCCCAAGAGATACCTCAGCTTATAGATGTAAGGGGCTTTAGTTGCATAAACAAAATAAAAGGACTGCCATAGTAATTAACAATCAGTTGCTGTAGAGTCCAACAGCATCAGAGCAATGAGTTCTGAAGATACAATCTTTCTGTTCTGAAGATATAGTTTTTTTTTTAAGCACTAGGAATCAAAATTGTATATCTGCCCAACAAGTTGGCTACAGATAACTTATTTTGAAAATCTAAGGATAAACTCTGCTATTAATGACCTTCATTTATCAGAAGCAGCTGGGAAAGCCATGAAAAGACTTCTGACACAAAAGCTGCAAGTGTCCAACCTTGGTTGACAAAGACTCTAAGGGGACTCTTTTTGTAAAAAAAAATAGGCAACTAAGATAATTTAAAGAATTTCCCTAAAATAATAACAAAAGAAAAATGTTTATAAAAATTCTAACAGCCAAAGCTTAGACAAGAAGATGATTTTAATTAGGTATTACTTTAATAGCTTATTTCTTCCAACATCCTAAAATACAGAGAATAACTAGAAACTCATGTTTAAATTTTTAGTTTATAACAGTAGTGGTGAACCTGTGGAATGCATGGTATTTGTTTTTCTTTTAAGACAAAAGATGTTAATGTTTGAGTTTTTTTCCTAAACTAAAACCTCAGTATTCAGGTTTAATTGTAGTGTTGGCACTTTGGGATAAATAAGTGGGTTTTGGGTTGCAGTTTGGGCACTCACCTCTAAAAGGCTCCCCATGACTGGTTTATGAGATTAAAACCTAGAGAAACCAGACCTTCAAATAGTATCTATCTATCTATCTATCTATCTATCTATCTATCTATCTATCTATCTATCTACCTATCTATCTATCTATCTACCTATCTACCTACCTACCTATCTATAATAACATGTATTCATGAGGGAAGCACTGTAGAAATTTAACATACTCCATTATTCTGAAGTATTCATATCAACAAAGATAGTTACAGACATCTAAGACATGATCAAGAAAGCTGTAGGTAAAAAGTTCAGTTTCCACATTTGCAGTAACTATAGCTTACCTAATGGTCAATTTCACATGCTCGGGGGACCCGTTAACATTGATCAGGAACTCTTCTTCAAAGTGCCCCAGGATGCCAGAACTGAATGTGATCTGGACAGCTTGGACTCCACTTGGTTCAATGATGCCTTCTTTGGGGCTGAAAACAAAGCAGGCCCCCAAAGGCGAAGTTGGAGGGATCACATTGAAGAGGGCGTCGATGCTGCTCTTGTTGGACAGTACAGCCTGTATCAATAAAAGGCAAGGAGGGAAAGGTCAGAGTACCTGTGATCAACCTGCATGTAAATAAGTGGCTACATTACTTAGCACTATCATTAGAACCCAAAGAGAATTCTCTGAGGGAAATGAAAACTCTGATGTCTTGAATGTTTGAAGTTAGGACTCCCAAGCCAAAAAGTAAGTCTGTTTTTAGTGCCCTCTTTAAAATGAAGTTAGTCTGCTAATTTTCTGGTTCCATAATATTGTTCATATTTGGTTACACAACCAGTTGTGTGTGTGTGTGCGCGCGTGTGTGTGTGCGTGTATAAGCAGCTCCTGCCTAACACTCAGGACCTCCACATTTAGTCTTCATCTGTCCCCACCTCCACTATTCATATGCACGAATGTGCACCCAGGTTAACTGTTTTGTTCCTGGCTCCCAAAGATACCATCTCCACTCCTTGCCAATGCTGTCCTCACACCTAGAAGGGTGTAAAGCATGGTCTCTTGTTTTATACGGACTCGCTTCAGCCTTCACCCACGCAGTGGAGACATGCAGAGGGTTAACAGGAAGGTGCACACCATGTCCAGAAGGTGGAAGCTGAGGGAGGAGAATTCCCAGAAGAGGTCCAATGTGGACAGAGGTTAGCAGAATAGGCCCTGAGAAAAGGTAATGGGTTTTCTTTTACATTTAGAGGTCATCCCTGACCTTACTGAAAAGGGGTATGACTGCAGGGTGCAGAGGACAAACGTTTAGGGAGTGAGTGGGTGCAGAGAAAATAGTGGTTGAGTAAATTCTTGTTTTGAGGGTTGGAGTTGCAAAGCAGTGGGGAGGTGCTCTAGAGGAGACTGAGTGCATTTGTATTGAAGGCAATGAGGTGCGCTCAGGGCCCCACCTAGAGGAAGCACCCACCAAGCGATGCTCCTTGTCAGCGGAGAAGAGGGCAAGGCAGCCAAGGGGATGGTGTCTGGGTGACGCTGAGGAGACTGAGCTCAGCGCTCAGGCCGCCTCACAAGGAGAGCACAGGTAGGAGAGAAACTAGAGTCAGAGGCCTCTGCAGAGGAAGACTGCTGTGTCCGCCAAGAAAAGATGGCTAGTGCATCAGCACAGGCACATAAATAAAGGCTGCTTGCTATTTGATGCATCTTTTTATGTTTATTTCCCATTTCTCTCAGAGTTTTCCCTGGCAGTCTGGATTGTGCTTTACCTTCATCTCTTTTAAATAGACCACATGGAAAAATGATTATGGCTGGGGACTCTGGAGCAAAACTGCCTGGGTTCAAACCCCAGCTGACTTGCTAGCTATTCACCTATTAGCTATGGGACGTTGGACAACCCCTTTAATTTCTCTGTCCCCATTTCCCCATTTGTACCATGAACTTCTCATACTGGTTCAAGATTAAATGTGCTAACAGTACATTACAGTTGTGCTAGGTAAATAATGGTTATAAATGATGACGATCATTACTTATATCCTTAGTGCCAAGCGGAATTTACCTGTGCTTAAGAAGCAACTGACAAATGCTAGTGGTGACTCATACACAACTTAAGGGCATTAGTGGTAACTGGAAGACCCTTGTTCTTCAAATTGCCTTTGTGTTTGTTTGCTGTTTGGAGGCTGGTTAACAAGACTATTTTACCCAGATTTTCTGTAGAGTGTTGGTTCCTCCATTTTCAAGAATATGCATGCCATTCTCCTACCCCTGCCAAAGAAGTACCTACTTATGAGTACAGAATCCAGCAAATGTTTGGGACATGATTCTGAGGCTTTCTGATTGCTGGTAATATTCTTACTCTGGTGGTCTAACTTCTGGAGGGGAGGACAGTGATAGTAGAACTTCACCTCCATTTGTTTTCCTTCTTAATTACACTGGGGAATGCATATACTCTTGGGGTTATGGTTTATTCTTTAGGTATCTGCTAAGCTCAGCAATGACTAAGGGCAATAGCTAGTTATTCACATTTGTTTCAAGTAGGTAATATAATAAATTGAAAGAGAGAAGCAATGAGGCATCAGTGTTAAATACGCAGAGAGTGCAAAATATTCCCATAAGAGGCACCTTACTATGTCCTTCCCTGTCGCTGCTCGGCTCTCCAAACTGTCCAGTCTGATGCATCACCTCCCTGAACACTGCAGCTGGCTGTAGTTTGATACTGTTAAAACCGGGGAGGTTTGGAAGTCGAGGCTTAAAGTTCATGTCTGTTAGGTTTGTAAGAAATTATTATTACACTCAGGGAAACCCTATCCATTTTGTATCAGAAGGAAGGGTCCTTTTTTTATGTGGTATCCATAAAGTATCATCTAAGATGTAATGAAAATCCACATGAGCTAAATTACAGAAAGAATACCAACTAATAATAAGTATTGCATTCTAAATAGAAAATCTACCTCAGGGACTCTTTTTTCAAATGCAACATAGAACAACAGTACAGTGCATCCTGTGCCGCTTTTCATTTTTTGACAGTCGTGAGACTAGTTTCTTCATTCATAGTCTGTTCCTAAATGTATTCCATCTCCTTGGGACATTAACATCTGTTTACCTTTTGCATCACCCCTTTTAGGCCATAATTAACCCTAGTGAGTGTGAGGATGAAGGACATTGTTCCCAGCCAGATTGGACTGGGATGAGAGCTGAGTTGGCCAGATGTTCCCAGGATGGAAGAGTGGGCCACCAAGAGCCTGAAGGATCCAAAGCCCAGCGAAGGGCCTTCTACTCCCTGAACTGGATAGAGGGCGCTAGTGACCCAGGGCTCACAACATTTGTAAGCTGTGTGATTGGTCAAATTACTTAAGGCCTCCAGCAGTCAGGTTTGCTGTTGCCTGAACCCACTTCCTCCTTTTCTGTGCTGATGATGCTAGTCTACATTCCCAGGCTCCTTTGCAGCCACATACAGACAATCCAATTTGAATGAAAGTGCAGTGCACCACCTCCTGTAAAAAATCTCATGCACATTCCTGAATGTTCTTTCCTCTTCTGCCAGCATCATTGTAGATGAGACTGCAGTCTTCAGGGAACCTGGAAGGAGTGGTGGAGTAGAAGATGGACGGGGTCTGGCTTTCAGATTCTCTGCTGGAGGAGAGCACCTTTGCTCTGGATTTATCTACCATTCCTAGTAACTAGTAAACTTCTCTAAGCCTCAGCTTACTCAGCTATGAAACGGAACAGTAATTGTAGTTACTTTGTAGGGATTTTATGAGGACTACATGAATGAATGCATGTCAAAGAAGTTGCACTCTCTCAGCACACATGAAGGGCAATGTTGTTGAAGGTATTCAATCTACAGCCCTCACATATTACATTTAAAATAGGTATAATAAAGCCTATTTTTCATCGTTTTGTATGGGTTAACAACTACACACACACACTCAGACATGGACATGCACCTACATACAACCTGACAGCTACTTGTCATTAACTAAATAATTGTTTTTATTTTGTCTATAAAAATAACAAGCCTACACAATTTGGGAACATCCTCAAGCAAAGGCGCAACTAGTAGCTGAAGCTACTAGCTCAATAATATATTATTGATATAGTGCAAAACTGTGCCCCAATAGATACTGATGAGATGACACTGGAGTGACTTTGACCCTGAAGAATCCAGCATGTAAAATTCCATTTTCTATTTAATTGGGAGGTCAAAGCAGGGAGGTCTCCTCTAGAAATCACGATGGCTGGGTTTTGAAACTTGAATTGGAGATGAGAGCATTTGGAGAAAATTTGGAAGTGTGAAAACAGCTATCCTCATTAGGATATTCTAGAAAATATAAAGAGTTCTCTCTCTTCAGATCTGTAAGATTTATGTTGTTATAGAACAAGTGCTAAACAGATGGGGAGATGTATTTATGGTTTCCCCCTTTGAAACCTACAAAATGAAGAGAATAAAACCAATTAGATTATGGCTTTGATGCTTTTTTAGCTTTTAGCCAAGTTAAAGGGGCCTGATAAGGATGGGAGAGTTGTTCCTCTCAGCAAGGTGAGGAGAGAGGAATCAGCATTTTGGGGTTTGAATAAGAATGAATAATGGCATATGGCTGTGATTATACTACTTTTCTACCAAGTAAAAACACATAAAATAAAAATTTAAAAGCCAAGTACTGCTGGAAGCTTCAATGAACAATTCTAGCACTCACCTCGTAACAATGTACAGATCCAGTGAAAACCTTCCCGATATCCAGCAATTCAAAGTTGAAGTGAATCTTAGGTCCTATTCCTTCCCCTTTGAGTCGGAGGGGCAGACGGATTTCTCGGCCTTTAAAAATAATTCAGACTTTATTACCCCAAATGGTGCACTTTATTACCTCAAATTAACCACAAGTTGTTATCCAGGCAAACAATCAAGATTCTTACACAACTGCCTGCACTGCACAATGGGAACTGCAATTTAACTGATATTGAAGATATATTTTATCTTTAGGAAACAAAAAACCCAGCTAATTTCTTACCTTTAGGGAACAACCTATATTGCAATTTAGGCTAACATTTTAGCAGAAAAAAGACAATTAAAAAGTTTAACCTCCAGGTACAGAAAGGCAAATACCTTATGTTCTAACTCATATGTGGAAGCTTAAAAAGTTGATTTCGTAGAAGTAGAGAGTACAATAGTGTTATTGCTTGTGATTAGATGTTCCCCCAAAGCCTTATGTGAACATGGGTGAGGCTTTTCAGAGGTGGCTGGATCTAGAGGGTATGATGCTGAGATTGATTCATGATGTGATGCTAGGACTAAGGGTGCCTCACCCTGTGTGTGAGTACTACCTGCTCTAAGGGTGGGTAGCCTGGATAGAATATAAGGGATAGAAAGAGGGCTGCTGTTGTTGCTTGGTGCTTGCTACTCGCTACTTCACTGTTTTGCTACCTTCTACCTGCCATGAACTGTTTCTCCTCTGCAATACCCCTCTTCCATGCCACCCTGGCTTAGAGCCAGCCAACTATGAACTGAAACTTCTACAAACTGTGAGCTACAATAAAGCTTTTCTCCTTTAACTTTGGATGTTGGGTACTTTGTCCCAGCAATGAGAAAAGTAACTAAGACAAACAGTGATTATCAGAGGCTGAGAAGGGTCAGGGTGAAGCGTGAAAGAAGAAAGTTGGTTAATAGGTACAAAAATACAGTTAGAGAAGAGGATTAAATTGTAGTGTTTCATAGCACAGTAGGAAAACTAGAGTTGGCAATAATTCACCAAATTTCAAAATAGCTAGAAGGGAGGCTTTTGAATGTTCCCAACCAAAAGAATTATAAATATTTGAAGTAATTAATATACTACCTTGATACGATCATTACATTATACATGCATCAAAATATAACACTGTATCCAATATATACATACAGTTATTGTATGTAAGTTAAAAATCAGATACTAAAACATTAACCCAATTTATAACACTGCTCTTAAGTTTCTTATAGAGGAAGGTGATTTCTCTAGATCAGAGAAGGGTGACCATTGCTTAATGGTTCTCATAAAATGAGAGCCACCATGGGGCTCCATAAGATGCAGTTCACACTGAACTTCTCTAGATTTAGGTCAATCTAAAGTATTAGTGATCTGAGTCTAGGGGTCTTACCTGGACTTTTACTTTGCAGGTTTCTTCCATATGGAGGTGTTGGAATGCACTTAACAGTATCTGCTACAATATGTGCACAATGGACTCAGGTTAAACCCAGAGCACATAACCAATTAGTTTTATGGTTTGCATTCTCAGATGGAAAGATCTTCATTATATAATACATAACCATTATTTAAGTTATACAGTACATGAAAATTCTCTTATAATTTTATCCAAATATAGCTTCTGTTAACATTTTGGTGCCTATTCTTCTATGCTTAATTATATCAAAATAATGTTAATGTAAATGAGTATATGCTACATTTTATTTTATATCCTGCTTTTCCACTTAAAATATATTTAACATTACCTATTGGACATTTAAGTGGCTTCCAACTTTTCACTACAACTATTTAGAGTAACTACTATCCATGAATAATTTTCCTATATTTTCTTCAAGTACTTTGAAGATACCATATTATTGTACTATTTCTATTAAGAAGTCAACTCATGGTCTTATTGCTCATTTGAGGTGATGCTCTTGTCTTCACACTGCTTTTTGTCTTTGGTTTTCAAAAGTTTTACCATGATGTTCTCAGGTATGGTTGTATTTATCCCTTTTGGGATTTGTAGCACTTATTGAGTAGGTAAATCTGTGTCTGCTGTCAGTTTTTAAAACTTTTCAGGTATTATCTCTTCAAATATCGCTTCTGTGTTTCTCTATTTCTCTCTCTCTCTCTCTCTCTCTCTCTCTCTCTCTCTCTCTCTTTCACACACACACATATGCAAACTTTTTGCTGCATTCCATTAGATTCTTATGCTATTTCTGTATTTTGTCTCCAGGTGCTTCAGTATTTTCACACATTTTATTTTTATTTATCTAATTTCCAGTTTATAAAATCTACCTCTGGCTATACCTAACAGATTGTTAAATTCATCCACTGAGTTCTTAATTTGTTATTATAACTTTTCAGTTATAATAACAAATTAATTAATTTTTAAAATAGTTTCCAGGTGTCTGCTTAATTTTGTCTGATCTGATAAAAATCATTTTAAAAATTTATAATAATTCTATTCTCTGTTTTAATGGGTTTGTTTCTACTGTGTGCTTGGTTTTCTATCAGATTGATACCTCCTTATACGCTTGGTTATTTATTGATTGAATGCTAATCAGTGTATATAAAAATTATAGAGGTGATTTGAAGTTCTAGCTTCTGGCTGGTAACTTGGCAGCATTTACAACCCCAGAAAATCCAATTTCACTGTTTTCAATTACGATTTTGCTAGAGAATTAAGGCTAGCAGCATATCTCATCTATATGACTATTTTTTATTCTGCCAAGAAGGATATGTACTTAGTACTATCTTAGATTTAAAAAGGAACTAATTCTTTTTTTGGGGGGTTACCGGGGATCGAACTTGGGCCCTTGCACTTGCGCAGCAGGCAAGAACTAATTCTTAATAAATAATAGATACCTTAGGAGATTAGGGATTAACTATCTTTTGGAACCCAGTGGAGAAGAACTGCCTTTAAAAAATCAATAAGTAAAAAAATTATTCAAAGCTGAGCTTTGGGCTTCACTGGGCCCCACTCTGAAACTTGGGAGACTGCCAGGGAACTTACTCCTTGGATAGCTCATGAATGAATGCTTATGCTTTTTACCCTAACCCTACCAAATTTTGAAACTCTGCAGTTGTACTAAAAAAAAAGTGGTGTCTTTAAGAATAAAGTGGCCCCTAAAGTCTGATGGTCTTGATTTACCTCTTCTGGATCTTGGCTCTGTAATTCTTCACCGTCCTAGTACTTCTCTTTTGCCTTCAAAACATTTCTTTACAAATATTTTGCTTTTCTTTTCTAGTTGTTCTTAGAGAGAGAAAGAGAGTGGAAAAGAAGAAGGAGAGGGAAAGAGGGAGGGGAGATAGAAGGGAAAGGGAGAGTCAGAGAATCCAAATAACCTAGCTCACCATTATTGGAAGTAGAATTTCCACAACAAAGAAATGCACATTTGACATTTTGATAGCTATAGCCATATCACCTTCCCAAATGGCTTTGTTAATTACACAAAAACATCAATAATATTTAAGGGCTCCTGTTTCTCTGTAGCTTCCTCAGCAGTGGGGATATTACCACTCTTGAAAATACTTGCTAGTTTGATGGTTTTCCTTATATTTCTATCATTTAAATTTAAATTTCTTTAAGGAAAAAAGAATATATTTGTTCTGTATGCAACATTTTGAACATTCAATATACTTTTGATGCTCTGTTAGATTAGTATTACAGCAAATATGGAACAATAAAATGATAATTATAATTTATCATAAACATTAGGCCAGTGATATTTCATGTTCCACTGTGCTGTATTGCTATTTAGCTCCTATATCTTTAATGCTTTCTCCTGACAAGTGTCTGTTTAAAGACAAGAATATTGTGCTTTTGTCCCATTTAGTGCTTGGCTACATAGTGGTCATCAGGCAAGTATTACTTAGATCACTAGAAACAAGAAAAATTATAGTCATACTTGGGATAGCTGATTTATTTAAGATTCCCCTACTCCATCTGATCCCTAGAAAAGAAGTTCTTTTAAGATCAGGTGTTAGGGAAAAAATACTCTAGAACATAAGTAAAACTTCCAGAAGGACCAAACATTGTCACTCTATTTCATTATTTTAGAGTTTTAATCCATTGCAATAACTTTTTACTCATTGGTCAAGAAAAACATATTTTGATTGAGATTCAACTTTCAGAATGGCAAAAAAAGAGAATTGCAAATATATCATGAAATAAATTGCAGTACTATTTATAACTGTCAGGCCTAAAACTTTCTCCATCTGTTACCTTGACTGCCTTCCTATAAAAAAATGGAGATGTGTTACAATAAAGCAGCATGCCAATGTTTCTTTGGGAATTATTAATTACTTCAAAAGAGCATCTTATTTATAGCTAGTCACCTCCCCCAGCCAGGACAGAATGGGAGTACAAGTAATAACTAGTCTTGCATTCTCAGAGTTGATCTAAATTTTAGGGTCACATTACAAATGTTATTTCTCCACAAGATTTTCTAAGCAGATATTTTTTCTTATCTTGGCAAAAGGCAGCTAGATGGACAAGCATAAAGGAATTTCTTAGATTCAAGGACAGATTCCTTATTAAAGGCGCAAAATAGTAAAGTATTTTTTTAAATAAAGTAACTTCTCATCTATGATTATAATGTACTGGTTTCATATTCAAGAATAGAGATACACTACAGAGCCCCATTAATGAGCCTGAAATCCCTGATTGCTATAGATTCATTGCATTAAATACCAGAAAATGCAAACTATGGGTTTTTGAAAACTTGCCATCTGTTATGGTCTAAATGTGTCCCCAATGCCCTCAAATTCATATGCTGAAATCCTAATCTCCAAGGTGATGGCTTTAAGAAGTGGAGCCTTTGGGAGGTGATGAGATATTGAGGGTGGAGCCTCAGTAATGGGATTAGTGTCCTTACAAAGGAAGCCTGAAGGAGCTTGTCTGCCTCTTCTACTGGGTAAGATCTTAAAAGGCACTGTTAGTTGGCTTTATATTAACTGGAAAAAAAAATGCCTTAGTTAAATCACCTTTAAGGAAGGAAGAGTTTATTTTGGCTCACAGTTCCAGAAGTTTTAGTCCCTGGTTGCTTTGGGCCTGTGGCAGAACAGTACATCACAGCACGTGTATGTGGGGGAGGAGGATTGTTTACCTCACGGTGGCCAGGAAGTAAGAGGGTCAGGGGCCCAATATCCCCTTTAAGAGCATGCCCCTAGTGACCTGATGTCCTTCAACTAGACCCTAGCTCCTAAATGTTCCACGGCCTTCAACAAACACCACAGGCTGGTGACCAACCCTTTGACACATGGGCCTTTGGGAAACATTTAAGATCCAAACTACAGCTGGAACTATGAGGATTAGGTCTTCACAGGCCTTAAATCTGCTGGCACTTGGATATTGTGCTTTCTAGCTTCCAGAACTGTGTTGGATAATTTTCCGTTTCTTATAGACCACCTGGTCTATGGTATTTTGTTATAGTAATGCAAACAGACTAAGATACCAGCCAAGATACCTTAGGTGTTTAATATTATACTTATTCCTGTGCAGCAAGACAAGAAAAAGAAGGGGAAAGTACAAATAGGTAGACAAGCTGCCATTATTGCATATCTTAGGACTCTACCCGGAAAATCCAAAAGAATCTATAAATATGTTTTTTAAAATTAGTAAGACGGAGTAACGCTGGGGATTACCAAATCAATTCCAAAAAGTCAACTGCCTTTCTATACTCAGAAAGAATAAAAAAATTTAATTCTCAGGATACTATTTGTAACAGCAACAAGAATATAAAGTACCTAGAAATGAATCAACAAAATATAGTCCACCAGAAAATGTATACCCACTTCAGGAAAAGAAAAATAGTATGATAGTTTTTCAACAGATGGTGTTACTCTTGTGGATGTCATATATCGCAGAAACCCACTACACTGCTGGCCCTTACAGAAGAAACTGAAAATGCATGTGCAGCAATCTCAGTGACCAAGGTTGCCCAAGCAGCAGTTTGCTATACTAATAAATGTCTGGAAGCTAAGTGGCCACCACTTTGAGCACTTCTTCTAATTGTAGAGGCCAAAGGTAACTTGTACTAATCTCATGATGTCTCAATAAATTTAGTATTAAAATATTTTTAAAAGTTTTCCTTTTCCTGAAGTGTGTATATTTTTTTATGGTGGACTCTATATTTTGTTGACCTGAAAGGAGAAAATTATAAAATTTCATAGAACGACATTAACAAAAACCTAAATAAATGGAGATACACAGTATTCTTGAAAAGAAAGATTCAATATTACAAAGATGCCAATTTTCCCCAATTGATCTATATTTGTAAATTCAATGCTCTGCTAAATAAAAATCCCAGAATAATTTGATGGGTTGCTTCTCAAATATAAATGTGGAATCAAAGGTACAATAATAAAGACATTTTAAGAGAAATATTCTTTGGGGATTTGTACCTTTATTATAAAGCTATTGGAATTAAGATAAGGTGGTGTGGCAGAAGGTGCAAAATCACAGAGGGAACAAAACTGAGATGTCAAAGCAGACACACACATGTGTGTGAATCTGATTTATGACAGAGCTAGTAGTGAATATGAGTGAGGAAAGACAGACTATGTAGTATAAGGAGCTGAAACAACTGGACATCCACATGGTATCTGTGATATCCTGAATAATGATCCCAAAGACATCCACAGCCTAATTTATGAATCTGTAAATATAACCTTATATGTCAAAAGATTCAGGTAATTAAGGTGAGACTTTTTGGATGGGAAGATTATCCTAGATTGCTAGTAGGCTCTAAATGTAATAATGAGTGTCCTTAAGTGGAAGGCTGAGGGACATTTGATACAGAAGATGAAAAACAATGTAATGATGCAAGCAGATAGGAGTAATGGAGACACAGGCCAAGAAATATTGCCAGTTTTAATAGCTACAATAAACACAGAATGGATTTTTACCCAGGAATCTCCAGAAGAAACCAGCCCTGTTGATACTTTGCTTTAACTCAGTCAAACTGATTTCAGACTCTTCACTCCCAGAACTGTCCAAAGTAAATGTGTGTTTTAAGCCACCAATTTGTGGTAACTTGTTAGTGCCGCCACAGGAAATGAATGCTGCTCCATAAAAAATCAACTTGATTTCTTAAATGTGATGGTTAACTATAAAGACTTTTTAGAAGACAATATAGAAGAAGTCTTTTTTAGCTTGGTGCAGAGAAAGGGATTTTAAATAATACAAAGTGTGCAAACTGTAAGTATGAAATTGAATTTCAATTAAAGTAAGGACCTTTGTTCACCAAAATCACTGTAACAGGAGTGAAAAAATAAAACACAAACTGGGAGAAGATATTTGCTATACATATAAAAGCAAAGAGTTAGTGTTAGAATATATCAAAACTATTATAAATCAATGAGACAAACACAACATAATAGAAAAATGGGCAAAGGGCAAACAGAAATTTCATAGGAAATAAAACACACATGGCCATTCAATATAGGATGCTATTTTCTATAACATAATGAAATTCATAATTGCAGAAATACTAATCAAAACCACAGTGAGATTTCATTTCACACCTACCAGAGGGGAAAAACTTAAAAACTGATCAATACTAAGAGCAGTTAAGGTTACTGAATAAAGATATGCACACTTACATCCTGCAGGTGGGAAAGCAAATTGGTACAAGCCCTTTGGAGAAGTCTGATTGTCCAGTAAACCTGAGTATGTGCATCCTGTGTGTTCTAGAGATGCCTCTCCCAGGGATATATCCTAGAAAAGCTTGGCATTATGTACCAGGACATGTGTTCAAGAATGTTCACAAGAGCATTATTATTATTATTATTATTATTTTGGTACCGGGGATCAAACTCGGGACCTTGTACTTGAGGGGCAGGCGGTAGCACTACTGAGGTAAATCCCCTCCCCAACAGCATTATTATTATTATTTTTTTTGGTACCAGGGATTGAACTCGGGTCCTTGCACTTGTGAGGCAGGCGGTGGAACCACTGAGCTAAATCCCCGGCCCAAGAGCATTATTTTTAATAGCATAACAGCATTAAACTAGAAGCAGCACGATTCCATCAGGAGTGGAATTTTGTACATTGTAGCAATAGAATATTTAAAAAAAAAACCATAGCCACACACATGCCACAAGCAAATCTCAGAAAGATGAGTGTAATATTTATATAAAGTTTTAAACATGCAAAAATAAAAGTTATAGTTATGATGCATATACACATGTGGCTATAAAGACAATATAAAGAAAATAAAGAAAACGATTCACTGACAAAATTTAAAATGGATTTTCATCTCTAAACAGAGGAAAGAAGAATACAGATGAACCTTTAAAAATGCTGGGAGGGCTGGGGATTTAGCTCAGTGGTTCCTCTGCCTGCCCTGCAAGCCCAAGGACCCGAGTTTGATCCCCAGTACCAAAAAAAAAAAAAAAAAAAAAAAACCGGGAATTCCTATTTCTTATGGTGGGTGGTGGGCTTATGTTTGCATATATTTCTGTTATTCTTTACATCTTATCTATATATTTATAATTTAAATATGAAGTAAACCCCCACAGGCTAATGTAGGGTTGAGGGCTTGATTCCCCAATGCAGCAATGTTCAGAGGTGGGGCCTAGAAAGGTGGCTGGATCATGAGGTTGCTAACCTTGTCATGGATTATTCACTGATGAGTTTGTAGCTGAATGGGATACTGGAAGGTGGGGCCCAACTGGAGGAAGTAGGTCACACAGGTGTGCCTTGGAAGGGTATATCTTGTCCTTGACCCCTTCCTCTCTGGTTCTCTTCTTGCTCTCTCTGCTTCCTGACTGCCCTCAGGTGAGCAGCTTCCCTGTGTCATGTTAGGTCACCATAATGGTCTGACTTACCACAAGCCCAGAAACAATGGAGCCTGCCTACCTTGGACTGACAGACACCTCTGAAATCAAGAGTCAAATCAAAACTTTTTTCTTTAAATTGGTTTTCTCAGGTATTTTGCCACAGTGAAGAAAAGCTAGCTAACGCTACATTATAAATACAGATATTCCTCTTTAACGATGAGTTCTGTTCTTGCTACTAGGTTGTTAAATGAATTGATTGCTAAATGAGGAATTGTATACAGTATGTACATTACAACATTTAGAACGAAGAAATGGTCAAAGGAAACTCCAATTTGGGGACTTTGCTTTTATTTTCATAACTCTTACATGCAGTACTGTAATGTGTAACAGAACATAAAACTATAGTACTGCATTATACAGCCAGCAAAACTATGGTACTGTATAAACAAGATGTACTATACAAAAAAAGACATTGAGGCTCTATCAATGAGATGCACAGATCTGTACAAAAAAGAAAAGATGGGTTGTAAGTCCAAGCAGGGAGTCATAAGTTCGGATAGTCATTAAACAGGAAGGTCTTTAAACAAGGAATATCTGTATTATTTTGTGTCATTTCAATATAAATTAAGAAACAAAAATTTGCTCAGATGTTAACTAAAGCACTTCATTGTGTGTTTGTGTTGCACAAAATTGTTTAATACGTATTTCTTGGAACTCCATTTGCCACTAACAAAATTTTCAGATTTAATATTAACATGACATAAATTGTTTGACCTAAATTCATTGTCTAAGTGAAAACAATCTCATAATACATATGTACATATAAGCGAGCAAAAATATGTTTCCTTGAGTTTTAATGATAAAACGTAGTGTGTTCTACAGTCCAATTTTGGCTGTTTGAGAAGATGGATTTGTCTCCTGCTTTCCTTGTTTAAAACCTGGTGTGCACTGTCAATTCATTTTCCCTGACAGCTTAGTCCTTCATGGGTCTCAGACTTTGCTTCTATCAGGTACCTAGGACAACCACCAACTAAGGACCAATTTAAATAGCATTTTTAGAGTAGTATTTTATTTATATTAATTATATTCACAGCAGTGTAGAAAGAAAATGTAATTTGTATCCAATATTGTCTAGCATTTGAACTTACTACAAATTAGTCTATTAGTAAACTTACACATGATGTATGTGTTTAAAATGTTTTGCCTTCTGCAGAAATATTTGATGAGTTCTTATATAAATGTTTCTAAATGTCTTAGGAAAATGGGGGTAGAGTTTTTGGATGGGCTGGAACGTGATGACTGTTTCTCCCAGTTATAATAATGGAATACAGGTTATGCCATTTCACAGAAACCTTGTCTTTATGGGGAGGGATGGTTCAGGACAGGGGACAGGATGTGTCCCAACAGGGAACTCAAATCTTGGATGCAGCATCACTGCAGGCAACTCAACTAAATTTTCAAGGCTTAAGCTTCCTCATTTAAAAAATAAATACAGTATCCAGCCTACCTTACCTAGTTACCAAGAGGCTCAAATGAGATTAATATGTGAAAGTCTTTGTTTTCATATATATGTACATAAAATTACTATGTAAATTTGATTTATGACAGAGCATTATGTTGAATATCAGTCAGGGAAGATGAACTATGAGTATAAAGCATTAACACAACTGGGAATCCGTGTGAGAGATGTGATAGGCTGAATAACGGCCTCTGAAGGTATCCATACCCTAATTCCTAGATCTATAAACATTACTGTATATGACAAAAGGTGAACCATATCAAAAAATGTGATTAAGGTAGGAAGTTTTAGGTGGGGAGATTATCCTAGATTGTCTTGATTACTATAGTTTAAACATTGTCTTGAAATCAGATGGTAGTAATTCTCTAAGTTTATGTTTCTTTTCCAAACTTGTTTTAGCTAATCTGGATTCTCTGCCAAAAAATTCCATAGGAATTTTAGAAGCAGCTTGTCAATTTCTATTTTTAAAAAGCAGCTGAGATTTTAATTTTGATTGCATTAAATCTGTAGATGAATAAGGGGAAAATGACATTTTAACAATATTGAATTTACCAACTTATGCCAACATATAGTTTTCCATTTGTTTGAGTTTTCAATGTCTCTCATCAATGTTTCATAGTTTTCAGTATGCAGGTTCTGCACACCTTTTGTCAGATTATCTGTAAGTACTTCATATTGCTTAAGGCTGTTGTGATACTGTTTTTTAAAATTTCAATTTCCCATTGTTTATTTTAGAATATAGAAATACAATTGATTTTCATCTATTTGAATATATGGGTCTAGTTTTAATCTTTGGCAGATTGAAATCCAGTTTTTCCAACACCATTTATTAAACAGGCTATCTTTCCTCCAATGACGGTGGTTGGCTCCTTTGTCAAAGATGAGCTGGCTGAGTATGTCTGGAGTTGTTTTGTGTCTTCTCATCTGTTCCATTGATCCTCAGGTCTATTTCTTTGCCAGTACCATGCTAATTTTATCACAGTAGCTTTGTAGTATAGTTTCACATTGCAGATTGTGATACCCCCTGGACATCTTTAAGAGGTCTCACCACTATATATATATATGGTTTCGTTGAGACAAGGTTTCACTCTGTAGTTCAGACTGCCCTTGAACTTACTATGTAGCTCAGGCTTGCCTTGAACTTGCAGTGATCCTCCTGCCTCAGCCTCCCAAGTGCTGGGATTACAGGCATGTGCTACACATCCAGCCAACCATAATATATATTATGTACATGTATGAATTTATGTGCTACTTCATAATGATTCAGGCTCCAAGTAATACTTAAAAAGTGATATTACAATTATGTGAAGTATTCTATTATTTAAATGTAAAAAGCTGTGAGGGAGAAGTATGCCTACATATATTTGCTTCACTTCTTATGCCATATATATATATATATACATATATATGAAACAAAACAAACTAAAAGAAAGGAAAGAACATTTCTTTCTGCCTAAGAAGTATTTCTTAGTGACCTAAGACCAGTAAGTTTTACCAGCTCACTGAAGATAATAGTAAGGAATCATCACCAGCTCTTGAAAAGACACACAGAATTGCATGGAATTTACGGAAAAGATAATATGGAATTACTATGTAAACAAAGCCCTTTCCTTGGTAATCCTATCTTTTAATAAACCACTAACAAAATAAAGAAAAATGTCATGCAGATGGAAAATTATACTATTCAGTTGAACCAGGATGTGAATTTTGTGGCAGCATTCAGAATTGCAAACAAAACAATAGCTGAATACAACCAGTTGTTGCAATGTTTGGGAACCTCCTGGAGAGCAGCCAACCCCTTGGAGTATGGCCAAGTACAAATGATGTCCCCAGGGAGCTGTAGTTGGGAGGGAGGTCCCACCACCTATGGCATGAGAGCTGCTGGTGCATTTCCAGCCTCTGTCTAAATGCTGATGGAGCAACATTTCTTTCACATTCACTAAGAAGTCTGGTGTAGAAGATGCTGTTCTGAAGTGTGGGTATAAATTTATGTTAGTCCAGAATCTCCTAGTCCATTTTGCATTCTTCCTGGGTTATCTGGAGAACCACACATTCATGCTCAAGGAAGAGATCAGAACAAACTAGGATTCATTCACCCATTTGTTCATTTTTTAGTTATCTCATTTTAATCAATATTTATTGTATAGCTTCATTTTCTTCATGCTAGCAACAGAAGACACAGATTATGATTTCCAACATTAAGAATTTCAAAAATAAGCAAAATTATACTATTTTGCTTAGTAATGACTACATATGTAGTAAAATTATATATGACAGTAAGAAAATGGGGTTCATGAAAGTCAAGGTTATGGTTATATCCAGGGAAGGTGAGAGAAACATTGTCAGAATGGACATACACCTGGGGAAGTGGGCGGGGGCACACAGTATGGGTCAGGCAGTCCTTTTTTCTGCACATTCTTAGGCTGCCTGATTCTTTCTATAGATGAAGGCAATTGCACAGATATGGACTGAAAACCGGGTAGGGGATGTGGGAGAGTGGAAGTTTTGCAATTGAAAGGACTTCAGTGATTGTGCCCTCTTATTACTCATTCTCTAGGTTTAAAGTAATCAAAGCAGCCATATTTGGGAACCGATGAATACCAAAGAGCCAAGTAGCACAGGCTACTTTCAAAATTAAACACAAGTTCTCACTTCAGTCTCTCCCAACCCAGAGGGAGGGGCTTCCGGGCCACCATTACACTGCTCCCAGCCCAGAGGAAGGAGCTTCTGAGCCACCATTCCACCACTCCCAGCCCAGGGAAAGGGGTTTCTGGGCTGCCATTCCACCACTCCCAGCACAGAGGAGGTGAGCTGTGTGGGCACAAAAAGCACTCCCCACATTGAAGTGAGAAGACACATAAACAAGTCTCAAAACCAGACTTCCAGATCACTTACAGAAACCTCAAAGAGAAAGGAGATGGAACACTCTGATACTCAGCCACCTGCACTCCCTGAATTGGCAATAAAAGAGGATCTGGAAAAAATGAAATCAGAAATAATTTCTCAGATAACAGCAGAGATTGTGCCCATAGTGCAAGACATGATTAATAAATTT
>NW_004624746.1:13279482-13301358 GCF_000247695.1 Heterocephalus glaber
AAGGGGGAAAAATAAGACCCAAGAGAGATTATGTAAAGGTGTAAATTTCCAATGATGAATGTCATTATATTGTATACCTAAAATTTACCAATAAAATAAAAATTTTAAAAAATAAATAAAAGATAAAAAATCTCCACACGTTCTCATTCTTACATTTGAATGAACAACCATGTATTGGAAGACATTGGAAGGCACTTCATGAATGCGTGGAGGATGAACATAACCGATACTGCAGGTAATTTACTAAGATATTCTTTTAAATAGAGGAGAGTGCAAATTATTATCTTCAGATCAATGAAAAGAAATCGTACCTATAAAAGAATAATTAGCTATATAAGGGGACAGAAAACAAAGTATGATGGCCGAAATAAAGGATGTCTTAGAAAATTGTCAGAACAAGAATTGAGCCCAGTTTCTTGTAAAGCAATAGGCAAATTCTAATGTTTAGCATTTCACCCTACTTCATCTAATTGCAAAATAGAGAAAAAGATAAACCAAAAGTACTCTGTTTTTGAGTAATGCTCATACCTTTGCAAGAAACCACCAAAATGCAAGATGCCCTGAAACCATTGTGGCAAAATACTTTCTTGAACCTGTGCAAGACAGGCCTCTCAACTTCAAAGGGAAAAATATTAGGTTGCAGAGTAATTAGAAGCTGTTGCTGCCTATATAAAAGGAAAAACTTGCAGTATGAGTAAGCAAATAGGAGTAATGTACCAAATGGATTTAAACTTTAGGAGGTGGCCTTGTACTTCTGCAAGGATTCCTCCCAAGAGCTGGCTACAAGTCTGCTGGAAGCTGAGGAGCGTTGTGCCTGGACAGAGCACTCTGCCCTCGGGGGATATCCTGACCATTAACCAGGAGTAGTTCTCTGATTTAATAATTTTGAATTATACTTACCGTCATTTGCTAGTAGTAGCATTTGGGATCAGGATCTTGCTTTTTTGATGTTAGATCTTTCAGATTTTACACTGAATTAGAAGTTTTTCAAAGTAATAAAATGAAAAATAAATGGAGTAAAGACCATCAAAGAAGTAATAAAATAGAATTTCTCAGAGCTGCAAGGACACATGACTCATCAGACTCAAATGGCCCATAGGAAACCGAGGAGAATGAATAAGAAAAGCCCATTCCTGAACAAAGCTCCATCATATTTCAGACCCAAGCACCTAAACAACAACAACAACAAAAATACTATAACATTCTAGAGAGAAATGGCAGGGCATCTATAAAATAATGACAATTAGATGATATTCATACCCTGGAATTCTTATAATATGTTGGGCATGTCTTCAATGTTTTCAGGAGAAATGATTTTGTACCTAGGGTCCTATAGTTTAGCTGAACTACCAAGCAAGTATGAGGGCAGATGAAGACATTTCAGGCATTCCCAGATCAAAGTTCCCACCTCCACACACCCTTTCTGAGGAAGCTTTTTGAGGAGCGTGACAGTGAAAGATGTGAAGGAATACACACACAAATATGTATTTAAAAATTCTCAAATGAGAAGTATTTGGGAGGTGATGGATCTGAATTAGAATAAGAAGCTGGTAGGATCTAAGAAAAATGTCTTCAAAGAGAAGAAGCGAGTAAACTCTAAATTAGGTTGGAGAGGAAAAATAAGGAATTAGAAACCACAGAGGAAGAAACCCAAAAGTTGCACCCATTAGTGAAGTTTCTCGAGTCAAATAACATGAGCCATAATTATAAAGTGACTCATGGGTTGTAAAGAAAGAACTCACTTGACATGGACCTTAGAGATATTCTTTGAGTGAGTAAGGGTCAACACAATGGACCAATAGAGGATAACATGTAATCCCAGAACATTTGGGCCTTTAGTGAATGAAAGCTATGTAGAATACATAGAAGACTTAACTATGGTTATCAATAAAGATATTGCAAAAGTGGGACAAATTACAGAACTCTGAAGGAGAAGGGTAGTGGATTGGTGCTGGGTAGGTTAGGGATGCCAACAGCCTTACAAGTCAAGAGACATGGTAACGTTGAGGGAACAAAAATTTTAGGTTTCATTCTATAAATAATATTTCAGCCAATAAATAAAACTCATAAATAATATAATAAAATAATTCAATTACTATGGGCCAACATGGGGGGAATAGAGTTGCCTGCACAGAGGCATGAGGGAACTTTAGGGGGTGATGGAGATTTTTTTTATCCATCTTAATTTTGCTGGTGGTTACATGACTATTCAAGTTTGTCAAAATTACCAGAACTGTACCCCAAGAAAGGGCAAATTTCACTGCATGTAAATCATCACTCAATAAGCCCAGGAAGGGGAAGAGAAGACAGAAGGCACACTAAATCCTCAGCTTTCATATTGGGGGTTAAAAGGAAATGTGAGAAGTTAATAAATCAATGAGTAGCAAGATAAGCATACAGATATCAAGGGAAATTACTAAATAGCTAAAAGTTTCATCTTGGAAGTAGTACTGGAGAAACAGACTACTATTTAGCTTTATAATTTTACTATCTATGTATTTTATTTATCAATTGGCAGCAATATTTTCCAAATTCTGGAACATTTTAAAAACACACAAGATTTTCCAGGAAGGACAAGGAACTTCCTTATATGTTTTGCCCAAAATGTCTTTTGTAGAAAAGGATCCAATCCAGGATCACTCAGTTCCTACTCTCTTGAGCCTCCTTCAGTCTGGAACAGTTCTTCCATCCATTTTTGACTTTCATGATCTCAGTATTTGTGACGATTATAGGCCTGTCCTTTCATTTTGATCTTTAATTTGGTTTGCCTGATGTTTCCTTTTGATTAGTCCCAGTTTGGTAGTTTGGCCCTAATATGATTGACAGTGTGCTGTATTCTCACTGTATCCTACTGAGGTGGTTCAAGAGGTTGATTTGGCCTGTTGCTTACTAAGATAACAGGCACTAGGCTTCTTCATTTCAAAGTGAGACTTCTCCACTTTATAAGTGATAAATATTTTGAGGGAAGATATTTTAAGACAACACAATATCCTTTCCCACACCCCACTTTCATTCATTACTTTATGATCCACTAATGCTTTTTACCTGAATTGGTTATTACTGTGATGATTGTCAAGTGATACATGCTAATTAAGTGGGTTCATGGATTCCTATTTATCCTATGGAGTATAATTTATTAGTAGCATAACTTATTTTGGTTCTCAACTTGTTCTGAATTTAGTCAGTGGGAGTCCCTCAGCTGGCTTCTGTGTCATTTTAACATGTCCCCATTTCTCTTTAAGTACTTCCTTACTTTCTGGGATAAAAGGAAGACTCATAGTTCTTTCCCTGCCTCAGTCCTAGAATCATCCAGTTCCTTTTAATGAAGAGTAGTAGTTTGAAACCAAGCTTTGGCTGGCTGGTTTGCTCCTTGATGTTAGGGTCTCAAATCTTTCAGCCCTTTTGGTGGACATAGCAAAGAAATGAATTTATGTATGTACATATGAATGCATTTACACATATATTTTTCTGTATCTATGTAAACATATTAACAACTATGAGTTTATATTGATAATTCTAATTCCATCTCAGTATTAAAGCTTTATTCTCAGCCATCCTCCTTTCCATATTTGTTTCTTCCTCCTTCAGGAGTGGAAAATATCATCTTCCACCATCCTCAATATATTTACTTTTCTGCTTAATTCTTCTGAATGTGTCCAATTTTCTGATTCCATTAGACTGCTACCCTATTTGTATACCTTCCTTATGACTTTTAATCTCTATCAGACAGACTGCTTTCCCAACCCACTTAACATGCATTATTTTGATAAAATCTTAAAAAAAAATTAGTAGCCAGGTACTAGGAAACAAACAAAAAATACCATTGTGAGTTTGGTCACAGTAATCATCTTACTGCTCTAAGCACCAAGGGGAAATCCAGATCCATAGTTTCCCTATTCTCCTCTTCTACCACCACAATTTTAAGGTATTTTAAAGTTTGATCTGTCTAGAAGGAAGTGAGATATTCATAGCTTGAATCCTACATCCCTTTCTTGAGACTGTACAATGCCACGTATTGAACACACACACACACACACACACACACACACACACACACACACAACCACTTTATGCTCTTGGGCCTGACAGCCTGAGTTTATCACACAGAAGTCTGTACCTGAAATGTCACAGTAAATGGTCTGATGGTAGATCCTGGCCTCTACAGGGTTAAAGTACACAGTGATTTCAGCTGATGAGTTGGGCCAAACATCACCTTCCTGAAAAACATGAATCATTAAAAAACAATATGATGAAAGGAACCCACTGCTTTTAAATGATGCTGTTATAAAATGATGTTGTTCAATGATATTGCTATATTCCATGAACATCTTCCTGAAAATTGTTTATATTTAAGGAGTACATACATGATGTTTTGATATACATATGGGTAGTGAAATGATTACTATAGTCGAATGAACATATCCATCTCCTCGCAGTTACCTTTCTGTGTGTATGGTGAACACTCAAGTCTACTTGCTTGCCAAATTCCCACTGCTAATAATTAGGTGTGTAGAACCTTAAAACTCCAGATTTGTACCCATGTCCAATATCTTCCCATTCTTCCCATCCCCTGACTTCTGCTAGCCACCATTCTACTCCTGTTTTGATCAGTTCTGTTTTCTGGATTCCATAGATGAGTGAGATTATGCAATATGCTATTTGTCTGCATCTTGTTTTATGTAATGTCCTTTAGGTTCATCCATGTTGTTGTAAATGTCATTAAACGTCACAAATGACATTTATTAATTTATGACAAATGTCATACATTTTCTTTTTTAATGCTGAATAATATTCCATTGTATGTACATATCACAATTTCTTCATCCATTCATCTGTTCATGGACATTTAGGCTGGTTCCATAGCTTAATTATTTAAATAATACTACAATGAACGTGAAAGTGAATATATCTCTTTGAAATGCTGATTTTATTTCCTTTGGGTATATACCCAAAAGACGGATTGCTGGATCAGAGAGTAGCTCTGTTTTTAATATTTTGAGGAACCTCTATACTATTTTTCATAATGGATGTACCAATTTACATTCCTATCAACAGCATACAAGGGTTCAATTCCAAGAAATCTGAGGGAAAAATATTTATAACAAATACAAAAAAGCACTATTTTACCAAGCAGATAGTAAACTTATACTGCTTGCTAACTTATAAAGTAGTACAAGTTTGGTATAAGCTTCAAAGATAATTTCAGTGAATTTATGAATATTTAATGAGCTACTAAAGGAAACTAGGATGAACAAGGCATTTTAAAAATGTATTCAGCAAACATTTGCTATATATGTGCCGAGCCCCAGGAATTCAGAGAAAGAAAAGCAGGTGGGCCGAGATTACAGGGAGCTCATACATTACCATGATGATAAATATGAATGTAAATATTTTATAATATATCTGACAGGTGCTGTGCCAATAAAGTCCACAGGGACCACAGGGAGAGAAGTATCTCACTTCCTTGGTGGAGGTACTGCCTTTCTAACTTCTGAGGTGACAGCAAAAGGAAAGAAACATTCTTATTCATGGAAAGCAGCAATGGGCCAAGGCAGAATAATAGCCAGATCAAACCCTGCTTCTGACCCAGTGTGATATTTTTCACTTCAATTTAAACCACTCAAAAGTGATAAAGAAGGCAAGTTTTGATACTGTAACATGACAGATCACATACCAGAATTTTCCTGTTAGGTAGAGTTTGATAAAAACTTCTGTACTAACCACATAACCTGGGGCCTCTTCATTAACTTCTCAGAGCTGCAGAAGGAGACGCTAATGGTACCTACTTCTAAGGGTTTCCCAAGGGCTGATAAAGTCATCTAGCCAAATGCTTTGCCTCATGTTTGGTGCAATGTAAAAGCTCCCTACATAACTGTTTGCTATGATCTATGTTGTTTTTATGTCACTTAGAAGGACTCAGTATTTAAGGGGTGTGTGTGTGTTTTCTATGGTTTTGTAAATATGGCCATAAGAGCATAAACAATAAACACATCCAAAAATCCATAAACAGTCCAAACAACTCAAAAGAAAACCAAGACAAGTTGCTAAATAATTAGGTTCAGTTTTAGACAGACTCTAATGCATACTCTATGCAGTCTGGAATGGTTTAAAGGCAGACATCAGACAAGAGGAGGAAACACAAAATTAGAGGTAATTTGGGTTTATCTATGATAAAACCAGTCTGATCAGTGTACTTCTCAGATAGCATCCTTCTTGACTTCAGATTGAGGGAGGACACAGAGGGTTCAAAAGTAGCAGCAAGGCCTACGAAGGTCATGCAGATCCTGTGGGCTCTCACATCCCAAGATCGGTCTCCAAGAATGAAGGCTCCATGAGCGTAGGTGCTGCTGTATCTCTAGCACTTATACCCGAGGTGGTGCTCAGTGGGTGCCCCTTTAATATTTGTTGAGTTGGCTGTATCTACTCATTTCATACACCATGTAGCTATTATTAAATACCTATTCATCTTTGCAACCTAGTTCTGCCATTTTATTTTCATCTGGAACCCTCAAAGTCATAAAGTTTTACAGCCAAAAGAGACCTCTGAGATCATGTAAGGATAGAGGAGTCCTAAGCACTCTCATGTACTTAGGATTTCATGTAGCCCTTTTTCAAACTTGGGAACAAATTTCTGCTCCCTTGTGATAAATAGCTACTACTTGACCCTTTTGACTGTCGAGGTTTTAATGATATGAAGTGTTAGGAGCACTTATGGCTAAAAGAGGCAGAGGGGCCAGGAAGATGAGGTGGCTCATCCAATCACATCTTTAGCCAACCAAGGCATGTGAGTGGGTATTCCATCTCCAAACCATTGAAGAGCTGGGCTTCTTTGTAGTCAGCAAGACAAAGAAAAGCCTGGTGAGTCTAAACTGCTCGCTGTAGGTATAGAGTGGATGTAGCTAACCTGCTTCTACCCAAAGCAACTGACCAAAGGACCAAGGCCATCTTGAATCCTGAGAGAGCCCATGCTAGTAAGGTCTCATCAGAGTAGCAGGAAGCATCCTCCAAAAGGATACAGTAGAAATCAGGTAAGCTCAGTATGTTCAAGCAAGTCAAGAGTTTTAAGATTTGGGGCGGGCCAGATGTCTTTCAATGCATTATCCGAGCAAGGGAATCCAGGGACTATGCACTTGCTTCAGTTCTATCTGAGAAGCACTCGCGAACACAGCATCACTAAAGCAGTCTGCTCAGAAGAACTGGGAGGTTGGGAAACAAGACCTATTCCAGAGAGGAAACCAGACTCTCCCTAGAGGAGGAGCTTTGGGGTTCACTTGGGATCTGCAAGGATCATGGGATGCAGGAGCTGCCTGGGAATCAAGAAGTCCTCTTACTTCGTATGGTAAGGCCAGTGCCACGAAACTGGAACCCACAGGCCTCAGGCTGAATGAGTGTAACCCAGGTCAGTACTTTCTTATCCAGGGCTGCAGCTGTTTCATTGTACCAGTGACATCCACTAGTAACTTGCAGCATTTTCTGATCACAGGAGGTAATTCAAGGACAAATGTTATTCTAAAGCCCTCCGGTGGCTTGGAGCAAGTAAAGCGAATCAGGAGGGCTGTGTGTATCTGTAAAAACAGAAGCGTGGTCACTGTTTCTCCTCTCAGGGGAGAGGAGAATGTCAATGTTAGGTCATTTGAAGGAGTCAGGAACATGTAGGATACTTGTGCTTTTCAGTTGGGATTCAAATAAAAGTTAAAGAACTTCTTTATATCAAAAACTAAAAAAAAATACCATTTTCTGACAAATGAGAGAGGAAAGGTTAGAAACAGACAAGAAGCCTAAAATGACCCCACTTTCACTCATATGTCTTTGGAACATTTCACATTACTTCTCTAACCCTGCTGAAATGTCATTTATGTCTCTGAAAAATTTTCTTTTTTATTACTCAGTTCTAAAGTTTCAGAAAATCAGAACATTCAACATTTACCCTACCGGCTCCACATCAATATCTCTTCTTCCTCGCCCTGTGAAGCCTGCCTCATCTCTCAGAATCTCTCAGAATCCCCATGTTCTCCTTTCCTTCCCCACAGGACTCCTCTCCCATGGCTGCCATTTTCCTGCTCCACACGAGAGCCTGAGGACATACGATTTTGTCTGTCACTATCACCTGGATGTCAAAAATAATTGTCAGACTGGCCTTCAGTTATAGTGTAATTATCTTCCTTCTTGGCCTTAATGTTTTGTTTCTCTTTCAGACCCATAATGAGGAAAGGAATTGTATTTCATGTATCAATCAAATGACCTGCTAGAAGCAATCAACTTTGAAAGTTTAGACTTAAAGCCAGTTCCTATATATTACGTTTTTGTCCAAATATTAAATATCTCTTCACTGGGAACTTCATGTTTCCTTCTGAACAAGAACTTGATGGCCACAGTAGACTTTCTGAAAGCCATCTATAAACATACATCCATTGGCTTATGATAAATGAAAAATACAATCATGAGAAAAAGTAACCCTTAAAAGTGATTACCTTTTAAAAAAACTATACTGGCAATGGTCACAGGAGCTTTAAAAAAATCCCTCAAAACTTCTTAAATAAAAAGAGAAATTCTTTTTAAAAATCACCTTTCTTTCCCCTCTGTCTTACCCAATTCCTTCATTTCCTTCTCTTCCTCCCTTCTTCTCTCCCTCCCCTCTCCTCTTTTCTTCCTTGAAGAATTCTTTCTCAAAAAGTTTGCCAAACCCAAAGTGCAAGAACAGAGTTACATATTTGTTTAATTGACTTGGTTTATTTGGAAATCAATATGACTCAAAGTTTATGACTCACTTCCTACATTTATCAGATAAAATAGTTTCATTTTAATTTCCAACCTACATTTGTAAGAGTGATCCAAATATTTTTCACACCCCAATGTTATACTTTCCAACCATACTCTACCAAGAGACTAGTGTGTTTGACTTCAAATCATAATTTTGCAAGCATTTACTGAGAGCTCATGTTCTTATCATGGTGGTAAGTGCTTATTTACATTATCAAATTCAATCTTCACAGCCTTTGTGAAGTAGTAGTATCTCCATTTTAAAGATGAGAAAATTGAGGCAAAAAGTTAAATCTTTTACCAAAACCAAATGAATAGTTAGTGGCAGAACGAAGATTCTATCATAATTTTCCAGCTAACTTTCCCTACCCTCACTACACTTATAACAATAGATCAGGCCTTTCTTTTTCCACAACCTCATAAAAAAAGGCCAGAAGAAATTTAGAATCACTACAACTGATATTCAGGCTTAAATGAAATAGGACGACCTGACATTCCTGGCTAGAGAATACAGTGGGATACCCTGGGTACTCGTGTTCTGGTACCTCTGGAAGGTGACTCTCACAAGAGCTTCTTTTGGACAACACAGTTGACACAAATATATCATAGCTCCTGAGAAAACATTAGTGGGTCTTTATCAAGCTGTCCTAGTTGGGTGAAGGTCAGGATCCAAGCAGTCAGAACAGGGTAGGGAAACAATGGTGTCCAGAATAGCTCTACTATGTGATAAATTCCACCATGTTTCACCCAAATGGAAATGTTCTTGACTACAGAAACCAAAGTTTTGGTTATCTCATTTCCCTTAAAGTACTGGAGAAATATCCACATAGAGTTTTTCTTGGGAAGTAAAAGCATGTTCTCAAAGTCATATTTTTATCAATGAATGACAATGACAAGAAGAACCACTGATATGCTATAATCAGGTCCACAATAGCTCCAGATCAGTAAGAGAAACCATGCCTCTATATACTGTCACTTGGGGCAAATACCAGTTGTCTAATAGGGAAATAGGAAAATAAATGAAAGCCTAAAAATATAAGAGGAAAGATCATATTGATACATGATACACAGAGAGATTTTTCTACTCCATTGTTTGTGTTGGGACAAGAAAATGTGATCAAGTAAAGATATGATTCTCAAAATAATGACCATAAATGTTTCTAAGAGAGGGCTTTAAGATTTGGCCATCTGCCAGAGGAGGTTTCCCAAAAGGCATATTCTATCTTGATTTTGCCTCCAACCTAAATTCAGCGAAAGCTCCAGTGAGACTCTAGAGAGTAGAGGCAGACATGTGATGTTCTCCCTTTGCCCTGGGAAAGAGAACTGTATTTTTCCAGTGAGGAAGGGTGTTACTTGTTTAATGAGCCCTGAGGAGCTTTGCTGTTTCTAAGCCTTCTCTAGGCCTCACTCACCTACACTACTTCCAATGCAATGGTAACTATTCCAGCATAACTGCAGAAATGTGGCTGAGCACAAAGACATGAAAGGACAATCCTAATGAACAGAGGCGGAAGGCTGGGAAAACTGCTCCGACTGAGAAGCTACGACTTGTCAAGGACAGCTTGGTCTCGGCAGATCCTTGTCCTCCTTTCTCTTACCTGGTGTCCATTTCCAAGGAGTCAGCGCCCACATGTCTGCAATATGACCCATGGCTAGTGGTACGATTCGGGGAAGGGCTTTGCAGTAAAAAGCTTGGTCTTTCTTCTATGGTAGCTATCTAAGCTTCCACCCAACCTGCTTCTGCTGAGCTCATATGCTATGCCAATTCGGGGGAAAATCAAGTAAACTAAATTTGAGCTGTGCTTTCAATGTCTGAAATGCTAGACCAGCATGTTTCCTGCAGTCTTAAATGACAACAAAGTATGGTTTACTATTACTTACAAGGTAATAAAGAAATTATCAAATTTCTCTCCCTATTTAATCCATAGCTAAATGAAGCTTCAGCTTTCCTAGGGAAACTGGATGAAGTTGTCTTTGATGGAGGAGACACTTGCTAAGAGAAGCTGAAATATTTTCCCTGCTCACTGATGTTAGCCAATCAGCTAGGGGCCAATTTGGGCAAATACCTTTACATTTTCAGAACTTTCTTTTTGAGAAAATATCAAGTATTCAATATTGGGAAAATTGTTGCATCTTCAAAGTGTGATCCGAGCCAGCAGCACGAGTTCAGAGACAAGGCCAGCACATCTGTGCTACGATTTCTCAGAGGACTCCTAGATGCTCATGGAAGGCAAAAGCTTAATTCTCTCTTTTTGCCCCATGATATTCTTTTGCCTCTCAATTTTCAGACCTGTGTTTTTGTCTTTGAATCTCTCTCTTTCAGAGTACCCAAGAGATCTGAGCAGAGGAAATAACAGAATGAGACTGTCAAAATTCTGTACAGCCAGGGTCCATCTAGTACAATACAATATTATATTTCTGAAAGTAGTCAATTGCACTTGCTTTTCTGGAAGGCACAAAACATGCATAATAGACTTAATTGTGCAATTCCTTTCCAAAGAGGAAAAAAGATGTGTATGGAAGCAGGTGGCTTGACAAATGATCAGTATTCTACAAAACTCAGTGCTTTTCCTAGGTAAGGAATAAATGGAAAAATTTAGGCTAATGACAATAATACTCTAAGATATGAAAAGTATTGGCATTTGAGAAATGATGTAAATAGCAGTAACACACCGCATGCTCATGATTGCTAATGATTAACAATTCTGGTTACTTTTAGAATACCAATAAATTACCAAGTAAAGCTAAAAAGAATTTCCTTCCAGCCTTCTATCCTATGGTCACTGAGATTTCTTGCCTCCTTCTGTTCTTCACCAATGAACACTTCTGGGGGCTCTCAAAAGATGAACTCCCACCTCAGTGTCTGTACAGCAGCTGCCAGCTTCCCTCTGTTCAAATCACAAGAAAGTGAAGGAAACAAGCAGGCCTGGAACTCTGTGGCCACATCAGTACTCAAGATGCCTAAGTCTAACTCCTTATGATTGGAGCAACAGATCCATTGGCCCCATGAATGGCCATATTCCATGATAAGCATGAATGTGATGGGCAGAGTTTGCTAAGCCAGTGGAAGTAACCTGCACCCAAGTGATGAATGGGTGGTAGAACAGAATAAGAATTTGTATTTCTAGACTTTTGGGTCTGTTGTTCCTATAGCATTGAGCCAACCTATTTCTCACATGATAATATCAATAAAATGGGATTGAAATGCAAACCCATCACCATCTCCAGGCAATTTAAGAACGGGATTGATCTCTTGATTTTGAATCTCTTTGCTTTAAATTGAAAGAGCCTCTAAAATAAGAACAATGTTCCCATGAAATACTCAATATGCAGAGGATACAACAGGGGTTAAACTAACTTTCTGTTCTAGCTGGTGTATTTGAAGAATGAAACTATATAGATGTATAGTTTCTTTTCAGGCACTGAAGTACTTTGGCTTCTATTTTTAAGTTTACCTCATTTGAAGACATTGTCCTTCCTCATAGACACAGGCTAGAGCCCTTAGAAAGCAAGATGTTCTCTGAACCTCTGCATCCATTTTTTTGAGTAGTTTATCATTAGCGATTGACTATCAAATCATTTGGTGACATTGCATGCTTCCAATCTTCTCTGCTTCTACTGTGTACTTGACTTACAGCAAGAAGCTGATTAAAAAGAATCAAATCCTATGAAAAACTAATCGCTGATGAGGGCTCAAATGTCCGAAATTAAGTAGTGTCCATTTGGGATACACGACCTGATACATGAGCAACACTCCGAAGAAACCTTCAGTAGAAAGTGGGGCAGAGCAGGCATAACAGCCAGAGAGAGATGCAAAGCCTCACAGCCCTCAGGGAGTGCGCACTCCCAGGCTCGCTCTGTGAAGTCTCAGCATCTCCTCTCTGTGCAGGGCCTCTAAAGCAAGTGCCTGGAAGCCATCTTCCACACTCTGCACTTTTCCTTTTCCACTCTACTCAGAATTTCCATCTGCTTTTCAGGGCTTTAGAATTTTGCCTCTGGTCCTGAATCCCCTCCCTCAAATTTTAGTCTTGCATTTCCAAAGCATTTCGGACATCTGTAGTAATCTCAAATTGAAAATGTTCTGAGCCAAACTTATTAGCATCCACTGACATTTGGTCATTCATTCATTCATTCATTTATTCAGCTATTAACACTGGGCTACATACTGACCACAGATGAGGATAAAGCACTCTTTGGTTTTAAAAAGCTCAGAATATGACCTCAAATTAAAGAAGCATAATTTATGAGTCACAAAAGATGAGTGATCTCTCAATATTCTGAGTTTGTATTAAGGCAGCTGAAGGTGAGGGAGCTTGAAGGGCTATTGGAAAGTCACATTTGCATTGGGCAAAGCTAGGGAATAAGCCCAGGATTCCTGATTTCTATCAAATGCATTGTAATTCTTCCAGTCACTCCAGTTTAGATCAGAGGAAATGTCTGATCCCTCATGATGCCTCACCCTCAACAGCCAGTCAATCAAAAAGCACTTGGTGTCTTTTTTTTTTTTTAAACATCCTTTACACCTGTCATGTCCCTTCCTCTTTGACCATCTCAGACCATTGCCGATCAGCATCAGCTTCATCTTGGCTTCAGAGATGCTTGTTCTTCCTCACTCTTCCTGACCCAGCCTGACCTATACTGCTCATCTCATGCCTGGTCTGTCCCCCTCCAATTCAACCCACTCATGAGTTCCAGGGCCAACTTTCCAACCTCCCCTGAACATCACGTTCTTGCTCTATACCCTATAGTGAGTCTCAGACACCCTCAACACCACTGACCAAACTGGAATCCACAGAAACCCAACTTCAGTGTGTGCTCTGGGGCAGGGGTCCTTGGGCATAGAGAAAGCTGCTACTTGGAGAATCACTTTCTCTTGAACCAGTTTTTCCAAATTTTATTTGGCTACAAAACCTCCGTTTTTGAAAGAACACACATTACCACCTCTAAGATCCAGTGTCTCCAGAAAACTGCGGTGGGAGACAACAGGCTGTAAGGTAGGTCTGGTAGCCACGTTTCCTCTAATTTCCTTAACAACAACAACAACAACAACAACAACATCAACAACATCAACATCAACAACAACAAACGATGTTCTGCTCTTTGTTATTTGGCCTGGCATGAACCTAATAGTTGCTTTTTTTCTTTGTATTTATAATTTCCCCAACTGGAAACATTCTGTTCCCTTTCCACTTAATTAAGTCCTTCCCTTCATCCAGTACTCAGCTGAACCTCCTCTTGCCTATAAATCCTTTCCCAATCTCTCATTTGAGACTCTGCCGCACTTACTTATCTGTATCAGAAAACTAAATCTGAACAGTAAAAAATACATTGTATGAGAAGGCAGAGAAGTGACAGAATTTCCACACAGAGAATAATTTACCAGGTAAGATTATATTACTCACAAATAAGAACTGTATTTACATAAAATGATCAGGATCTTTAAGTGAGAGGAAGAAAGCAGATTTAACACCAATAAATAAGTTACTCTATCTGCACAGAAATCTGCTGTTTTGACCAGAACAACTAAAGGAAGACAATTAGAAGTTTCATATCTTCATTTTCATTTTGCAAAAATTCTCAAGGACAAGATAATGAATGCTATTATGAGAAGAAAAACTGAACAGTGTTTGGAAAAGATAAAATCATTATACATTCCATAAAGACTTTGTATTATAAGTGAATTCTACCCTCTTCCTATTTCTGGGAATTTTTTTCTACAGAATGTAAACAAACTAATCCCATTTATTTGAAAATTTCCATTGCTCTGGATTACTATTTAAATAAAATGTTTTTTCTCCCTAATTGGAAAAAGAAGCCCTGTAATAAGAATGCCTAATTCAGTTTCTACCTGAAATTCAAAAGCCTATTGTTCCAATTTTAGTATATGTGCTGCCGAAGCGAGCACTCAAAAGCCTATTGAAGGCCATGTTTCAACCTACTGTGACGCTTTGGGGAAGAAGCATGAGAAGAAAATCTGAGGTAATTTTAGTCTTTTTAACTTGGAAATGGTCAGAACTTCACCTGTGGGGCTCCCACCCTGGTCACTCTGACCACAGCATTTGTGATTCCAGTGCCATCCACTCCCAGAAAGCAACAAGAAGCGGGATGAGTGATTATAGCCTGCCTCTCCACTAACTAGGTGAGAAGAATCTTGGATTGTGTGGACCTTGGTATATTTGAGATGATCGTGACTGGTCGCTCTCCTCTGGGTTAGTGCAGCTCAGCTACTTGCTTGCTTGATCCAGTAATTCTGGGACCTTTCCCTGTCTCTGCATTTAATCTGTTTTCTCTTTCTCTCCTCATCTAGATTTAACCTCTTGCTGCTTCAACCCATTAAATCTGGAGACCACTTTGCTTGGCTGAGCCCTAGAGTTGTTTGACATGATAGATTTGGCCTCCATCAACATCTCCAGCCTTTTCCCCCCGAACTGCACCCGTTGCTCTGAGCAAACTGGTCTGCTCTTGGAAATCTGGATGAAGCATTCCATGAACATCCACAATTTTGTTCTCCAAAAGTCCTATTTTGCAAGACTCAGTGCAAGGTTCTTTTCTCAAGAAGCCTTCTTAACCTATGATCATGACCTTAGCCTCTGAACTAGCATACTATTCTTACTGTCTTCTCAGTAGTCCTCATCATGGGTCTCACAAAACATTAGTCCTAGAGGTTGTCTCCGACGGAAGAGCTCCCTCTTGGAGATTTAGTGCATATATTATATCTAAGACTTTCTGAAGTTTTACAGCAAAGAAATCTTTCAAATAATATTGAGCCTAGTGTTTCTCAAACTTATTTAGCTATGGACACTCTTTTCCATGTTATGTCTTTTAATAACTATTTGTAAGTACAGAAGCAAGGAAAAAATCTGAATTTTCCACAAGTGACTTTGTATTCTAAAGTATTCTGGAGTCCTTATCTTTTTCCAACTAACTAAAATAACAGTTCAGGAGCTTGAACCAGCTATGGGCTTTCTCAGCTCCTACTGATGTTATCCTCACTATGCTAAAGGCAAGGTAATACAAGAAAGCTTGCAGCACGGTGCCTAGCACACAACACATATGCAAACTGCTAGTTATTTCTGTCATGATGTAGTATGACAGAGAGATTAAAAGTTTAGTCTGTCAATCAGACAGCACCCATTTGAACTCTGGTATAGCTCTCACTGGATAAGATGTACTGTCAAGGACTATGTTTTACTCATTAATACCTGGCACGCGCGCACACACACACACACACACACACACACGCACAAGGAATTAAGGACAGAGCAGTTCTCAACTCTGGTGATTTGCCTATCAGAGGACTTGGGTTTAGTGAAAATTTTGGTTGTCACATTAACATTTAGTGGCTAAAAGTAAGGGATACTATCAGACATCCTACAATGTACAGGACAAAGTATCCAGCCTCAAATGTCAATAGTGCCATGTTGAGAAATCCTGTTCTATAATCAGGCTAATCAGGGATGAATTTCTCACTGCTGACATTAGCTGCTTAGCCTTACACAAGCTATGGAACTTCTCTAAGTCTTAATTTCCTTGTCTATAGATTGGGGCTCTAATTACATCCGCAGAGTTCTTGTATACAAGCAAGATGATCTAGGTAATCTATATGAAGATTTTAACACAGTGACTGGTGCATAGAAAGTGACCTAGGAGCACTCTTCCATTGACCTGCACCCAGTGTCTCACAATGATGATGAGGCCCTTATGATAAAGTCTTCACTCTCTCAAAATTCACCGTGTGAGCCCCAGAGTGAGTGCTCTCACTGAAGCGGGCCCTGCATGATACTTGTGTTTACTGTGTAGTTGGATTTTACTTATGTGCTCACCAGGGGCTCAATGGTGAAAACGCTACCCAAGAAGAGCATGCTGTCTCCCTGCACCAGCTTCCTCTGATTCTCAAAGGTGCGGGAGAGAATGGAAAGATGTTCTCGGAGTGAAGGATCAATAATGCACTCTTCAAGAAACTCATCGGTCTCATGCTTTTCTTCCTTAGTCAAATCTTCACAGATCCTAAAGAAAACGTAGGAAATGCAAGCTTTATTTTAGTACTGCTATAAACAACTGTATATAGGGGCTCCCCTACAGACCTACATCCTGGAAATGTCCTTATCCATCACCCAGGGCTGGCCTCTCCTTGCCCAGACTCTAGGTGATCTTGCGCTGAGTCTTCAGACTTTTCAGAGGCTCCATTTATTCACTTTAGACACATCCTGCATGAAGTCTCCTCCATTTCTTTCCTACCCAATGCCCATTTGTTTACTCCTGGGTCCTTAAGTATCTGGACAAATATTTTCTTTTTAGATAACTATGTTTTCCAGGCTGCCTTTAAAATATTTAGTATCTACACTGTCTTCCATGTTGCAGGAATGAATTTGTTCCTGTTAAACTTGCTTAGCTTTAATTCTTTCTTCTCTGTTAGTAACCTAGGGAATAGAGTCTGGAGCTAGCAAGGACTAAGTTTGGATGCTGATTTTATGATCTATTTACTAGCTCTGTGACTTCAAGAGTTACCCAATTTCTTTAAGCCTCAGTACTTGCCCCTATAAAATAGGGGTAATAGGAGCAGAGCTCATCTATCAAAGAGATGAAGGTTAAATGTGATCCAGGACCTGGTTTGGTTTTTGGAACAAAGCAGGTGCTCCATCAATACTGGTATTTTCCATGTGTCAATGGTAAGCAATTTCTAAAGGCTAAGCTTATAAACTGCTCAAGCTACCTAAAGAGGCCTCCTTTTCTCTTCCTAGCTCTTACCATCCATCATTATCAATCAGAAAAGCACCCTTCGCCAACTGCGCTCCAGAGCTGTGTTCACCTTTCACTTGAATTTGCAGGCTGGATTTTGTCACCTCCCAGGACATAGGAGCACATTCCCAGCACTGCACTGCTATTGCCAGTGGTAAGAGACAAGTACTAAGCAAATGAGTGCTGAATGGGAGACTTAGGTCCCTGAAATCCTGCCCCAGCCCCAACTCATTTTCTAAATGACTTCATGTAAACCACAGGCACAGTATGGTCAGCTCTTTTTAACTTCAGCATTCAGAGTTCTTTGGTCCCATAGTATAAAGAAGTCAAAGAAATGGATTCAGTGTGCTCTGCTTTCAAGGAAGAAAGCATCCTGTGCTTCCTTCGGATTGCTAGGCAGGAAGCACCATCCAAGGTAACCAGTGGCGGTCCTTCTGTACTGCTGGGCAGGAAAGTGCCAATTAAAGAGAGCTCAGAAGTGAGGCAGTCGTTTCTTTTCACCTTGGTATTTAGTATCTGTCTGAAAGACTCATAAGTTCTATACCCTTTGAAACAATAAATTCTACTTGCAGTAATAATTCTTAAAGAAACAATCATGGATGTAAATAAAGATGCTCTGTAAAGTTGCTTATGAAAGTGCTGAATGATACCAAATAAAGTAGAAAAACTTGAAGTAAGATATTGAAGGCTGGTTAAACAAACAATGGGATTCATAAACATTCAGTCACTGGGTAATGGCTGAACCCTTCACAGACATCAGGAAATTTAATGCTTGTAACCACTATCTGAGGTAATTACTATAACAATCGTCATTTTCATTTTATAGAGGATGAACTGGGGACTCTGATAGGTTAAGAACCTTGTCCCAGGTCACACAGCTGAAAAATGGAGCCTGAAATTCAAACTCTAGGCCTTTTGTAGCATGGCTTTTGTAGTGTTAGCCAATACTTCATACCACCTCCTATGAGGCATGTGTATCAGTGGGATAATATGCAGCTGTTAAAATGGCATTAAAGACTTTAACAGCATTTGCAAAAGTTGGAAACATTTTTAAAATGAAAAAGCAGGGTTCAAAATAATGTATCTAGAGTAATCCCAGTTTTGTAATCAAAAGAAAAAGAAAAAGAAAATCACATTGTGAAAAAGAACAAATTTAGAGATAACAAAATATTCACAGTGGTTCTCTCTGGGTTGTAATATTAGAACTGATTTTTACTTTATCTTTCTGCTTACCTTATATTTTCTAAATTTTATTAGTTCACAATGTATTTCTTTTTAAAATAGAAAATAAAAATAATTTAAAAATTTAAGCCCCAACCCATATTTTGACTAAAGCTCTACAGATATTTCCATGGTTGCCTAAGATAAATGTTGGCCTGGGCCCATGGTGCCATGACCAGAAGAGGCACAGGTGAAGTGTGGGGTGGTGCAATAGGGAGTGGTCTTCTGAGCCAGAGGAGTGTGTTAGATACACGCACAGCAACAGGAATGGACCTGAGCATGTGGATCCGGGTGAGAAAGGAGGAAACTGAATGCAAAGTATGACATCCATCCATTTATCCATTCATCCACCTATCTTCCAAATTAGAATGGTATCTTTGGAAAAATTAATGGGAATGGGGTGTGGGATGTAAGAGAATAAATGGATTGATTTATGTAGACCAAGAATGGCAGTGCTCTGTGAATAGAGGAGTATGATTAGTTCAACCCTCACACTAGAAAACAAAAGAACACAAAGCAAAAATTCCCAAATGCTTCTCTTCTCCTATGCTGTTAGGACTCTGAATCAGTAACAGCCAATATATGGTAGAGGGCAGGATAGGGGATGCCAAAGGTCTTCCTCTTTGTCCTCTGCTGAAGAACTGGAGCCAGGGCTGAGAGTCTAAGGAGGGGATGTGTAACAACAGCCTCTAGCTGGCTACACTCCAACAAGGGTGGCCACCTACTTGTATGTGGCTTCACCACCTCATCTTGCCGAGAGAAACGTGTTCTTGCCTCAGAGTGAGTCTCCTTTTCAGATGAGGAGATCTGTCATCAGAGAGCATTAAAAAGTCCAGTCCTTGTCTTTCAGTAAAACCATAAACTTCACACATTTTCCAAATGGTCTGATGGGCTTCAACACCCATCACCTTTCACCATCATATACAGGCCAGCCTGTGGATTTTAGTCAAGCCTTGAATTTTACCAAGACTTGTGCTTTGGGTGACATGGGGTTGAATGAGTAATGTTTCCTCACCTCCCTTGCAGCACCCACAAGAGATGCTAGCTGAATGGTGAGAAGATTAGAATCTGTGGCCTTCAGATCTGGGAGAAATACTCTCCTGTCCACACTTGGTATGGAACAAATGGAGCCATCTACCTTCTACTGGACCATGTGACCTTGCGCAATAAGCAACTCTGGGATGGCTACTATAAAATGAGGTCTAGAGGTCCCTTCCCTGTTTTACAGGTACCCCTTAAATCCTTAGATTTTTGTATGACCCCAGGGAAGGGAAGGAGCCTCCAAATCCATCTGAGATTAAATTTATTCGGACTCAGGGAGGAGACCCAAAGCCCAATTAAAGCTGATTTACCTAGAGAAATGTGCTATTTCCTGCAGCTGAATGTTGTGGAATAAACCCAGGCTGAGCACTTTGTGGGGCTCCATTGAGGGTGCCTGGAGATCTGAGAGAGAGCAAATCTAGAATCAGAGCCGCCTGCTCTTCAGATAATGGCTGTGACCTTGTTGGAGAAACAGAGTAGCTGAAATCTGTAAAAGCTCATGCTGAGTCTCAGAATACAGGAAACGTGATGAGAATGAGTATGAAGGATTTTTGCAGCGTGTTTTAAAAATCCCTTGGGACAAGGTAAGAAAGAAAGGAGAAGGATGAATGCAGACTCCATTATGGAAGAGATTAATTTCTTTGTCACTTCCAGGAAAACAAGAAGAAAGAGAACAAAAAGGCAATTTTTTAAAGGTCCCTACTTTTGATGTCAACTTTTTTTTAAAGAATAAAAACAACTGGGGCTGGGGATTTAGCTCAGTGGTTTCACCGCCTGCCTCGAAAGTGCAAGGTCCCGAGTTTGATCCCTGGTACCAAAAAAGAAAAAGAAAACAAACAAATAAACAATTTTAAGGCCTATAACTTCTTCCCAGAGAAGAGATATCTTCATTGTCAGAGTTGAACCTGGGAATGGTCCCATGTGCCCACATCTGGACATGTGTCCTGCAGTTTGTACCAAAACAATGATAATGGTGAAGAGGAAGGTTGTTCCTCCTAGAGTGGAATGAAATAATAAACTGCCAGAAAAGAATAGGGCTTCCGAGGGCTCAAATTCATACACTAGGAGAAGATAAGTCCAAGTCTTTATTCATCATTATGCTGGTGAACGAGAAACCATGATGGCTAGAACAGGAGTCAAGAGCATCTGTTAAAGCTATTAGTATTTTCATCTTCAGTCCACCATGAACAGTTGCCTCTCTGCCATACCGCCCTGCCTGGGAGCCAGCGGATTATGGGCTGAAACCTCTACAAACTATCAATTGGGCAACTGATTATACTTGGTGATTTCAAAAGGCTCAACATCCAGGACTTAAGTTTTAGACTACCAGCCTGCTGCTGACAGGCAAGTCTGCCCACACCCTACCGAGGTCCTGAGTCACGCGGAAGACGCCAAATCACCCAGCTGCAGACAGGCAGGTCTGCCCACTCACTACAGAGGTCCCCAGTCACATGGAACATGCCAAATCAGCCCGCTGCAGACAAGCAAGTCTATGCATGCCCTACCAAGGTCCTGAGTCTCAGGGAAAACCCTGAATCACCCCGCTGCAGACAGGCAGCCACCTGATTCCACACTACAAAGGCGCAGAGGACACCAGACCACCAGACCAAGGTACTGAGTCCCGGTGCTCCCGGCCCAGAGGTAGGGGCTTCTGAGCCGCAGTCCCACTGCTCCTGGTCCAGAGGAAGGGGCTTCCCGGTCACCATCCCTCCCGCTGCTCCCAGCCCAGAGAAAAGGGCTTTTGGGCCACCTTCTGTCCAGCTGCTCCTGGCCCAGAGGAAGGGACTTCTGGGCCACCATCCCTCCCACTGCTCCCGGCCCAGAGGGAGGGGTTTCTGAGCTGCCATCCCACTGCTCCTGGTCCAGAGGAAGGGGCTTCCCGGCCACCATCCCTCCGGCTGCTCCCAGCCCATAGGAAAGGGCTTTTGGGTAACCATCCCTACTGCTGCTCCCAGCCCCTGTCCCACCTCTCCCAGATCAGAGGAGGTAATCCGTGCAGGCACTAACAGCCCCCCGCCCCAGTCGAAATGAGAAAACACGTAAATAAGTCTCAAAACCAGACTTCCAGATCACCTACAGCAACCCCAAAGGGAAATGAGATGGAACACTCTGATA
>NW_004624746.1:13306378-13351407 GCF_000247695.1 Heterocephalus glaber
AGATGCATTATGTAAAGGTACAATTCCCAATGAGAAATGTAATTGTGTTGTATACCTACAATGTACCAATGAAAGAATTTAATTAAAAAAAAAAGCTATTAGTATTTTCAAAGTGACCTTCGAGAACCTTTTGGCCTCTGCCATGTTATAACTGGAGTTCAGTTATAACTTCAGTGTTTAGTTATAACACTAAAGTTAACTCTTTAGGTCCTTGGGGTACTGAAAAGGAAAATTTTAGTCTCTGGAAATATGGGTTCTCTCTGTTCCAAGCTCGGGACCAAAGTCCACTTTTCTCTCTACATTTTAGCTACAGAGGCTGCTGAAGTAAGGGGAGAAAGTGAAGAAGCTGTTCCCATGGTGAGCGAGAGAAACACATACATAGGATCATTCCAGGGGTACCTGTATGGGCCTTGCTGTGAGCCCAAGAAAGCATTCTTCCCATTGGCTAAAGATCTTCCTGTGGGGAAGAACAGACCTCTACCCATCAGCAAGCTGTCAAAGAACATTCTACTTTGTCAACTGCTTATGCGTGGCTTGGGGCATAAGCTGAGACTGTGTGTCATGGAGCAAGAGGAAGAAGCCCGCATTCATCCCAAGAGCACCCCAGCTGGAGGGGGCAGCTGTACTGAGACAGGAGCTCAGTGTCCAGTAGGAACAAACAGCCCCATGCTTCCTTGTTTTTTAAAGTGATGGGAATTTCATGGCATTTACTTCAAAGACAAGAATCCATGGCAAGCAATATGAAAGTTGAGGCATACTTGGGGATGTTTCAAACAAGAGAAAGAAGAGAGAGAAGAGCCCACTCTTGGTCCAATAAGAAACCAGATATAGATGGCCTCTGTTTCTCCTTTGCCCTAGGCATCTGGCACTCAGGAGCAGGCAGGAGAAAAAGAAGCCAACACAGTCAACTAGATAAGCCAATCTGGTTTTGGAAAACATGGGTTATGTTGCTATACATTATCCACAGTGAAAGTGAAGATGTTCTTACTTGGGTATCTAAAACCACTTTTCAAGTTCATTGTATAAGAGCAGGGCATGATCTAGATGATAAAATTAGGCTTCCAATTATGGTTATGAAAATGTTGTACTATCCTGTCCCCTTGTTACAAAAAGTGCCAGAAGAAATGCTAGTAAGGGCAAGAGAGATAGTAAAGGAAAGACAATATAAGAGAAAAGCCAAATAAGAGTAAAAGATGAGGGCTGGGGATTTAGCCCAGTGGTTCCGTCACCTGCCTCGCAAGTGCAAGGACCCGAGTTCGATCCCCCATACCAAAAAAAGAGTAAAAGATGATAGTAAAGAGAGGGGTGTGAGTGTCAGGGGAGGTGAAGCAGGGTCGGGGAGCCATTCACATGTGGTTGACTTATTCTCTAGGGTCTCTGATAATACTTGGTTTTCTTTTCTTTCTTTCTTCTTTTCTTTTTCATTCTTTCCTTTTCTCCTTTCTTCTTTTCTTCCTTCCTTCCTTTTTATTTTAACTGTTGAAATGAACTTCCTTAAATACTTCTTGGACACTGCCATGGCCTCAGTCACATACTACAAATACAGTCAAACACTGACATGGTTGAGATGAAACCAGCTTTCCCTCCTACATATGTAATGTTCACTCACTCTCCCCAGAGGACATTCATGATATTGAAAAATTACTTCTACTGTTCTTTCACCTTCTTGATTTGTACCCACTCTCTCACTTTATCTTTAAATAGGTTGGGCCATTCTGATTGCCAGTTAGTACCTGCCAACTGAGGAATCAGGGCATGAGCAGTTTCCTTTGGAGTTTTCTACCACTGACATTTGTATACCATGAGGGCAAATGAAGTTTGTAAGCAGGAAAGGTTTTGCTTTTCTCATGTTTCAAAGATAGCACGGTGGTGATCCTGTGATTAAAGTTCATTGTCTGAATGAAAAAGCTGCTGGACCACTGTGTCCTGCCATTGTCATAGCTTATTCTGATTCAATTAGGGACAGCGCGATGGAGGATTTCTACCTGGCTCCCATGGCCCTAAGACTTTTATTTTTATCCCACACCAACTTGGCGTTAGACAAAGCTTTGAAGTTTCCCAGGGCTACTCTTTAATGAAAATGGAGCGGCAAATAAAAAAGGCAGAAATAAATTCCAATGCAAAAGCAGCAAAAGCATTAACTCAGGGAAGGAGATAAAAATGAAAATACAGTTTAAAAGAGGCAAAGATGGATTTAGTAAGGAAAGAGGTTAAAAATTGAACAGTGATGAGATTAGTTAAAACAGTTTGGTTTTACATTTTATTAATTTTCTCTACTGGCTGAGGTATTATTTTTTACAAGTAGAACATTAAACACACCAACGATCATTATTAAATTATATGGTTTGCAGGGATAGAGCAATGTTACTAAGGCCAAGAATATAAACATTGTTATATTTAAGCCCTTCTTTTTCCTCATTCTATTTTCTGGAGATATCTTTTCACTGGAAGAAATTTACATTGATGCCAACCAAAAATAGATTATCTCTAGAAACTATGAAAGTGGGTGGCCCTCGGGGGATTTATGAAAAGGAATATACACTCAGGGTGGTTTTGAAAGAATAGTGTAGAATGATACATTTGGTCTTTAAAATCTAGTTCTGTTACTGCTACATTATAACCAGGTTGAGACTGAGAATGGGCAACATGCTCTTCCACATTGCTCAGCTCAGATTCTTTAAATGAGGTTTCAGACACTGGAATCAATTTATAAAACTGTCACATTGAGTTGGTTAGAAACTTAGGACCAAAGCCATAGCAAACTGAGTTTTACAGCCCCTCATTGCCGCAAATAGGTGATTTTTATTACAAACCTATACTTTTCTCTGTCCTCCTCTTCTTGGGTGGCGAATATTTTCCACTGGAAATGGGCAATAATGTTACTGCGGTTGTGAATGGCTATCGTCCGCTGACTGGCCAGAGAAATGTAGGTCTTCTCGATGATCAAGGAATTCTTGTCCAGTCTGATATTCATGTCTGTGGCAGCTCCACACAGAGATACACAAATTTTTTCACCTAGGAATTAACAAGGTACAAACAACTTTCAGTTTATTCTAGAATGTTACTTGTAGTCTATTTCATTTTCAGCTGTAGTTAGGGAATATAGCAGAAATGTTCGATATCTCATTCTCCCCATTCCATTAATCCAGAGATAAGACAGAATTGGAAAATTTAACTAATGTGCTACCTTTCTGGGTCATTGTAAGAAATACATAAAATATGAATGTGGTGGGTGTTCCAAGACAATTCTTTCTTCATAAGTAGTTTTCAATCTTACAGTCTGACAGGAGGGCAACTGAGTTCTAGAATATAACCAAATGCCTCGTCTTTAGCTCATGCATGAGCTGGCTTTCTGGTTCTAATGTGATTTTACCAGATATATCTGAGAAGAGCTGCTCAGTATGAGAGGATTTAAATCCAATCAAGAAAGTGGTCAACTTTTCCAAAAGTTAATTGTCTTAAGCTAAAATGAAGACCTTCCCCACAATAGAGGTCCACACATAGTCCCCAAAAAAGGACTATGGCTCCAAGATGAAGGTGATCTGGAAATAGATTAGCCCTAGTTCAGAGTAGAAGACCATGCTGGAATTTTCTATATACTACAGAGAACTTCAAGCTCTGAGTTTGGTGGCAATTGACCATGTCCTGGAATACCCAGAAAAAGCAACTCCTTTCTCTCCAGAGGAATGGGCCTGCATGAAAAGTTTTAAGCTTTTAAACACTTTTTTTTAAAAAGCACACAGCTCAACATAATGAGGTACACAAAGAAATAAAACTCCATGTGTTAAGTTGAAGATTCTCAGGGATTGGGTCCTTGGTGACTAAGACACAGGCCACATACCAATTACACTTAGAGTGCTTATAGTAACAAATAGATGAGCTTAAAGCTATACCAAGAGAACAGGAAACTGAAAAAAGATCCAAAAAATTAGAAAAGAGCAGCACTGTAGGATTTAGAGGAAAAAATCGCTTATATTAAATAAAGAAAAACTTCAAAGAAAAAATCTCCCAAGGAATAAATTGAATAAGAGAATTTTATGAAAAAATGATGAAATGGAAGGCAACATGAAGAAATAAAAGAAATAAAATACATAGAAAATACACATGATTGGGTAAGAGGCAAGGTAGGTGGCATGAGAAGGTTGAAAACTGTTTAATCGGAAACTCAGGAAGAAAGATAATGAAGCAAAGATGATATTTCAAGAAATGATGGATAAGAGTCTTCTAGAATTAATAAATATATATCAGCTCATAATTCAAAAGGCCTGATGAAAGTCAAATAGGACAAATTAAAAGAAATTCATGCCTAAATATATTATAATGAAACTACAGAAACCAAAGATAAAGTCCAGAAAGCAGTGAGGAAACAAAAGAAAGAAAGAAAGAAATTATCTTCAAAGGATTCACAGTTGGATTGACATTTGACTTTTCAATGGAAATTGAAAAAATAATTGAATGTCATTTTCACTACGATGGCGAAAACAATGCCAAACAAGAATCCTATGGAAGTTTTTCAGATTTTTGAACCTAAGAATGTCTGTTTTGTCTTCATTTTTTAAGGATACTTTCAAAAGTGAAAGATCCTAAATTAGCATTGTTTCCTTTGAGCATGTCTTTTTCTCACTGGGGATTGAACTATGAACTACAACACTGAACTACAACCCCAACCCTTTTTTATTTTTTAGTTTTTGGAACAGGGTCTTGTTAAATTGCCCAGGCTGGGCTTGAACTTAACAGTTGTCCTGCCTCAGCCTCCCAGAGTGCTTGAATTATGGGCGTGCACTCCCGTGCCTGGCTCTCTTTGACCACTTTAATAATGCCCTTTTACTCTCTTCTATCTCTTAGAATTTCACCTGAAAAATTCACTATCAGTATTGTTAGCATTACTTTTAAGGTAATGTGCCTTTTTTCTCTGAGTACTTTTACGATGTTTTCTTTTCTTTATTTTTCAGCATTTTAACAATGCGCCTATGGTTGGTTTTCCTTGTATTTGCATGACCATAGGTTTGCTGAGCTTTGTGAACATAAAGATAATCTCATTTTGGGGGTAAAATTCTTAGTCCATATCTCTTAAAATATTGTTTTATTCCACCCATTCACTCTTCTATGTCTGAGATTCCAGTTACACCTATGTTTACTTTTTGATTATGTCTCATGTGGACTTTGCTTTTTGTTCATTTATTTTCATTTCTCTCTGTGCTTTAGTTTGGGTATTTTATATAGCAGAGTTTTCAGGTTCATTAATCCTGTCTTCTGTTGTATCTCTTCTTCTGTTAAATATATAATTGTTAATTTACAACATTGTGTTTTTCAGTATAACTTTGTTAATAAAATCTGAGGAGATTAAAACAAATAGGCTAATCTACAGAACAACTGCACTTCTAAACATGAGTGTAAAAATCCTAAATAAAAAATTAGCAATGACAATCTGTCACTACAATAAAAGAATGATATTTAGTGGAATTTACTTGAGGAATGCAATGATGACTCACTATTAGAAAATCTATTAATGTAGCAATAAATATAAGGAGAAAAATGATATCTTCATTGATGCTGCAAAAGAATTTGACAAAATTTAAAAAGGCATTTTAAAAGTTTGTAAACTAGGAACTTATAAAATTAAAACCTGGGCTGGGGATTTAGCTCAGTGGTTTCACCACCTGCCTCACAAGTGCAAGGTCCTGAGTTCGATCCCTGGTACCAAAAAAAATCCTTTATTAGAAAAAAATTAAATTAAATTAAAACCTAAAATCTCAGTAATTAGGACACCATCGCACCTGTGGATGAATGGATAGTCAATGGAATAGAATAAAACATCACAACTGAGCCAAACACATATTGGAATTTAGTACATTATAAAGGCAGAATCTCATATCATTGGTATAAACATGAACATTATGAAAAATATCTTTGGAACAACTTTATAGACATAGGAGGAATAAATTTCATATCTTATATTAGAATAAATGTCAAGTGAATCAAAATAAATGTTCAATATGAAGCCATAAAAGTAGACTAATACACAAAACAATTTCTTTGTAACTTCAGACCAGAGAAAGGTTTCTAATTATGATTCAAAATGAAGATTCCTCTAAAAAGATTAAGAAGTTTGATTACCTGAAAATGAAAAAAGAAATTCAGAATGATACAAAACTCTATAAGCAAGAACAAAAGAAAAAACCTGGGGAAAATATTTGCTGCAAAGGGATCAAATCCCCAGATATATAAATGAATCTTAGAAATCAGTAAGACAGCTCAGTAGAAGAATGGGATAGGGTTGCAAAAAAGGAAATATAGAAAACCCTTATATGTTTGAAAGGATGCTCAACCTTATCCATAATTGAGAGTAATGCAAATAATGTTGTGTTTATAAACCCCCATATCAGATTGATAAATGTTTGAGAAAATAATTGACTGTCAGCAAAGTGTGGGAAAAAGCACTCTTATACATTGCTGTGGGACTGCAAAATGGTACCACTTTTCTCCACCCCATGGAGTGAATTTGGCAGCACAGATCAAAATAACTATCGAAATCACAAAACTATTTACCCTCTGGCCCATTTCTAGGAATTTATCCAAGAGAGGATCCAGAGCAAGTATTTATTATACTTGAGTATTACACATGGGTATTTACTATAATATTATTCTTAATAATGATGGAGTTGAAAAAGGTAAAGTATCCATAAGAGAAAGCTGGTTAAATAATTTGTGCTACATCTCCAAGTAGAATACTATGCAGGTATAAAAAAGCAATGTGTAGGAAATGTGAAGGAAAGTGAAGCAATGTGAAGGAAAGATTGAAGGATTCATGATAAAGTAGAAAAGGCAAGGAGAGGAGCATTCTGTATAGTATATTATACAAAGAAGGAAAGTAAGACTATTTATTCATGCTTGCATCTTCTGTCATAAAATTACTGAAGGGATATCCAAGAAACTAATCAAATTGTTCAGGAAATCTCGGACAGAAATACACGGAGACACAGAATTCGGGTAAAATAATAAAATTTCTACTCATGAGCAGGTGGGAACATCAGAAACTGGTCTGGTTAGTATCTGTACTCCTTTGTTCAGTGTTTCCCTTTTTATATCCTTTTTAGCCATTATCTCATCCCTAGTGGTCTTTGATGTGTAAATACAATTCCAGTTCCTATTTACAAGTTACAGACACGAGATAGCAAGCACATATACATTGTAAATTCACCCTGGCATAGCAACTTTGTTAGGTTAATAAAGTTACTGGTTAAAGAGTTAGATTACCTTCGCCTTAAACAAGGAGAGTTATGGAAAAAGAAAATCTTAAAAGAACACATTACTTATTTTGCTTCTACAACTACCTTAATATTCAATCTATTAAGTTATCTAAAACTTTTCCCTATCAAAATATGGATGGGATCAGGTAAATGGGGCAGTGTAAAAGCAAGGCTTTTCAATATATATTTTTAAATATTGCTTTAATTATTTAACATATGAATACATCATCTATCCAAAAACTTTAATGTAAAAGAGGGCCACCAATAAACATAAAATTGCTAGACAGCACTAATAATGAAAGGATTATAAAAAGATATACCATCACATAGCCATCTGATGAAAGTACAAGTTAGTACATTCGACAAACCAACTTAATATTCAATTAATATCAGCATTAAATTTAATTGTAAATTTAAATTAAATTGTAGGTATTTATCCAAAAGGAAACTCACACAGCTGCAGAAGGACAATATACAAAGATGCTCAATGCTGCATTGTCTCTGAGAGCATAAGACTTAGGAACAGCTTTAATATTTGATAGAATAGATAAATTATAATATTTTCACATCCTGGGATTTGGCACATTAGGTAAAATAAATCAGAGAGATCTGTATCTATATGTTCAAGTCTTTAAAACTTAATGTTGAATGAAGAGAGGAAGTTGGAGAATGGTACATGCAGTACACTGCCATCTATGTGAAGTTTAAAACTGCTTAAGATAAAACTATATATTGTTTATGGGTAAGTAAATTTGTAGGAACAACATAAGATGCACCCAATATTGCTCTTCCCAGGATATGGGAGTTAGGTAAGGAAAGGGTAGGAAAGTGGCTTCCAATGTATAATCAGATACAGAAAATAAAACCCCTGAAATTAACGTATATGGCAAAATGTTGAGAGAGTTAAATAAAACAGATGTTGGTTTTATTATTCTCTGTGATTTTGTGGTTATTTAAAATGCTTCATTGTTTAAAGAAAATTAATCAAGGAAAAAAAGATGTAAAGGTTTATTCCCTACAAACCTAAGGGTCAGAGAGGCTACGGTTATCCACTTGAACTGCTCACTGAAAAATGTTCCTTCCCAGAAATATGGCAAGTGCTACTATACTTTTTGAGAACCATCTAATTTTTTTTTACTGCTCTTTTCAAAAATCATCAGATCCAGAAAGAGAAGAGAGGAATAACTCTTCTTTCGTCCTCAAAGCTGCTGAAGTGCTTACTTTTTATACCCACTTGCCTGAGAACAACCTTAAGGGTCTCCCACTCTTAGCTGCTTGGAAGACTGTTAGGATTGAGGGGGGCATCCTGTGGGAATGCACAAGGCTCCTATGTCTCCCCATTAGTGTTTTTGTTCCCTTAAAGTGCTCTGATTCTGTTTCTGGGTTTGAAAGCTGCAATCACTGTAAATGAGGTTAGCTGCAATCATTTATTATGCCCCCATAAAGATGTATTTTGTGGAAGGTCTCATTACCTCTTGCCAGTTTTGCCACTATCAATCAAGCAAAACAAATATGAACAAAACTAATTTTACGAAAACAAATGTGAAGCTATCTCTATCACAATACATTTTCTACTGTGGTTTCAAGACTTAGAGACAACAGAGGACACTAAATAAAATATATGAGTGGAGCCATAGATTCTCCAGGGAACAAGTTGATAGAAAGATGCTTTCTTACTGCTTGGCTACAGCAGGATCAAATCCATCACTCTAGGATATTGCTGAAACAAAGTTCTTTGGAAGTTCTCTTCCTTTGTTCAGGAAACTGAAATTAAGGAACTTGATTGAGCTTGCCCAGCACATCAGTGATAAGGCCCAAGTCAGTATTCTTAGTCTGCACTGAAGGCAGTGTAGGTCTGTAGAAAGCATATTAACTTTGCACGATCCCAAAGACTTGGAGTTAAGTCCAAGCTTTACTTAGGTATAAAGTTATTAAACGTCTCCGGGCCTCAGTGTGCTCATCTCTGAAACAAAGGGAGTTAAAGAAATGTTCTCTAATGTCCTTTTAGATACTAACATCAAGGATTGGAGTCTTTTCTTGCCAGGTAATTTACAGAAACCCCATCCCACCTCCCTACACAATCCCTTCCAGTCAGGAATAGTCCTAACATCTGCTATTCCCTGTCCTAAACTATGGAATAAGGAATGAAGAAAAAAAACTAGGCCAAGGAAGGTTTCCATTTTCATGCCATGTTAAAATGTTTGCTTCTTTTACAACTAGGTTTTGGTGTTTTCTAGTCATAATATTACATATTCATAGTTAACTGTAATAACCACACAGTTGAAACAAAGTTCATGCAGGTAAGTTTGCACAGACATACTTAGATAGATATTATTTAGCAGTTACAACTTGCAAAGTATATCATACTCAATTATTATATTATATATTGGCATTACTTTTATTGGCCATTATGAAGAAAAAGTAAATTCTTTATGGTTTTAGAAAGCACACTAAAATAAGATACATAAATGACTGTAAAGCTGTGTGAGGTACAAATATTATAATTGTGTGTATATTTAATAAAAATACATCATCACACCTTTGGGGAAAAAAGCCTACTTGCCAACTCCAGACTCTTAACCTGAAATAACTCCTCTTCAGAAAGAGACATAATACAGTGTACTTCAAAAAGTGCTGAATAAGTGTATCAGCTTTATTTCCTGATTATGCCAATGGTTAATGCGACCTCTAAGGTGATAGTAACCTCACCAGGCACTGAAGAAAAACTGTTGTAATCCTATTTCTACTACTAATTCAGTAACCAAATTAAACCCACTTACATGAAGATGACTTTAAGGGTCCCCCCCTCTTAGCTACTTAGAAGACTGTTAGGATATAGGCGGGCAGTACAAATATTCAGTAAAGATATTGTTTTTTAAAAAGCCCATTCTGAATACTAATATCTCCATGAACCCTGAGATTGTATATACTTAATACCCAGTTGAAAATTGCAAAACTTAAGAAATTAACCATTGTTTTTCTCAGTCAGATAATGTTTCCATGTCTCAGTTTTAATAAAAGAATAGAACTAGTGTACTAGTTGTTCTGAGTTTTTTGTTGTTGTTGTTGTTGTTATTTTGTTTTGCCTTAACCTCTTCTGAATTTGTAAATGGTATCAGGTTACCTTAGTTCTGAGTTTTGATATATAATTAAAAGGTAACTAAATAATTTCTGGGATAAAATCATTTTCTTAAACAAATTTGACTTCTGTACACATGGGCCTGACAGAGTGGAAGAGGGAGAAGGGAAGGAGAGAATTGTGGTTCAGGAAAATATTAATGCATAAAATAGGTATTGACAACACATTATACGTGGCTTCTTTAATTTCTAGGCCACTGGTTCAAACTCTTGCTGAAAAAGTAATCTCCTAGCAGCATTTTATTAAGAATATAGCCAGTGGAGAAGCAGAGACTGATGGAACGAACAGAAATGTTGGAAATCTCATTGAATTTCTTCTTGGCTTTTTGGCTAAGATCAAGGGTGGAAGTCTGACTGAGCACTTCACCCTGTGGAGCACCAGTGCTCTTCCTTCTAGAACATTCTTTGGGGAAGTATGAGGAAAAGACATTCAGCAATAGCTCATATCAAATTTCCCCCTCAAACTAATTCATACTTCAAACAGCTGCAGAAAGTTCAATCAGATGCTTATTTAGTAAAATGGAAAGCTAATGATCATGGCTGTTTTGAAAATCTCCATGATTAATTGTGTTTAGACAGTCATTACTGTTTTTCACTAATGGAAGGTTATATGTTCTGGTCATTGAAAACCCACAATAAAGATGAAAGCATTTTTTATTTTTTATCAGATGTTCACTTCATGCAAGGAAAAATGCTACAAGACATCTGACTTCTCTCTGTGATCTTCAGAAAATGACTTTCTTCATTATTTTAAATTAGCACAAGAACCTCAGGGTGTAGAAACCAACTTTTCCAAGGAGGAATTAAATTTGGGGTACACAAATATTCATTGTGGTTCAACCTGCCTTTCCTTTAGCATGAAACTATAAATGTAAGTGTAGGTTTCATTCCAAATTCTTATATTAGAGTAAAATTGAGATCCAGGACCTCTCAAAAAATACAGTTGCATTTCAAAGTCAACAGATTAAGGAAGTAAAAATGTGTAAGTAGTAATAAGAGTGTTTAGGGAGACACCTAAGATGGTGCCAAGGACAATGCTCAGGAGTTGAGTCTGAGTTCTAAGTGGGCTTTGGATTAGATATGTGACCATAGGCAAGTCCCTTGTTTTTTAGGGCTCTTAAGGCTTCAGCATTTCATTTGTAAAATTTAAGGACTGGATTTGTTTATCGCTAAAGTCTTCGCTCAAGTTTTAATTCTACTGCTCTATCAGTACTCTGAGCTATTTGGTCTCAAAACCTAACCAAACAAAAATTTCTAAGAACTTATACCTTGATCATATGAAAACATATTTATCTATACAGGGCACTTATATACTAGAGTGTTCATGTTGAATGTACTAAAAATACACTGAAAATATTAAAGGAGGATGAGAGAGATAAACAATATTTTAAAGGTAATTTACTTAATGTATTTAACAACAATTAAGTATTTTAGTAAGAGTAAAAGGAATGATTATTCTTTTTTCAAATTCCTGGTGTAAAACCTTGTGATATAGTGAACCAAAAGTAATTCTAAGGTCACATTTTCCCACTAGTACTCAGTTTCAGGGACTCACATAAACAAAAATGATACCTCACAAAGCTGTGAATATCAGAAGAAAAAATGTAATGCTAACTGAATTTATTAATACTCATATCATCTTTCACTTTCATCTATTATCAATACCAATAACACAAAGGTTCTGGTTGAAAGTCAACTAATAACTTTTTCATAGAGGTAACAATTAATAGTCAGAAACTTCAAACCCACATTATCAGAAAGTTCATTCGACATAAAAGGACTGAATAGCACAATTAAAAGATAGAGATTTTCAGACTGGATTTTTCTAAAAACCACCTGGTGATACTTCCAAATGTCAAATTTTAAATATGAAGACATAGAAAAGTTGAAAGTAAAAAGATGAACAGAATATACTCTGTCCACACTAATCAAAAGAAAGCTTCTAGCCTCTGTAAATGTCAGATCAAGTAGACTTTAATGTCAGAAATCTTGCTAAACATTAAGAGATATCTCAGGAAAATAAAAGTTAATTCAAGATGAAATTATATTAATCCTAAACGTTTCATATTAAGTACATAGTCTCAAAATACATAAAATGAAAATTGATGCCACGAAAAAGAGAAATGCAAAATCTATAATCATAGTTGTAGATTTTAATAACATTTTCCAACTGACAAACCAAAGAGACAAAAAAATTCATAGAGATATACATTGAATGACATGATTTTTTAAGCAAACATGACCTAATTTATAGCTATGGAACCTGTATCTTTTTCAGTGCACAAGAACATTTATGGAATGGAAGTCCTACTGAATTTGTTCATTGTCACTAGTGGAATTAAACTAGATACCAGTAACAAAAAGATAACTACAACATTTCTAAGTGTTTGAATATTAAACATATTCCTAAGTAGCCGATAGGTCAAAGAAAATATAAACATAGCAATTCTAAAATACTTTTAATTAAATGTTAAGGAAAACAAAACATGTAAAAGTGTATTAGTTGAATATAAAATCGTCTTTAGAGGGAAATTTTTATTTTAAATATGTAGATTATAATAGAAAACATGTTAATGCTCAAATCATCTCTCCTAAGATTTAGAAAAAGTACTAGAAACAAAGCCTAAGGAAAGTAGAAGGGATGAAATAATAAAGAGCAGAAAGCAATAAAATTGGTAAGAAATGAATGATAAAGAAAACCAACTAGAAGTTAGTTCTCTGAATAAACTAATAAAGCTGATAAGGTCCTAATGATACAGATCAAGAAAATTCAAATAGGAGTGAAGAAAAAATTGCCAGATATCAATAATGACAGAAGAGAGATCACAAAAGATCCTACCAACATGACAAACATATATGAATGGCTATCTCAAATAATGTTATGCTGACTAATTTAAGATTTTAGATCACATATAAAATTTCTTGAAAAACAGTTTAAGAAAATGAATCAATAATTAAAAATTTGCACCTCTTATTTTAAAAGATAGTTTGAACAGTAAGGTTTTTAATCATTTAAGGAAGTAGTAACACTAATCTTTTTTTAAAAAAGCCTAACAGAGAATAAAAGAAGAGAATAATTTTCAATTTGTTTTATAACACCAGTTTGTTTTTCTAAAATCAAAACCCCAATAGCGCCGGGAATTTAGCTCAGTGGTTCTGTCGCCTACCTTGCAAGCTCAAGGTCCCAAGTTCAATCCCCCGTACCAAAACAAATAAAAAACCAAAATCTGACAAGGCCATCACATGAAATTTACAAGCCACATTTTCTCATGAATATGAGTTGTAAATTCCCAAGCAAAACGTTAGCAAATATAATCTAATGATTTATTAAAATGGTAATATTTAAAACTTGAATTTATCCCAGAATATAGTGGGAATTTAGCATTTTAAAATTAATCACTGCATTAGAAGAATAAAGGTGAAATAATGTATGATAATTTCCACAAATATAAAGAAGTATTTGATAAAATTAAACACCTATCCCAAGATTTCCAAGTTTAAATGTCTTAAAAACCTAGGGAATGAAAGGGATTTTCTTAATCTGATAGAGTATCCACTGAATATCTCTTATAAATGTCAAGCTGAATTAACTTTAATCAATGTTCCAGAAAAAATATACTGAGAATGAGGACGAGCCAATGACTCCCCATGGTGGGTGAGATAAACAGCCCTACCTCACACTTATCCAAAATTAAATCAAAGATGAGCTATTAACCTAAATATAAAAGATAAAATTATGACCCTTGTAGAGGTAAACGCAGGAGAATATACAAAGGCAAAGGAGGCAAAAGGCATTAATTTGAAAGAAAAATAATTGATAACATGGATTTCATCAAAATTAAAAATTACCCTCAAGAAATATTAAGTAAATACAAAAATAAGTTATAGGCTGGGAGAAAAGATTAATAATAACCTAATGTAATATATTAGTAATATATATCAGACAACTAGTACTTAGAATATCCAGTTGTAAAGAGCACTTACAAATTAATAATAAAAGGAGAAAATAACAAGCAAAAAGCTTAGACAGTTAAGATATAAGGAATGGCCAGTAAGCACATGAAAAGGTTTTTGACATCATTAATCATTAGAGAAATAAGAATGAAAATCACTTGTATTAGCATTCCCATTGCTGAACAAAATTCCTTGACACTGAAACTTCAAGGAGGAGAGCCTTATTTGGCCTGCAGTTTCAAAGGATTTAGTCCATAGATGGCTGGCGGGAAGGCAGGAGCATCACTGGGAAGGATGTTGGAGCAAAGCTGTTTAGTTGATGGAGGCAGGGAATCAGAGCCTAGGGGAAGAATGCTAGAGATCTACGCTTCAAAGGCAGGCCCTCAGTTATCCACCCCCACCCGGCCCCACCTCCTAACAGTACACTCAGCCTTGAACATCAGTGGGTTAACCCACTAATAAGTACAGTGCTCCCATGATCCAAATCATCTCTCCAGGAGTCACTCTCTTCTTTTTTTTCTTTTCCAGTACTGAGGATCAAACTCAGGACCTGGCACTTGTGAGCCACACACAGCGTCACTGTGCTAAATCCTAGCCCTTCTCCAGGGGTCTCTTAATCCAGTCAAATTGACAGTGAAGATTTACTGGCACACCACGGTGAGATCACCTTACCCTCCTAGTATATCTAAAATTAACAGAACAACATGGTACACTAGCAAGAATTTGAAGCAACTGGAACTCTCACAGTTTGTTGGTGAAAGTGTTAAATAACACAAGTTCCTTGGGAAAGTAACATTCCAGATGTGTTATGAGTTGTACTTTTATTTACTTATATGTGTCATGAGTTTCATTTTTTGTTGAAGCTAGTTCAAATTAGATTTGTCTCAGCAGTGAATTGTAAGTAACACTAATGGTAAGACTGGGCCACTGGCTGCTTATGTGTTGCTATGCGGGGCAGTGTGGAGCCAGGGCCACTCAGCTATAGGTCATAGGCAGGGGCTTGAATTGTCCTGATCAGATGTGCATCCATCCACAAAGCCAGCAACTTGGGACTGTGACTTAGATATCATTTCCTTGTAGTGTTTTTCTTGGCTGTGTACTTCTGTTTTCTCCCTACAGTGCACTTCCACGGACAGTCTGGGTCCATCTATCCACAAGAATGGTTAAAATGAGAAAGACATGAAGAAAAATCATGAAATAATTAATGGAAATGGGTGGTCCAGCCACTGATTCCAGCGGAGGAACTCCACATTCACCTGCCATGCTCTCAGCTCAGCCAAAGCCCACGCTGCAGCCAGTATCAGACTCAGGCCATGGGTACTCCAGGCTGCCCTGGTCATGAGATCAAAGGCAGAGGCAGTTGGGGTACAGCTTATATACTGCTCAGTACCTCTCCGAGGGCCTAGCCCTCACTCCAGGGACCAAGTTGGACTCCGACTTGGTGCAGGGCAGGGTGCAGCTGCTTGATCTTGAACTGACTGCCTCCCCACTCAGGCTGTGAGCTTTCAGTGAAAACTGGACATTGGATGCTACTGCTTTGGGTCCCTCCCACAATCTGTCTTCCTTTGGGGTTTCCTGATACTCCCAGGGCTGGGGCTCCAGTCAGGTTCTGATAGTGGCCATGTGGGCGGGTGTGGGTTTCAGGCGCACCACCTTCCTCAGAAGTGAAAAATCCTGGGGCTACCTTGGGAGATCCTGTTACCTCTGGGAACTGTGGAAGAACAGAAACCCAGAAGGGGCTGGAACTGCCTGAAAGCACCCAGTCGTGGCAGGGCCCTTTCTCCTGGCCTCCCAGATTCAGCGTTGTGTCTCACTACACACAGTTCTTTAACTTCTGGTTCCTTCTGTCCTGAGGAAGACAGAGCCCCCTACTTTCCTCCAAGAAGTAGGGAAAGGGGGAAGCCACCCTGATGTACAGTGCCTTAAGGTTCACTTTGCTTGTCCAAGAAGTGGGGGAGGAAGAAAGTCATGATTCCTGCTCTGCTAAGCCACAGGGTTGATGTTAGCAAACTGTAAGGGGAAGTGCCAGTTCACAGGCGAATTCAAGAGCATGGGAGACTCAGAACCTATGGTGTCAGTGGGACCATGGCATCACATCCAGGGTGTGGTCTCTTTTGTGATTGTGGCATGGGATAGGGCCTGATGCTATACTGGGATTTATATCCCTACTCCTCCAATTATCTAACCTCGTGATCTTTGACATGGTACTTATCTTTCTTGAGTCTTGGTGGAGTAATGGCTCACATTTGAAGGGATCTTTTCTGTGAGGCTGGTGCTATGCTAAATTGTTTATATGCAGTGCCTCGCTAATCCTCATAACAACCCAGTGAAGTAGGTTATTGCTGTTATATGTCTTTTTGCAGAAGAGAACACCAAGGCTGAGAGGGATTCAGTGTTGGGGAACAGTAGGTGAGAACTATCAACTGAAACCAGATCGGGACCTTCCAGGTAAACACTAGCTCTTAGGTAGGGTAGTCCCTTAGTTCCAGGCATCAACCTCTGGCAACCTGGGCTTGGAAGGCTAAAGTTGTTATAGGGACAAGGCCAAGGCCTTAACCTCCCCTTATCACCTGCCAGGGAACTTCTCCATGCGGGCTGACCTGCCCAAGCCAAGGCTGGGATGCCCTGTGGGGATGTTTACCCTGTGAGGCCTTAGGGAAATGATAAAATAGTAATTTGAAAACCAGCTTTGGGAAAAGGCATAATGCACATGCAGTCTACACGACTGTAAGTTAAATATTTGCCAAAGCAATGTGTAATTTTCATGATTACATATGCTGTGATCCTGAAGAAAATGCCAGTGGCGATAGATGCAGTCCTACATTCATGAAAGATATTTGCATGTTCTAAGGATTAAAGTTTCTAGCTATCACATAGACTAGTGGGTATATATAAGAACATTCTGAGCTAGGATTTACATGTTTAAAACACTAGCCAAATACAGCAGTAAGTCAAATGGAAAACCCATTGGATATTCATTACCTTCAAGTTTTCATTTACATATAAATAACCTCAATTCACCAATGTGACTTCTGGGTATTGGTTCCTTCCTGAGCCCTGAATTCTTAATCAGGTAGATGGGACTTATATCTGGCACACTATTTCCAGTGGAGGGATTCATTCTTTGGTTCCTTACCTTGCAGACCTTCGTTTAATCTGCTGTAGCCAAAATATCATTTCCTATTTGGCTCCATCATATTCCTTCCTTGACTTCTTAATATGTAGAATTTTAAGCAAAGAGTAATTCATACCTGTGTCATAACACACTATAAGTCTTTCACTGTGATCACCCACACTCTGTGGCTCAAAATTCACTTCCAGTTGCATGGATTCTCCCGCATTAAGAGTTCCATCAGTTGGCTCCACAGAGAAAGGCCTGCAACACACATGGACACACATCATCCGAGAACATTTCTAACTAGTGGGAGACGAGGAGGAGAGGATACTTGAGCTCCAGTTCTGCAGATAGCGGGCTCAGAAGTGAAGTATACTTTTCTCCCTAATGTGAAAGAACTTTAGTTTTTTTTTTCAAGTTTGAATAATAAGGGTCCCTTTATTTGCTGACTGCCATTACAAAAACTGATTACATGAGCAACAAGTGTCTTGAGTTGATGTCAGAGGCAGCTACGCCCCCGAAGTGTTAAGTAAAACAGTGTACAACCTAAGTATTAAAATGTTAAATTTTACATTGTCTTTACCACTTTGATCTTCTGAACAACTGAATTGAGCAAAATAAGGTAAAATATTACATGTTCATCTACTTTGTCAGAAACACTGAACAGTTTTGTCTTTTCTAATCCTTGTTAGAGTACTGATTTAAAGAGAAAAATTTAAAAAGAAGCCAACTCTGTAGACACCTTCAGAGTTTAGTTTTATAATAAGAACTTTAGTTTTAATATTAAAATAACAGCAATATATTAGCACGTTTAAAAGAGACTTAAATGATGTAATAATATTCTTGTTTGTAACCTTTTTTTCCTACCATTCATTGAGTGTTCTTGCTGGGTTCAAGCTCGGGTTAGGGTGATCACAAGTGAATACAATCCAGCCCTTGTTCTCAAGAAACTGAGATGCCAGTAAGAGACAGACTTAAAATGTGTATGCAAATACTGTCACTTGCAAAAGAACAGTGGCTTCCAAAGGGTAAAAATCAAGTTTTATGAGAGATCAGAAGAGAGAAGGCATCATACTAGAAAAAGATATGAGAGTTTCAAAAGCAAAGGGATGGTACATTGATATTAGGAAATTCCAGGACAATTTAACAAAGACCTACTTGAAGAGGACAGGAGGAGTGTAGAGAACTATAGAGATGATACAACAGCCAGGGTTAGTACCAGTAGGGCTGCTACCATCTCTAGGCCCATGGAACGTCAGGGAGAAGGGGTTTTGAAACTAACAAGAGTCCTAAAAGAAGCCTGCCTTATAGGAGGAAGGAGCTTTAGTCCAAGGAGATGGCCAGCACAGGTGGCCTCACAGAGAAGATAATGAGGTAAAAAATATTCTGACCTCATATCTTCTTCTACCCAGTTACTTCCTGGGACTCCCATTGGCTGAACCTGAGCAGAAGCCTGAAGGCACAGGGCGTATTGACCTGGGCCACCGAAGTCAGCTCCCTGGGAAAAAGCAGACTGGAGACAGGCAGGGTGCATTTGGAAAGGCAAACAGGACAAGTTCTGTGTCTTGAAGATAGAATTTGGAATGTAGACATTGTGGGAGTGAGGGTGGATTGGGGAACAGAAAATAGTTTCACTGAATTGTCCTGGAAAGGAATCTTGCTATTGCAAAGAAAGAAGTTGGATCTGTTCAAGAAGCACCTTAAATAACTCATGGGGCTCTTCCTTCCAAATAGGAAACTCAGCCCATTTAATTATTTTCACAGTCCATTTCACTCCTTTAAATTGCTAGTTTTTCAAAGTAATGTGTTGTACATTGTATCTGGCAGGCTAGGCTGTTTCTGATTATTTACTTATATCAAAACAGTTTTTAGAATCGTCATTCCTTAAATCTTCCCTTAGATAATGAAGTTAATTTTAGAAAACCTAAGCTTTCCTCTGTGAGGGTATAGACTTATAGCAAGGGTAGCATTAGCGGTACCTGAGGTCTTACTGCAGGACCTTGGAGTCTCTGAACCCCCGCCCCCCCCAGGCACTTCTCTGTCTTCTCAGATGCGCTCTACTTTGATCACTCCTCCATCTACTTCTTGGTCTTCCCTTTTTTCAATCCTTTCCCTATACCCATGGTGCCAGTCCTCTGGAGAGCCCCACACATTGCTATAGAAGCTCCCTGAAGTGGTGGTTATTACCCCAGGCTGTGGAGCCAACTGAGAGTTCAGAACCCAGCTGTGCTATGACTGTGAACAAATCACTTAAAATTCAGCCTCCCCAACCCTAAATGAGGGTAATGACAGCATTTGTGTCATAGGGTTATAGTGCAGACTAAAGGGATTGATAGAGGTAGAGTGTGAAGAATAATGCCTGGTACATGGGAGGTGTATACAAGTGTTTATACCATTTTTGTTATTGTTATTTTCATCTCCTTCACTACAGCCCCAAGATGCTGAAAGATGGACCTAAGGATGAGTTTGGATGTTTAGATAAGTTCGAGCTTTGTCATTCTCCCCTCCATCCTATACTTAGCTCTAGAGAGTGTCTGTCAAACACACACACACACACACACACACACACACACCACATCAGTCTCCTGCTCAAACACCTTCAGTAGTCCTCATAATCTACACAATAGGATTGAACTTGTAAGCATTCAAGGTCCCACACAATCTGTTTCCATCCAGGTTTTGCATTCTGACTACACACATACATCTGTTCAAAAAGCACACACACCTGTCACATGTCCAGTCAACTGGGATGGGATGAGTAGGACACTTTGGTCTGTTCACCCACAAGCTCTCTCAGCATGGCACCTGCTGTGCCTCCCAACCAGATTGTGCGCTCCACATCAACAATCCAGAACTGCTAGGGTCGTTACCAGAACACCCACTACTTCCCACATGCCATATTTCTTCCAAAGTCACAGCCCAGACTCAAAGTCACCTCTGAAAAAGAATCTTGCATATATAAAGCACCTGGTGTAGTATAGACAATAGAGTACATGCTCATGAAATTTGCCTTTTTCTTCTTTCCTCTCAGGAGTTTCTAACTATTGAGAGGCATGCGCAAAAGCTATCTCTAGTATAAGGAAAACTACAGAGAAAAACAAAAACAAATGCAAGCCGGTTGTGATAGTGCACACCTGTAATAATTTGGGTGACCGAGGAAAGAGGACCACAAGTTCAAATCCAGCCTGAATTACATAGCAACTTAACAAGATCCTGTCTCAAAATAAAAAGTAAAAAAAGGCTGGAGATGTAGTTCAGTGCAAAGGTCCTGGGTTCAATCTCCAGTACCATCAAAAATAAAAACAAAAAAGAAAGAAGAAAGAAAAGAAACATACATAGTCTCTGAGGGGAAGAAGACACGATTCATCATGCGCAGATGTTTTATTCTAGGAGGTACTACACTTTACATATGTCTATCTAATCCTCCAAAATATCTTGAGAAAGTAGGTATTGTTATTTGTATTACAAACATGAAAAAAACAGATTCCCTCAAGGGCAGGCAACTTGCCTAATGTTTCCCAGCTAGGTAGTGGGAGAGCTGGAGGATGCCAGCCTTCAAGCTCCTGTTCCTTCTGCCCACCCTGGTGCTCCCCTGGATGCGGAAGCTATAGGTTAGGTTCAGTCTGTGCCTCCCATCACCCCACACATAGTTCTTTACTTCAGAAACCTCTCAGAAGAGGATGGCGAACTGAATTAGAATAAAATCTTAAGGAAAAAAAGGTATAGGCAATTATCCATTAATTTTTACAACATCAATGTCTTGGTCAAACAGAGAAGTACACTTTCAGTTCAAGAATCTCTGTTCATGGGAGATGATGAGTCTTCCAGGCTGAGTTCTTTCTGTTCTTCTGGCCTCAGTGAGAATCTGAAGACTTGGAAAGGAGGCCCAGTTTTCTGGCTTTGAGAATAACAACATGGCAATATCTTCTATCTTTGCCTCTCCGCTTCCTACTATTTTTCTTCCTGCACTGTGCTTTCATTTTCTTTTCAAATATTTCTCAGTAGCAAAGGAACAGATTTAAAATGAACTGGATATTATTACATCGTAAGAGCTAAGCTAATTTTCTACAGAGATGACACTGGTATAGTCTCTAGGACCTGAAGGAATCCAAATTCTATCGGGTGGTAACAGATACTTTCCCTTTGTGCTAATTTAGGTTCAAATTACACTAATTTCTTCAGAAGACAGAAAATCACCTGGGATCACCATTGTCATATAGAATTGCCTATGTTTCAATAATGGGTAGAGTGTGTTAAGTTCTAGTGCTTAAACATGGTCTATTATTTGATTTTTGTATTTCATTTTACTAAAGGCAGACAGCCTGAACAGGCTAGAAAATATCAAGTATCAGAAAATGCTGTTATAAGGAAGTTAAAAGTATTATTCCTCAGGGGCATAAAGCTTGTTCTGGATATCAGAATGTTTGATTTTGATATCATATTCTCATTAATACCAAACATTTAATTATGGAAGGAGCTTGGTTTTGTGAAAAATCATGAATCATGGGAAAGATTGAGTTTTTGTTCTCTCATGAGCTCTTAAGAACTAAAACTATTTTGTCCAAATGGTTCATTATTTTTTCAGAAGCCTAAATACTCATCTTATTATATTAAATATTAATATAATGTTAGTGTTTTTTCTTCAGATCATCTTTCTTATTTAATTCCCAACTTGAAATTGCTTCTTAATCCTTCTCTTTCACCTTTCAATATTAATCCTACTTTAACAGTCAAAGTCATTCTGGGAGCTTCTAGGGTTTTAGGCTAGAATTGTAATAAAGCTGAATGGTAATGATTTATGTTCTCTGTACATTTTATAGCACATTGCAGCTCCTTTATTAGTGTAAAAACATTATGCCCATTTTATAGTACTTGGAGCATGCTTTTTTATTTTAAATTATTGTAGAGGTTTATAGTTGTAGCTTTGCTTTTATAATATATTGTTGGCTAGGAATCCTATAAACATTTATTGAGCTTTTCTTTATGCTAGATGCTTACTAAATGCTGGGGACATACAAATGAATAGAGAGACAATTCTTTTATTTGAGAAGCTCACATTTAAATGGGGACAACTGCTGCATACAGTTTTATGTTTGTAATTTATATAAATCTAACCATTTTATAAAGTAGCAATTAAGTAATTATTTCAATGAGAAAAATATATTCTGTTTTTAAAAGAATCTCCTGTGTGCTGTTGTATCTAGCTGTGTAATGACCCTAAAAGTGGATGAACCAAGAATGGATACTGGGCTTTTGACTCTAAATTCTCAAACTATATCCACTACTTTACCACGCAGACTAACAACATATGTACTAAGAACCCTTCTGGGAAGCAGAATCACCAGTGCAGTTTTTGGAAAGAATACTACTTACTATGGAATGTCCTCAGAGAACCTGATTCAATATGATACCACCACAAATTCAACCACATCCTCTCTCACTGTAGCCATTGGGGTTCTCAGCTAGCAAACAACAGAAGCTAACTGGCTAATTCGGGAAAGGAATTAATTGGAAGGATTTGAGGCAGCTTACAGAATTGACAACATGGCTGGAAAACATGCATTTTGTGTAAAGAGTATAAAACTATCACTTCATGAAGGGTTTAAACAGGAAAACAAAAATATTTGAAAGCAGAGAATTTAATTGAGAGTCTTAGTTACATAAAATATGAGAGAGATGCGAAACCTAATCTAAGATAGTGAAATAGCTCTGGAACTGTTAACAGCAGTAAGCCATTTCCACTCTTGGGCTGGAGGCAAAAGGAAGGGAGAAAGTGTTATTAGACCTGGGGGACTAGGGTAACCTGGCAAAAGGTGGAATCATGGCAGGCCATTCTGAAAGCAGCTAGAACCTAGAGGAGATGCAGTTGCTGCTGAGGGCTCTGCTAAAGACTGAGAGGCAGGAGGATAAACATTCTGGCTTCTTCCTTCTCCATGTCCCCCAATCCCTTTCAAACTCAGCTGGACTCTAGCTGATCCAGGAGTCTAGGAAAGTTAATAGTCTCTACAGTAATACCAGCCAAGCAGAGGAAGGTGAGAAACAGATCTGAGGGTAAACAAGCCCAGAACTGGCTCTTGTTTGTTCTAATCCAAGTTTTGATATTGGGGAAACTTGAATAAGCCATTTCCCATTTCACGCTTTACTTCCTTCATGTGTAAAATAGGGATGGTTGGATTAGAGTCTCTAATGTCTTTATGATTCCTGGCTAGTCCTTTCTACACAGTAAGCCCCCGACTTACAAACAAGTTCTGTTCTGGGAGAATGGTCATGAGTTGCATTAGTTCATAAGTCTGACAAAGTCAATCTTATGCAACTTTGACACAAAGATACAATTTGTATACTGCTTTGTGCTTCCTAGCAGTACCCTCCACATCACTATGGTTTTTTTGTTTGTTTTTGTTTTTTTTTTTGGTACCGGGGATCCAACTCCGGTCCTTGTGCTTGTGCAGCAGGCGGCGAAACCACTGAGCTAAATCCCCGGCCCTACATCACTATGTTTTTCCTCTTGCTTCTGGACATCCTGGACTCTGATTGAGTGCTGTACCGCTGTACACTATCACACTGTACAGTAAGCGCACAGCAGCACAACTGTGACAATGTCTGGCAGACATGTGAGCTACTTCTACAATTTGTTTGGATCTATGAATGTTCTTAATATGAGGTCTGTTTGTTTGTATCTGTGAAAGTTTGCAATTTGAATGTTTGTCAGTCAGGGACTTTCTGTATTATGTGTAATTTAAAAAATTCAGCCAAACAGTCCAAGAAGATATGCTACCTGTGTTCATTTTTTCATATTAGGTGGATTTTCTTTTTCATATAAATATATCTATACAATGGGAAGTTTTTACTGTATATTATGGATAGTGGTTTTGGGAGACAATTTTTTAATTGAAAACATGGATTCTTTTAAACCACGGGGAGCCAACCTGAACAACTCACTTTTTTCAGTCAAAATATATGAGCCTTACTATGAGATGACAGAGGGAGTACAAGCACTTATGAACAATGTCAGGAGACTCTGATTACCAAAAGAATGTTGCTTTTGCCTGTGATGGTCAATTTATTGAAAGTTGTTAAGAAAGTCTTACTTCTTCCCTCTAGGATGCAGAAAACTGTAAAGTTCTCTTACCGTAACAATTAAAAAACAAAGCAAACAAAATACAGACAAACAACCTGAAATCTAAAGACAGTCAATTCCCTTTCTTCTGAGATGGGACACATGTCACCAGTGGCTTTCACTTGTGGCAGATGGAACTTCCCCACAAGCAGAAGAAAAGTTTGGAGGAGAAATATTTGAAGAGATAATAGCTGAGATTTTCCAAAATCAATGAAATATCCAGGAAGTTCAGAGAACCTCAGTAAGATTAAAACAAAATGCCAGACAAAAACAAAAACAAAACCCATACCTAGACACATCATATTCAAACTGCTAAAAACCAAATATAAGAATAAAATTATGAAAATAGCCCCCCCAAAAGATATAACTACAGTACATGTGGAAGAACAAAGATAAGAATTACAGCAAATTTGTTATTAGGAAAATGTAAGCCAAAGGACAATTGAGTAATATCTTTAAAATATTGGAAAATATATATACATAATTGTGGACCTAGAATTCTATACTGAAGAGAAAATATCTTTCACCAATAAAGGAAAAGTAGACTTTTTTCCAAATACACAAAAATGGAGAAAATTTACAGTAGACTTGTGCTACAAGAAATACTAAAAACAAAATTTTCAGCCAAGAGAAATATGTTACCAAACAGAAATGTGGCTTTACATGAAGTGGTTTAGAGATAGTGATACTCTTGAAATACTTGGAGGATGTGCCTTCAACCTGAAATATGGCAACCCTGCTAACTATAATATAGTAGACTGCATAACCTAAAATTCTTTTACCAGAAAATAGCCAGAAGAACTGGATAAAGTAAAACTTATTAAATGTATAGGACAAAATAAGGAAAACTCACTGGATTCCAAAGCAAAGCAGAAAGAGGAGCCAGAGCAGTAAGCCACTGAACTAATACTAGGTCTTATCCTGAGTTCCCAATAATCAGAAGCCTGGGTTCCTAATAACTCTACTAGAATAAGAGACAAGGCTTTCAGATGTTTGGATCAGGAGGCTGGTAATAAATCCCAACATAAACCTGGGAAACTTGAAGAACTACCACAACATTCTTTCACCACCAAAAAGGAAAATGTCTATCTTGTCTCTGTGCAAGGGAAACTAGGTATCCCTAGGAAAGTCATAGCTTTGGGTTTTGTATTTTATGCAGATTTGGGTTGGATTATATTTCACCAATCCAAGAATGCCTCAGCCAAGAAATCATCAACCGATCATTTTATAGTAGTCTAACCTTTGAGAACCAGGGTGGAAGCAAAAGCTAATCCTTTTTTGGAGAGAAATGTCCTTAACTAGAAAAACATTCCACAGAAAAAGCCCTTCTGAAATTGAGCTCACAGTCCAGAACCATATACATACTACTTTTGAAAAAGTCATAAAAAAGAACTTGATCCCTTCTGCCTGTCTTCTCAAGCTAATCAATGTTGTTAAGGCCCCACCAAGCAGCCTCTGTTCTCATGTCCCATAACAAGTTGTTCTTTCCCATCCTGTAAGAGTTCCTCAAGAGCAGGGACTGTCTCATCATCTCTCATATTGTCCCATGGTGTTTACACTACAGCTACTCCATAAATACTCAGGTTAAAATCCAACTCCACTGCCTTCTATCCCTGTGCTCTTGCTACAACCTCCTTATCCTACAGTTTTCTCATCATCAAAGCAGGCAACAGTAGGCCGAGTCCCTCTCACATCTCATCATCCTGAAATTTCCTTCTACTTCCTTGTTCTACATTTAGGAACCTTGTGATTACATTGGGCCAATCCAGGAGATCCAGGATAATCTTCCCATTTTAAGGTTAGTTAATTAGCAGCCTTGCTTACACCTGTAACTTTGATCTCTTTTGCCATGTAACATTATCTATTTGGAGGTTCTGGGGATGAGGGCATGGACATATTTGGGGAACTATTATTCTGCCAACCACTGTGGAATTGGCTCATTTGAAAACACACATACACACACACACACACACACACACACACACACACGAGCCAAAACTTACTATATAGCACTTACTATACATCAGAAATTTATATTTATTGATTTATCTTTTCCTCATAACAATTCTATAATGTGGCTACAATACTTTCCCCCACTTTCAGATGAGAAACTGAGAGTCATGAGCCAAGGGATACGGATGGCCCCAGAAGCTGGGAAAGGCAAAACAATCCATTCTCCCCACAAGCTTCCCAAAGGATCACAGCCCAGTTGACACCTCTGACCTGCTGAAATGTGGATAATGCATTTTAGCCCAGTGAGACTTTTGAACTCCTGAAATGTAAGATAATAATCTTGTGTTAAGCCACTAAACTTGTGGTAATTTGGTATAACAGCAAGAGCAAACTAATACAGCTAGTTATAAAAACTGTCAGTCAAAACAAATATTTTTATTTATAAATTCCCATGATATATTAAAAGAAGGACATTTATTAAACACTTTTAAAAACCAAACAAACAGGAAGCTTTGGTAAAAAGTGGGTATAAGATATTAAACTTTGATTTTTAGCTTCCTCTTAGGATGAAGAGGAAGTCTAATCTAATGTCAGTGAAGTCTCCTGGCTTTACAGCTGAGGACCGTAACAAACAATTCCACCCTGAATGCTATTCTAGCAAAGTACTTATGCTGACCAGCTTTAGCTGTAAACAATCAAAAACAAGAGCCAAGGCATGCATACCTATGAGTTTTGATGTGAAACACAGCGTCTTTGTTGCCAATGTTTTGTATCAACAGAATCTTTTGAGTGCTGTATTTGACAGGGCAAGTGGAAAAATTCAGCTCGTCGGGAAAATCCAGGATGGCTCGTGGACCTCTAGCTTTGATGGGTACAATAAACTTTTCTCTTTCAGTAACACAGGTCAACACATGGGCGTAATCCTACGAGGGAAGGATACAATCATTAGTTGTGAAAAAAACCAACAGAATCAAATTAATTATGCAAGAAAAACAGTGGTTATGCCAGGCATTTTTGCATAACAATTTAGTGTATTTCTGTGAAACTTCTCAAGTCCATGTACTTTTAATGAGAGTCTCTTCTGAGAGAAGGAGTACAGCTCAAGTGTTAAAACCTACAAGCCAGGAGAGAATCTCAGGCTTCACATGTTTCCCATATACCTGAGAGGTGGGAAGGGAAATGGTGACAGGCAAAAGATATTTTGCTTTAGATCAAAGGAGATTCACACCAGTTCCTTCATGGCAACCTTCTAATCCCTATTTACCCTTCCAGCCCATGTGTTGCATGGATGATTCTAATGGTCTCTTTGTGCTCACACTCTGCAATGTGACTCTGCAGTTCCTCCATCAGGAGTGGAGTCTATGTCCCCATCCCTTCCTTTGAAGTTATGTCATGCCAGTTTCAAGCTGAGGCCTCAAGAAGCTTTGGCATTGCCAGCCTTGCTCTTGGAACACTGCCACTGCCATGTGAAGATGAGTGGGTGGCCCACTGTGGGATGAGAGCTCAGATGTTCCAGCCAGGGCCATGTCAATCTAGCCTCAGCCAGCTGATGTCCAGGTATGGGAGGGAGCCCAACCAAAATGAGCAAGCAGAGTCATTGCCTTAATACGGGAGCAGGCCTCGCCAAGACCAGAAGAACTACCCAATTGAACTATAGCCTCGTGAGTGATAATAAAAGCTTATTATTTAGGCTACTAAGTTTTGGAGTGTTTTATTGTTATACAGCAATAGGTAACCGATACATGGTCTTATTTGAAATTCTTCTCTTGTGCAAAGCATTACTGACCATTCCAAATAAAAATGCTGAGGCCCTTGGCATCTATCTTTCCCATTCTTGAGTCTAAATGCAAGAGAAATGTTGAATAAAGTCACTCTTTATGTCCTCTCATTGGAGATAGAAATAGAGTCCTCACTAGTAACATAGCAAAGCAAAAGTCAAAAGTGAATCTTCAGCAATGACCAAGACTAATGTAAGAGGAAAATGCTAACAGTCCCCTCAAGAAATGGCCAAAAGCTCAGAAATCACCATGAAAGGAAGGTATTATCTAACCCCAGTTTATTATTCTTCATTTTCCATTTTCTCTTTGTGTTGGTGTGTTTTAGCTCCAAGGCATTCTTGGTAAATGGAATGTCATTTTGAACTTAAATCTCCTTTCAGTAATTATGTTGTAAATGGTATTAAGTGGTGGAGGGGTTTCTGTTTTGTTTTTGTTTTGAGTACCAGGTTTTGGTACCATAAAGTCCACAACCCAGGGCCTCCTACGTGGTATGTGTAGACAAGTTATATTTCTAGCCTAGAAGATTTTGTTTTCTTTTTAAAACTCTTTTGGCTTTGATCACAGGGTAGGAATGGGATCATCTGACATATAGATTTGACATACAGACCTACCATGCACTCAGCTTAGGAAACCATAGAACAGGTAGGAAGCAGTGGTATCCCCAATTAGTTTATTCTTCCGACCATGTTTTTTCAGTGCCCCGGAATACAAGTGATTAGGAAACAGACATGTCACAACCCTCTTCCCCTTACATGAGAATGGACAAGACAATGAACAAGAGACATATAATGTAATATATAAATAAATAAATGTAAAGATGAAATAGCCAGCATGGCTCTGAAACATGGCCTTTACATCTGCAGTTCTCTCTGCAACCCCCAAACACTACACCCATAGCCAGCTACCCAGATGACACCTCATAAAATGTAAATATATCATGTCTCAAACCAAAGCTCCTGATTAATGGCACTGCCTGCAATTGTGCCCAGGGGTAGGAATGGGGGATGAAATCTAGCCAACTCTGCTGGTCCCAACTGTATAAGCCCAACGGGAGACCCTTTTCCTAGTACCCCAAAGGGGGAAGACCAGTTAGAAAGCCACTGCAGGGTCCAGGCAAGAGATAACACTGACCAGGACAGGTGTGGTGAAGTGCTTTTCTTAGGGTTTGGAGAGTAGCAAATACTCAGTAAATGTTAGCTGTCATACTTAAAGTTTTGTATCAAATACAGTGCTTTGTGTGCAGCACATAGGAAAAACTCAATGTGTGCTCATTCTTGTTGTTAGGATAATAATACAAAAATGATTATAATAATAGGGCAAGATAAGTTCAGAAAGTGAAAAAGGGGTTTGAAAAAAATAAGACACGGTCAAGTGATAACGTGGGAAGGGGCTGCTTTAGGTTAGGACAACCAAGGTGGCTTCCCTGAGTGACCTTTAGATGGAGACCCGGAGCCAGCAGGAGCTGGGAGAGCTCCATGAACATGCTGTTCCTGGTAAGGGGAATTGCCATAAAAATCCTAAGGTAGGAGCAAGTAATAAAAATTAATGAATGGTACTCATGGAATTTATTAGAACTGGGGTGTTGGACTCTTCACTTTGCAATTGATTCTGGTTTCCAGATGGTGATGCCAGGCTCAGAAATTATTTTACCCAGACATAAGGAAGTATAAATTACACTAAGATATTTGATCTTAGCAAACCCCATAGAATTCAATAATGCATCAGTCTATCTGATTACAACCAAATCCTAAAGTGATAAGAACTCTTTCCATTTTTTCTTAGGTGATCAAACTTAGCCAGCAAAGGTTTTGTTGGGAAAGCAGCTGGCACATGTGGAAACTTAATATTAATTGAGGCTTTGAGAGAGGAAAAAACAAACGATGCTGCTGAATCCAGGATTAGAGAAGATCCCAGAGTGTTTTGTCTTATTTTATTCTATCTTCACATATCCTCTGCTTTGTTCTATAAGGAATTTAGGACAGCTAGAAATGGTTTAAGAGGAGGATTGAAACATTAAGAGGGATATTTTCAAATCTTTTCAAGTTCCTAAATGCGAACAGTTTGAAATTTGATCAGAATTATGTATGTTTTCATGGTCATTTTATATATCTATAAAATAATATGAAGAAAGTCCTTTAAACAATTCCTTGAGAACGTATTCCAATCTCTGAAGTTATATATTTAATAGGACTATTTTAGATCATGTGATATACCATTATATATTGCTCTGCTGGCTTAGAATTAATTCAGATGTGATGGTTTGGGAGGGTCTGTCTGCCTGCAAGCTAAGCAGTTACTTTAGTTGACGGAATCCCTTTCACTGCACCGAGAACCAGAGCAATCAGGTCACCATTCAAAGCCATATCCTTCCCCTCTACTACTACAGTCTTAGCCATGAATCAACTCTGTCTCTTAAAATGTGATCCTACATAACAATGCTTTCCAGATGAAGCTTTTAAACTATTTTTGTTTTTTTTGTCTTCCTTGTGACATGCCCATCCTCCAAGCTGAAAGAAAGAAAAAGAGAGAAAGAAAGAAAGAAAGAAAGAAAGAAAGAGCGAGCCAGCAACAGACAGTGCAAATGGCAGGCGTGACTTGCTGAGAAGTGAAAAGAATGAATCTTGATTTTGTATTAGTCCTGTGGTAGAATGCAAACATGGCAATAATTCTTTCCTTTAAAATCTCAGCAGAGGGAAACGATGTCTTCTACCGCAGTAAATGACTTTCTGTGTGATCAAGGCCAAGGCCAGTGTGGCTAAACCCTTACATCTTCTATCTGCTTTTTCTCCACTCCTAAAGTTGATGGAGAAATGGCAACAAAGTAAAACCAGATCTGATTAGGACTAGAAATTCTGATTAGGAATTTCATACTCAGTATCCCTGGAAAATGTTCTAAATTCCCTAGACAGTTGAAAGCATTTATTATATAGTATCTCCTCAATCAGAATTTTAAGTTCTGAAATCCCAGCCAGTTTTAAAACAAGACTGAGCCAGTATTTGGGGGTTTTCCCTACCACTATGGCTCTTCATGTGATTTAGCTTGGGTCCTCCTAGAGGTAGCTACATTTTTTTATCTGGTAAAAGAGAATCACTTCTGATCTTTGGCTTGAAAAGAGACCTGGGATTTCCAAATTTATGTGTACAATGTTTACTTCATGTATAAATCAACCACTTAGGGCAATTTCCTCTTCAGTTTTTTTTTTTTTTTTTTGCTTGTCAAGGTACCCTTAAATCTACCAATCCTGCCTTCACTCCTATTTCTAAGACTAACCCCTCTCAAATGTGCTAGATATTAAAGCCTGAATCACTGATTTTCCCTCTTTACCAAAAATTCACATATCAGCTAATAAGCATGCCTGAATAATCTCATCTTAATTATTAAAAAAAACCCCTAACCTTGACCTCAACATCCACCTTCAGCTTCTTCCCATTTTTTTTCTACCTTTTATAGCAAAACTCCTCACAGATGTTATTTATACTCAATTTTGCCACTTCTTCATTTTTCCATTTTCTCTTTAACTCACCCAATCAGAGTTCTGTGCTCAGAATTCCATAGAAACACTGCACACCAAGGTCACTAAATGGCTCTGCCAAATCCAGGGGTTAATTCCACATTCCCATCTTATTTCTAATTCCCTACCTAGCTTTTCCTGCTGCTGGACAAAATCTTAGGAGTCAATCTAGACTTCATCCACCAGTTCTGATAGCCCTATAGTAAGAGCTCCTAGCTCTTCCTTTGCTGCCACCACCCTAGTCCCACCCTCCTTGTCTCTTCCTGAGCTGTTGCAAGCCTTTTCTCCCTATATTTGGCAGGGTGCAGTTCAGCTACATGCAACAGGAAAAAGAGCAAAATAAGAGTAGCTTAGAATAGATAAACGTTTATTTCCTTCACATAAGAAAGTCCAGATTTAGGAAAGCCAGCTTGGCTCAAAAGTGTCATCAGAGACCCAAATTCCTAACTTCCTGCTCTCCCATTCTAGCATCCTCAACGTCACCTCATGGGGCAGGTGACCCCAAGGATGCCACTCTCTCACAGCCATGCTGGAGGCCAGAGGAGGTTAGCAGAGCATTTCCTGCCAGGCCAACTCTCTTTAAGTAGAAGCCCGGAAGTCCTTCTGTTTACATTTCATCAGCAAACAGTAAGACACACACAGCTGCAAGGCTGGTATAGAAGTATAATAATCTCTTATTTTAGGTAACAGTGAGCTCAATCAAAATTTGCGGTTCTCCCATATACACTGTTGGTAGAAATTTAAACTAGTATAGCCAGTATGGACAACAGTGTAGAGGTTCCTCTGAAAATTAAAAACAGAGGTACCATAAGATTCAATGATTCCACATCTGGGTCTAAATGCACAAGCAATGAAACATATATTGCTAAGAAATCTGCACTCCCACATTCACTGAAGCACTATTCACAATAGCCAAGATATAGAATCAGCCTAAGTATACAACAATGGATACATGATTAAAGACAGTATGGGATAGATACACAATGGAATACTATGCAGCCTTTAAAAAGAAGACGATTCTGTTTGTGACAACATGGATGAATCTGGAGGAAATTATGTTAAGTAAATAAACCAAGCCCAGAAAGCCAGATACCATATGATCTCACTGATATGTGGAACATAAAAACAATCAAACATAGAAGCAGAGTAAAATGGGGTTATCAGAGGCTGGGGTTGGTAGGATCGGGAGATGTTGGTCAAATTTCAGACAGGAGGCGCAAGTTCAGGAGACCTATTGTACAAGCCGGAGATTACAGTTAATAGCTATGTATTGTATAGTACTTTCTATGGTTTCCATATGGTTTGAGTGTGTCTCTTCCAGGGGCTCATGTATTGGAATTTAATCCCTATTGTGAGGTATTAAGAGGGTTGAAATTTAATCCTACTATGGGGTTTAGAAGTGAAGCCTTGGGGAAATGGCCAGGAATAGATAAGGTCATGAGAGTAGAGCCCCAGGATTGCATTGCTAGTGTTTTGTAAGGAGAGACCAGAAGATACCATGTGCATGCACGTACACACATACATGCCCAGTCTCTAGCTGTGTGATGCCTTGCACTGCCCGGGGATTTCACCAGCAAAGAGGCCCACTCTTCACCCTTGGACTGGAACTGTGAGCCAAAATAAACCTCTTTTCTTCAGAACTTACCTGGTCTAGGGTTTTATGATATTGGCAACAAAAAAAATTGACTAATGTAGTACTTGGAAATCACTAAAAATGTAGATTTCAAATGTCCTCACCAAAAATAAAATAAACATAGTGGCTTGATTTAGTCATTCCATGTCTGTACCTATATCAAAATAGTATATGCCATAAATACATAGTTTTGTCAGTTAAAAATAATTTAAGAATTCTGATTGTCTTGGCAATGAGGAAAGAAAAAACAGATGTCAAGGGTAGGCAAATAGTTGTTAGGCCTTGCACGTCCATCAGTCTAATCTCTACTCCACAGCCAGAATGATCCTAAAATGTACGGCAGATTGTGCCGTTGCTAATTAAACCCACCAGGGTAGATAAAGGGAAAGGACCAAGCATTTAACTATCTGTACTGCATGAAATGTACCTCACTAAAAAGTTGGTGTGGAAAAGTTTTGTTGTTTTTAGAAGGCTTTGAACCAGTAGTTGCAAATCAACTATAGAACTGTAGAAGAACTTAAATCCCAGTGATCCAGGTAATGATTTTCATTGAATCCTTACAAAAACCAAAACTTCTGATGTGATGCAATCAGAAGCACCACACCACCTAGGAAGGATTCCACCCCCTCAAAAAAAAAGGAAACATGAATCTAATCTGGGCTCAAGATCTCCCCATCCTGTTACAGGCCACAGTAGATGAAGACATTTGGAACAGTCCGATGGGGATCACCCAGCAACTCTTGCTTGCATCCCAGTTTAAGCAAACCAACTTAAAAAAAAAGAGCTGTGATTCAACTGGTGAAACCTAAATGGTGACTGGGTATTGGGTGATATTAAGGAACTTAGGTAATTTCTTTCTTTTTTTTTTTTGGTACCGGGAATCAAACTTGGGATCTTGCACTTGTGAGGCAGGGGTGGAATCACTGAGCTAAATCCCTGGCAACTTAGGTAATTTCTTGATGTGCTAATGGTATTGTGGTTATGTTAACCTTTGAAAAGGTCCTTATCCTTGAGAGACAAATAACGAAGCATTGACAGTTGAAATAGTATGATGCATGTATTTAAACTCCACTGGGGCAAGGAGCAGGATAGATGGAGCCAGATGGATCAGGCAATAATAATTAGAAAAGCTGGGTGATTATAATCAACTTTTACGTATGTGTGAAAGTTTCCATAATAAAGATATTTTAAATACTTGATGGACATTTCCTACTCCACTTTGCATGACTTCTAAGGTCTTTCATGATCTCCACCTCATCTCCTGCCATCTTCCTAGCAGCTTCCTCTGCTCCAGCCCCAGTGCCATCTTGTACTTCCCTCAGACTACTGTCAAGCATGTTTCTGCCACAGGGCCTTTGCACTGTTGTACCCTCTCCCAGAGAGCATTTCTTTCAGATGTTCACATGGCTTAAGTTAGTTTTCTGCCCAAATGTCACCTAAACAGAAAGTCTTCTCTCACCTATTGAAGAAAGAGTCTTAATGATTGTCTAGCCTCATTCATGTTGATACCTGACATTAAATTATATTTGTTTGTGTATTCATTTTGGAACATAAGTTCCAAGAAGGCCAAACCTTATTATGTTCTCCATTGGATACTGGCTCACAGAATTGGGCCTGAAAGAATTGAATCCTGGCTCACAGAATGCCCAGTGTGAGTCAAAGACTATTTTTCACTTTTAACATCATTATTTGGTAATAAGCTATCAAGAGTTCTTCATAAAGAGAATTCCTAAGGTCCTCATTAGCCTATTATATATATTCATCATGTCTAGGAATCTAAAAATATAGTGATGTGATTCAATGAAAATATGAAAAAAATGGAGAGAAACATTCTTCTTAGTGAAGACTTCCTAGGTATCTTTCTCCTAGTTGAAATGACAAGAAAGCAAGTTGACGTCTAATATATTCAAGACTACAAAAAGATATTTGAGTCCTTTTTAGATGCTTTTGCTTTTATCATCTGTAGGCCATCCTAAAGTTCACAGAAGTTCTTTAAATTTTGAGATTAACTTTTGCTTACTTATCTCACTCAACAAATATTTATTGCACACTTCCTATGTGTCAGGTACTGCACCAGGCCCTAGCATTATAGGGGGTACCAGACAGAATAGGGAGGGCTCATTCCAGGCAGGAAGAAAGTAAAATCCCTATCATTATGTTTGCAAATAAAAATTATTGATTGTGAGCCAGGTGTGGTGGTGCGCACCTGTAATCCCAGCACTTAGAAGGCCAAGGTGGGAAAATCGCCATGAGTTTGAGGCCAGCCTGGGGGACATAGTGAGTTCAAGGACAGCCTAAACTACATAGTTAGATCCTGTCTCAACAAAACAAAACAAAATTATTGATTGTAGAAATTTTTATGGGCTGGGGATTTAGCTCAGTGGTTCCAGCGTCTGCCTCGCAAGCGTAAGGTCCCGAGTTCGATCCCCAATACCAAAAAAAAGAAGAAATTTTTGTGATATCTACCCTTTGATTCAAAATGCTGGCAATATAATTTATAATTATTGTACACCTAGAAAACATCAACTATATTAACATGGTTTTAAAATTTCTTAGTAACAGATCAGGAAAACCATTTTGACAACAAATTAGATATTTTCTCAAAAGACAGCTGAGTAAGAAATTTGCATACAGTATTTTCTTCCAGCATTGCTGCTGTATCCATACAAACCCACTATAAACAGAAGCTTTCTTTTAAGTGCAAGGAAATACTCAGTTTTGCTTTCTGGCAAAGGCTTAGTATTTTTAGGCTCATTTTAATACTAAAGATTCAAATTTAAGAGGTGAAGAAAAATTCCAGGTTCAGAACCTTATAGTGTTATTTTATGATAACACTGACTATTATATTTCAATAGTGCATGATATATACACAAGGATTATTAGATTAATAACATATCCTATGGTTTAAAAAAATTCTGGGTGAGGAGAGATAAGAAAAGCCAAAGTGAATTTGCTGCATCTGTTATCTGGATATTTGGCATTCTTAGCATGTCCATCCCCAGGAAGCCAGATTAATAGATGACAGAGGAAAAAATGTAAATTGCATTATCATCTTGGAAGTGCTAATATACATGGGTGCTGAAAATCCTATTGAAAGGGGCCTGGCTTATTAACTGTGGCATGCTGCAATTTACATATCTCACCCTCCAGATGTGAGGAGGGTAAATGAAAATGGAGAGGGCTCAGATCAGCAGGGGATAAGGAGGGGAAAATACACATGCACACACTTCGGCTCTCAGTCTGGCCAACTGAAGAAACGGTGACACTTGGTAAAATGATTGACTTTTTCCTAAAATAAATCTGGCTCTGGTTCCTCCTCGGCTGCATTCTGGGAACAGCACAGAAGACAGCACGCCTAACCCTAGCCGGACATTCTGTGCACAGCCCTATCAGCCTTCCAGCTGCTTCCAAGGGCAAGGGCAAATGGAGACACTGAACACACACTGTCAGCCTGAGCTGGCCAGCACAAGAAGAAAACAACTCCGCCTTTACAAAGATGAATTTGGTAAAGTTCATTATACTGTAGAGTCCAAGTCCTGTATAAACTCTAAAGGTAGCCAAAATTGGATAGTAAAATTTCTCATAGGTAACTATTAAGCTCACAGTGTCTCCTTATGCACACATGTGACTTTTGGTAACTTTCAAATATTTAAAAGAAATGAGTATAATGACATTTAACTTATTTTATTTTATTTTTTAAATTAGGGATTTCCCAATAGACATGTGATGTTGTATAAGGAGAATGGTAAGAGGGAACTTGAGAGCTAGGAATACTATCAGCAACCACAAACTATAGTCAAGTATATTAATCTTCAATGGGAACATTAGCATTTCATGGTAAATGCCAATATACTTTCAGTACATTCCAACTAGGATTTGAGTATAGATAAGCATTATAAACAGTAAAAAATCTCTCTTTTTTCAGCTTTTGATTATGGAAATTTTAAAACATACATTAAAAAAAAACAAAATAGTGTAACAAACCCCAGTGTACCTATCACCCAATTCAACAATTATTAACATCTGTTATTTTGGTTACACCGATTTTGGTTTCTACCCATTCCCTTTTCTATTATTATACAGCTTTTAAGATACATGTTGTAGCTATATTGGGAAGCACAAATGAAACCATCATGTAACCCACTTGCCTATCACGACACAGAACACTCCATCTCCTCAGAAAGTCCCAGCCAGGCTACTTGCAGGTAGAACAGTGCTTATCCAAAAGAAGACATATTTTTTCCAGCACAGGAAAAAAAATTAGGGAACACCATCTCCCCAAATCCAGCATGATTTGTCTTTCAAGCAGCCACACAAGGAAATGACGGTGGGAAGCTGACACCCAAACGAAACCAAGGCACTGTTCTTTTCACAGATAGCTTACAGACAGGAGCCTCCAGGAAAAATAGGAGGAATTCAGCAATATATAACAAAAAGCTCCACATCTGGAGTTATCAATCTCTGCATTTGTTTCATCAGTACCCCAAACAAAATTACAGGTCCATAAATGTAACCCAAGAAATAAACAGTAACAATACAAAGTGGCAAAATAACAGCAGGATGATTATAATAGCATTTTTAACTGCTCACTACAGTGAGCACATGCTTGGCAGACCACATGAAATGTTCTACCCTTGCTCTCCAGAAAAGTAGTAACAATCCTATTAGTAACAGGAGTTGGTGATGATGTTAACAGGAGCTAGTGAGTATCGGAGGTGGAGAAGTTGGGGCTCAGAGCTGGTTCTCCAATGATTCTGGCCAAGATGGTGTCAAACAGATAAACTTGCTTGCTGTTAACATTATATATAGCCTGACACTTTGTTCCCCCTATTTAAGTCTTATTTTCCAACTTGTTCACTCAATCATGCTGATAAAACCCTTTTTCTCCTCCCCATGAGTCCCCACTTAAGCTCAAAGAAAAGACTTAGCCAACTCTTCTGCCCTCTTGAAGGGCTGGGGAGGAAGCCTCCACCCTAGGTCCAGCTTACTTGCTTCTTCTCTCCTGAGAGAAAGTACAGTTTCTATGACTGGGAAAGTCTGAAAATGGGCTCAACTTCCTGAAGGTGTGGGTGATGCTAAGGGAAAATGGCTTCCTCCTGTAGAATGCAGGTTCTTTCTAGCCTGCCCGTGTGCAGACAGGGGTAAGCAAACCAGGCAGGTCTCTGCTCTCAGCTCTAGATTCTCCAGTCATGTTGGGTGAGACCATAGGGTAGGTTACCCCTTATTAAGGACTTATCCACCAGACACTGGGGAGCAGAAGACCCTATCTGGGCCCCAGGTCCTGGCCACAATCTTTGTAATGAATAAGGCTGACACCGTGATCAAAATTTGGGTTTTGGGTCTCTTTCCAAACAAGTGAGATTCTGAGGAGGAAAGCTATAACCAACTAGAGTCCCAAACTTCTAAGAAGCCATAATCTTTATCATTTGTCTCAGCTCATTGCATCTGGACTATACTTTTTCCTTTTTGGTGTCCTGTGAGTTATATACTCAAATACAAATATGATGGGTAAGGCAATGGTGCAGGGGATGTGTCCAGCACATTTAGCTTTCCTTACACCTTAACTACTCTCAGCTCATATATGCCCTCCACTGTTATTAATTCTTTTCTCATTCCTAGTGGTCTACCACCTCCTCTCATCCACCCTTATCCCTCCTCCCACTATTGCCACCATCAACGGTGACACCATGCACACCACCAACACCAATCCTTGTGCCATGGTTTGGGGATGCTTTTGTCCCTCTAGAGTTTATGTCCTGGAGCTTGGTGTTAAATATAGTGATGTTGAGAGGTGGTGGACCTTTCAGAGGCTGTTCCTGGTCCCTTCCCAAGCTCTGATTTCCATCTCACTATTTCATCTCTAGCTTTCCCATGTGCTCTCACCATAATGCCATCCACCATGAGGTAACTCAGCTAAGAGGGAAGAAGGGCTGCAGGAGTTGAAGCTATGCTGTTTGATGTTTCAGTCTCCAAAACTGTGAGCTAAATAAACCTCTTTTATTTATAACTACCCACCCTTGGGTATTTCATTACAGTAGCAAAAACATACGAATATAACTATCAGTAACAACAATATCACCACCAGCATCATCATCCGCCAACACCAAACACTATTACTGCCAATATAAACCAATACAACACCACTACTACCAATAACACCAGTAATACCAGCACTAATGCCACCACTGACAGCTGAATAAGTGTTTAAAATTGCGAACTGCCAGTGACATGTATTTAATCAATTTCTTGCCAGGGCTGCTATTACCTTGTTCTCCTCTGGAGTGAAGAGGATTCGGAAAATGGATGGCACTCCTGGAGCTACTTTGTGGCCAATGTCTTTGGGGCTGATTACCTTAAAGTAAGGTGAACTTTCCTCAACAATTTTCACCATTCTTGGAATCTGTAGGAAAAAATACAGAATGATGGACATGTGAAAAAGCAGAAGAAAACACACAAGTTTTAGAGTTAAACATAGAGACTAAAACCTTCATTAACTACTTCCTAGACATATGACCCTGGTCAGGTCTGAACTTCAGTTTCCTCAACTGTAAAGGGATGACAGTGCCTACCTTTATCCCAGTGCCTCACATGAAATAACCCCTCCATATATTTAACTTTAATTTTTATTAATATTATTATATTGTGGATTTTATTATTATTGCAAACTTTTGCTCATTTTATTATTTAAATGTGACTGTCTATAAATTAGCTCCTTAATCAGTTGAAACTTTACCCACATAGTGGAGTTAAGCTGGATTTCCAAACATTTAAGAACTGCTCTAGGAGAAGAGATCATGCTTCCTGTGCTCCTTCTAGACCATACACGGGACATGTGGGCCACTCCACCCTTACAATAACCTTGGAGCTTCATTCTGACTCCCATGGAAAGCAGGACAGCTGAGAGGTAAGTCCCCATCTGACTCTACCTGGCTCCCTATGGGACCAGCCCCGCCCAAGTACACACCACAAGGAAGAAAGAATATACACAAAACAGTGTCCCCTAGCCCAGTCTCAGGCAGCTTCAGTTTCATTTCAAGTCTTATCCTCTTTTCCTCTGCCTTGCCCAGGCTGTGTATCACTGCCTATTTCAGCCTGAACAATAGAAGAAATGTAATCATAAGGAGAATAGGGGTGGTCAGGGCTGAAGGTTCCACAAATACAAAAATGGGGTAGGATTTTAAAAATAAAGACTCAAAAGGGCAGAAGAAAGTTAACTATGACTAAGTTAACTAGTTAAAAGATGACCTAAAGGCTCAAGTGAAAAATGAGAAAAGGAATCCTACAACCTCTCAAAGCTATAATCCAGGTGGGAGAAAGAGAAGAAGAAATGTAGAAAGAACTTAGACAGAGCTTAAGACCAGGCAGTAGGGAGAGAAGGAAGAGATTTCTGCAGATGTGACAGGACCAGAACTGGCTTCTCTGGTAAGGGGTTGTGCAGTATCATTTATGTTTTGCCATATGCTACAAGGTAAGCTTTCTGGGAGGGTATTTAGTAAGGGCATAATTGCCACTGATAAACCAGAAAGGGAATCAACAGCAACATCAACAGTAATAACAATCATATTGGTATATTGTTTACTACGTGACAAGCACTCAGCTGAACATATTTAATATCTCATTTAATATTCAAAACACCATTGAAATAGGTGCTATTATTGTCCATGTTATGGCTTGTGTCTAGATGCCTCCCCAAAGCCTCATGTGGTCATAGGTGGGGCTTTTCAGAGATGACTCTGGGATTAAGGGTATGTGATTACTAAATTAGTCCATTGATTTGTTTGGCATAGTTCTGGGTAGGATTAAGGGTGCACCACTTTGGGTGTGAGGGCTAAGGGCAGGTATTCTGGATGCAATACAAAAGGACAGAAAGAATCTGTCCCTCATTGATTATTCCTTGTTGCTTGCTGCTTGCTGCCTTCTGCCTGTCATGAACTGTTTCTCTGTGATGCCCCTCTGCCATGCCATCCTGCCTTGGAGCCAGCCAATTATGGACTGAAACTTATATGATCTGTGAGCTAAATAAATCTTTCCTCCTTTAACTTTGGGTGCCAGGTATTTTGCCTCAGCAACGAGAAAACCAAGACAGTCTCTAAGGCTTAGATAAGTGAGATGACTTGCTCAAGGTCTCCAGCAAGTGACTCTAGAGTCTGAGAGCTTATAATTGTATCCAGGGTAGAATCACACTGTGGTTTAGAGTGTTCATGGCTTACTCTCACTTGGTGTGTGTGCATATGAGACAAAGAAATAATGTTCAAACAGGTTTTGTTTTGTATTCCATGTCAGTGAGGAAGCACATAAAGGGTGAATGGCATACTTTTCTCTGTTCTCCAACCCCCTTCCAAACTTCCTGTGAGCCTGTGAACTAAGGCACAGAGAAGCAGGTTTCCAACAGCCACTTGTTACAAGGATGATGGTGTAACTCACTTGAAACCAAGCCTGCTTAGCCTGGAGAAAGCTGTCTGCTTTTTGGTAGCTAGACATTCCCTGGGTGGGGCCCCTCTTTCTTTCCATGAGCCTCTCCCTCTGGTTGCATCTTACCAAGTGGTGTTGGTTTATCAATGAGACTGGAATGCCCTTTGTCAGACAAGACTTGCACATGCTCTTACCCTTAACTCACTCATATGCCCTCACTGATAATCATTTCTTGTTAAGGGACAGGGAGGATTGGCCAAAGGACCCTTTAAACTAGCTCTACTCTGTCTTTAATAACCTAAGAATATCAGTGAAAGAATAAAAGAGTAAAAAGGGAAAAGAGAATTTGAAGTGAGAAACTGAATTGGTTGGCAGCCAGCCCTATATGAAAAGGCTTAATGACTAAATAGAAGACCTCTTCTTGAGGTCTAGGGACATAACCCTGAGTACCATGGATTCTTTTTTATCTCTTTCCCTACCCTTTTAGTCTCTGTCCCCTGAGCTTCTCTTGCTAACAATATTGCAGCAAAGAACTAAATATATCATTTTCTTCAGAGTCTGACTGTGCTGTCACTAAATCACCCTATTGATCTCTGAAAGGCATCACTGATTTCTTTAATGAGCTACTGTGCTGAATATAACTGTGAGTCTTCCCACGTGCTTTGGATTCCTGCATTGACTTGATTTATTTTCTCTTTTTTCCACCAGCTCTAATTGCATGGTCTCCACATTCTTAGACTCTTATAAGTATTCCTACTTGTCTTTAAACCCAATGTTTTGTGTCTCTCCAGTGCCTTCCTCCACATCTGATTACTTCTCACATTAACAGAGCTTTACACTGAAATTCTACATTATTCCTTCTTTCATTATTGTCAGATATCAAGGAAATTCTAGGTTTTTAATAAATTTACTTCAATAAACTCTAATTTATCTCTGAAGAAAAAGGCATAAGGCCAGAGGAGAAATCCTCAGTTGCAATCACAGAGAAAAGGAAGTATAGATAGTGAGAGAAACTTTTCAAAACTATTTGCAGATAAAATCTGAAAGCTATTTGATATAGAAGGGAGGAGACAGGCAGAGTAGGAGGCTTCTGGGCCAACCTACCACAGCTCCTAGCACAGAGGAGGTGAGCCACACAAGCGCCAGCAGTATCCCCCCCCCCACCATAGAAATGAGAAGACACATAAACAAGCCTCAAAACTAGATTTCCAGATCACCTACAGCAACCCCAAAGGGAAAGGAGATGGAAGACTCTGTTACTCAACCACCTGGACTCCCTGAACTAGCAATGAAAGATGATCTGGAAAAAATGAAACCAGAAATAATTTCTCACATAACAGCAGAGATTGTGCCCATAGTGAAAGACATGATTAATAAATCTAGGGAGGACAAAGATAAAAAAAATAGAGGAGCTGAGGAACATGATGGAATCCCAACATAGGACACAAATGGAATCCATAAAACAGATTCAAACAGATTTCCAGGATATTAAAAACTCCGCTGGAAGTCTACACAGCAGAGTGAGCCAATGTGAGGACAGAAGTTCAGATATAGAAGATAAGATTGGAATTAGTGACCAGGTAAAGACAAATTTCTTCAAAATAGTAAGAGACCATGAGAAATCAATCCAGCAGCTGCTAAATGATGCAAAGAAGAATAACATAAGACTGGAGTCGATGAAGAAACAAGAGAGTGCAGATGACATAAAAAAAACTGTTCACAGAAGTAATGGCAGAAAACTTCCCAAACAGGGGAAAAAAACTTGACATATAGATAAATGAGGCATATAGAATTCCAACTAGCTTTGATAAAAAAAAATCTAGACAAAGGCATATAATTCTTAAGATTCTAGAAACCAAACAGAAGAACAAAGTTCTACAAGCAGTTAGAGAAAAGAAACAAAACACATACAAAGGAAAGCCCATCAGAATCATAGCAGACTTCTCAATGCAAACCCTCAAGACAAGAAGAGGTTGGAGTGACGCATTTCAAGCCCTAAAGGAAAAAAACCTCCAACCCAGATTGATGTACTCTGCAAAACTATCTTTCAAAATTGATGATGAAATAAGATACTTTCCTGACAAAGAGCACCTTAGGAACTTCATGAATACCAAAACAGGACTCCAAAAAATTTTAGACAAAATCCTAGGAAAAGACAATGAGGATCACAGCCCCAGGAAGCACAGCAGGATGAATTCACCAGGCATGACAAGAAATTAAAACCAAAGTGGGAGAATCCAACAAAAAGAAAAAGTCATGACAATGATAAGTTAATACATATCAGTTATAACCATCAATGTTAATGGTCTCAACTCAGCAATCAAAAGAAATAGACTGGGAGAATGGGTCAAGAAGCAAGATTTAACAATATGTTGCATACAAGAAACACACTTTATTCAAAAAGAAACTGATAGACTGAAAGTTAAAGGGTGGAAAACAATACTCCTTGCATCAGGAATGCCAAAAAAAGCAGGAGTAGCTATTCTCTTTGCAGATCAAGTGGATTTCATACCAACACTGATTAAGAAAGACAAAGAAGGACACTATATCCTTGTAAAGGGAAGAATCCAAGAGGAAGAGATGACAATCATAAATATCTATGTAACAAACAGTAGTGTACCCAATTATAAAAAACAAATACTAACGGACATGACAAATCATACAAGCACTAATACAATAGTAGTGGGAGACCTCAATACACCACTGTCACAAATAGATCAATGAGATAAAAAACAAGCAATGAAATACTAGAACTCAATCAGACCCTTGAACAAATGATTTTAAGAGATGTTTACAGAGTGTTCCACTCCACAAAATCAGAATACACATTCCTTTCAGCTGCACATGGGTTGTTCTCCAAAACAGACCACATACTCACTCATACAACGTGTTTAAATAAGTGCAAAAGAATTGAAGTTTTCCCCCATATATTATAAGACCATAGTGCGATGAAATTGGAGATCAATAGCAAAAGAAACTGCAAAAATTACATGGACACATGGAAAGTGAACAACACACTTCTGAATAACCAATGGGTCACAGAGGAAATTAAAGAAGAAATCAGACAGTTCCTTCAATTGAATGACAATGACAATACAACATATCAGAATCTATGGGACACAATGAAAGCAGTCTTACGAGGGAAATTCATAGCAGTGAATACTTAT
>NW_004624746.1:13353741-13410218 GCF_000247695.1 Heterocephalus glaber
TGCTATCAAGAAATTAACCAATAACAAATGCAGACAGAGCTGAGAGGAAAGAGGAACCCTGCTCCACTGCTGATGGGAGTGTAGACTGGTGCAACCACTGTGGAAATCAGTATGGAGATACCTCAAAGAACTAGGACTGGAAGTCTCATTTGACCCAGCTATACCCCTGCTGGGTATCTTCCCAAAAGAATTAAAAGATTCATACCACACAGGCCGAGGATTTAGCTCAGTGGTTCTGCCACCTGCCTCGCAAGCAGAAGGACCCAAGTTCAATCCCCGGTACCAAAAAAAAAAAAAAATTAAAAAGATTCATACCATAGTGATATATGTGCAGCCATGTTCATGGCAGCATAGTTTGTAATACCTAAAGCTTGGAAGCAGCCCAAATGCCCATCATGGAGACTGGATAAAGAAAATGTGGGTTTTTAAAATAAAATGGAGTACTACTCAGCCATAAAAAATGAGAAATTAGAGACATTTATTGCTGACTGGATGCACATTGAGGTGATACTCTTAAGTGAAATAAATAGGACACAAGTGTAAATACTGAATAGTTTCTCTAGTGTGAGAAACTGAAAGTTTAAATAAGGACTAAAAGGTATAATACATAATATGAAATAGGAAGAAAAGAGCAAAGGGGAAGGGGAAGTGGGAGGGTTAGGGGAAAGGAAAGAAGGGAATGGAATTAATATGAGAAAATGAAAAAATGGAAACAAAGTCTTTTTAAATAGGCAGGGATGGAGGGGTTGAAGGGAGGGCAGGGGAAGGGGGAAGAAATAAGAACCAAGAGGGATTATGTAAAGGTGCAAATTTCCAATGATGAATGTCATCATATTATATACCTAAAATGTACCAATAAAATAAAATTTTTTTAAAAGGAGGGACGTGACAGAAAAGAGGGAAGAGATTTTCATTTTTTAGATGAGAAAGAAAATTTTTAGAAGTATAATTCACAGCACATAAATGTATTGCAAGATGCAGATATAAATGCTTAATGTTTGCAATTCATGTGAGCAGAGTTTATTATATCAAGTTGGGAAAATGGTATCTGTAACACAGAATCAACATAGCTCAACTAGTCAGACATGAAAACTCTATACCATTCATCTAATTAATCCCTTATCAACAAGATGTTAGTGCACATGTTAGGAGCTCAATATTTGCTAAGCACTGAAATGGGCCTGAACATACAGTAATAACAGAAAAACAACCTTGTCTTCATAAAGCTTACAGTCAAAGGGCATGTTTTCATACTAAATCTATCAAATTAAAGAACTTATCAGGATTCTACAGTATCCTCTGTTTATTTAACCTCTTCTCACATGTCCTGGAAAAGTTTATCTACCCCCAGATAACATACTTACTTTGTCATTGTTCCTCAAAACCAGTGGAACTTCATAGACTTCACAGGGAGTATAGTTCTGGAATATGATTTCTGATGGAAAGGGCTGGAATAATGCATGATCCAAGTCCACTCCTGAAAACTGCAATTGAAAGAGTAAATTATTCATATAATAACACAGTGGCTGGGGAAGATATACCTGTGAGTATTAGTACTAGAACATGGGAAACATTCATAAAGGGGTACCTACTATAAGTATTGGTAATTATAATTAGTGAGGTTATTGTGATCAACTTATTTAATACCAAAGAAAATAAAAAGTTTGGTCCTCAGTTAAAAGGAAAATAAGCAAATATGAACACCAAACCTAGACTTCCACTTCTATTACTGATGAAGAAAGTCATTTGAATCTACTCCCCTGTGAGAATAATCAGGAAAGTTTATCAACCAATATCTGGGCCTAGAGGTGTGGCTCCAGGGTAGGGCACTTGCCTAAAATGCACAAGGCCCTAAGTTTGATTCCCAGCAAGGCAAAAACAAAAGCCAGCCAACCAGACAATCAAAACTCCCCACAAATACCTCCTTAGCAGCACTGGCGAGCTAACAAAATGGTAAAAAATTAACGGTCGTGCTCCAGGAGAAAACAGATAAATAGAGGTAGAAAGTGAAGTGAATAGAAAAAGTGAAAATTGGGCTTTTTTTTCTTTCATACATTACAGTGGGCAGCTGAGATCTCTACAGTACTTTTGAGCATGCAGCAGAGATGGGGAGACAGAGATTGAAATTTCAAGGCTTCTTAAGTTAGAGACCCCGGTAAACTTTCTCCCCTTTGACTCACGAAGGGGTAAGATACAGAGTAAGGGTGGTATCTCAGGCCTTGAACATGAATGAAGGAGGTGATTCCGGATTACTGGTCTCACAGAGGTCTGGCAAAAGCAATTTGTCCTCTCCTGAAGAAGAGAACATGACTACAGCATTCAAATCATTTCTACAGTCTTCCAATTATTACATTTTACAACCTTCAAAAATGTATCTCAGCCACAAAAAATGCAAATTACAAAATGATCAGAAATATAAGGAAATAGGATGTCATATATGAAAACCAGCGAAACAAGACAGTAGTAACAGCAATATGATTCATGCTTACTCTACACAGGAAAATAAAAAACAAGATTGAGAATTTTGGCAGAGCAATAGACACAATAAAAAGAATGTAAATCCTACATCTCAAAATTATACAACTGAAATTAATTCAACATACATGGCTTATATAGCAGATTAACCACAACTGAAGCAAGAATTACTGAACTGGGATAAAGATTAGAAGAATATTCAGAACTAGGAAGACTGATTAAAATGATAGAAAATACAGAAGAGAAGGTAAGTATGTAGGTAATATAGCAAAAAGCCCAAAATTAGGTAATTAGAGTCCCAGAAAGAGAGAGTAAGGTAAAAGCTATATTGATAAAATAATAACAGAGAATTTTCTGTAACTGATGAAGTCCCAAGAACAAAGTTACAGGAAGCCTTAAAAACTCAAGTAGGATTTTAAAAAAGATCCATACATAGATATCTAATTATAAAACCACTGAAAACAAAGGTCAAAAAAATATGCAAAAGAAGCTAAAGAGGAAAAAAGAGAATATTTAACTTCCAAGGACAAAAAAAGTTTGTTGACTACTCAGCATAATTAATATAAGACAGAAGCAGAATAACACTACCTTTTAAATCCAGAAAAGAAAAAAATAAAACTCTCTAGACACTATGTTGTCTACCTGGAAAATTCCCTTCAAGAATGAAGTCCAAATTGAGACAGTTTCAGAAAGATAAACTTGCAAACTATTGTCAATAAATTCTTTCTTTCTTTTTTTTTTTTTTTGTACTGGGATTCAACCTGGGGCCCTTGGGCTTGCAGGGCAGGCAGTGGAACCACTGAGCTAAATCCCCAGCTATTGTCAATAAATTCTAAAGGAAATACCAAGGGTGCCATTTATGGACAGGGGGATTTATCTTGGGAGTTCACAGAGAAAGAAAAGAAAAGCAATAAAAGGGTAAACATGTATGTGGTTAACCTAAATGAATTTTTACATACAAAACAACAACAGGAGCAGCAACAAGAACAATAATAATAACTTATTAATGGGATGTGTGCACCAATTGGGCACTGTACAACGGAAGCAGAGGGACAGAGCTCTTTCATTTCCTGTTCTACTTTGATTTTTATAAAGTACCATGCTTGCTTTTTAGCACAGCAACCACTGGGAAGGCAACTTTGTAAAGTACTATACCTTCAATGGAATTCACCACAATCTAATGTCAATACTATGAATTACCTCAAGCTAATAGTTTGTGTTGTACCCAATAGGTTTGGGGCACTACTGTTTCCCCTGAAAATTGAAAATATCCCGTGAAGCCTTGTGAATTCATGTGTGAAGCTTAGGGTATCTGGCCACATGGTTTAGGAACTGCAGCAAGAGTGAAGTGCAGTTAAAGAAAGGAAAAGAGCCACGAGGGAGACAAGACCAGATGACACAGGACCTCAGTATCTAGGGCACTGAATTTAGAATTCTTATGAGAGTAATAGGAAGTCATTGGGCAGCTTTAAACATGGAAGAAACATGTTCCGATTGTATTTTTTTTTTACCAATTTGTATTTTTATAATTGCTCTTGGTGCTTTGTGGAGAACTGACAATGGAGGGATGCAATAGAAACAGGAAGGCTCTCCAGTGGTCTACATGATGGTGACTTGAACTGACATGGTGGTGGAGGAAGTGGTGAGAAGCGGTGTGATCAAAGATGCATTTGGGGAGGCAGAATTTACAGTACTTGCTATGCAGTTATACAATAAGAAAGCCTATGCTCCTTCCTCCTTAGATGTGCAGGATGGCTAAGGTTTAATTAATAATTAAAACTAGCAATGCTTAGGACCAAGAATCCTTGGCAGATCCTAGGCAGGGGGAGACAATGGTGTAGCAGGGAGAGCACAGGGACTTCGTGGCCTCATTTGCCTCCTGTGCTACAACTCAAAAGACTCTCAGGAACAGCTGGGGAACCCTTTGGAAAGGGACTCATCTCTAGCAGTCCAACTGATGGAGGTGATTCATGTCATAATTTGTGCATGAAAATGAAGCATATAATTTAAGAGATTAATTTAAAGAGTAGGAAACAAGACTTTCTATTACAATCATATTCTTCTAAAGCCTAGAACATATGGTTTATACTTGAATACAGAAACATGTTAAATAGCTGGTTTTCTTAGGCTGAAGGAATACATTTGTTCTTGAAAGTGAGCCAAAATAGACAACGAATGCCTACTTCAATAAACAACTCTGCTTCCTTCCTTCCTAGTGGACAAGTCAGGTGAGTAAGGATTGCTTATTATGCCAAGAGGATAACTTAATTGGACTTGGCTAATACAATTCTTGGAATTAGCCCTAACCCATAAGCAACAGTGTCAAATCACATCCAGAAGTAGTTAAAAAAAAAAGTGTGACTGTGTCAAAAGTGGTTTCAAATAGTTTTCACTTATTAAGTGTAATTTTTACCACACCAAAACATAGCTATCAAGATAAGAGCTAGAAAAGGAGGATGTAAAGCAAACCCAGTGAAGGATTAAGTAACAATGCCTATTATTAGTTATCATTTTGGAATAGTTATGTGTTCTGGGCTTTACTTACCTTTTTTTTGTGTGTGTGCCGGGGATTGAACTTGGGACCCTGGGCTTGCGAGGCAGGCACCGGAACCACTGAGCTAAATCCCCGGGCCTTTACTTACCTTTTGATGTGTTGTTTCCCCCATATCTAAGAGTTCGATGATCTGTGGTCGGCATGTGAAATGCGTATTTGCTAATCTCTGCTGTGTAGTGAGGGACATTTCTTTCAGGAACTCTGAGGGTGTCAGCTAGAATTCAAAACAACAAAAGCCAAAGATTCATAAATGGTTACACTGAAAAAAATGAATTCAAAAGTGCCGGTAATGAATAATTTGTGATCCCAGCCTTCAGGATAATTCTGGAATGCCACTAAGTTCCTTTATAAAATATTTAAAATAACTAAATTATACAAGAGAAGTCCTTGTGCACTTTTGTGATCTTTGCCCAGTAATTTAAAATGGCATGTGGTTGTCCTTCCCTTGTAATTTTGAAGGAAACACACAAAGGAACCCTAGAGAAAAAGTCAAGAAAGTGCATAGGTACACATCCAAAGCTTAGCATTTATGCTCAGAAGTATCTGAGCATAAGACTCAAAATCACTTGTGGGCTTGAGAGTTAAAACTTCTTTGTAAAACTTTTGTTTCTTAACTGAAGATGCAACATGCAAGCAAAGCTTTTGGTATTTAACTATGGTATATAACTATTTTGGTATTTAAGTATGATATTTAACTATTTTGGTATTTAACTATCATATTAAATCATGGTAAAGGAAAATCTTGTAAAATGTAAAGGATTTTGGAAGTATGATGTGATTCTTCTACTTAGAAATGAGTTTGAAGTTTTAGAAATTGCAAGAGCACATTTAGACATTGTTTAGAAAGAGCTTTAAACTAATCATCAGCTTTAGCAGCCAGGCACATTCACACACCCAAATAAGAGCACAAAATGCTTTAACAATTTCTAATGTTACAGGGGAAAATGTAATCTATTATTTAAATGAAACTAACCTATCAAGGCATTCATTAGCCAGAATCATTATTATTTAGTTGCTGTTGTTTTAGAATGTTCATAGTGTTCCTACTTTATATGCAAGGAGATATGATCCCTGGCAGCAACATAAGGCTTAAGCAATGCCAAGACTTTTAAAAATGTTCAAGTATATAATTTAGCTGATTTATTTTGCCTTTGGTTAAAGTCAATGCTCTTTAAGAATGCTTGTTTTTCTACAAATTTGATTTCTGTGATTGAATCCATTTAAATGAAGACATATTTCTAATATAGCTTTTAACTTTGTTTTTAAATTCTTTTTGATTGGAACACAGATTAAAATAATAGAGTATTAAGAGGTATCAGCTCTACTGTGATTTAAATTAAGATAATGAAGTCCTAAAAGCAAACAGTTAGGAGTTTCTATAAATAATGTACCAACAGCCACCACAAAAGAGAATGATTGATTTTATTTTCCTAATTGGAATGCAACATGAAATTAGTTTTTAAAATGTAGCGAATATTGTGCCCAGCACTATAATTTTTATTAATATTTCCTATACCATGGAGTTAATTCAGTTCTCAAATCATTATAAATCATTAAAGCTATAAATATTTTTTAAACACAGAAAACTTATGTATTTTTCCTAGGTTCTATTTAGCCATTACTTTAATTCTCTGTGTTCTACAAACGTATAAAATAAAATAAATTGTTAATGTACAGGTAATAAATTAGGTTGAATCTTTTGAAATTCTGGCATTTCACTGTTTCTGAACTACATGAAGGATAGTTTCACATGGTTCTAACTACTGTTTAGAAAAATCTTAATTTTTTTTTTATACAGAGCTATGGTTTCAGAGTGCCAGAAAAGAGGTAGTATGAGGCCCCACCACTTTAGCCACCCAACTTTAGATTTCCCAGGCTCCAGAACCATGAGCTAAAATAAACCTCTTTTCTTTACAAGCTGGCTAGTTATAGGACTAAGACATACAGTCTTACTCCAACAAATTAATTTAAGCAAGTCAAGCCTTTACTTTGAAATGTATATGCAATTTTAAAACATTTCAGGCTCTGAAAGATACTTATGATGTGCAGTAAACTAGTATTCTAACTAACTTGATTTTAATTAGTCAGTAATTTTGATTAATATTCTTAAAATGCCAATAAGCAATGGACATTGTCCTGAAGAGGCTACATCAAGTATTTTACATAGAAATTCCTGACACATTACCATTTGGTTTACCTCCTCTTCTGTGACCATCTTTGGACTCAGGGGTGGTGAAACTTTGCTTTGGAATCCTTTGAGCATTTTGATTAAACCCATCTGAACAGCCCCCATAGACTCCTCAAGTCTTCTACTTGTCATTTTTAATTATTTTGTTTGTTTACCTAAGAGTGAAAAAAATTTAAGAAAAGTACAGTTAATTTCTGAATATCAGTCACAATTTTTAAAAGCTTTTCCAAATACAGGAAGGTTTAGAAAATATTAATCTGCAGAAATATATCAAATATATTAACCAAGGGATTTTATTCCATGCAACTAGTCTAGATGTATCCTTATCCAAAAATCTAAATCCATTTTAGGCCAACTAAGGGACTCTAGACTGAGCTCAGGAAGCTACTCCACATTTTCTCACTTTTAGCTTCCGAAAGAGACAAACAAACATGCCAGATAAATAAACTAAATAGTTTGCTATTTTATCTATGTACTTAAAAGTTCTCTCTCTTGACCATCAACCCTTCAACCAGAAAAAACACAAGGCTTCCTCCTTCACAATCAGACAGAGTTTCCAAAAATGCAGCATGAGGAGTGATGGGGAAGAGGAAGTTTAAAGTTTTGAAATTTATAGTCATAAATAAGCCATTAAAGCAGTCACTCAATTTCTCCAAATTAAGTAAATGTGACATTTTCCTCTTTTATATCCTCTCACACTTCTCTGGCAGGACACTTGTAACTTTAGGGGTCTATTTATGACTAAGTGACAATTTCTATTTTTATTAATAGCAAATTATTTATTATTAGCAAGTTTCTAGTTTTAATGAGTTATTAGCAAAACTATTTATTAATAGAAAGTTTATTATTCAACCTTTATACTAAAAGAAAGCAAAACTAAAACTTCTGGATGACATGTCAAATAAAAAACCCTAAAACTAGCCAGATGATGGCACATGCCTGTAATTCAGGCACTTTGGGAGAATGATGCAGGAGGATTACAATTTCAAGCCCAGGTTGGGAAATTTAGCAAGGCCTTGACTCAAAATAAAAATACATTAATAAAATAAAAAGGGCTATAGCTGTAGCTCAAAGCAAAGGCCCTGGGTTTAGTCCCTGATACTATAAAAACAAACACACAAACAAAAATAAAAATAAAATCAATTAAAACCATTGAAAAGATCACAAAACAGTAAGGCATTTTGAGACCAAATCATAGGGGAATGAGATGCATATAGGAAAATGGATTTGAATAAAAATACAATAAGGCACACTAAATTAAAGCAATAAAATATCTAAGAAAATGAATATAAAACCTTCAAAAAGAAAAAAGGGTCACTATGGTAGACAGCCGATGCCATCATAGATATATGTGGTATAAATGATGTTTCGGTAATAATGGGCCACATTTATAAAGGTGGTGTCACAAAATTATAATGCCTAGTGATATCATAATCATCTTAATTTGTGTAAATACATTGTATGACATTTGCATACTGACATAACTGCCTAATGCATACCTCAAAATTTATCTGCATTGTTAAGTAACGCATGGGTGGAGATGGTAGTCAAAGAAGGTCCAACGTGCTATAATTGGAGCCTATGAAGAAGAAAAGTAAGCAATGGAATGAAATTAATATTTAAATGTATAATACATGAAAAATTTCCAGAAATAAAAGAAAATTAAAAGGGTCCAGTAAGTACCAAGGAAAACGGATCCAGAGTAATTAATTTTGAGTCGTATCTCACCAGAACTATTAGACTTTAAATTTTAAATTTCTCATATCTTTCATGCAAAAAAGGTAAAACAGCCTATAAAGACAAGAGAATTAGATGTTACTGGAGTTTGAAAAGGCAACCTTTTAAGTGGGACAATAGCGGCGCAGCATGTTCCAGAATTTCAGGAAGCATAAGTCAAGGATTTTTGTAACAAGTGTTTCTGCAGTTGTCATGGCTACAGAAAAAAGCAGAGCATGAAAAAACAAAACAAAACAAAAAAACCCTCAGGGAATACTGTAAGCATGTTCCCTTCCCAGGGAATCTCCTAGAATATTAGTTTAATCCCATCAAAAGATGGCTGGAAAACTTCAGCAAAAGGACTGACAATGAACATTTCTTGTGTTCAGTTGGACAGTTAAGATTAAAATGAAGTTAAGGACATAAGAATAATATTCAAACATTACATTTTCTGAGAAAGTAAAAAGAATACAATTTAAAAATGAATAAAAACAAAGAAAGAAAGCAGAAAGTAGAAAAAAATCACTGATTATTGCATATATAATAGAAGTCAAATGGATCAGATACTATAAGAGAGGATTAAGGGGATTAATGAAGACAGCCTCTAAAATGGCAGCCAATGATACCTGTTTCCTGGCATTCATGTATTTATGTATACTTAATATTCATTTCTAATAAATATAACAGGTAATGAGTTATTATTCTGAGATTAGGTTTAAAAAACATTGTAAAAAAGCTAGGTTTCCTTCTTGGGCATTCTCTAGCCTCTCTTTCTCCTCTCTCTCTCTCTCTCTGTGCCTTCCTCTCTCCTCTCTCTTGTTTTCCATCTCTTCCTCTCTTGTTTCACCAGCTGCCACATTATAAGTTTACACAGGAAACCATGTAGTGACAAACCAAGGCTCACCAGCAAAAATGTGAGTGAGCTTTCAAATTAAGCTTCTGAAGCTGCCAGTGGCCACGTGGGTGAGCTGGTAGGCAGATTTACCAGCCCATTTAAGCTTTGAGATGATGCCAGACCTGGCCAACAGCATGACTGGAGCTTCATGAGAGACTGTACATTATATCCAAATTCTTAATCCTTAATCCTTTAGGCTACTAAGTTTTTGGTACTTCATTGATAGAGAAAAGTTTTAGATAACTTAGTAGATTGAATATTAAGGTAATTGTAGAAGCAAAATAAGTAATGTGTTCCTTTAAGATTTGCTTTTCCTGTAACTCTCAGTTGTTTAAGGTGACTGTAATCTGACTCTTTAACCAGTAACTTCATTAACCTAACAAAGTTGTAATGCCTGGGTGAATTTACAATGTATATGTGCCTATCTTGTGTCTGTGACTTGTAAATAGGAACTGGAATTGTATTTACACATCAAAGGCCACTAGGGATGAGATAATGGCTAAAAAGGATATAAAAAGGGAAACACTGAACAAAGAGGCACACAGATATTAACCAGACTGGTTTCTCGTGGTCCTGGCTGCTTGCAGCAAGTAGAACTTTTATTATTTTACCTGAATTCTGTGTCTCCATGCATTTCTTTCTGAGATTTCTGGAACATTTGGTTCCCTGACCGGGAATCAGGAATGAAATAGCCCTTTTGGGCATTGGCCCAAACCCCACTGGAGGGAGTGGCTCTCCATCTCCTTGAAAGGCGTGCCCCTGGGACTAATTTCCTAGGCTCCCCAACAGGACACGGAGACCTGCTCACCAGCTGAGGATTGCCTGAACCTGAGATGGAAGATGACAGAAGGAGGGCTGCTGCTCTTGGTGTCTCATCTGTCTCTTTCCTTTGCTGGGTGAGAAACCCTGGGAAATCCCTTAGTCGTTAACTTTTGGTTTTGCTTTGTGAATCTGTATTTTGAAACTTTGGGCACATACAGCACATGGGCCTGATCACCCCTTGTGCTTTGCCATTTAGGGAGGTTGCTTCTTTCATTTGTTTTGGTTATGGTGAGGGGGTCACTGGGAGGGAATGTGATAACTTCTGAATAAATGTGTGAGTGAAAGAGTTCTGGATAGGAGAGTGTGTGGAAAGAGCTGCAGAACAAGACAGAGGGACAAAGCACTTGTGCTTAAAGAGTCCTCCCTGAGTTGCAGAATTTGTGTGTGGTCGTGTTTAACAAAGGCACAATGATGAGCTTAGGCGACAACCCACCTTAGCCTGAATGGACCTTAAAATGGCTGAGAAGCCTGCAGCCAGGCAGGCGAGAAAGTGATCTCCCACCTTTGTTTGCCTTGTGTCTCCATACAAGGGTACCCACACACACACCAACACTCTGATCGGCCGATCGTGGGGACAGAAACATCTCATCCTACTGTTTTGGAAAGCATGTTTAAGAATTTTAAGAAAGGTTTTGCTGGAAATTATGTTATTAAGATGAAACCCCAAAACTTAGAGCCTTTTGTGAGTTAGAATGGCCCAAGTTTTGCCTAGCTTGGCCAACTGAGAGATCCCTAGATGAGGGTCTCATCTGATCCGTCTAGTTAACAGTCACCACCCCTGGACAGGAATATCCAGATCAATTTCCCTATATTGATTTTGGCTCAAATTGTGCCACAGAATGCCTCCTTGGCTTCATATGTGTGCCCCGGAAGCAAAAAGCAATATCCTGGTCCTCCGTCAGAAAGGGGATGATGTTTAAAAAGAAACTGGTCCTTTCAGATCCAGACCAAGAGAATTTAGACTTTCCCCCTCCTTTTGAGTTGCTAAAGTCACAGGTTCAGAGGAAGTGGGGACAAAAGCATGAGAACTGCTTGGCTTCAGAGCACCATGCTGTGGTCAGACTCAGAGAGGATCAAATAGGGCTTACACTCAAATTAAAAAAATTAAAAAGAGAAAATAAGTAATGAATTGAAAACAGCTTAAAAAAGCTCTAAAGGGCATAAAACAAAGCCAGAGAAAGTAAGAAATTTTACAAGGGCTACAAATTTTAGCTAATTGATAAATGTATCTGTGTTTGTTTGACAAGTTACAAATTTTAGCTAATTGATAAATGTATCTGTGTTTCAGTTTGAGCTGATGTTTAATTGGTGTGCTTAAAGTATTTCTTGTACATTGCAAATTCTTCAGTTGTAATTTTAGGGTTAACTTGCTCTTTTCTGTACTTTGTTGATAAAAAACCCTCAAGGTTACTACCATTCTATTGGCAGCCAACCAAATTTAAAGTGTAACAATCTGAGAACAAAAAAGGGACACTTTAAAATTTTAACAGCTAAAGACAAGTTTGTGATAAAAGGTCTATAGTGAGATAAAAATTATATTAAAAAGCTATAAGTAAAAGAGATAAAATTTTGGTATGAAAAATTTTGTATGTTTGTCTTGTTAGAAAGGTTTTTAAAAAAATACAAGACCAGAAGGCCTAGGTATGTCAAAAGATGTGCGAAAATGATTTATCAAAAAATATGTATGTTTGTTTGTTGGTTTCAAGTGTGTTATGAAAAGTTTAAATATATTTACATTGGTTGTCATCAAAGGGTTAAATTCTAAATATGTTACTATAATATGTGTTCATTGGTCATCTTCAAAGGGTTTAAGAGCCAACAGGTTACAATATGACCTCCTCTTTTAATAGTGAGTTAGAAAAAAGACTGTTGGGAAAAGGCACAAATATGTCAGACCAAGGTGCGGTATTTGAGATTTGACTTAAAAAAAAAAAGACAAAGAAGGCTAGGTCCAGAGAAAAAGGAAGTCATTTATTCTCTGCCAAGACCCCTCCAAAATGCTTCAATTATTTGATTCCATCTTTGCTACCCATTATCCTAATTGGGAGGACTGTAAAGAACTTTGTAGAACTTTGTTAACCTCTAAAGAAATGCAGAGAGTTTTAGGAGAAATTAAAAAGATCAATGCTCCTAGAATGCTGGCAGGCACACAAAATCCAGATGCTTGACATGAACAGCAATTTCCAGTGAATGAATGGCCCAATTGGAACACCAACACCCCAGGAGGCCAGGACAGCTTAAGCAATTATCAGATGGCCCTTCTGGCAGGGATTTGAGCTGCGAGTAAAAGGCCTACAAATATGATTAAAGTGCTAGAAACATGGCAGAGCCCGATGAGAGCCCTGAGAGATTTTATGAGTAGCTCTGTAAAGTTTACAGAGTGTATATACCTTTTGATCCTGCTGTTCCTGATCACCATCAGTTAATCAATACGACTTTGTGATCCAGTCAGCTCAAGATATTAGAAGGAAAATTCAAAAGCAAGAAACTTGGGAGGGTATGAATATAACACAGTTGCTACAATTGGCTACGAAAGTGTATGTGAATCGAGAGTCAGCCAGAGAGAAGGAACAAAAGGGAAGATGAACGAGATAAGAAACAGCTGAGGGAGTTTCTTAGGGCAAAAGGCTTCTGTAGAATTTGGATTCCTGGTTTTGCAGAGATCACTAAACCTCTTTATGAAGCCCTAAAGGGAAAAGAAAAAAATCATTTACTTTGGGCTATAGAAAAAAAAAGCTTTAAGAAAACTAAAACTGACCTTAGCAGCCATCCCTGCTTAGGCATACAGGATGTAAAGCACCCTTTTGTTCTATATGTGACTGAAAAGAACCATGTGGCCCTTAGAGTATTAACCCAAGAAGTAGGCCCATGGAACCAACGAGTGGCATACTTGTCTAAGAATTTAGATTCAGTAGTGAAAGGGTGGCTTCCTTGCCTTCGGGCCTTGGTGCCTCAGTCAGAGAAGCTGACTTTAGGTGAGGAACTGACCGTGCAAGTTCCACACGCAGTCTTGAAACTGTTGAACATAAGGGGGCATCAATGGCTCTCAGTACCAAGCCCTTCTCTGTGAGAAACCCCGCTTATGGTTTATTCCTGTAAAAGCTTTAAATCCTGCTACCTTCTTGCCCATGGAGACAGGCCCTCAGATCATGACTGCTTGAGTGTCACCAATGAGCTCTTTTCCAGCTGCCCTGACCTATAAATGACACCCTTGTCTGATGCTGACCTTGTTCTGTTCATGGATGGGAGCAGCTTCATGGAAGATGGGGTTCATCATGCTGGATATGCGGTAACCACGAAGGATGAGGTGATCCTAGCTGGGGCCCCTTCCTAGTTGGCACAGCGTTCTGAGCTCTGGGCACTCATACAGGCACTCCGATGGGCAAAGGGTAAAAAGATAAATATATATATGGACTTTCGCTATGCATTTGCTACACTGCACATCCACGGCATGATTTACTGAGTGAGGTCTTCTCATGGCAGAAGGGAAGCTAATTAAAAATAAACAGGTAGGGCCAGGGATTTAGCTCAGTGGTTTCGCCACCTGCTGTGCAAGCGCAAGGACCCAAGTTTGATCCTGGGTACCTAAATAAATAAATAAATAAATAGGAAACTATGCAGTTGCTAACCTAGCAAAGTCACAGCAATACATTGTTCAGGACATCAGAGAGGAAAAGACTTCGTTACACAAGGTAATGATAAAGCTGACCCTGAAAGCCAAGAAAGACAACACACTCAAAGCCCTGCTCTCACCACTCCAGAGGCCGGTGAGTCAACGCACAGCTGAAGGATGGAAGCATCAACAAGGACAACATGGATTATTGCATTGTGCCAGATCACCACTGCTTTAAGTTTCTTTGTTTTTGAACTGTGGGTGTTTAGGCCTAGTAATGAAAAGTTTGATGAACAATATGTGACTTTTAAAATGGTAAAATGGGAACTGGAAGTTTATCTGTTTACAATATTCTTTGATGCCTGCCCAAAAGAACATTATGGGGGACCTAGGGTAACTTCTGACTGTGGGGGCTATTCTAATGAGAAATTATATTGCAAAGAGCAAACACAAATTTGGATCAATGGCTCCCTTGTTGGACGAGCCACTGGTAATTGTAACAGTTGTAAACAAAGCCAATGTAATCCTATATCTATGTATATGCCAGCCCCATGGGATCCTATTTGGCTACAAGGAGTAATACATTTCATTAGGATAAGAAATTAGAAAAGATCTTGAGGAAATTTGAGACACACTTCAGGCTTCAGAAGCCCAACTAGATTCACTGGCCAATGTCATATTACAGAATAGGTGTGCTCTCGATTTGCTCACAGCCCAGAAAGGAGGGACTTGCTTATTTCTTGGTGAAGAGTGTTGTTATTATGCTAATAAATCTGGTGTAGTACAAGAACCACTAGACGAACTGAAAGATCGGATCAAGGCTCTTGATGAGGAATTTGGTATAGGAGAGCCATCCTACGGGATTAATTTTACTTGGGCAGGATGGAAAAACTTGGATAGGACCTCTTCTGAGTCCCCTTCTTGTTATAATATTAATATTAATGTTTGGTCCTTGTGTCATCCAATGGATTTCAAAATTTATACAGCAGCACATTGCTGCAGCTCAACACTACCAAATGCTAGTGTTAAGAAATGTAGATAAACTCGATAGAACTTATAATGGATAGAATTATTACCCCAAAGTAAACAGAGGGAGGAATGGTAGGGAAAAGTTTTAGATAACTTAATAGATTGAATATTAAGGTACTTGTAGAAGCAAAATAAGTAATATGTTCCTTTAAGATTTGCTTTTCCCATAATTCTCAGTTGTTTAAGGTGACTGTAATCTGACTCTTTAACCAGTAACTTCATTAACCTAACAAAGTTGCAGTGGCTGGGTGAATTTACAATGTATATGTGCCTGTCTTGTGTCTGTGACTTGTAAATAGGAACTGGAATTGTATTTATACTTCAAAGACCACTAGGGAAGGGGAAGTGTGAGGGGTAGGAGAAAGGAAAGAAGGGAATGGAATTAATATGAGAAAATGGAAAAATGGAAACAAAGTCTTTATAAATAGGGTGGGATGGAGGGGTTGAAGGGAGGGCAGGGGAAGGGGAAAAAATAAGAACCAAGAAAGATTAAGTAAAGGTGCAAATTTCCAATGATGAATGTCATTATATTGTATACCTAAAATGTACCAATGATTAAAATGAATAATTGATAATGCAAAATAGGAAGAAAAGGTCCAAAGGGGAAGGGGAAGTGAGAGGGGTAGGGGAAAGGAAAAATTATGAGAAATGGTAAAAAAGGCAACGAAGTCTTTATAAATAGGGAAGGGAGGGCAGAGAATGGGAAAAAAAATAAAACCAGGATACATCATGTAAAGGTACAAGTTCCCAATGATAAATGTAAATGTATTGTATACCTAAAATGCACCAATAAAAGAATTTAAGGAAAAAAAAAAAGACCACTAGGGATGAGATAATGACTAAAAAGGATATAAAAAGGGAAACGCTGAACAAAGGGGGAGTGGATACTAACCAGACCGGTTTCTGGTGGTTCCACCCACTAGCTGCAAGTAGAACTTTTATTATTTTACCCAAATTCTGTGTCTCCATATATTTCTTTCCGAGATTTCTGGAACATCATTACACAGCAATAGGTAAACATAGGTACCATAAATAGTATATTTTCAAAGGAAACTCTTGAAACATAAAGATGAGTATTCCTGAATTCAAAACTTAATTTTAGAAAAAGGAAAGACACCAAATGGGGAAAAACAACAGATTAAATGATTACAATATAAAATTGTACAACTGATTTGAAACCAAATTTGCCAGGCATACCAAGAAAAGCAAATGTGCCTACCTTATCTATTACAAGACAAATATTTCAAATGAAGTTATGAAGAAGAAACCATCTTTATGATGTATACAATAGAAACACCTAAAATACAGTGATCCAAAAGGCAAGAGTCTGATTCCATTTTTGATGTTTGACTGTTTAGAGCTTCCAAGCCTCCTCATTACTCTTCCCCTTCTACCCTACATCTGAGCAAGTTGGTAAGAAGGCCTAGGTGGCAAGTAGGAAGCTCAAAAACACAAGGGTCAGATTGCACAGATCCCTAATTGTAGCCCTGTTTGCCATGATAAAAGAGAAATCAGTATCCTTTCTCTTATGGCTTTTATCTAGATATCCCCCTAAAGCTTCATGTGTTTTTTTAGGTGGGGCTTTTTGGAGCTTGCTGGATATAGGGTGCATGATACTGGGACTAAGGGTGTATGATACTAAATTAGTCCACTGATGGATTTAGCATAACTCTGGATGTGTATGATGGAAAGGCCAATCCTGAGTGTGGGTGGGATCACCCAAAAGGCTTGTAGCCTGGATGGGATAAAAGAGAAAGGGAGGCTTGCTGGTGCTGCTGCTGCTTCAGCACTGCCTCCTGACTTCTGCCTGCCCTGCCATTGACTGTCTCTCTTCTATGATTCCTCTCTGCCATGCCACCCTGCCTTGGAACCTGTGGACTATGGACTGAAACCTCTATAAATTGTGAGCTGAAATAAATCATTCCTCTTTTAACTTGTAGGTGCTGGGTATTTTGTCCCAATATCAAGAAAAGTAACTAAGACACTTCCTACTCTCACAAGCTACTTTTGAACTTACTTGGGGACCTGTCTTGCTCTTCAAGAAAGGCCCAGTACATAACAACTATCTTATGTCCTCCAGGTGCATGAGTGGCATCACTGGTCTTGACATCCATACCAAATTTTGGTCAGGGAACTCATTCTATCTTTGAATGTTAACAACAGAGAAAAATAAAAAAAAAAATGTTTGTGATGTTGACTTAAAAATGGAATTTTTAAAATCATTTCTGTACTCCCACTACCCTTCCTATATTATACTCATTGACCACCCCCCAAAAAACTGATACATTTTAGGGGGGAGGGTGAGACAAATGGGATAATAGGGAGTGAAAATGATCAAAATATATTATATGTAGGTACAAATCTACCAAATGAAACCCATTAATCTGTGTGACCAATAAAAAAGAGTAAAAGAAAAAATGGAAATTTTATTTTATTTTATTTATGTATTTTCTTTGCAGTACTGGAGATAGAACCCAGGGCACACTCAACCACTGAACTACATCCCCAGCTCTTTTTATTTTTTATTTTGGGACAGGGTCTTGCTGAGTTGCTCATATGGGACTTGAACTTGTAATCCTCTTGCTTCAACCTCCCTTAGTGGTGGGATTACAGGTTTGTGCCACAATATAATGCATTAAGTATGTTTAAAGACATATGTAAAATAATATATACTAATAGAAAATATACCTCTTCAGGAGCAAATGAAACAGTCACAAAAGTTTGGTCATATATTAAAGAATAAAAAATATTGGTTGGTTCTGTAATAGAAACATTAGAAATAATATTTTAATAATAGTATAATAAAAATAGAAATTAAAAACAACATAGAACCAGAAAAGGCCTAGTCACTTGAAAAATTTTAAACCGTCTGTTAATGAACAATATGAATTAAAACATGAAGAAACTAAATTATAATTTCATTTTATATGATTATTGTTACAAAGAGCTAAAATCATGGTGGTATAAACTGTCTAGCAAAATTACATATGCATGTATACTCAGCTCAGAATCCCCACTCTAGGAATTTATCCAAATGGTATACTGGCTAAAACACTAAATGACACATAAACAAATAATCTTGGTTACTTAAAGGGGGAATAAACAAACAAGGTAGCGGAGGTAGGAGTGACAGAAACATTTGAAAGTACCTCATTCTAGTGCTGACTTTTGAACCATAAAAATGTTTTACAAAGCAAAACCCTAAAGAACCAAGACAGGAAAAATCAATTCTTAAAAATTGAAAGCAAACTGAAACAAATGGACATTTCTGTATATCAAGTTGATATTATAACCACAAAGAGAAAACAGTTACTCCAACTGATCTAAGCACAGCATTTTGACCGTATATCCTTGGTGGTCTATAGACAATAGCAGAGAAATCTTATCATTTATTCAATAATGTTACTATTGGTCATAATATTAGTAATAACATTTTTAAAAAATAACTAGTTTTATCATTATGGTTAGGAACCAAGCATTTCAGGATTTAAAAAAAATTAGAACCAAGGAATTTCTTATATTAAGAACCTTGTAATTTTTTGTGGGGTGCTGAGGATCAGTCTGAGGGGTTGGGCATGCTAACCGCATGCCCTACTACTGAGGTATAGTACCATTGCCCTGGAAGTCCTCATCTTAAATTTAAATCTAATATATGAGTACAAGTACATGATAATTTTTTTCTTTATAAATAAACTTCCTACAAAAAAGCCCAGAAGCAATGACGGCTGAGTAGAAATTATAATCCAGTGACTTAGACTGTGGTCTGAATGCTATTTTCTGTTCAAAGGAACTTCAGCCCTTGGAAAAATGGGTAATATGAAGTCAAGGGCATAAAATGTACAATATGAACTTGGAACATTCTATTATACTATAAAATAGAGAAGTTATCAAATGTTACCAGTTTGTGTAAAGGACCTAGAACAACTTGAAAGAGTCCTCACTTACCAAAGATGGCAATTTGTACATTAAAAAAAATGCAATGGATTAGTTTGTAAAAATTTGAGCTTGAATGATACTAAAGAATATCATCGGTCATCTCTGGGAATTTCTAAGGCACCAAACTAATTATTTTGGAAACAATAAAAAGAAGAATAAGCTATTTATTCTATTTATTATTTTTTGTGAAAATTGCATTGTAGGTTAACCCAACAGTTGATGAAAGAATATTACTCTTCATCAAAGAATTCCAACTAATAAATGCAGAAAAAAATGGCAGAAAAATAACCATCATTTTGCAGCCCCTAATGAAATGAAGACTCATCAATGCTAAAACAATTAGGTCAGATGTTGCCAAAGAACTTTATAATGGCTCAATCAGGCTGATAACACCTGAGCCTTCTAAATCCATCTCAATATTAAAAGAGTAAAAAACTCTGTCTCAAAATTAAAAGAAAGGGGGACTGTTGATGTAGCTTAGTCTGAAGGCCATGGGTTCCATCTCCAGTATCACAAAACAGGAAACAATCCCTCCCCTCAAAAAGGCAAATACCAGGTGTAATGTGCTTCCTGATGTGATTCACTAAACAACACCACCTATGAGGTACCATTAACCAACACTAGGGCTAAATCTAAGCCGTGCTGTAGCAGATAGAGGGAACAGAGGAACAAATATCCTGTAAGAATACAACTAAGCTAGATCAGAATATGGGAATGTTGCAGGAAAACAACCTAGTTTATTCAATTAATAAGTAGCCTGACGGGGCCGGGGATTTAGCTCAGTGGTTTTGCTGCCTGCTGCACAAGCACAAGGACCCGAGTTTGATCCCCGGTACCAAAAAAAAACCAAAAAACAAGTAAGTAGCCTGACAGAGAATATTTGTGAATCGAAAGACTTGTTAACCAACCAAAAACAAGGTTGGACCTTGTTTGGATTATGACTTGAAAAAATGAATACTAAATGATAAAAAATAATTAGTGTTCACTGGACTAAATATTTTTATTTATAATTCATTAAGTACTATTCCCATCAAACTATATTTGTTCCAAAAGGTTAGAAGTGCTGTTGTTATTTGCTAGATATGCCAATAAACTTAAAATACTTTTTAAAACAATTGTTCATTTTGTTGTGTAGGATAATGGGTGAGTATGTTTTGTTTAAAGAAAGTTCTTCATCTATTAGAGACATGTAAGGTAGTATTTACAGGTAAAAAAATCATGTCTGAGATTTACTTTAAAATACTTCAGGAGATGGGTATGGCAGAAAGATCAGTTTGAGGCCCATCTGGGTAATTTAGTGACAGTGAGATTAGGGGTTGGGGTTGTAGCTCAGGGCAAAGGGCCTAGGTTCAATCCCTAGGACTGCAAAAACAAAATAAAACAAAAAACAAAAACAAAGACCTCCAGGAAAAATTGTGTGTGTGTGTGTGTGTGTGTGTGTGTGTGTGTAGGAGAAACAAGACAATAATGGGAGAATATTGAGAACTGCTCTTCAAGCTACATTATAAAATACTTTCTAATTTTTGCATGATAAGAAATTTCCACAACTAAAAATATAATATACTAAATCTATTTTTTAATGGAAAGGGATTTCCATTACATATGAAATATAGTAGATACACATTTCCCTATTCCTTCCACTAACAGAGCTAAAAATCCTAGACATTGTATGTATAATAAACCAAAGGAGGCCGAAAGGTTGAGAGGAGAAAGCAGACCAGCAGGGACCTCAGACCCAGGGAACCATGGAGTGGTGAGTCCTCTCAGCTCTTTTGCCTCCTGTACTGTGGACCAAGTGTTGGACAAGCCAACACTCTGAAAAGGTTAACGTGTGTGACACAACAAAATCCCAGAAAAGGATGCTTCCTCTAGCCAATCAGACAAAACAGGAAAGGAGCAGTCCAGCAAAAAACATTTTTAGACACAAACTGCTCTTTAGGCACATACCAGAGGAAAACTGCAGGTCCATCTCCAGCCCCAGCAACAAAAGCAAAAGAGACAGGCTTTCACCCTCTCCAGCTATAACCAGGTACATCAGCCATTCTGCCAACATAGTGTCTGAAAAGGCTGATGAGCATGATCCCTTCACCCTCCCCCATGGTGTCATGTGGGGACCATGTGAGAACAGTGGACAGCCACTACTCCACCCAGTGGTAATAAGGGTACCCTTCCCTGCCCCACGCAGTGTAGGAACCTTAATTGGGAATCAGATATTCACCATCACTGAGAAGTAGCCACAGCACCAGCCCACCTGCAGTGTCAGTGGAAGCCACATGGGAAGCAGTTAATGAGGCACAAACACCTCTCAGTCAGCAAAAGCCTAGTGGGGAGCCCAAGCTCTCAAACCCATCCAGCAGTAACAAAAAGCCCCTCTACCCTTGTGTCAATAGAGGTCAAATGGAAGAAACAAGACTTCCATCTCCATCTGGCAATGATGAGTCAGCACCATCCTTCCCCTGGGAGCAATGTCAGAGAAGAGCTGCCATTAAAACATGATTCAGGAAAGATACAGCCTCATACCTAATACCCCAAATGACCAAGATTCAATAGAATATCACTCATTATTTCAATAACCAGGAAAATGTCAACTTTAGTGAGTAAAGACAATAGATACCAACACAGATGACATAAACTTTAGAATCATCTGACAAGGATTCTAAAGAAGTTATCCTCAAAATGCTGCAACATATAATTATGAATGCATTTGAAATAAAAGATAAAATGGAAATAGAAAGTCTCAGCAAAAAATAGAGGCTATGAAGAGAGCAAATGTAAATATAAGAACCTGTGGGACTGTAACAAGAGATCTAGCAAGCATGTCACCAGAGTTCCAGATAAAGAGGAGGAAGAGCATGAGGCTAAAGAATTATTTGAAGAAATAATGGCTGGAAATGTTCCAAGTATGACAAAGGACTAGAACCTATGAATTCAAGAAGCTGAATGAACCCCAAATAGGATAAATCTAAAGAAAAACAATCATAACCTGAATATGGACATATTCACGAGAGGATATTGTTCTGCCTAACACACAATTCACTGAAAAAATGGGTGAAAGATATGAAAAGATGTTTCACCATTTTAGAAAGTAAAATGCATATGAAAAGATGTTCAACATTATTAGCCATCAAGGAAACACAAATTAATACCACAGTGTGATAACAGCACATACCTATCGGAAGAGCTAAAATAAAAATAAGGACAAAATTAAGTGCAAACAAGGATGCAGATAAACCGGTTCTCTCACTGCTGATGGGAATGTGAAGTGGAACGAATAATCACTCTGGAAAATAGCTGGACAGTTTCTCAGAAAACAATATACATTTAAGATATCACCCAATAGTCACATTCTTGGGCATTTACCATACAGAAAACTTATGTCCACAAAAAAACCTGTGCATGATTATTCATAGCACTTTCATTTATAATCATGCAAAACTAAAAAAAATAAAAAGGTCTCTCAATAAGTGAATGATAAAATAAACTGTGGTCCATCTCTAGCAAGGATTATAAGTCAGCAATAAAAGCAAAAATCAAAGACCTATTGATATGCATAACAACTTGGATGGATTTGGGGGAAGGGTGAAAAGGCCAACCTCAAAAAGTCACAAAATTCTGAAAACTATGGTACTCTGAAAAGAGAGATTGAAGATGATATCAGAAAATGGACAGACATCCCCTGCTCCTGGGTAGGAAGGATTAATATAGTGAAAATGGCCATACTTCCAAAACTGCTATATAGATTTAATGCAATTCCAATTGAGATCCCAGCAGCATACTTCATAGACCTCGAGAAAACAATCCAAAAATTCATTTGGAACAAGAAGAGACCCAGAATAGCAAAAGCAATTCTAGGTAACAGAGACATGGCAGGGGGTATCACAATCCCCAACCTGCAACTATACTACAAAGCTAATGTGATAAAAACAGCATGGTACTGGCAAAGAAAGACTTGAGGACCAGTGGAACAGATTAGAAGAGGCAGAAACAACGCCAGACACACACAGCCATCTCATCTTCAATAAAGGAGCCAAACACCCTCACTGGAGGAAAGATAGCCTCTTTAATAAATGGTGCTGGAAAAATTGGGCTTCAACTTGCCAAACATTAAAACTAGACCTGTATCTCTCACCATGCACTAAACTAAAATCAAAATGGATTAAAGATCTAAATATTAAAATAGAAACTCTGAACCAGTTGGAACAGAGTTTAGGTAGAACTCTTGAAGACATCGGTGTAGGAAAAGATTTTATGAACAAAACCTCAGTTGCCCGTGAACTAGCACAAACAATCAACAAGTGGGATCTCTTCTTATTAAAAAGCTTCTGCACAGCAAGAGAAACCACCAGCAGTGTGAGCAGACAACTCACAATGTGGGAAAAAAAATCTTCACCTGCTTTTCCTCAGACAAAGCTCTACTATCTCGAATCTATAAAGAACTTAAAAAGACCAGACCTCCCAAATTTAAAGATCCAATCCGAAAGTGGGCATCTGAAATGAACAGGCATTTCTCAGACAAAGAAGTAGAAATAGCAAATAAATACATGAAAACATGTTCAACTTCACTGGTCATTCGAGAGATGCAAAGGAAAACAATGCTGAGATTTCACCTCACTCCAGAAAGAATGGCTGCTATCATGAAATCAACCAATGACAAATGCTGGTGGGTCTGTGGGGAAAGAGGAACCCTGCTCCACTGCTGGTGGGAGTGTAGACTGGTGCAAGCACTGTGGAAATCAGTATGGAGATACCTCAAAGATCCAGGACTGGAAGTCCCATTTGACCCAGCTATTCCACTGCTGGGGATCTTCCCCAAAGAATTAAAAGAATCATACCACAGTGATATATGTTTACCCATGTTCATAGCAGCACAATTTGTAATAGCTAAAACTTGGAAAGAGCCCAAATGCTCATCAACTGGAGGCTGGATAAAGAAAATGTGGTTTTTTAATAAAATGGAGTACTACTCAGCCATAAAAAATGAGAAATTAGAGACATTTATAGCTAAGTGGATGCACATTGAGGTGATACTCTTAAGTGAAATAAATAGGACACACATGAATAAATACCGAATAGTTTCTCTGGTGTGAGAAACTGAAAGTGTAAATAAGGACTAAATGTATAATAGGTAATGTGAAATAGGAAGAAAAGGGGCAAAGCGGAAGGAAGTGGGAGGGCTAGGGGAAAGGATAGAAGAGAATGGGATTAATATGAGAAAATGGAGAAATAGGAACAAAATTTTTGTAAATAGGGAGGAATGGAGGGGTTGAAAGGAGGGCTGGGCAAGGGTGAAAAATAAGAACCAAGAGAGACTATGTAAAGGTGCAAATTTCCAATGATGAATGTCATTATATGGTATACCTAAAATGTAACAATGATTAGAATGAATAATCAATAATGTAAAATAGGAAGAAAAGGTCCAAAGGGGTAGGGGTAGTGGGAGGGGCAGGGGAAAGGAAAGAAGGGAAAGGAAAAATGATGAGAAATTGAAAAAATGGAAATAAAGTCTTTGTAAATAGGGAAGGGTGGAGGGGTGAAGGGAGGGCTAGGAATGGGGAAGAAGTAAGAACCAAGATGCATTATGTAAAGGTACAGTTCCCAATGAGAAATGTAATTGTGTTGTATACCTAAAATGTACCAATAAAAGAATTTAATAAAAAAAAGTCACAAAATGTGATTCCATTTATATAATATTTTCAAAATGACAAAATTATGGTTGCCAGGCTTTTGGGATGATGATGTGCAGGAGGAGAAGGCTGATTATAAAGGAGTAACACTAAGGAGATGTTTATGGTGGTGAAATAGACACATAAAAAAAGACTAAAAGGGTGGGCAAAATCTTGAGGCTTACAGTGTTGAATTAAATTTTAAAAATTTGCTAATAGTAAGTTTTTCACTTGTTATAAGCTATGAGTTCATGGCTGGTAATATCACCTAACCTGATACAAGAATTTTCTGTACTGTGATTATGGTGGTGGCTATACAATCATATCTACACCAAGATAAATTGGCTTGGACCCATACCCACATATTGTACCAGTGATAGTTTTCTGATTTTGATGTAATTGTTGGAGGAAATGTGAAGCCAAGGATATGAGGAACCTCTGTGTACTCTCTTTGCAACGTTCTGTGTATGGCTGCTTCAAAATAATTGTTTTCAATTTTTCAAGAAAGAAAGATTGGCAAAACTCATTATTGATGAGGATGTTGTAAAGGTGAGCACTCTCATACATTAAGAGGTAGAATATAAATCAGTAGCTTTAATGTGGAATTTAAAAAGACTCCATATCCTTTAATGCATAAATATCATTTGCTAGAATTTATCTCAAGTATGTAAAGATGAATTCACAAGCTATGCTGCAATTTAAACTGACTGTTCTAGTTCAAAAGAATATCTTTCTTTTATCAAACCCCCAAAGTACAGTTATCTTATTAAAATTTGAAGTTTCAGGTCTATTTTTTAAATCAAAACTCATTTTATCTGTATAACTGATTAAGTATTTTAAAATATTTGACCATTTTCCTAATACTAACAATATGTTTTATAGTCTGTAGTATAGGATCATGCTTTTGTAGCTCTATGTCTATAATAACTATGGTATTTTCCCCTAAAATTTTGGTCACATTACTCGCTCTGACTCCACTGTCCTTCCTCTACTTCTGCCTGGATCCTTCCTTGCTTCTAGTGTCATCTCCTTATCTAAGCAATTTCTGATCCTATCAGCTGGAAGTGATTGTTCAGCTTCTTTGACCTTCTACTACCTTACTTTTTTCCCCTTTTTATGGCACCTAAAACATTCTATGTGGCAGTTATGTGTAAGCTTATTCTAATTTCAATAGATTATAAACACCTCAAGGTAGACTGCAATACATAATGGCTTTATGTAATGGCTACTTGTGAATTCTTTTTTTTTTTTGGTACCGGGGATTGAACTCCAGTCTTGCGCTTGTGCAGCAGGTAGTGAAACCACTGGGTTTAATCCCTGGCCCCTACTTGTGAATTCTAATAAACTATCTACCAGTAGACTTAGTAAACTAGAGTCACTATTCAGGAGCAGGGAAGGAGTCATTTACAAGCGACAATCATCTAGTGCAAACATCTCAATGAAGAACTGAAACAATGTATGGGGATTGCATGCATTAGTGTCACTGGAAGGCCTTTGGTTGGTCGTGTAATCCATGAGTCAGTTTGACACACTGCTTTTAAAGACTCTGTTTGGGACAAAACAAGGCAAAATGGGCCACAAACCAAAGAATTTTTTAACTGAAGAGGTCTGGGTAATAGAGCTCCTACTTTTCGTGGAGCATTTACTATACCAGCAAGATATATCTCCAAATCCTTCCAGGATAAATATTTTAGTTTTTAAAGTTAACATCACAAACTCCTAGAGTTATATTTTCATTAAGTAGCCATTAGATTCCTTGCTGATGCTTTCTCCTTGTGCATACTCAAATGCACAGTATTCCTTGCTTTTCCTCTGTTTCTCATCATCTTGCTTTGCTCACTATCTTTTCTCAAGCTAGTAGTCCAAGAATCAATCTCTCCTTCTCCCTCACCCCATCCCACCAATCATTAGGTGCTGTCCAGTTACCCTCTTGAACACCTCTCTTATCCACATCCCCAAACTAGTACAATACTCTCCACCTGGGCTGCCTGCTTCCATTTGTTCACATTCTTAGCAGAAAAATCTTTAAGGCATAAGTTTCCTATTTTACCTCCCAACCCCCATTCCCTATAGGATGAAGTCCACACTTCTTAATGTGACATGGCAGGCCCTCTCTATCCCCTTCCTGTCTACGATGCAGCTTCATCCACGCCGCCCCGTGGTGGCTCCCACCCTTCCCCTTTGCCACGCCTCTCTGACCTCCACTATTCTGTCTATTCCCGTTCTCACATTCACTCACTGGTGGTACTGCCACCTGGCTCACAGTGCTCCTTTCTTCTCAGCTCCTGAGGCTACCTTGGATGACTGCAGTGTCCACACGGCTGAAACCCCATTCAAAATACTCAGTCTGAATACCCATCGATCCCCACTAGGACTCAGCAACACCAGATGCTGATCAAGATATAAATAAAACCTTTAGTTCAAATATCCTGCTCTCAAAGGCTTACAGGTAACAACAAGATATATTAGAAGAATTATTATAGCCAAGATATATTAGAAGAAAAGCTAGCTGAAGAGCAAAATGCATGATATGATTCCGTTTCTAAAAAGTACTAAGAAATAATGCACAGAAAAATATTTAAGAATATATATCAAACTAACAGTGCACTTAAAATAATATCCAAAATTATAGGAAACTATTAGAATTATAAGGAGCTTCTGCTTCCTAAGTGGATTTAATTTTTCCCAAGTGTTTGGAGCTTTTACTAAAAGCATGTGCTACTTTTAAAATTTAAAAACACTAAAATAAAACACTGTGGTGAGGGCTAAAGAAGATAACCCCTCTCTCCACATGATCACAAGGTTCTGCCTTCCAGCACCCTGTCTCTCAGGAACTCTGATTTCTCCTGGCTTCAGCCTCCTCCTCCTCCTCCCCATTCATCTCATGCCCTTCTTGCCTTTCTCAACATTCTCACGTCTTCATTCTCCTGCCTCCCAGCCTAGATCACATAGTTAACTTTGTCACCTAGTGTCTTTGCAATAATATTTTCAAGGTCCTGATTCCCAGTCTTGCCATAAGAGTTGAAAAACTCCAGTGCTGGGTCAGCACAACTGTTCCAATTCTTCTCTCCCACTACCCAGGCTTGCGGAACTGCTGGAGGGAGCCATACAACAGCCAAGACTCAACGCATTGTAAATTCAGTCTCCGGCCTCCACTGGGCCCTGTGCCACAGTCTCTTTCCTTTGTCAGCTCTCTTCCCAGCAGTTATTTCAGGTCTCCCCTTTATTTCTCTTCTTTCAGTTCTAAAGGATTCATTCCACCGAAATCCCTTCTGAGCTCCATTGACTCAACTTTCTACCAGATGTCTCCACCTAAGTGTCTATAGGCACCTCAAGCCCAGGGCTCCCCACAAAGGTGCTCTCTTCTGTGTTCCCTCTGGAAATGGGATCATCATTCGTACAGCTGCCTGTACTGCATGTTCAGTGCCATCTATCTCCTCCAACTCATCATATCAACTAAATATTTGTTAATAATTTGTTAATATTTGTTAACTTCCTTTGTTTCCATCAGTGTTCCAAGTGATCAGTCTGTCTGTCTGTCTATCTATCTATCTATCTATCTATCTATCTATCTGTATATATATGTATATGAAAGTACTGTTACTTCCCCTTTTTACAGATAAGGGGACTGAGACCCAGAGAAGGTAAGTAATATACCCCAGTTCACTTAGTAGGAAAAGGAAGGGGAAGTGACTTGTAGAACCAGTCACTCTGGTCTCAGTGTCTATAGTCTTAATCACATTATTCTGCCCCTACCTTGTGACACTACTTCCGTGCCTGTCTTTTTTAACGTCACTACTACATCTTACCTGGACGACTGTGACAATTTAACTGACCACCCTGACACTGAAATAGCCTCTACTCCCACCCCGTCCCCATCCCCTCCCCATTCCCAACACTGCAGCCACTGTGACCTTTCTAAAGGACAACTTTGGGCATGCCATTTCCTTGCCTAATATCCTGTATTCCAAAATACTCTTCATGCTCCTTAACAAGATATTCATCCCAGAACCCTGTCCTTCCTGAACTTTATGCTCCACTTGGAAATTAGAATGTATTGTGAGCTCACACACCTCCCCTTTCTGCCCACCACAGCTAACTCCCATTCGTTCTTCTGGAATCAGCTATAACCCTTCTGGACTCAGAAACCACTTCTTTTAGAAAGCCTGACTCCCCAAGGGTGCTCCTTATATGACATCACATGCCCTTGTGCCCAGCCCTAGCAGTTTTTTTTAATTCATCTCCCTCCCCTACTAGACAGGAACCTTTGCTTTTTCATGACTATTCCTAGTACCTGCTACAGAACCTCATACATACAAGGTGTGATCAAAAGTACAGCAAATGGGGCTGGGGATTTAGCTCAATGGTTCCACTGCCTGCCTTGCAAGCACAAGGTCCCAAGTTCGATCCCTGGTACCAAAAAAAAAAAAAAAGTACAGCAAATGTTTACATTTTAAAAATTCATTACACTAAAAGTCACATTACCTCATTACCCTCAGAATACTCTCCCTCACTTCAAATACATTTAACCCATCATTCTTGCCACTTTCTGAAACAGCTCTGGAAGTCTTTCATATCTTTAGGAAATGTGATTAAAAAATATATGACAAATGCTGCTGCTGAAAGCCATCCAAAAAGAAAGTGGGGCTCATGAAAACATTACAGTGTATCTTCATCCACCTTATTCACTGGATCTGATACCATTTGACTTCTGGCTCTTAAAGTTAAAATGACTGTGAAAGATATCTGTTATGAGTAGATTCAAAATATCAAAAACAGTATGACATCAAACTGCTTGAAGTGATTCCAGGACATCAAAAACTGAAGACACTCCCAAAGGAGGACTTCCAGAACTGCTTCAGAAAGTGATAAGAATGATAGGAAGCTAGAGGGAGCATTTTGAGGGAGATTAATGGCAATTTGTCTTTTACTGTAATGAATTTTTTAAAAATTTAAATATTCACTGCATTTTTTATCATATTCCATATGCTTTATTAATTAATTAGTCAATCAACCCATAAAATGCCTTTACAAGGTCCCCAAATATGCCAGGCTGTTTTACATCTCTTTATCTTTATATAGGCTCACCCTCTCTTACTATATCTGGCCCCATCTGCCTAGAAAACTTCTATTCATCTTATTAAACCCATTTCAAGAGTCCCCAGAAGCAAGGCTTTCTCTGGTGCACTAAGGAGTGCCAGTACCTCAGCCCTTTGCCTATACCTCTATTACTGAATGTACCAAGTGCACTGCACTGAGAGTAAGTGCTTATGAGCCTAACTCCACCTCCAGAATGTAAAGTTCTTGACTGTAGGGGCCATGTGTCATTGACTTATAGAAGGGGCTCGGTAAATAATTGTTTAATTGAATTTAATTGAATTAATTGTTTAATTGAACTGTTTAATTGTTTAATTAAATTGCACTCCTTAAAGAGTATTTGTTCTAGGCCAAAACATTTCTCAGAGGAACTATTTCACTCTTTGTTGTTTTTCTTAATTTAAATGTCAACCTTTAAATTCTTCTGGTGTTTCTATTTAACAGAGTCCAGGTTAATTAAGTGTTCACTATCTATGACCTAATACCTTCTTTCAGAGGATACTGAAAAGAGGAAAATGTACTCTCAATGAACTCTTAGGAAGGAGACACAGGTAGGATGGAATGTGCCGTTAAACCTCTGCCTTTGCAGATTTGCTGCCCTGGACTTTTTTTAAATGTTTGGGAGTGGGTACTCAACTGCAAAATTCATTCTCTGTAGGAAGTTGGGTTCTGTTCAACTCTGGGAACTCACAAGGGAGCCAAGTCTAAACCAAGTTCAAATTTAGAGTATATTGATGCCTGCCTGGTAGAGCAGAGTTGCAAGATGTACGCTATTGAATCAGTGAATGTCCCCAGCCGCTACAGTGATGTACACATGTCCCAGCAATTATCCTGATCTCCATAAGCATTCCCTCTTCTCCATCTCTATGCTTTCTCTTCATCCTAAAGGTCTCAAAAACTTACTTCCTTATGTTTTTCTTCAACCATCTTCCATTCCAAATCCCCTCCCTTTTTGCAGAAAAGCCAAGCCAAAATGGCCTATTTGCTCCCAGTTACATCTCAGAAAAGTGAAAATCCTTTTCAACCAGTGAACAAGATTTTAGGATGTAAATAAATCTCAAAGAACTAACTCCAAACACTGGGTTTCATATTTACACATGCGTTTCACTGGCCCATATACTTTAAGCACATTTAAATAAATATGAGCTTTGACTGATAAAAATGTTTTCCCGCATGTTAAAAAAATTGATTTCCTTTCAGAAAATAACTATCAGCAATAATAAGCCAAACTCCTGAACAAAATATCTTGTTTCTATCAGAACCAAAAGTTTTGGAGTCATCAGTCCTGGGTTATAATCTTCCTAGAGCTCAGTTTCCTCATCTAAATAGTGGCTGAAAATAACAATAGGAAAAACTATTCTAATAATTACCAACTTCCACATGACAAATTACCCCCAAAATTAATGGCTGAAAACAACAATGTTAAAACTGTAATGAACAATGTTGAGTATTGCTTATTTTTCCATTTCTATGATTCAAGTATTTGGAAGAAGCTTGGCTGGGTGATTCTGGCTTGGAATTTCTCATGAGGGTGTAATCAAAGATGGTAGGCAGGGCTGTAGTCATCTAAAGGCTGGACAAGGGTTAGAAAATCCATTTTCAAAATGGCTCACTCACAAGGCTAGCAAGTTAGACCTGGCTGTTGGTAGGAGGCCTCCATTCTTCCACACAAACCTCTCAACAGGGTTGCCTGAGTGTCCTCCAAACATGAAGACTAGCTACTGCCACAATAGGCAACGCAGGAGAACATAGGAGAAACTACAATGTCCTTTGTGACCCAGAAGCCACATAACTGTCTCACATCTACTGGTCACACAGATTATCCCAACTCAATGTGGGAAGCGCTAGCAGTGAGAATAGATAGGAGCCTTCTTGGAAGCCATTTATCACAGTCGCTTCATACCTTTATTATGAAGATTAAGGAAATTTACTTTGCACAGTGCATGGAATATAATTATGTTTGGTACTTCTATTGGTTAAAGCAAAACACAGCAATAAAAACTGAAGACAAAGAAATTCCACTCAATTAACCTTTCTTGTTGGAAGTAAATGTAAGTGTAAGACCTGTACACTCATCTTCAACGTCTGCTACTACTATAGAGAGGGCAAGGGTTATTGTACTGTGGGATACTGAAAACCACTTTAGTGGGGACACATCAAATTCTTAAAAAGGAAAATACTCAAGTCAAATTAGCATGTCTTGGTTGTCAGTAGGGGGTTCTCTAGGAACTAGCTGAATAAAAAGATTAATTTTCCCTGCTTTTAGCAGGGCTAATAAAGCTGTATAATGAAAGAAAAAAAAAGATTAATTTTCATTTTATAATCCTGCTTCATTTTCTCATTTTCTACCATCTCTAAAGCTGTTATGTTCCTTTGTTTTCTATTTGTTTGATCTCTTTTAAATTGTATTATTTCAGATTTCATAGGTTTCACATTGGCCTCTGCTCTCTTCCCATTGAAATACTTCTCAAAAACAATGTGTCTCTGTACGATCTGACTTCTTATATCTGAGGTAGACCAAAGAGGGACAAATTTCAGAAAGAATGCTCTTATTTGACCCATGTTGGAGAAAAGGAAAATTCAGATGGGGAAAGTAACTTTTCCAGGGTCTCAAATTACATAAAGAACTATTTTCCTGTAGGAAAATATAAAGTGCTAGAAATTTGTTCAAATTGTAGAAGCTTGCAAGCCTGACACAAGGAGAGGAAAAGCCAAGTAGTTAACTAAGAGCCATAAAGAAAGAAGGTAACAACAGGAACATAGAGAGCTATTAGATGCAAAAGGTGCTTATTGTGATTTGTGAGCCCCAATTCATACCATTTTCATGACTAATACCAAGAATCCACAAGTATTATAGTTCTAAAATAGATTATTTTTCTCACATGGGAATTCAATGCTCTTATCTTTCAATTTAATTTGAAATCGTAGGTATGACAGTTATTTTTATATGTTAATTTGACTGGATCACAGGATTTTAAGTGTGTCTAAGAGGATGTTTCTGGAAGAGATTAGCATTTGAATGGTGAACTGTACAAAGTGCACTGCCCTCTCCAATGTCAGTGGGCAGCATCCAATTCACTGAGGGCATGAATAGAATAGAAAGGTGGAGGAAGACAGAATTCACCCTTACTCTGCCTGACTCAAACTAGGACATCAGTCTTTTCCTGCCCTTGGTGTTTCTAGTTTTCTAGCTTTCAGATGTCAACTGGAATCTACACCACTGGCTCTCAAGTGCTCAGGCCTTCAAATGACACCACCAACTTTTCTGGGTCTTTAGCTTGCAAATGTCAGATTGTAGGACTTCTCACCTTCTATAATCCCCTAAAGTCAATATTTCATAGAAAATCTCATCCTAGATACAGCTATAAATATAGAGATAGATATGCTATTATTTCCATCTTCTTAGACAATCTTGGCCCATATAGAACATCCACTATATGCAAAGCACTGTATTAGTTAAACAATATATACATAAATAAATCATACTGCTTTTGAGAAATGAAGATGAAACTTAATGATATGACTATTGGCATATGGTAACATATAGTAATAAACATCCAGAAGTCTAACTGGATTTTGACCTTGACTGCATATCTGCCCACATTCAAGTTTGGTTCATGCCTCTAAATGAAAAGCATTGGTGCAATTTGATTAAGTAATAAATTCTGACTTTAGTTTCAAATGAGGTAGGTAAAATATAAAGTGATATCATTTTTAAATGATTTTCTTGGGAAATATAATACACATACAGAAAACTATCTTACAAATGTATAGTTTAATGAATTATGACAATGTGCACACCTGTGAGATAATCATCCAGGTTAAAAGCCAGGTGTGGTGGGGCACACCTATAATCCCAGCATTAGGGAGGCTGAGGCAGGATTATCACAAATTTGAGACCAGCCTGGGCTATATAGTAAATTCAAGGACAGCATGGAATTCATAGCAAGACCTTGTCTCAAAAAAATAAACTAAAAAAAAAAAAATCACCCAGGTTGTTATGGCTTATGTCTAGATTTTCCCCCAAAGCTTCATGGGGTCATAGGTAGGGCTTTTCAAAGGTAGGTGGATCTAGTGTGTGTGATGCTGGGATAGAGGGTATGTGATTACTAAATTACTCCACTGATTAATTTGGCATAGTTCTGGGGGTGGTAATGGAAAGGCCCACCTTAGGTGTGAGTGCTACCCACCCTAAGGGCATGTAGCCTGGATATAAGGAAAAGAAAAAGGGTGTTGCACGTTACTTGCTTGTTGCTACTTTGCTGCTTGCTGCCTTCTGCTTTGTTGACCTCTTCCCACCATGAACTGTTTCTCTTCTGTGATGCATGCCACCCTGCCTTGGAGCCTGCCAGCTATGAACTGAACCTCTACAAACTGTGAGCCAAACTAAATCTTTCCTCCTTTAAGTTTGACTGTTGGGTATTTTGTCTCAGCAATGAGAAAAGTAACTAAGACACAGGTTAAAAAAACAAACACTGCCAGCACCCCAGAAAGACCCCCACACTCCTCCTCCTCATCACTAAGACATGTCACCACTAAAAACAATCACTATCCTTACTTTTGTAAAAAGCATTTCTTTCATTCTTTTATAATTCAACATGCATCTCTGAATATTATAATTTTATCTGGTGTTTAACACTTAGAAGGATGGAATTTCACAGTATGTACTCTACTGTGTCTAGCTTCTTTTACTCTAATTAATGGGTCTACTTTGTTGAGTATAGCCGAAGTCCATTCATTTTAAGTTATGTATAATAAGCCACTGTTTGAATATACTGCAATTTATTTATCCATTCTACCATTGATTAACATTTGGGTTGTTTCCCATTTGAAGCTACAATGAATAATAATGCCACAAACATTTTTGTAAACATCTCTCCATGCACAAATGCAAGCAGAGGGAAATTGCTAGATTGTAATATACGTCCAGGACAGATCCTTGGGTGGCCTTGGACTGACTCAGTTCTCACTCCTTTATCACATGTAGTTCTGAAGAATTACTGTGGAATGTGCTGGAAATGCAACATCCTGAGATAAGGAGGAGGTGGCTGGGACAGCCTGGGATCTGCAGTAATACTCCACTGGAATGCTCCAGCCCAGCAAATCACATGATTCTGGTGTATAAAACCAAGGATGGGCTCATTTGCAGGGTCCCTCAGCTGTAGTGCAAAATTAGATTCAATTTGCCCTGGGAAGCTTTCCTGAGCCTTGGGAGACTGGCTTGGAATGAATCCTAGGGTTCCATGGTCCCATGATGACTATCTGTAGGCAATAAAACTATTTCATGTAAGTTGCTAAGTTAGTAACTGGACACAGTGAACCTACTTCACAGTACGCATACCTTAAACTATGGTGGAAGATGTTTAACAGTTTTCCAAAGTGGTTGTATGTATTTATACTCATACCAGCAGTATTTGAGAGATCTGGTTGCTTCCAAATCTTGCAAACACTTGCTACTGCATTAGCAATCTAATTTTAATTATCTGGGAGATATTTTCTTGCTAGCTTATTATGTTTTTAATAGCATTTCTCTGATTAGTCCTGAGACTAAATATCTTTTCATATTTCTATTTGGATTTCCTTTTTTATGAAATGTTCAAGTCTCTTGACTTTTTACTATCAAGCTGTCTTTTTCTTATTAATTTGTGGAAGCCCTTTATGTATTCTGGATGGAAACTCTGTTAGTTATATGCTTTTGCAAAAATGTTTGCTCAGTGCATGTCTTATTGTTGCACTGCACATGGCTTTGTAGACCTACTCCTTTGCAACATACCTTTGAAGTTCACACCCCCCAAAAAAGGGATTCATTGGGCTCCCTCTGTCCTTGGCAGGCAGGCCCTGATCATCTATCCTTGTCTTAGCCCACAAAGGCTGCCCGTCCCCTTAGTATGTCAGCCCTGCCCTGGAATCTATTTGTTCTCAGGGAAAGAAGTGGTTCCAAGATTAGGGCTCACCTCCCTGGGGCTCTGTCCTCCCCTAGATTTGTTCTGGTAACTAATCACCATCCTGTTAGTCTTCTAGCCCTTTGAAGTACATTTTGTTTATAATTTGTCCAGTCTTTCTAATTGTCCTCAGGTAAAAGACAGGCCTAATTACTTAGTGCACTATTGTGCGATACAAAAATCCCCCATTTATGAAGTGAAGTTGGTATGAGAGGAGGAATCCTAATCTATGTCTAAAGGATGACCCAGAACAGAAAAGGAACCTTTTGTTTTTTAATTTGAAGATAAAATGAAGCACAACACAAATAATGCCCAGGACTAATAGAAGTCCACTCAAAGAACTACTCAGATTTTTTTAAATGACACATTTGCAGTACACAATGTTTACATTCCTTGTGTGGAGTTGGTACATGTACAAAATACAACTTAATTCCTTTTTTCATCTGGTTTTTTTTGTCTTGTTTTGTTTTGTTTTGGTACCGGGGATCGAACTCAGGACCTTGCGCTTGCGAGGCAGGCGCCGGAACCACTGAGCTAAATCCCTGGCCCTTTTCATCTGGTTTTTCTCCTCTCCCTCGCCCCCTCTCCATCTCTTGATCTCTTTCCTCTTTTAGAAAGATTTACTTCCCAACTTCCTATCACCTACAGTGGTACCTCAGTTTACAAACTTAATTTGTTCCATGATTTTGGACAATTTGGCCATATTTATGTTTGTGCAGGAGAGATGACTGCAATCGTGTCTGTCACCCGATGCAGTTTGCAAACAAAACAAAATTTTATCAAATGCTTCTGTTTGCAAACCAAATTGTTTGCAAACTAAAGCTTTCATGAACCAAGGTACCACTCTATCTTTTATTTTGCTCTTTATTTATATTTTGGGCTTCTGATATAAGCTTGTGTGTCTGATTCATTTCAGTTAACATTATGATCTCAAGGTGCAGAGAAATTCCACTTTACCTTATAAAGAATGCCCATCATCAAAAAATCAAATAATAACAAATACTGGCAAGGATGTGGGGAAAAAAGGAATCCTTCTACTCTGCTGATGGGACTGTAAAGTAGTACAACCACTTTGGAAATCAGTATTGAGATTCCTCAAAAAACTGAAACTAGAAATAGTGATCCATGTATACCCATGTTTACAGCAGCACAATTCATAATGGCTAAATCTTGGAAGTGGCCTATATGTCCATCAACAGATGAATGAAGAAAATGTGATTTGTACATACAATGAAATAAATACTACTCAGATATTCTAAATTAACCGGGGTAATCCATTCCTGACATCTAATCCAAGACCAGTAGAGCACCTGAACTGCTTCATTTTAGTTATCAAGTTGAGATATACTCCTTGAGATGGATACTTCATGTATTAACACTGAATATCTACTTGCAAAACTTCTATCGCCAAAAGTAAACATTATTTTATTTGTCTACCAAGCAAGGAAAGGCATTTCTCCAAGCCTCTTCTCACCTAAAGAAACAAAAATAACAACAAAAATCTGAAAATGAATACTAAAATAAAGACTCTCTGAACTTTCCCTAGTTTAAGCCTAGGCTACTGATCTTCCCCCTAAACCAAAGTCTGAAAATGGTATGAAGCACACAAATGAAAGCAGTGCCAACAGACTGAGTTCTGATGGCACCATTTGAATCCTTAGATCCAGCCAGGAACTTTTGAGTTAGCTGTGCCAATTAACATCCTTTGCCATAGTATCACCTGAGATGTGTGTGTGATCACAGTCTCTTGATAAAGTGAATTCTTTATAAATAATTGCAATCCATCTATTATTTGCAATGTATTACCACAGCATGAGTAACTGGAATAGGCATCCAGGCCGTAACTGGCAAAAGCAGTTTTTGATCTTCGTGTTCAAATTGTTAAATATGCTCATTTAAACAGGGCAGACAAGCTATTTGAAAGTCATGTTTGCCTTACAAAAATATAATAACTTCTATTTTATATGCCATCGATTCTGTCACTAGCAAATTCTGCAAAGCTGGTAGGCTTTCAGAAACACAGTGAGAATGCTTTGGTTTCTACAACTACAATGCATTATGAATGTTTATTTGCTTCGACACATACACATGTACAAACATACACACATGCGTGTGCACGCACACACACACACACACACACACACACCAGGCAAGGTAATCTATTTTATAAGCTTTTCATGAATGGTGAGCAATTCATACCATTTTTATTGAAAATGAAATCCACAAGGAAGAAGAAATTCTGAAATTACCATTCATTGCTAACTAAAATTTCTTACTTTCAATCCAACCATCAGTCAATGAAAGTTTATTCATATTTTACTATAATCAATAGATATAGTGACTAACTTCTGCAGTGTGCAATAAATAAATAAACAAGCTGTACTCTACCGCTTCTTAGTGACTTGTGAAAGAAACTAAACAAAGGAAACCTTGGGTATATTCATTTCTTTTCCTAACACTTGCAACAAGTCTACATTGAATTATCTTTTTATCCAGCTGCTGTAACAGTTTTTCTAATCTATGAAATTTTCTAACATGAGAAAAATATCTTTTTTTTATGCCTAGAATGAGTTTAGTAGATCATTTTCTCAATTCTATTTAACTCTATTTATTTGGATTCAGGATTTTGTTCTCAGTTAGAAATACTATATAACAGCTTTAATCCCTTCCAACAATATATATTTCTGAAGGATTTCTTTCGGCTATCCAGTGTAATTTCTTCCACTTCATTCTTCTCCTGGTAAGATTCCACTTCCCTGTCCAGAAGAGTAGGCAGACGTGACCAGTCAGAGTATTCTATTTTCCTCTAATTGATCATGGGAATGAATATGTGACCCTAATAATGGCAGTTAGAATCCTTCCTTTGAATGACCAATAAACACCAGGAAAGAGAAATTCTTTCTTTGGACTTCCTGGGCTAAAAAAGAATTTAAATCTACTTCCAGTCATCTTTCCAACCACATGGAGAAGTTCTTCTGTAGAGCAAAACTATACAGGCAAAAGCAGAGAGAAGGATGGATGGATGCATGGGTGGATGGGAGGAGAGGAGATAAGATAATTACAAGTGAATCATAGTAGGTCTCTATGTCTCATCTTTTAATACTATGAGCCATTGTAGTATCCTAACTAAATAGACTAATCTATTTTGATCAAGCTTTATTGAAGTAAGTTTCTGTCACTTGAAATCTAGCACCTTCTATGATAATTTCCATATTTATAGGCATTATACATTTACCTAAAATTTATTATGCAATGGTATGAGTTGCTATTTCCAAGCAAGATGTTCAGTAGAGAATAAGCTTAGACTTTTTGTACCTATATATAATGTACAGACTGATTAATTTGTGTCAAGGATGGCAAGCATATTTCATAATGCCTAGAAATCTGGAAATTATGAAAAATCCCTACACATCTGGATTAGGTAACCCAGGAAAATAATGAAATATACCAATCATTCTATCATTATGAAGCACACATTTGAATGTAACTAGCACATAGGAAAGTCTCTGAAAAATTTTGCAGATAAGATTCTTGGGCTCCAGATGTGTGAGTCCAAACTCATTGAATGTGTGAGTCTAGAAGGGAATAATTCACTTTCAGACTCTAAAGATCAGAAAATTGATATGTTTTTCATACACTTCCTGAAAGTACTAACAACTTAATTTTCAAACATTAGTAAAAACTGATCTTATTTGATAACCATAAAATAATAGCTGGGATTCAGATTTCCCTTCACAGAAAATGTCTAGAATCCTTTTAACAGAGACAGCTATTCAAACAGGAACAAATTTAGATTTACTCACTGACCCTGCCACAGCTCTCACTGACATCAGTAAAGAAAGGCACCAGTGCTTTCATCAATCTCTGCCAGCCATTAGAGATGTGGCAATTCCCAGAAGCAAGTGAACAGCAAGCTCATTTGACCTTCTCAATTGAGTGCTTTCAACACTGATCACTAGCTTGTATATCCTCACTAGTAGCTACTTGTTAAATACTGCATGCCTACCTTTTATTAAAATGTCAAATGCAATTCTTTTAATTCATATCGGATGGCTTGTCACAACAGAATTCAATAATGAAAACCCGTGACAGAGATTGGTTACATACTATGACACTGTACTTGAGCTGTCTGGCACATAACAGAGTCATTTTTCTCCGTTCAGTTACCAGGTGGTAAATACTGACTAGAAAATTCTTAGCCTTCTGCTTTCACAGGGTTTGGACAGATTGATTCCGATTAAAAGCATGAAGAATATGTGTATCTAGACTATATCTCAAATAAGGACAATAATAAGTTTTGAAAATTAAAGAGGACTTCTATTCCTAATAATGGCAAATAACAGTTAAACCAACCAACCATGTAAAAACAACTGAAAGCCCTATGTGGAAAAAAATCTAATCTCCTTAAAAGTATTAAAGAGTTGCCAAGATAGGAAGCAATTACCAGACCAAACCCTAAAGGAAATCAAGCACCAGAGAAGAAAGCAAAGCACTGTAACACCATAGCCACTTGTACCCTTAAGGCAACTGCTGATCCAGAAAATATGGGGCTTCAGTTTTGGTGGCTTTGCTGGGCAATGAGATAGAAGTCATTGATTACTACATGCCTACTCAAATAGAAAGCATAATAGGAGAACTTCTCTACCTTAGGCTAAGAGTGAAAGTTTAAGTTGGCCACTCTATCACCATCCCCAGAAAGCCACAGTAAAACCTGTCATGGTGCTGAGCAGAAAGACAAAGTAAAAAGAAAACCAAGGGGGAAAATGCCCAACAGTTGGAATTACTTCTGACTCAAATTTGCAGTATAGGTTGGTGACACTTAAATTACCCAGAGAACTTCAAACCATGAGGTAGGTTTAGGGTGGTCCTAGATTAACATATCCAGAGAGGATGGGAAGAAGCAAACATAAATCTTGTATGGAAGAAGGCATCATTATCCCAGACCTCAAAGAATAAGAAATCCTCCAAATAATATTTCAAGGACAATGAATAACATATAGTCAGAAGTAAGCAAACACAAGAACACAAGGCAAATATCTGGCCCTGTGCCACAACACCTGGGTGAAAAGTGAAACAAAACAAACAAAAAACGGTCCATGCTACCTGTATGCTGTAACATCCTCTCAAGTCTCAGCAAATTGGGGTGGAGATAACCAGGGTGATTCTACCTAAGAAACAGAGTTGCCAGCCACTGCTGAGTTAGTGCCTACCACATCATGGAACATTTCAAGTGAACTCAGCAAAATGCAGTGCTGGGGACAGATTCTAGTACTCTGAATAGGCCCAGTAGGTGTCCACACATTGAATCCTTCCTAAAGCCAAGGACGTAACAGAGGAAGAAATCTACTTACTAAAGACATCTCTACTATGGTGGCAGAGCTTTCTATCCCATCATATCTACAACCTTCCACACAAAAATATAATAATCATGAGAAAACAATTATGTATCAGTCAGCTTTCTTATTGCAGAACACAATACCCAACAGTTGCAACTTAAAGGAGCCGAAGTTTATTTGGCTCACAGTTTTTAGTGAGTTCAGTCCATGGCTAGCTGGCTCCAAGGAAGAAATGGCATGGAAGAAGGTCATGGCGGAGGACAGCTGCTCACCTCACAGCATCCAGGAAGCAGAGACAGAAGGGAAAAGCTGGAGACAAGAACATACCCTTCCAGGTCACATCCCAGTGACCTGCCTCTAACCAGGCCCTACCTCCTAAGAGCAAGGCAGCTATGAATTCATCACTGATGAGTACAGCACCCCCATGGTCCGATCATGTTCCAAACACATGAGACTTTGGGGAGACAGTTTAGATCTAAACCATAACAACAAGGCAACAAGATGCCTCCAAAAAAAGTGGATGAATTTCCAGACAACTCAAAAAACAGAGTGAAAATCACTGAAGTGATCAAAGAAGAGACAAATAAATAGCTGAATGAAACAATGAGTGTGAAACACACAGTCATTCCTGAAAGTAAGAAATCTACCAAAGGTTATGCAAAAAAAAAAAAAATGGCATAAGGCCAAACTGAAGGGCTCCTCCATTGGCCAAAGATGGAATCCATGAAGTATATATTAATTCAGGATGAAATTAAACTCAGTCTACTTTGAAGGTTGCACTGGAGCACCAATTTATTATTCTGAAGGAAGATAGATACACAGATGGAAGAGCTAAGAAACCATCATTCCTAACATATATAGATGTATTTCATGGTAGCAAAATAGTAAATGAGAGAAAAGTTGATCTATAGGGAAAAATTCTAACTGATGAATACACAAGAAATGACAGTATTTGGAAACTCATCACACTGCTACCCTTAGGAAAGATTTAAGCCTTTATGCCAAAACTACTGGGTAAAATCTTAAAGGAGGATATTATAATCAATTGATTAGGCTGGCAACACCTGAACTCTATACTCAATCTTTTTTTATTGAGTTTATTGGTACATTTTAGGTATACAATACAGTTACATTCATCATTGGGATCTTGTACCTTTATATGATGTATCTTGGTTCTTATTTTTTCCCCATTCCCCTGACCTCCCTTCACTCCCTCCACCCTTCCCTATTTACAAAGACTTTTTTCCATTCTATAATCAATCTTAGTATCATTAAAAGAAAAAAATAAAAAGAATCATACCACAGCAATATATGTGAACCCATGTTTATAGCGGCACAGTTTGTAATAGCTAAAGCTTGGAAACAGCCCAAGTGCCCGTCAATTGGAAACTGGATAAAGAAGATGTGCTTTTTTTATAAGATAGAGTACCACTCAGCCATAAAGAACAAGAAACTAGAGACATCTATTGCTAAATGGATGCATATTGAGGGCATGCTCTTAAGTGAAATAAATAGGACATACATGTGTAAATACTGAATAGTTTCTCTAGTGTAAGAAACTGATAGTGTAAATAAGGATTAAAATGATTAAAATGAATAATTGATCATTTGAAATAGGAAGAAAAGGCCCAAAGGGGTAGGGGAAGTGGGAGGGGAAGGGGAAGGGAAAGAAGGGAAAGGAAAAATTATGAGAAAAGGTAAAAATGGAAAGAAAGTCTTTGTAAATGAGGAAGGGTGGAGGGGGTGGAGAGCACACAGGTAATGGGAAAAAAATAAGAACCAAGATGCATCATGTTCAGGTACAAGATCCTAATGATAAATGTAAAAGTATTGTATACCTAAAATGTACCAATAAAAGAATTTAAGCAAAAAAGAAAAAGAAAAACAACTAGATATTATATCTCTCCAAATGTGATAGACTAGGAGGTATGCATCACCATGAATTATTCTTTTGAGAAAATGTCAGATTTCAAATTTCATCAAAGTTTTAGATCTAATTCCATCTTATAAGAAATACAGAGGAATATTAAATTACAAATTATACCATAATTCCACAAAATCACAATAATCAGAATGTGGAAAATCTACAGGATAAATGACCTAATTTTTTCTACAAGTGGAAAAAAAACCTACAAGAAGATGAAAACGATGAGATTAGAAACTTACAAACTAAGAGATCCACAAATTCATTGCAACACATGAACCTTACCTTAGATCATGTTTTGTATAGAACCAATAGTTTAAAAACATTATGAGATAAGATTTGAGAAATGTAAACAGTTACTAGACATCTTATAGTATCAGGGAATTACTGTTCAAGTTATGATAATGGTCTTGTAGTTGTTTTAAAATGCTCCTTACTGTCTTAACCATTGAAGTTGTATGATAGAAACATATTATACCACTCCAACTCAGTAAGCAAATTTCCAATGATGAATGTCATTTATTGTATACCTAAAATATACCAATAAAATTAATAAAAAATAAGCTAAAGAAAGAGAAAGATAAATTTAGGGAATACAAACCAAATGAAATTTTTAGACCTTTTTGGATACTGATTTGATCAAACCAGGAACATTTTTTAAAAACAAAAATTTCAGAGGTGATCGGAAAAATAGAACATGATTGTATTAGATGATTTAAGAAATTACCTTTAGTGTTTGTTTTATATTCATTCCACTTGCATCGTCAACTGGGATCCCATCTGCAGCTTGAGTGTGGTTGGGAAATGGACTTGAGAAGATTGGGTTGAATTAGATCATAATCGTGTGTGATCCCATCATGCACTCACTGAAATTTGTGTTGCATGTAAGGCAATCTTTCCTGTTGTAAATCTTCCTTTTTTATGTACATATATTTTGAAAAATATGAATAAACATGAAATTTTAAAAGCTAAAAAAAAAGAAATTATCTTTAATTTTGTAGGGGTACTAATTTTTATTATTAAAAAATCCTTGTCTGTGAAAAGATAGGCAATCTGGAACTTTCCATAAAATTCCTTAGCAAAATTTCAAAAGGGGTGGAAGATGAAGACAAGATTAGATGAAATCTCAAGAGCAATATTGTTGAAGACACATAAAGAGTGCTTGGGAATATAATTTTTCTCCTTTTTTGTTAATATAAATTTCCTAATTACAGGTATGTATGTGTGTACATGTTTATGTAAGGCATGAACAGAATGACTGCTAAAATTGTTTAATACTTGTTTTATGACTCAGGTGAACCAGAACAGTTAGAAAATAATATCCTTTTCAGTAAATGATGCTGGAACAACTAAGTATCCATATAAGAAAAGGGGAGTCTTGCTCCTATGTTACATCACACACAAAATTTCAGGTTGAATTAAAATCTAAATGTGAAAAGCAAAACAGAAACTATTTAGAAGGTGATTTAGGAGAAGAGAGGAACTCTTAAACACAGAAGTATTAACCACAAAGAAAAAGATAGCTCTGACTACATTCAATTAGGAATTAGTGTTCATTAAGCTCTATGGTTATAAACATATATAACACTTATAAGTTTACATAAGCTTATAAAACATATAGTTATGTTTTCTCAAAAGACACTATATAAAACATCAAAAGTCAAGCTTCAAAATGGGAGAAGATACCTGCAACACAGAGCCAACAAACATCCAGCAGCAGAATATTTGAAGAATTCCTGTATTGTATGAAAAAGGGAGACAACCCAATAGAACAAAAAGAACAGGCACTTTACTAGAGAATATCCAAACAACAAATAAATATGTGAAACATGATCAACCTCATCACAAACCAGGACAATACAATTAATTCACAAGATACAACTACACATCTACCAAATGGGCAAAATTTGAATCTGATAATTTTGTTGTAATAAGAAAGTCTATACACTTGCTGATGGGATGCATGTGGGTAAAACCACTTCAAAAAAGAATTTTTTTATTATGTAGTAAACTTAAAGATATGTATGCCCTATCTTTTGCCCTTGCATACAGTCCAATGAAATCTGTGCATATTTGTGCTACAGTCACATGAGCAAATCTGCTCATAGTGGTGTTATTCATAATAGTGAAATACTGGAACAATCCGTTTTCATCAACATATATAAATTGTATCCCTATAATAGAATATCACAAATCAATTAAGATGACATGCAGACCAACAACGGATGAATTTTGCATTAATTTGAAAGAGAAATAGCCCCAAACACGAATATATAAATGCGACTCAGTTTATATAAAATTCAAACAGAAAAACTGGACTGTATTTTTAGAAATGCATTTAAACTAGTAAAGCTACATTAGAAACCAAGAATGACTACCACAAAAGACAAGATAACAATTACCTCTGACCTAAGAGAGGGAGGGAAAAGGTTTCCAGGATATTCCCATTCTAATCTTGACCTGGGCAAACATTATACCTCTGTTTCTTTTATAATTCTTTGTAAGATGGCACATATATATTCCATACATATATATGTATGCTATATTTCACAAGTAATATTCTGAGTTTATTTAAAAATTAAACATTTCTTAAAACTCAGAAAATACTAAAAATATACAATCTAGTTTTTCCTAAAGTAGCCTCACCTCATGGCTGCCCAATACTACCTCAGAGGTACTGATTCAGTAGGTTCAGTGTAGATCCCAGGCAATACTACTTCTAAATAGGCGCACTGATTTGCAAAGCCCTTTGGATTCACTCTCCATGGGAAGTTAAGGCTTTTGACATGGGAGTGTGCTTGGTAGGACCAGAACTGGCTCATTGTTTCTACAACCTCCAGCCCAAGGTTCTCTCCACTACGGCAATTAGCACTGAGGATCCCTTGCTTTTTGTCTCAATTCTTTTGTCCTACACATTTTTATAGTCATCAGGCTTACAGATGCAGCCATACAAATGGTACAAGTAGCTACCTGTTGGACAAGTTCTTGTAAGTCCAGTTAAATGTTGCTTAATATGCAATGAATTAGCATTGACCACTAATTTGACCCACACTACAATTTAAGGTTACCCTCTCTAGCATTCTGTTAGTCTCTCAATCTAACAAAAGTCTCTCAAGCTAATAAAAAATAAGAGAAACACACAATTGCTGAAAGTGATTTTGAACTTGTTAATACATTTATTTCATTTTAAGTCTCAATGATGCTCCAAGTTCTTTCAGACAAGTTCATGCACACACGTACATGCATATTGATGTATTGCTCTCCAAAATGAGGAACCAAAATAATTTGAGCTAAGTAGGGATCTCATTTGTTCCTGACTGGTAATATCTGTCCAACATTCCTGTATTAACTACTTTACCCAAATAGAAATACCACTACCCATATATATGAATTTCACTTCTGAACAAAACAAAACAAAAACCTGTGAGTGGTGACCTCACAGTAAACTGGTTAAATTTAAGAACTCATTTTTAAAGGTCAGTGTCCTTTGCTGCAAATATATTTCCAATGCAGATGAGCAGTTGAACCTGCCCTATGGCACTGAGCATAATTAGCCAGCTGCACCCCCATAATAAGGTGCAGATGGTTAATTGCATGAGCAAGTAACTGCTTGCTTGTGGGCACAAAAGCCTGTACCTAAAATCATTGAAAGTATACTTGAGCCTATTTATGGTCATGCAAACAAAACACATTTCCAAGGTTTCATCTGTGAATAGATCTTAGCAGGCTCCAATGCCCCCACACAGGGGGAGAGTCACTCACACTCCTAAGGTCTTGTTCAAGGGAGAAACCACTGGTCACAAAATCCCATTTCAAATAGTGAGATACTTTGTGGGGTGCTGAATCTTTATTAAGAATCCCCTAAAGTTAATTTGTTGTAATAAGAATTAGTAAATAGTGAGAAATTGATTTCCCTAGAACCCAACATAAATTCTATATTCTTTTAATAAAACCCCTGTTCTATACTTTGGATCTTGAATGTCCCCCAAAGGCCTATGTGTTAAGCCTCAGCCCTCAGCCTATGACACGACTGGGAGGAGGTGGAGCTTTTAGGAGGTGGAGTCTAGTGTGAGGTTTTAGGTCATTGGGGGAAGGCGCTTGAAGGGGAATATAAAACACTGATTCCTTTCCTTTCCCTCTTTCACATCCTCCCATGAGGCGAACTGGCTCTCTTCCACCATGGGTTCCCACCAAGATGTCCTGTGCCACCATGGGCCAAAAGCAATGGGACCAAATCAGTCATGGACTGAAACCTCGAGAACTGTGAGCCGAAATAAATCTTTCCTCTTTTTAAGGTGATTTATCTCAGGTATTTGTTAGAGTAATAGAAATTTGACTAATATACCCTGAAATGAAAGAATTTTTTTTCTCAAGCAAACATGTCAACAACAATTTTCTGAGAAAAAAAAAGAGAAATTTTCATATATCCTTGAGGAATTTCACACACTAGCTGAACTCCCAAAATTTAGCTAGCTATATTACATACAGCACCCTCAATGCTTGTGAACGATGCTTCCAAAAACACCATTTCAAAACATATTCTATTAATCCCTACATGGCAAAAATAAGATGTGGGGAGAAAGCAGAGAAAAGATAACTACTTCATAAAACACACATTTGTTTGGAAGCTCTGTGCCAGCTGCAAAGCTGGGAGTTTGGCAAGGGGTCAAGATGATAGGGCTGGGGAAACAGAATACTAATCTATTGGAATCTATACAGACCCTTTCTTCTGAAGAACCCCCTGGGTTGTGCGATTCTATTCAGTTTAATTGTATGTTGAGGAGCAGGAAAAGCTGCTTGCCATGGTTTTAATTGCTAAGGACACACTATCTTTTGCAAAACCATCTGTTTAATTGTAATTACAAACAGCAATGTAAAAACACAAATGAGTAACAAGTACAGAATCCCCTACCACTAACAGTTTTAACACAACGAGCCATATTGTGAAAGAGTATGTTGTCTTTTCCTTCTCCGCAATATTTCACAATTTAGAAATTGACAACCTACCATTTATTATAGAATCTCATCCTGGTAGAGTTAAAATTATTAATTAGTATTCTTAGATTTCATCTTCCTGTTTTTCCTTTTCATTAAACCTCAAGTACCTCTGAGAGTGAAAGGGATTATATCAGAAATGAAATGCATAAGGGACCTTTCGTTCCACCTCCCACCAAAATCTTTGAGGTTTCGTATAATACACATCACCTATAATTAATTGCCAGCCACATTCCAAAGCACTGCAAGACTAATTTTTGGCTTTCATAAACACAAAATTTTGCCTTCCTGGTTTTGAAATATGCTTACTACACTGTTATTAATTAAAAAGCTACAAGTATTGGTGTTTTCAGGCATGAATAAAAATAGCTTAACCTTGAAATTTATTTTAATTAGGGATTTTTTGGAGCCACTGTTGCAAATTTGGGTGGATTGTTTATAATAAAAATAAGTATCAACATAGTTGTGCAGAACATGGAACAGGCAAAGTTATTTAATTTGGGCTACCATACAGATATTTAAGCAAATAAAAAGAGACAGAGATGCAGACAGATCATGATGCTTGTTAGAGAAACCTTGCTTGTTAAAGCAAGGAGATGTTCTAAAATAAAATACAGGGGATTTATAAGCTGCTAGTGAAATTACAAGGGCTTTCTTTAGTCATTTCATGCTGATTTTTCTTTATAAAGTCAACCAAGTTGGCTTTTTGGTATTCAATTTAAGATGATGATCACCACTTTAACAATACCATACCCTTTTCAACAAGCTTTTCCATCAAGCATATTTTTTAATGCCCACATTTCCTTCCTACCACCTCAAGGGATAAATGTGACCCTTTAAAAAAATCAGAGAACTAAAGCACTTTAAATTCTCAAAGAAATCAAAGGACTGACTGAACAGTTTTTCAAATTAAATTGCATGAGAGTCATCCTGCAACATATCAGTTCCTCACTTATTCTTCTCTGCCCAGGCTGAAATCCTTCCAGCCATGATCCCACAATTACTTTTGCCTTATTTCAAGTCCCCTCCCCCTTGAAAGACATCTTGTATGAGAACAATGCTAAGTGTCTCTGCAGTGTTAATGAGGAAATAGATCTTGGAAGGAGTCTTTTGAGAGGAAAAGTTTGCCCTTAGGAAAGGGCTGCCATTTCTTCACTTTTAATGATGTTAAGTGTGATGGGGCTTATTATGGTCCACCACACTCTGAACTGCGCTCTGAAATGTGCTTATTTCAAACCAGTAATCTTTAGCCTCTGTGGTTTGACTCTCACTGGGAATCTAATGAAGAAAGCCAAGGACACTGTACTTGTAAAGGTAAAATTTTAAGGTTGCACACCCAAGGTTAAGAATCTTTACATCCATCCCAGGGGGGTACTAATCAAAACATCCTTCCACACTAACAGGCTGTGTGGTTTCTTTTAAACTTGAGTAGAGTTTCCATGTTAGAAGTGTTTTTGCTGCTAAAGTGGACAAATATTCTCAAAACTATTCCTAAAGGCTGTGAAACCATATCACTAACTGATAACAGGTAATAATGTCCCTCTGTGAATCCCCTCATGAGAACTGCATAAATCATTCTCACACACAAGCCCAAGGTAGGTATTGTTGTGTCTTCCACAAAATAACACTAACTTAGCCTCATATACAAGATGTTAAATAAAATAATAACCCTAAAGTACCATTTCCTTTAGAGCTTTTCAGACATGCATTTATTTTCACATCTCTAAGTGTAATATAGAAGGAAATTATTATACTCATATTACCAAAAAAGAAAATATTTCCCTAGTCTAAATGTATACAGTCTCCAGTTGGTATTTGCTAAATCTGGATTTTTCCATCTTTGTCACACAGTGAATAATCAATGCATTCAAATTTCATAAAAGATTTACTCTGATCCTGTCAATAAATTATGAAATACAGAAATCAAGTGGTTTCTTTGGGGAAATGGGGTTGAGAGGCAAGGAGAGTAAGAAAGAACCTTTCACATTTAAGTTTCTAAGGTATTTTTTACAAGTAGTACTGAAGTTACTGGGCTAAAAATCAATTACTAAAAAATAATACATTGTTAGATACATATGGTAGTGCATACCTGTAATCCCAGCACTCTGGGAAGCTGAGAAAGGAGGAATGCAAGTTTGAGCCCAGCCTTGGCAATTTAGTGACTTAGGTAACACATTGTTTTCTAATATAGGAAGGTCTTGTTTATTGAAACCCTCCTGCTGAAAACAACTAGAAATACTAGTTCAAATATTATTTAATCCTCTCAAAAGCATCAAAGAATGAGAAGACCATAAGGAACTACTTGCCCAACACCGGGCTGAAAATAGACACCAAGACAGGTGGGTAGGCAACTGAAATAGATCATTCACTAGACAAAGTTATTTTGACCTCTGCTTGTGGCTGCCTTACAGGTCTTGGGAGGAAGGTATCAAAGCCCAGGGCCTATCCAAGATGGGAAGATTGGATAAACCTTTCCATCATCTGCAGCTGAATGCAAGGAAATTTTCCTTGGCATTGAACAGAGAAGGGAGGTTAAAAAAAAAAAGTACTTGAGAAGTTGGAATCACAAACCAACTAATAGATTTGTGGCCCAAATTCATATCACCTGTGATCTCCAAAGCCTCAAGGTGTGGTTCTGCTTTAAGAGAACCCTGGACAGGTAGTTCCCCCATGTACCTAGCAGATGTAAGTCCTCTTTGGAGGGCTGCTCCTTCATCTTAGTTATCAAAGAACTCCCCATAAATAATTTTCCAAGTAAGAATATAAGCAGCCCACAGTCAAACTAAGAGAGTGGAAAAAGCACCTTGAAAAAAAATTATAAAAAAGGAAATTCAAGAAATGAAAATTAAAACTGAATATTGTAAGTAGAACTTCTACTCCTAAGAAGAATATATTGATGGTATCAGGTCCTTACACTCACTTCTTCAACAACTGTGAAAAAAAAGGGTAAATTCATAGGTCCTATTTTTAAAGACATTAGAGTGCCATAGAACAAGCATGCACTGAAAGAACTACAATTCTGAAAGGGAAATGGCCCATCCTTGGTGAGTTGAGATCACCGCGGATACAATATTTGCTAACTCTAGGCACAGATAGAGGATCTAGCTTGGTACAGGCAGAGGGATTCTTAAAGTAAGAAGGAAACCAACAAAATACTTAATGGTTGTGAAACTGGCATGACACAGGTATACAGAGAACTACGGCCAGGTTTCCCTATGGGCGGTTTTCTGAGATGTGGGGCAGTGTGAGGGCTCCGGAGCTGAATAAGAAAAGCAAAGTGAAATCTGGTCTCCTGGTCCTTAGAACTGAAGGTTCCCGTAGAGGGAGAGGCCTATAGCAAACACAGTTCTCCTCTCCGTACACCTTAGAAAAAGGTTCAACATCTGAATGGGCGAAGGGAAGACCTAAGCTGAAAATCTTCAGAGGCAAAACTTTCCATGCTGATGAGACAGAGAAAGAAAGCTCACAATCCAAAGCCTTGGAATAGCCAGGCCCAAAGAAGAATCTGGGCTGGGAAAGTAGGTGAAATCGCCATTGATCTTGCACACTTTGGAAACAAGAGTCCAGCTAGACGGAGAGAACAAGTCTGGAACTCAAGGTATTTGCCGGTTTTTGAAGCGGCAAGCAGTGGGATGTTGAACTATAACGAAGACTATGAAGGGTAGCAGGGAAGATGGATATAATCAAAGCATAGATACTGAAACCCATTATTTTGTAAAAGCAATAGGCACTAATAGACGCCACGGTGAGCTCGCAGGGGCGACTTGCAGCCCCACCCCGATCCGACACTCTCGAAGGGCGACGATGCTTAGCAGACATGTAAGACACGGTGAAATGGTCTAACCCACATGTAATTCCAGAAGGGAAAGGCAGAAATAAGGGGACAGAAGTAGTATTTGAAAATTAATGACTGAGTTCTCCAAAACTCATGAGGGACATTACACTAAGGTTAGGATAACAGCTAAAAGAATTACACAAAATAAATATAAATAAATAAATTCATAGAATAATTTGAGATCCAAGAAGCTGCAAGAATTCCAATCAGGGTACATTTGGTCAAATCCTAGTAAAGCTGCTGAAAAGCAAAGGAAAAGATAAAATCCTAAAATCAGCCACAGGAAAAAAACATTTCTTTCCATAAGATTGATGGCTGACTTGCAATATAAACTATGAAAGCCTTAAAATTCTGAAAGGGGAAAACATCTAAACATCTAAATTTCTCTAACTAGTAAAAATATCCTTCAAAAATGAAGACAAAATAAAGTGTTTCTCAAATAAAGAAAAGATGAAAGAATCTGTTGCCAGCAGACTCACACATCAAGACATATGGAAGGAGACCATTAAGCTTTAAAAAATGACCATATTCTGAACCATAAATCAAATACAAAACTTAAAAGAACTGAAATCATATAAGGTATCTTTGCTGACCATGATGGAATTAAACTAGACATCAAGAACAAAAGATGTCTTGGAAACCCCCAACATTTGGAATTTAAAAGCACACTACTAAATAATTCACTGGGAAAGGAAGAAGTTACAGGAGAAATTAGAAAATATACTGTATTGAAGGAATATAAAAATACAATATATTTAAATGTGTAGGATACACCTAAAGCAGTGCTTAGAGGGAAAGCATTAAAATGTTTATATAAAGAGATAATAGCTTCATATTTTCCATATTTGGTGGAGGACAATACATAAATTATATAAAAATAAATATCCATCCAAATATATCATAGTAAGCCTGTAGAACATCACAGATCAAGAAAAAACCTAAAAGAAGAGAAAGCTGGGTGTGTCCAGAAGACAATATTTTCAAAGTAGCAAGATTTAGTTGACTGACTTTCTAAAGATAAAGTAGAAAGAAAAAGAAATTGTTAGTGTGCTGGTAATCTCAATATTAAACTAGTAAATATATTGTCCTGGAAAGAAGTAAAAATAATTTTCAGAGAGAGAGACTGCAATTAGCATACTTTCACTAATTCCAAGATGCATTTCAGGTAGAAGAAACATGATTCCAGATGGAAAGACTGAGATACAAAAAAGAATGAAGAGCACAGAAAACAGTAGATATAAGAGTAGGCCAAAACCAACATTGACTGGATTAAGCAATGAATATCATCTTACTTTAACTTATAAAAATTAAAATTATAATTCATGAAATATGGACATCAATTTGGGGACATCTTATTTATGATAGTAATAACCCTAAGGCATTGGAGAAAGTATGGACATTGCAATAAAAAAGTGCTGAACAGTTCAGTGCCCAATGTAAATAATTGAGATTTCCTCACTACTCTCTACCATATATTAAAATTAAAAGTTTAAGAACCTACCCCCAAAAGCTATTAAAACAAATAAAATGCATTAACAAGGTTTCAATGCACAAGGTTGATATACAAAAATCAACTGCATTTCTATATACTAGCAATGAACAACTAGAAACTGAAAATTTAAAAACACCACCATAAGCAATAGCACTAACAAACATGAATTAGATATAAGCTAATAAAATATATCCAAAAGTAGTATGCCATAAACTATAAGACATTGTTGAGAGAAATTAAAGAGCCATAAATAAAAGGGAATATACTGTGTAAGAAGAGTCAATATTGCTAAGATTTCAATTCTCCTCAACCTACTGATCAATGAAATACAGTGAAAGTGCCAGCAAGACTTTTTATAGGCATCAACAATTTAACTCTAAAATTTATATGAAAAGGTAAAAGAATCAGAATAGATAAATCAATTTTGAAAAACAGGAACAAAGTAGGACTCAAACTACCTGAATTCAAAACTCACTGTAAATATATGTACATATTTACATAATATATATATATTTCTAGACACATATATATTCTAGGCAAATATTCTAATTATATGTAATTAGCAGATATATAGAGAGAGAGTGATAGTCTTACAACTCAATATGAACACAGCTGAATAAGCAAATAAAATATAGGCAAAAGATATGAACAAAAACTTCACAAGAGAAATTCAATAAGCTTATTCACCAAAGATATACTAACAAACAAGCATATGTTGTTTAATGTCATTAATCACTGGGGAAATGCAAATTAAAATGTGCGTTTTAATGTGGTATCACTGTACATCTAGAATAACAGCTAAAATTAACAAAATTATCAACCACTGGCAAGGTTGTAGAGCAAGTGAAACTTTCATACTATGCTTGTGGAAACTACAAAAGGTACGATCACTTTGGAAATCAGTCTGGCAGTTTCTTATAAAATTAAACATACATTTACCAAGTAATTTAGCAATCCTACTCACAGTTATTTATCAAAAAATTAATAAAACACAAAAGGCCTGTACATGAATGTAGCAGATTTATTTATCACCACTAAATTCATCACTTGAAGCAACCCAATTGTCCATCATCTAGTGGTACATCCATTCAATGGAATAGTATTCGGCAACAAAAAAGGAATGGACTATTGTTACATATAGCCAGAAGGATAAATCTCAGAAGGAATTTGTTAAGTAAAACATGCCAGACAAAAAGTTTTATGTGTTTTATGATTCCATTTATATGAAATTCTAGAAAGCATAGAATCAGAAGTCAGATCATTTGTTGCCATGGGCTGGAGGTAGAGAAAGAGGACTGACAACAACCAGGTACAAGAGGACTTTTAAAGCTAGTGAAATCATTCTATAGAGGTGGTTACCCGACTGTATATTTTCAAAACCAACACATGGAACAATATAACTAAAACTGGTGAATTTTAATGCATGTAAATCATGTCAGTAAACCTGCCTTTAAAAATTAGCTAAAAGGGCCAGGGATTTAGCTCAGCGGTTTCGCCTCCTGCTGCATAAGCACAAGGACCCAAGTTCAATCCCCAGTACTAAAAAACAAAAAAACATAAAAAAAGAAGAAAAATTAGCTAAGAAGGGCCAGGGATTTAGCTCAGTGGTTTTGATGCCTGCTGCACAAGTGCAAGGACCCAGGTTTGATCCCTGGTACCAAAAAATAAAAAATAAAAATTAGCTAAGAATACACACAGAGAAAATATTAACATTAATTATACCTCAACATAATATACAAAGTATCAATACTCTGCATATATACAGTATCCCTACAAAAAAGGCAGCCAAGTTTAAAATTGGGTAAAGATAAGGGTTATTCACGCAACAGTAATTATCAATAGTCAACAATTGTTATGGCTTGTATCTAGATGTCCCCCCAAAACCTCATGTGGTCACACATGGGGAGTTTTGAAGGTGGTTGTATTAGGGTGTGTGAATGTGGATTAAAGGCCTGATACTGGGATTGAGGGTGTGGATAATGGAAGCCCCAACCTAGGTGTGATCAATAGGCTTATAGCTTGGTTGGAATATAAAGGGAGAGAAAGAAGGTCAGCCTGCTGGTGCTACTTGCTGCTTCACTGTCTTCCTGTCTGCCACATCATGAACTGTTCTTTTTTGTGATGCCCCACTGCCATGCCACCTTGCCTTGGAGCCAGTTGACAGTGGAGGTCTACACACTGTGAGCTGAAATAAATCTTTCCTTCTTTAACTTGTGGGTGTTGAGTATTTTATTCCAGCAACAAGAAAAGTAACTAAGACAACAATCATAAACTGCTTAATCTAACTCATAGTCAGGGAAATATAAATCGTATCAAATTGATAACCATTATTTTCCCATCAGAAAAACATTTTTAAAAGTGAGAGTATCAAGTGTTGATAAGGGTCCAGAGGAAGGGGCTTCCCGGTCACCATCCCTCCTGCCGCTCCCGGCCCAGAGGAAGGGGCTTCGGGGCTGCCATCTGTCCTGCCACTCCCAACCCAGAGGTAGGGGCTTCGGAGCTGCCATCCCACTGATCCTAGTCCAGAGGAAGGGGCTTCCGGGCCACCATCCCTCCTGCCATTCCCGGCCCAGAGGTAGGGGCTTCTGAGCTGCTGTCCCACTGCTCCTGGTCCAGAGGAAGGGGCTTCCTGGCCACCATTCCTCCCGCTGCTCCCAGCCCAGAGCAAAGGACTTTTGGGCCACCTTCTGTCCTGCCACACCTGGTCCAGAGGAAGAGGCTTCCGGGCAACCATCCCTCCCGCTGCTCCCAGCCCACAGGAAAGGGCTTTTGGGCCACCATCCCTACCACCACTCCCAGCCCCTGTCCCACCTCTCCCAGATCAGAGGAAGTGATCTGTGTGGGTGCCAGCATCACCCCCCACCCCACAGTCAAAATGAGAAAATATATAAATCTCAAAACCCGACTTCCAGATCACTTACAGCAACCCCAAAGGGAAATGAGATGGAACACTCTGATACTCAAC
>NW_004624746.1:13419899-13442232 GCF_000247695.1 Heterocephalus glaber
AAAAAAAAAAAAAAAAAAAAAAAAAAGATGTGATTAGGTTAGAGGCCTCTTTCTTCGCCAAGTGATTAGGCACCCTTTTTAACGGCTAATGAGGAAGGGAATTAGCCCTTCTCACCGTTTTCACCTTCTACCCCCTAAGGATGCAGCATTCCTCCCCTCTGGAGGAGCCATCTTGGAAGCAGAGACCTGGCCCTCACTAGACAATGAACCTGCAGCACCTTGATGTTGGACTTTGCAGCCTCCAGAATTTTAAGAAATAAATTTCTGTCTTTCATAAATGACTCAGTCTCAGATATTTTGTTATGGCAGTACAGACTGATTATGCTAATTAACTGATTAGTCTAATTAGACTAATTAGCAGCACAGACAATATCGAACATATTCTTAGGTACCTGGGAGTCAAGGAAAAGCAAAGAGCAAACCAAAAGAGAGGCACACTTGACTCCATGTCTTAATGGAGGTATAGATTCCTAGTGATGAAAGTAAGGATCAAACAGGGAAGAACTTTCTAACTGTCTTTTCGTCTGCTGCTTCCTATGCCCCAATTACAGAAGGGGCAGAAAACAGTCCTCTAGCTTTGGGCACATATGTAGAGACATCAGCAAATCCAAATAAAGACAACAGGAAGGAGAGAAGAAAGTGACTATGCTTCCATTCCTCACCTGTAGGTTTCCTCCCTGCAGCAGACCCAAGCTAAGAGAGGAGAGAAGCTGTGACTTTGAATTAAGTGAAAAGTCTTGACCATCACCGTGGACAGAACATTTGAGTAACTGTATTGAGACTCTGTTTTGATAGCTAGGAGGGTTCAGAAGTCTTGCCATCTGACTGAGTTTACCCATGAGAACAGAAATAATTTCCCCATAGGGAAAATTTAAAGACAGACTAGAAGACAAAAATCAAGTTGCTTTCTGAATGCCATCCACAACTCATGCTTGTTTGACTTAAGTGTTACATAAGAAATAGGAAATAGGCTGTAAATATGGACAGAAATATTTTAATCTTGAAATGTACAGAATAGGAGAGGTATATTAGTTAAAGATCAAGGTGCACATTACTGTAGGGAGAGAAGTGGTTTATCTAAAGTCTCGCAGCCCCTCGGCCTCAGACCTAAAATCCCCATCACCAGAAGCCTTGCTGCGATTGCTGAGAGCAGCAGTCGGTGACAGTTGCCACTGCTCCTCACGGTCCATCAGCAACCACACGATGATGGGAGCCTGAATTCACTGACGTTCTTAGCACCAGATAGATGGGCTGGAGGCAGGCAGGGAAGTAAGTCTTCCCAGGTTAAAACAAACACAACAAAAAGCCATTCCACTAAAACTGGACATCTCCCTGAAAGCTAACTGCAGTATTAAAAAGTAGATCAGAGGGGCCAGCGATTTAGCTCAGTGGTTTCGCTGTCTGCTGTGCAAGCGCAAGGACCGGAGTTCGATCCCTGGTACCAAAAAAAAAAAGTAGATCAGGGCTGGGGATATAGCTCAGTGGTTCTGCCAACTGTCTTGCAAGTGCAAGGTCCCAAGTTCAATCCCTGGTACCAAAAAAAAAAGTAGATCAACTTTGAGAATCATTTGTGTTAACTGAACATTTCCCCTAAAGAGACTAACCAAAAAGGATGAAGACTTCTCCACTCTTAGCAAGAATGGCCTGACTCCAAGAAATATCATACTTAGATTGGATAAGAGACTGAGGACAGGGCTGGGGATTTAGCTCAGTGGTTTTGCTGCCTGCTGTGCAAGCACAAGGACCCGAGTTTGATCCCTGGTACCGAAAAAAAAAAAAAAGAGAGAGAGAGACTGAGGACAGGGCCTCATTCTTCCAAAGGTGTTAGCAGGTGATTGAGCCAGAGAGCAGCAATGAGTGTGAAGACTGAGCCACTTTCAAACCTCAGAATGGTTAAGGAGGTCATTTACCCTTAGGCACAAACCAGTCATTGTAAAGCATCTCAGAGATCAAGCCAGGTAGAAGTCTTAGAATATAGTAGATGCTCAGACCATAAGCACCGATTTTTCTGATGATTAAGGATGAGAAGCTCTGCCGCTTACCAGCTGTCCAGAGTTTGCTACTTCACCTCTCTGACCTGCGGTTCCCTCTTCTGTAACACAGGGACAACTCTCATGGAGGACTGTCGAAGAAAGCTGGGGTTTGCCAAAATCAAGGCTAACTTGCTTACCCAGTCACTGTTCTATTTTGCCTAATCAAGGCTCTTTGTTGTAAAGTAGAGAAATCCATTCAAACTAGCAAATGAGAGAATCTGCTGAAAAATTCGCACCAGAAAGTCAAATAGAACCAAAGCAGAGCTCATCTCTCTGTCTCTCTTGGGGCTCACACTCCTTTCATTTATGCCTTCTCCCTCTGTGTCAACTTCACTTTTCACCTTCACTTTAGACCAGTCTTTTTCTACTTCCGTATCCAAATGTTCGAAAGTCAACCCAGCTCCCTGCATCTCCACCCCCTACTTTGCACCTCTGTCTCTGAGTACAGAGTATTGAGTAGTGACCCTTAAAAAAAAGGATGCCTCTATCTTAATACCCTGACTCTGTGCATGTTACTTTATTTGGAAAAAGAGCCTTTGCAGGCATAATTAGATTAATGGTCTTGAGATAAGTTCATCCTGAATTAACCATAGATAGGCCCTAAAACCAATGACCTTGTAAGAGACAGAACAAGAGTGAGGTCACAGATACACAAAGAAGAGGAGCTGGAGAGACACAGCCAAAGAAGCCAGGGAACATCAACAGCCACCAAACCTGCAAGAGGCAAGGAAGTGCTTTCCCCTAGAGCCTCCAAAGGGAATGCAGCCCTGCTGACACTGTGATTTTGAATTTCCGGCTCAGAGCCATGACAGAATAAATCTCTGTTGCTTTAAGCCACCTAGTTTGTGGTCAATTGTTTCAGCAGCTATAGAAACTAATACAAGTCTTAACCCTCGATAGTTGAGAAAGAACCGGGTTGGTTTAGGGTGACTCGGGTGCAACATGTCCCCTGGTTCACCCAATCTTATCTTCGCCAGAAAGATGAGTCACTTGAGATGAACGTGCTAACAGGGCACATTCCTATGTGGGGAATACTTGGAAAGTAGAGGTGTGCTGCACAGGAACCCCAAAAGCCACCGACTACAGAGGAGTTCTCTAGTCATCCAGGATCCAAACTTCATTTTCAAGGCCTCTTTCCTCCATCTCCATATCCTGTTCTTTAACACTTTTGGACCAGTTTTCTCTGCCTCCAGTTTTTCACTTCTATATTTTTTTTCAAAATTTACCACTTCTTTCCAACTCCCCTGCCACAGCTCCACCTCAAGTCAGCATCCTGTCTTGCCTTGGTCTACTGCCACTGTTCTCAAACTGTATAATGAGACACCCCAGGGTACCAGAAAGAATTCACAGGAGTGTCTTGGGATCTTTCAAATTTTTGAGAAAATCACAGTAATATCTGTTGGATACTGTGCAAGCCATTAGCATGAGGTAGTTCAGTTTCAACATTAGGTTATTATACTTTTCCCAACGATATCAACTCTGTTGAAAGCTGAGTTTTTACCAATTGCTGTGATGAAAGGCAAATATCCACAGAAAATCAATATGGAAGAAAAAAATAAGGATGGTGGGTCTAATAATAAAATTCCAAGGCTTGAGAAGGGATACAGCAGCCAACATTCACTGAATTGTTTGCACATAAATGCTTATTAAGCCATTTGGACCTGATTACTTAATAAGTGAAATTGTTAGTTATTTCTTTTGGCCCTCCGATGGTGTGAAACAATTACTAAGACACTAAAACTGTTGTTCACCTTTTCATTCTAATTTCACTGGAAGTAGGGGATGGAACTGACTTCCATTTTTAAGATGAGCCCTGGGGAAGAAGATTGGCTGGTCTACTTTAAACAGAATGACTTTCTGAGATCATTTGCTGTTTCTCATAGAAAAATTTGCTTGCTCTGGTGGGAATGTCTAATCTGTCCAAGTCAATTCAAAAAGCATGTATTGAGCATTTAATAGGTGGCTTAGAATAAAAAACACAAGACCCAAGAACAGGTTGGAGACTTGGGTCTACTGTCTATTAACTTTATGTCCTGCAGCCAGCTGCTTCACCTCCCTGAACTTCAGCTTCTACAGCTATTAAAAGGTACACTGCATTCTCTAAAATGTGTTATTTATGAGCCTACTATGTGCTCAGCACTGTTCTTTACTGTGATGCAGTGTTCTCATACTTCTGTGTTTTTCATCAGCAGGCCCCTAAGGAGCTTATTTAGGCATTCTTATTCTCATTATGCTCCCCATGTTTTATTTAATACTATTCATATTCTCTAACCTTGTTCATGTACTTTGTGCATATCTGCACTTTACACATAAAAAGAATCAGATTTCCTCTGCATCCTCAAGAACTAAGTTTTACCACTTTAGGGGTATGATCGCCCTCGTTGTGAATGCATGTCCCAAGAAAAGTGTGGACAGCACTCTGCCCTCACAAAGCTTATAATCTAGGATGAGACTCTGCATGACAAAGTAAAATATCAGATAGTAAAAATGCCATGAAATAGTAAAATGGGCATAACTATGGAGAAAAGCCAAGAGGATGAACTCATGGATTCTCCAAAGTGGTCACGATGATGAAGTCTGAGTGACAAGCCAGGGCCAGCTGCTGCTTCTGGGAGGAGGATCCTCACTGGCAATGGAGCCACCAGTGGAAGCCATTTGTTGGCCAAGAGTTTAAGAGAGAAAACAAAAAAGTAGAGCCCAGGAAACACAAGGTTATGCTGCAGTCAGAGTCATTTTGAAGAATAAATAGCATAGAAAAACACTTTATAAATAGCAGACTGCTAAATAATTGGGTGGGATTATTATGCATAAAATGCTTCTTTTAGGCACTGGGAGCAGAAGCCAATTAAGCCCTGGCTCCAGGTATCAAAAATTTTTACCTTTGGAAAACAACTGAAGATGGTGAATTCTGAGAAAAGGTAAATAAAACCAAAGATATCAGATATCTAGATATATAGATAGACCTAGAAGAGAGAAACATTAAAAGTGAAGAAACGATATGTATGCCAGGCCTGGCAGTGCACACCGGTCAGCCCAGCACTTTGAGAGGCTGAGGCAAGAAGATAGCAAGTTCCAAGCACAGTCTGGGCAACACAGCAAGACCTTGACTCAAAATTAAAAAAGAAAAAAGGGCTGGGGATATAGCTCAGTGCTGTGGCCTGGGTTCAATCCCAGTAATGCAAGGAAGCATAGGGAGAAAGAAAGGAAGGGGAGAAAGGAGGGAGGAAGGGAAGGAAGGCAGGTTGCCCACCATTTCTGAAGTGCTTACTAGATGCTTCTGTGCTAAGAGCTTTACGCACATGAATCATCGCAGAGCTGCTCTTTTCCTTTCATGAATGAGGAACAGAGGCCAGAAAGTGTAAGTGATGTGCCCCAAATCACACATTTGCAAGTAGCAGGATTTGAGTCTGTATGACCTGCATCTAAGGTCCCAACTAAAATAACACAACCCCTTGTCCCTCCCACCCTGCCAACATTGTCTAGTGCTCACAGCACTCCATCTTGTACACCTGCCTCTCTATCAATGATTTCTATTCATTCAGTCTGTAGAACCAGACTTCAGCAGGACATTAGACTCCAGTTCAACAATGGGAAGATTTTTAACGCCTTCAATTATAATGCTTTCACAGAGACTAGGAACAAAAGCTGTGGTCACCTTGTTTAGTTACTCATTGTCCTGCTTGTAGCAGGAAAATATATCTTCCTTTATGTTCCAAGGGTCAATCAATATGTCTTAACATATGTCTAGGTTGGAAGAGAATTTAAAAGCAGACTTTATTCTGGTTCGGGATTCTTAAAAAACACAAATCCAGGGACTGCCAACAGGACTACACTGCCAGTGATGAACTGTCAAGAGAAGCACCAGAGAGAAACACTTGTCAAATGGAGACACCAGGCACTTGGTGAGCACATGAGGTAGACATAAATACCCAGGGTCAGGGACTGATTCACAATAAGAAGGTGCTAGACAGCTCCAGAACTGGAAATGTAGTAGAAAAGGCCTCAGGTTTAAAAGGGGTCAGAGGTCAGTGAAAAATCCTGCTGATCAACCATTAAGTATGTACAGTTGTAGGCAGAGGATTTTATTCTTGTCAGTAGCCAGGTAAAGTAGTTGTCTTTTGTTAAGAAAGTACTTTATAATGTAAATTATACAATTATAGATGCAACACACACACACACACATACACACACACCATGATATCTGAATTGTCCCTGGATAGAGCTTAGAATTGAGAAAAGTGAGGCACATAGACATGCAAATATTGATGCATGACACACCACAGGACAAATAACACTGTGATAACTTAAAAAACATTCAATAAATACAAGGGTTGTTAAGATGGGAAAGACCATGGCCAGATGGAGTTGTCCAGAATGCTTCAGAGGAGGTTGTACTTGAAGTGGTCATTGAAGGAGCAGTAAAACTCCCGACTGACTCATTAAACATTGTATTCAATGTTTGCTCTGCGTTGCTGAGACACAATACAGCAGGAGGAGAGGTTTATTTTGGCTCAGAATTTGTAGAGGTTTCAGTTCATAGTTGGCTGGCTCCAAGGCGGGATGGAATGGCAGAGAGGCAGGGCAGCAGCAGAGAGCTGCTCGCCACAGGCAGATAGGAAGCAGAGAGCAAAGAGAGGAGCCAGGGATGGAGACAAACCTTTCCACGCGTGGTCTCAGTGACTCACCTCTTCTAACCAGCCCCCACTGCCTAACAAAAAGTCAGTTATAAACCCCCATAATCCAGTCATCTTCCAAAAGCCCAGCCTATGAGCCATGAGGCTCTTGAGAAATATCTCAGTGTAAACCATGAGAAGAAGATTATGCCAGCCACTGTGGGACAACTGAAAGCCCTCAGTTCCCTTCTTTCATTTATTTAGCATATTTAACAGCTGTTCAGTGAGTACTTACTCCTTGCAGGCTCTGGCTGTGCATCTGTGAACAAGCTGGAGGTCCAGAGAGCAGAGGAAAAGGAGAGGTAGGGTTCTGGCTTGGGGCACGACATTGCCGAAAACAGCTCATCTGGGTTTACTCATGATGAAGATGATGATTTCTGAGATAAAATTTAATTTTAGATCCTTGGGAATAAAAGGCCTGAGAGTGACAAAATTAAGAACTACATAAAGGAGAAAATGGAGATAAGCTACAACTTTGAGTTTAGAGGGAAGGAGGTACAACAAAAAGATGTGTGAAATGCCCACACCAGATAACCTAAAAGGGAAGGAAATAGTTGATTTGAGTCCAATAAGTTGATAATTACAATATCCTGTTACAGAGATGGAAAAAATATATAACAATTCATCCATTCATTCATATGAGTACACACCTCTCAGATACTGAGGCATTCAAGACTATGTCAACTGTGTCAGACACAAGAGACAGAGGGGAAGATCCACAGTTGTGTATTTTCCAAGGAAAGTAAATGTCCCTGTAACTGTGGCATGGCCACAGTTAGTAAGAAGTTCATCTTTATTTCCATCCCTTTTATAGCTGTCATCATAAAGTTGGTCATCCTTACAACACACTTGAGAAGTAATGTAGGGCAAGTGAGGTTAGTTCCAGTTTAAAGGTGGAGAAACTGAGATCAAAAACTTGACCAAATCCCAGCGTTATTTAGTAGGGGAGCTCAGAATGGGATTTGCTGTCTGCAGTCAGGAGGTCAGCCTCCTGCACATTCTGTTATCTTTAAATAATACTTCATGTCCAGCAATGCCTGGAGGCCACAAGAGGACCCTAACAGCCTGATAAATGGAGCTGCTTATAACTTATTAAACACAGCTTTGTCCCATATGCTATTGGGCTTCAGGTCACCCCTATAAGTGGACCCTAATGGAAGTTCCAAGAATTATGGTTTTTCCTTTGTAGTAGAAAAAAGAAGTTAGGGAGAGAGTCATGAAGAATTGAGATGATGAGCTGGACATGGTGATGCCCATCTGTAATCCCAACACAATAGGACAGTGATGGCAAACCTTTTAGAGATGAGTGCCCAAACTGTAACCCCAAATGCATTTACTTATCCCAAAGTGCCAGCACTGCAATTACACCTGAATACTAAGGTTGTAGTTTAGAAAAAAACAACTCACACATTAACCTCTTTTGTCTTAGAAGAAAAACAAATAACTCCCATGCCATAGGTTTGCCACTACTGCTATAGGAGACTGAGGGAGGAGGATTGCAAGTTTGAGCCCAGCCTAGGCAATTCCGTGACTTAGTGAGATCTTATCTCTAAATTTAAATTTATTTTTAAAAAGCTGAGATGAAAAGATGAACAAAGCATTCAAGAGAAAGGCTCGTGCCTGAGTCATCACAGCTGAATGAAAGGGCCCCAAACTGCACTGATGGGGTAAAACAATGGTGAAGGTGCCTGCTGGTACAGACACATCATGGGCCTAGTCTCCCTTCAGCCTAGAGCAAAAGCAAGAAAACCATAATAATTACCTTTCCAGGTGCTTCACCATTTACAAAAGTACTTTTGGTAAGTTTAAGATCTTGGCAGGCACTACAATGGGGAAGCCCTGAGTTATCAGAGGTATCATTCATTCCCTCATTTAACCAATATTATGAGCTTTTTTTCCCTCAGTACTGGGGACTGAACTCAGGCCTTCACCCTGAGCTACATCCCCAGCATCCCCCCGCCCTTTATTTTGAGACAGTCTTGCTAAGTTGCTCAGGCTGAGCTTGGAGTTTGTAATCCTCCTGCTTCAGCCTTTCAGAGTGCAGGGCTTAAACGTATGCAGCACCACACTCAGCTTTTTGAGCATTTCTGAACTCCAGGCAGTATACACAGACTAATGAGATATAGGCCCCACTGTGCTACTTACTAGCCAATCATCCCAGACAAGTGATCTGACCTCTCTGACCATGAGTTCTGAAGTCTATAAAATTGGTCTAATACTATGGTACCTACCTTTCCTATTCTAAAATGTTCATGAGTTCAAGGGAGGTTGTGGTATGAATGTCCTCTGTAAACTACAGAGCTCCTGCCTGACACTCTTGCCCCATGCTGGCTCTGACCAGGGCATTGACTGTCCACAGGTTCATTATGCAGATATGTGACACCTGTATGGGACCCAAGTTTTTAAGAGGAAAGGGGCAAGAAACTGAGACAGACACTGTACTGGTGGCCTCCCATAAGCTAAGGGGGTGAAGAAACCAGAAAGTTAAACTTTAAAGCACCCCATCACCTTCATCTCACCATCAGACCAAGCCTGAGGCTTTGGGGAGTTCTCAGGCCCCTGACTTCATTAGACAAACAGATGGGCGAATGACAGAGGTTAATGGCAGCCAGTGATGACCCTGATGTGATTAGGCCCTAGCAGCTGACCCTCTGGAGATGGTTATGACTTTGAAACCTGAAGGGGTGACTTCTGGTGGGACGTGAACTCAAAGTAAAATCTAAAATTATGTCAGGAGTTAAGAAAAATAACTCCTCTTTATAGGAGTTGGGAAAGGAGAGAAATAAAAATTAAAATAGAGTAGTACCAATATTGCTATTTATTAGGTCAAATAATGCCTACTGCAGTAATATAGGCTGTCATGGCACGGAGAGGACAAGAAAGAGGAGCATTTCAAAGAATTTGTAGCTTTTCCATTAATGAGGGCAATCAGGAGCCTTAGTGGAGAGACATAGTGGCTGATACATGCATGTACAGATAAAGTGTGCACACATTTGTGTATGTGTATTTCTCAGAAGCCAGGATGAAGAAGAGGGCACAACTAAGCACATGTGAATAAAGTAGAATTGCATATGTGTTTAGCCCTTGTGTTCTGCCTATTTCTGACCTCCTGTCTTACTTTGTCAAGGTCCGACCTTGCTGCTAACCCCTCCAGAAACAGTCTTTACTTCTGCTGCTGGCAACCCCAACCACTAGAGTTATCAAGAGTCAGGTTAAGACTAAAATGTTCTCTACCATGAATAACTGGGATTCCCAGAGTGTGGAAACACCAGTGGTTTGGTCGCAGCTGCTGCTTTTATCACATGATGATCTGTGAATATTTCCCAACTTGGAATAACAGTTCCTCTTCCCTGCTCAGAAAATAGTTTCATTATTTAGGATTCCATGAAATAAAACAATTTCCACATCAGTGGTGACTATTTCTGCATAGTCTCTGCTTTTTCCCACAGCTAGCACAGCTACATTGAGCTGCTAATGGTTCAATATTCATAAATATGCAAAGATAGCATTAATCTTCTTGACTGATTAATCCAGTGATAATTATCCAAACCCTTGCCTGTGAGCACTCTTAGACCCACAGCTTCTGTTCTCTCTTCTCATTTCCCTACCTGTTAGCCCTTCTTTCTGTCTAGCTTTGAGGGGCAGATAATAAATAAAAGGGGTACTGGTCTAGACTGTTCTTGAATTCCTTAACAGCTGTCTATGAGGATCTCACAAATTTATCATGCACTTTTAAGCTTTAATAATGAAGACTGCAGACTTATGTGAACAAGTGGCAGATGGAATTTGAAAGCCAATTTATTTTGTTCATTAAAACTTAGGACAGCCATGTTACACAATCAAACCCAAGGAACACTTTTCACATCTAATGAAAAAGAAAATGGGCTATCTCATGCAAGAAAGAATTCAATTTTACATTTAAATTGCCATCCTAGGAGTAGAGCAGGGGCTGTCTGTGTTATAAAAGTTTAAAGAAGATGAGGTTTGGCTGGAGAAGTTTTGAAAGCGTTTGTGATCAAAGTGGAAAAATTAATGGAGAACTCAACACCTTGATGTGGAGGAGCCTTGTGGGAAACCTTCAGCCAGAAGAGCCAGGTAAGCTGCAGCAGGTGTTCTGACCCACACAAACAGCAAGATCAAAGATGCTCTTGTTTTAAACCACTAAAAAGAGAAAACTGAATAGAGATTTTGTTGAAGACTCACACGTACTTCTGGGCAAGTACATTTTCTCCTTACCTTCTTTCTTTCTCTCAACTTTTCTAACCATACAATCTATGCGGCATGTGGACAGGGTCTGGCCACCAGGTTCTAGGTCATGGATAGCTTTTTTTCTCACCCAAAGCCATGACCTACAGAGAGATATGCATCCCCAATGAGGTCTGCACACCCCACACACATGCAGCTTCACTGACTTTTTGGAGAAAAGTTTTGTAGGAAATGCCAATTATTTTTTGAGGTAAATAAAATCTCATTAGTCATTACATATAGAATGAGAGTGCTAATATTGACCATAGTACATGAAAGCATTTGGAGCTAGCACCTGAAGAGCCTTGAATTTTGCCCTAAAAAATCTGAACATTTTCTGGGGGACTGGGACCTATTCTGAGATTTCTGAAGATGGAGTTGATGTTAAAGCAATAGTTAACTGATAGCACTAGGAAGAATCAAAAGGTGAAATAGAGAAGTAGAATTAAAGATTCCAGTTAGGAGATTATGAAAATCATGTATGTGGGGGGCTAATACAAGGTTAGCCACAGGCAGTACAGAGGAGTGAGGGGGAAAATAACAGAGCTCCTGGGGCAGTGGCATCTTAGAAATTGGTAACTAGTTGAATGGACAATGGAGAAGACAGTGCATGCAACTTCTAGTCATTAATTGTGGTAGTGACCAGGAAAGGGGGCACATGCCTATAATCCCAGCACTCTGGAAGGCTGGGGCAGGAGGATCATAACTCTTAGCCCAACCTAACCCTGGCTCAAATAATTTTTTTAAGAGCTGGGGATGTAGCTCAGTCCAAAGGCTTTGAATTCAATCCCAACGCATATAAACAAAACCAAAAAAAAAAAAACCCAAAAATATCTTAGGGAATACAGAATAAAATATGGTTTGAGGAATTGGAAAAGGTGATCATATGCTCACAACTTAAAATTTTTCTTATCCTTTTGTGTACCGTAAACTTCCCAGAGAGATGGAAAAGAAACATCTGCCTCTAAACCACAAGGGGAGGAGGGTGACAGTCCAAAGAACAACCCAGACAAGTCCTGCTTGGAGAATACTGAGTTCTTCAGGGCTTCCTAACAGAGCAGCAGATGACTTGCAGGGGCAGCAGCAACACCAAACTCACCAACCCCTCTGGGCAAGGCTAGTGGTTTTATAAGGCACTGATTAAAACAATAAAAGCAGGATCAAGAGCAAGAAGGATCCTTGGAGAAAGTTGTGTGTGCTCCACTTCCAGCCCATCCTTGTCAGGAAACACCACTGGTCTCAGTAAACACTGTCCAGTCAAAATGACAAATGGCCCTGTTGTGGTGCAGACAGCCTCAGTACCTGGCAGTGGAGATGGTGGTGATGCCACAACATGGAGTTACCTTGACTAGGGCTTGGAGGTTAAGTCTCACTATGCTTTGGTATTACATGATGAAAATGCCACTTGACCTCTAGATCTTCCTTTCACAAACCCATAACTCTGGTCGATTCACGAAAAAAAATCAGACAAATTCCAATAAGGGCATCCCATGATATATTTGACTAGAACTTACTCCTCACAACTGTCAAAGCCAACAAGGAAAGTCTGAGAAACTGTCACCTCAGAGAGGAGCCTAAGGGGATATGACCACTAATGTCATGTGGGGGCCTGTTACAAGGAAGGACATACATTAGGTAAAAATATGAAAATCTAAATAGGTAGTAAATAGCATACATAAATAGTAATGTATCAATATTGGCTCATTAGTTATAATAAATGTACCATAGTAGGGTGTTAATAATAGGAGAAACGAGGGATGAGGTCACGGGAGGAGGAAACTGTCTATACTATCTGCTCAATTTCCCTATAAACCTAAAATAGTTCTGAAAACCAAAGACACTTTTAAGAGTTTGTTTTATTAAAGCTGTTGATATTCCCCAAAACCGATCATGGGAGTTGGGAGACATCAAGGATAAATAAGCTCTTGCTCTCTTCCCACAATTATTCCACTATATATTCAATTATCCCCAATGATATATATGATAACTCTATCATCTTTTGCCACCTATCTGGAGAAGAAAGCTGAGATGGAGGAAAGCACCTTGTTGCCCACCCTTAAAAGCTACATACAGTGTCTGGGCCAGGGTTGTATCTCAGAGATGCAGCACCTGGCTGGCAAGCTCCAGACCCTGAGTTCAATTCCTGGTACAAAAAAGAAAAAAAAGCTACAGTGTCTGGTCTTGATGGTGATGACAAGAAAAGGCATACGTGAGTGAGTCAGTAAGGGGATGACAGAGGAGAAAGATGGATGAGGGGAGCATGGCTTCTCAATAGCTGTACCATAAGCTCATGCCTTGAACCTCTGCTTTCGGGCTTCATCCCACAAACACTTACTCAATACCTCACAAGCCAGCTACTGTTAGGCCCTAGGAATATGAGGATGAACATGTCTAGGCGTCTGACCATAAGAAGCTCGCAGTCTACTCTGGAGACAGGACAGCAAATAACTACGGGACATCGTGAGAGCAGAGATATTGTGTGTAAACATGAATAGAAGTGTTTCAGGAGTGCCAGACAGGGAACAATGAACTATAGGGTGATTCCAAGGAGAACACTCTTGAACTGGGCTAGCAACAACAAGTAGGCTCTTGCTGTGTTAAGGGAGAAAGAAGTTCTCTAGACAGATGACAGCATTTGCAAAGACATAGTGACATTCAGCAGCTGTCAGGGAAGTGACCGCTGGAACATCAGGAAAGGACTCATTCCCTGGGAGTGGTGACAATGGTCCATTAGGGAGGAAGAGCTAGAGTTGGTAGGGGCCCAGGCTGGAGATGATGAGACTCTGCCGGCAAGAGGGAATAGTCAATAATGCCCCAGCTCTCCTGCCTTCCCATTCCTCCACCAACACATTCAAGCTAAACACACTTAATTCCCCAATCCTCTGCCCTGGGCAATGCAGGAAGCAACACAAGCCAGAGGGTGGCAGCGTCCAGATTTCCTTCTTATTAAAGATCTGAGGTCCCTGCCCATGCCCATTTCAGAGTTCACTGAGGAATCCCACTTGCACAACCACCATCCGCTAGTGCCCCCAGCTTCCTCCCTTCCTCAGTGCAAGTTCTCTCAGCTCCAGCTGTTAGAAGGGGCCCATGTTCACAGTCTGCCTGGAAGCAGCCTCTCATAGCTTCTAACATTGAAGTTGAGAAGCTGCAGAAACTATTGATTAACAATCATTTTATTTCCAGGAAGACACGGGCAAGGCCACAGACATGCAGGATTTCTCCTCCTTTGACAATGGCAAGGACAACTAATGCACGTAGTATGCTCAGGAGCCAAGTGGCCACATGAAACCTCAGGGGTTTGGTCTCACAATTGTTTTTGACAAGGCATACAGCTCGAGGAACACAAGGTCTGTGACCAGGAACATTCCTTCTGTGACTTTGCTGCTCTGGTTGGCATTAAGAAGAGATAGGTGAAGGGCACAGACTCTGGAGCACCCAGACTTGACTTTGAATCCTTGCTCCATACATACTAGTTGTATGACCTTAGCCAAGTTACTCTATGCCTTCATTTCCATTTCCTCCTTTACAAAAATAGGCATAAGGACAGTACTTATTGCAAAGAGCTGATGTGAGGATTATTACCCTCTAGGTCATGTTAATGACACCGCCTGGCACATGGTGATCAAAGTTACCTATAGGCCTCTCTTGCAGGGCCATCCTGCACCAGCTCTGCCCTACGCCTCTGGGAGTGTTACACCTCAGCAGCACGTACCCCAAATGCCTGCTACTCATATGGCTAGAGGCTGAGGACAGGGCACCTAGTGGGGGTTAGAATTCAATTGCCAGGTTATGAATCCCAGCTACAGAGTTTTCTAATTATCTAGGCAAGTTACATCCTCTTTGGATTCAATTTCCTCATCTGTAAAATGGAAGCAATAATGGAAACTATCTCCTAGGGTTACTGCAAGGAATAAATGAGATTCATCCATAATGTTACATGTAGGTGGAGTTCATTCGTGTGCCTGTGTAATAGTCCATGTTACAAATATACCATGATTTATTCATCTAATCTACTATTTTTGAAGATTTGGGTTTTTTCCCAGCTTGGGACTATTACAGAGTGCTGCTATGAATGTCTTACAACTTTTGATGACTATGTGTATATAATTTCTGGATCGAGTGGAATTTCTGGATCAAAGAGTGTCAACTTTAGTAGATACTGCCAACCAGGTTTCCAAGGTGGTTTTCAATTTGAATCCATGCTAATAGTGTATGAGAATTCACTTGCTCTACATCCTTACCAGCACTTGGTATTTTCTAAAGTTTTATTATAGCCATTTTAGTGAATCTGTATTGCTATCACATCTTGGCTTCTTCCATTTCCACATCCCTCATGGTTAGTAAAGTTGAACACCTTTCCATGTGTGTGCTAAACACAGTGTCTGGTATGTAGTAAGCATTCAGTAAATGTTAGCAATTACCACTATTATTGTTCTCTGGTCACTGAAATATAAATTTTTAAGTAGGGACACAGGCAGAGACTTCTGGAAGCTTTTGAGATTTTTAACCTCTCTTGGGCCACTTTTTATCCTCCAAGTGTGCCTTTCCCCCTGCCCACATCTCCACAGATTTCCTATAGATAATGCTCCTCCCTCTCCCACAGTCCAGACGTGCCAAAAAATAGGAACTGAAAGCCAGGGGAGACTTCTGACCTCCTCACTCAAACAGGTTGCCACCCTGGCTCATTTCTGAGAGATGTTGCTTCCCAGGTGAGATGTGTCACTTCCGAGGGACACTAGACCCTAAGATTCTACATTACCCTGATTCTCATCCATTTGACCCCACCTCCCTCTGGCTTCTTCCTGGTGAATGGCTTTGACAAGTTTCTCATTATTACAGCCTCTGGTCCAAATCTGACTTGAATCTTTAATGCCTTCCATTAGGAAAGATGCATTACTTGGTTTTAAGATGCACACACAATTCCCCTTGCAAAGCCAGTATCTGAGGGGTTTGTTAATGCATCATGCCACAGACCTCTTAGGAAAATTCCATGATGTCCCCAAAACAAGAAGACAGTTAAGCTCTACCCCCCACCCCCACCCCAGTGTAGCTCCTACTAGTGAGCTTCAGGAGGAAAGAAAAAAATGGCATTGTGTAATTGGGGTGGAGCTGCATCTTTTAGGTTCTTCAGAAAGAGAGAAAAAGAAGGCAACTTAAGTCTCAAACCAGGTCAAGCATTTTTATCTGTTTATATAAAATACCCTTCATTATGGAATGTAATAGATACAATTGCATTCCCTAAGTAGCTGGGTTAAGAATTTCTCTTAGATGAGGCCTACCTATTTTGGGAAAATTTCTTGGTATATTCACATGGATTAAAATGTGAGACCTCTGTTACCAGGGCCCTTGAGGAGCAGAAATGCTCTGGAAAACGACAAGAGAACAAACGTGCTGATTGCAACAGAGATTGAAGGGAGGAGAAAGAAACAGGAGGGCTGTAAAAGCTGAATAGATGGTTAAGGGCTGTTCACTGGAATATGTGACCCCCTAAGTCTTCAAGACAGCTGCTTACTTCATTAAATGCACAGTGCAAATACAAGGTCATGTTTTGCAGAAATCCTTGAAGGAACTAAGCTTGGCATGCAGGTCTGGCTTGGATAGAATTAAGAAAATCTGACTAAAGGAACACCAAAAGAAGGGATGGGAAAAAAATTAAGCTGTTTGGAATCCAGGCTCAAGATAACCAACTTGTCATGATTTTTCAAGGACTTTTTTGGTGTTAGCCAGATTCTGCTTAAATCTTCAAATTCAGCAGCCTTTCCATTGGAAGACGTGTTCTCATCTCAGATCTTTGAGAGGGAGACAGTAAGCAGCAAATCAAGCACTCCTTCTGGGATCCCTCCATTCCCCTCCCCTGTGCCTGTAATGTGGGAGCATTAATCTGGGGAAGATGTATATTAAGAGTCTGGATCTACAAGTTGTGATGGTGCACACACTTAATTCCAGATCTCTGAGAGGCTGAAGCAGGAGGATTGTAAATTCAAGAAAAGCCTGGGGAATTTAGTGACTTAGTAAGACCCTCTTTCAAAACTAAAGAACTTAAAAGGGGGCTGGAGATGTAGCTCGGTGTGAAGGCCCAAGCTTAAATCCCTAGAACTGCCAAAAAAAAATAACTTTAGATCTACTGATATCAAAAAAGATTAAATTATATTTTCAATACATTTAACTCAGACCTTAAGTTTTTGTAGCATTAGAAATCAGTAGGAATAAGTTATTCAGAATGTGATCTCATCTCTAAACAGTCACTCTGTTCATGGACTCAAATTAGCATACATTCCAAATTACATACATTCCAAGAGTAGAGTCAGAATTATGTTTTCAGGTTAATGGGATTTGATTAAGGTAGTATAATCTAGCTATGTTTTAGGGTAAGACATGCTTGGATTTTAATTCCACACTTGGAATAAACTGGCAGTATGGCCTTGGGTATACTCTGTGTGAATGGAGGGATGGGTGCTGTGGGTAGAACAGGTTTAGGGAGAAAAATCAAGAATCCAGTACAGGGTATATGAATAAGAGAGTTCTCAACTGGAGATATAAGTGTGGGGTCACTGACCTTTGGACAATATGTAAAGCCATGACCAGATAAGATGAACAGAGAGTGATGGCAGAGAAAGAAATGTCTGTATGGCCATGGGTTTGCTACTAAGCTGAGGCTGGCTGGCTAATATTCCCTCCTCCAATATTCACCTATATTCAATCAATCCTGCAAGGAGACAACAGGTGTGAAACAAAAAATTTCAGGCTTGGAGATAGAAGAGGGGCTGGGGTTCGGCTCTGCCACTTCTGAGTTGTGTTACTTCGGGCTAATCACTTAATCTCAGTTGGCTTCAGTATCTCCATCTGTAAAGTGGAGATGATATTACCCACCTGTCTGCGTTCATTGAGCTGCTATAATAAAAATACTATGAGCTGGGTGCAAAAGTCTATTTCCCATAGTCTAGAAGTTGGAAAGTCCAAGGTCAAGCTTCCAGCACATTCGGTGTATGGTGGAGACTCACATTCTGGTTCACAGCTGTCTATTTTCTCACTGTGTTCTTGCACAGCTGAAGGGGTGAGGGAACTCTCTGGGGTCCTCCTTTTTTCCAGTACTGGGAATTAAACCCAGGACCTTTGGATTGAGCTACATTTTTTTTTTTTTTGTACCAGGGATCAAACTCGGGTCCTTGCACTTGCACAGCAGGCACTGGAACCACTGGGCTAAATCCCCGGCCCCTTATTCTCAGCTTTTTAAATGTTGTGACAGGGTTTCACTGAGTTGTTAAATTACCCAGACTGGGGTTGAACTTGGGATGCTCCTGCCTCAACCTCCTAGACTCTGTAATCATTCTCAACATTCTCAGCTTGGAACCCCTTTTATAAGGGCATTAATCATATTTATGAGAGCTTACCCTCATAACCTAATCACCTCCCCAAAGCCTTACTTCTTAATACCAGTACCCGGGAAACTGAAGACCGCGATATAGGAATTTGTGGGGATTACAAACATTAAGTCCATAATACTCCTTTATAGAATATCTATGATTGTTACGTAAATTGGGTAAAAATACTGTAAAATCCTTCTTACATGTTGTTATCATTTATCTCATTATAATCTCTGATAACTGTAAGTAGAAAATATGGTGCTTCTGTTAGTAATTGGGTATAAGGTGGATATAGATATACAGATATAAATATCTATCAATACTTAAAATGACACGGCATATCCTTTGATATAGCAGTTCTAACTGTCCTTCAGATATAGTTGCACAAGTTCAAAGATAAATGTATTAAGCATTGGTAATGATAAAAAGAAATACAAAACAATATATATCCATAAGGTATTAGGTAAATGAATCATGGTACATTCACACCATAGGATATCAATTATTAAATGTAATGAGAAAATTGATATGTACTGACATCCTATTGCCCAGGATATTTATTTAAAATAATAAGCAGGTTGCAGACAATATACAGAGAATGATCCAACTTCTATTTTAAATGTTCCTATTACATATTTTAGTCATCACATAACAAAAAGATTAGAAAGTTATTAGAAGGCTACTAGAAGACAGTGTGGGTGAGAGTTGTTACTAGGGCTACTGTGTGTGACTGCAGTGTTCACTTACCTCTGGGGAATGTGACTGCTGTTAGAGAGAATGAGATTCACTTTCTCCTTTATACACTTTGGAATTCTTTGAGGTTTTATAATGAACAATATTTTAAAGAGGGATCACATACCAATCCCTAGTCCCTGAGATTCTTAAGGAGATAGGTGTGCCAGAACATAAAGAATACTTTCAAGTTCAGGAAAAAGTCCATGTTGAGCTCCCAACTCTATTTCTCTTCTGCAAGCCACCACAAACTGGCCTTCCCACCAATCTACGGGACTGCGCAGTAGCAGGAGGCCAATGAGGGGAAAACAGAGGCCCCAAAGAGGCCTCAACAGAGGTTTCCATTTGGGGAAGAAAAAGAAAATGTAAATGTGTTCTGAAAGCAGATGGTGTCTGGAAGAGAACGTGTGTTTGGCAACAAGAAGGGAATCACAGGGGAAAGACAGAAAAGCAGCAAAAAAGAAACAGCCAAAGGAGGTGGTAATTAAGTGCAAAGCTGAAGATTTCTGAGGGATTTTTCAGCTTTGGCAAGAGTCAAGCCTCTGGACAATTCTGTGGAAGATCACAGACATTGTTTTTCATTTCTTTTCTTTATTAAAAGTATTCCACTTGAGCAACAGCTCTGAATCATGATATCCAGACACTAGTTTGTTAGCAATGTACCAAATTGAAGTTTTCAAATAATTTTGCTTTTGTTAACTATAGTTAAAGAAGACCTGAGGTTAGCCTTCTCGCTCACTAGCATTTGGATATACTTCCTGGAATGGAGACTAAGTCATAGGTAGTGTTTAAAGAGTCCTGTACAACCAGCAGAATAATTGTCTCACCACTTCCCAACACGGTCACTCTTCTCTGGGCTCTGGTGCTTCCCAAGGGTCACTGGCAGGGGTAGGCAGGACAACCATAATGTTAAGGCGTGCTTGTAAGAATCAAGAGTCATGCCATTTCCCAATCCCTTCCTAGCTTTAACCAAGGAATAAACATCTGAAATGTCTGATAACAAAGAGATTAACTTATAGATTGCTTTGCACTGAATTGCTTACTGTTACAGCTCCTTAGGATGTTAATGAGCACCTCAGAAACTATGGCTGCTTGAACATCTGTAGAGGCTGCAGGCCAGCTCCCATCTGCAGTGGAGGACAGCATACTCACATCTGTATTGATCCCTCCAGTGATACCCGCAACAGTTCGTGGACAGAAGTATGGAGGATAGGTTTTGCATTTGATTCTATAAGTAACTTTTTAGTGTTGCATAAACTGAGCCAAAGCCAAGAATATTTTATCTGTTCTATCTTTGGGATAAAATATATACCAGGTATCAAAATGAAGATTAGGAGACTAGTCTTTTCTAGACATGGTCAAAACCTTTCTGGGTCTTATAAAGTTGGGGTTGGAATACAAATCTACTTTAACGTGGAGATTTACATTAAATGAGCTCTAAACCTTGGATGAAGACTACTGACATTGCAGATATTTTATACGAAGCTTGAATTTAATCTCAGATTGATAAAATATATATATGATATATAATTATGGAATAGTAAATGAGTCCTCTCTAACTAGGTTATATCTCATTTAAACCCCTTGAATGTGTTGAATGTGTTGATAAGCATGTAATTTCCTCTCTCAGAAAGTTGTTTAAAAACATAACTACAATGTCTTTGTCACACATAACAAAATTAATAAGTCCTTGATATCATCTAATTCTCAGTTTATATCAAATTTCTCCAATTATCTCAAAGTGTCTTTTTTTTTTAACAACTGGTTCATTTGAACCAGAATATCAATGAAGTCCACATATTGCATGACACATACATATTTTCTTCATCCACTGAGAGTGGAAAGGTGGCAGGGTGGTGCTTGCCTGTAATCCCAGCTGGAGCAGGAGGATCACCATGAATATTTGAGGCCAGACTGGGCACATAGTAAGTTCAAGACCAGCTTGGGCTACATAGGAAGATCCTATCTCAAACAAAACAACAACAACAAGAGTGGAAAGGCTCTGAGTGCAGCGATACCTCAATGGCAATAACAACTGACCTTGGTTTCTAAATTCTATTCTCCACTAAAAGGTGCCATAAATCATTGAGAAAATGACTGATTCAAGGATTGGAACAAAGAAAAGCACCAGACGTGTTTGAACACATTGATCCAGAAAACTGGGAGGGGCTCAAAGAAAAACAGGTATGCCAAACAGACACCAGATTGATGGGGTGCCCAAGTTTCTAATCTGAGAAATGTGAGCATCAAAATAAATAATGATAGCAATTGATTATATATAATTTATTGAATAAGAGAACCCATGGGTCTGACTGATATAAATAAATAAAGTGAAGTTTGATGAAGAACAAGATATTTAAATATTTTCAAAGCTCCTCCTGATAAAATACTTATTAATCACAAAGAGAAGAGAGTAACTTCACAATGAAGAAGCCTGGCAGATGCCACCACCTTCATCAGATGATCAAAGTGCACATCATCAGTAATGGGACACATCAAAATGATATACTAGACAATAAGGTGCAGAAAGGAGAACTCAGTTCAACTCTGTAACATTTTAATCACAAGGAAACATCAAACAAATCCAAACCGAAGGACAGTCTCCATAATAACTGACCTGTAATGATCAGAAATTTCAAGGTCATGAAAGTCAAGGTTGTGGAACTATTTAAGACTGAAAGAGACTAAGAGAAACTTAACAACTAAATGCAACATGTGATTCTAAATGGGATCCTTTTATATAAAGGATGTTATTTGTACAACTGGTTTGTCTATATTCATTTCCTAGTTTTGATGACTGTTATTGTCATCTAACAGACTGTCCTTATTTGTAGGAAATTCAAACTGAAGGATTCAGAGATTCACTGGCTCAAGGTTGGAAAATGGAGTTTCAGGCACTATACCTGACATTGTCAGTAAGTTTGTTTCTAGAAAAAGGACATAATAAAAGAGGATAACTTTAAAAAAAGAATAACTGTCTTCATCAGCTGTTTTTCTCTAAATACAATGGGTGATCAGAATATGTGCTCAATGTCTACATTTTTAAAATTTATTACAGTAAAAGACACATTGGCATTAATCCCCCTCAGAATACTCCCTTTCACTTCAAACACAGTTATCCATCGTTCTTGCCACTTTTTGAAGCACTTCTGAAAATCCTTTCAGGAGTGTCTTTACGAGGTGTGCTTAAAAAATAGTGACTGCTGGGCTAGGGATTTAGCTCAGTGGTTTCGCCACCTGCTGCACAAGCACAAGGTCCCAAGTTCAATGCCCAGTACCAAAAAAA
>NW_004624746.1:13464798-13489008 GCF_000247695.1 Heterocephalus glaber
ATGAATAATTAATAATTTGAAATAGGAAAAAAGGTCCAAAGACAAAGGAGTGAAGGGAGGGGAAGGGGAAAGGAAAAACTATGAGAAAAGAAAAAAAATGGAAATGAAATCTATGTAAATAGGGAAGGGCGGAGGGGGTGAAAGGCGCACAGGTAATGGGGAAAAAAATAAGAACCAAGATATATCATGTACAGGTACAATCACCCAGTGATAAATGTGAACGAATTGTATACCTAAAATGTATCAATACAAGAACTAAAAAAAAAAAAGACAATATTAGGTTCCTCTGACAAGCAGAAAATGTGCAACATTCATTCATTGCTTCATACAGTATTTACTTAATGTCTGCTATGAGCCAGTAATGGTACTAGGCCAAAATATGAACAGTTCATGCTCTCATAGGGTTTACAGCCTTGTTACTTCCCTTCTTTAGGTATTTGTCTCCCCCCTCCTTATTATAGACGAGGGAAAATAAAGAGACAATGAGAAGCTGGGCAAATGAAGGAAAAAGCGCAGTCCTCCCTTCTCAGATAAGTTTGCATGAAATAGACATTAACTGGAGACAGGCTTAATGAGACATCTTCCAGGTCCTTTCCCCATTCTGACCCAGTGTGGATCTGAAGGACTGAACTGCACTGAACTGCACTGAAACCACAGCATTTCACCTCACTTCCCCCTTGTATTGATCATTTTACAGATGATCTAGTTTATTAAATAATCACAGAAGCAGGAAGTTTTCAAATAAATTTTGTGTGCATCGCTGCCTGGCTTCTGATCTGCCACAAGAATATATGACATTACCCACTCAAGACGTAAGATAATCATCCTAAAAGATGTCTTTGATAATATCTTTGTCTCTCTTTTTAAGTATTTTAAAGTAAATCCCTGCCATCATATCACTTCATCAGAATGTACTATTTTTTTTTTTTCTTTTGGTACCGGGGATCAAACTCAGGTCCTTGCACTTGTGAGGCAGGCAGCAGAACCACTGAGCTAAATCCCCGGCCCCAGAATGTACTATCTTTAAAAAATAAAAATTTAAAAACAAATACTATAACTATAATACCACTGCAATATCTAACAAAATAACAATAATTCTTTAATACCTTCTAATCCCTAGGTCATGTTCAGATGTCCTTGATGTTCTACAAAATATATTTTTGGATTGAAAAAAGATCCAAACAAAGTCTATACATTAGATTTGTTGATATAGCTGTCAAGTATACCTTTCTCCCTATGTCCTTTTGAATATCACAGAAACATTCTTCAATATTTGATTTTTATCCAGGACAAAACCTGACATTTACTCCAGGCTAAGTTTCATTGTATAATATTTTTAAACACAAATGACCAATGGACAGGGTGATCACACAATTTATCATTAAAACAGAGAAACTTGAGTGAAAGGAGGTATTGTTAATAATTACACTGGTGTGAACCAAGACAATACTCACCCATTCAGCAAAAGATAGCAGGGATAAAAAGAAAGATCAGGTTTCTAGACTCCACTTGGGAACTGGAGAGGTAGAAGAGAGCTAGAAAGAATGCCCTTCTTACCCTTACAGATTTTTTTAAATGTTGACTTGTAAGTTAATGATTTTGGTGGACCCATCAAAGAGTTGAAGTTGAGGAAACACTAACTATCCTCAAAATTAGAGGAGAAACAAGTGCCTGCAGGGAGACACAGAATGTAAGCACTTGTTTTCCTGGGAAAGGGGAATACCAATAAGGACTCACGTGGGACTGCTAACAGGCTGAGTATTGGCTGGTGACAGAACATGGTTGCAGAGGGACAGGCAGTTCATACTATGCACGAGTTTCTCTCTATAGCCCCTAGTGAGTTCTCACAGACCACATGGCAGAAGTCCTAAGATAAATCCCTCGGGAGGGGAGTGGCAGCTGCAGCATAAAGGGCATGGAGCCTTGTCTGCTTAGATACTTCTCCCCATTTCCCCTATTTTAAAAAAATAAAACTCGGCTTCAGGAAGTAAGAGCAACACATACTCATCCCTAGGCACTGCTGAACTACCACTGCAGCTTTGGGAAGAAAATACTACAAAGCATTCACATCTCAGGAAGGGGCAGGATACATAATGGGCCCAGAACTATCACTGGGGAAGGATAGGAGCACTAAAAAGATCACATTCCTGAGAGCCAGAGACACTGGCCTGCTAAACACTCAAGGCATAGTCAGAACAATATAGAATATCTCCTCTATCTGTCACCACCAGGGTAAGAAGCATCACATGACAACAGGAGACTGCCACTGAGAGGGGACAGATGGAAGCAAGAGCACGCAGAGAAGTCTGAGTTAGTGCAAAAAGGCAAGTATAAAATCAAGGATAGGTTGGGCATTGAGAAAAGCCTTCACAGTGGACAAACTTGCCTCCGTAATAGACAGTATACAAACACTTAGTCTAAGTGTATTAAATAAAGATATTAGTACAAAGGTAAACTGTTAGGATAATTTGCACATTTGTTCTAAGTACTGAAATAAATGAGAAAATGGCAATGAGGAGAAAATGGAAGTAAAAAAAGAAAAACAATCAAAAAACAGAAAAACAAAAGAAAAACAAAACAAACTAAAAACAGTATGTAGCATAAGAGAATATCATGACAAAATTAAGAACAACATAATAAGTGTAATAGACTTCATTCATTTAAAATATATTGTCAAACTGACTTCTAAGTAAAATCCAACTCTGTTATATGTATAAGGTACTTAAAAATAGAGGCTAAAAATTTTTAAATAGACAAAGGCATATCAAATAAATGCAAAAGAACCCCACCAAAAGTCTTGATGCACATGCATATACACATGTGCACGCACAGACACACACACACACACACACACACACACACACACACGAAGCACTGAAAGAGGAACATTCTGTAATATTAGAGACTACAATTCATGTTGAAGATGTAACATTACTAGCATCTGTGTATCCAATATTGTAACTTTCAAAAGCAAAACTTTAAGGAGAAACAGACTTAAACACATGTAAATATGAGACTTTAACACATGTCTTTCAGCCCAACATAGATCAAATATCATGTTAATGGAAATCTCAGCACCACTCTATGAGGTCAATACTTGGCCCATTTTGCAGATGAAGTAGATTCGGAGAAGTTAGGTACTCTGCCACAGGTCACACACCCAATAATCCTCACACTCAGGGTCTGCACCCATGATCATCTGCAGGCAAAGTTGCTTCTTTCTTAATATTCAAAGCTGCTTATTCAATATTTAAAGCTGGATAATATTCAAAGCTAAAATTCAAATATTCTAATATTCAGCTAATATTCAAAGTTGGATATTTCTTTTTTAAAACATTCTTTTATTGGTACATTTTATGTATACAATACATTTACATTTATCATCAGGTGCTTGTACCTGTATATGATGTATCTTAGTTCTTATTTTTTTCCCCATTACCTGTGCACCCTTCACCCCCTCCATCCTTCCCTATTTACATAGATTTCATTCCCAATTTTCTTTTCTCATAATTTTTCCTTTCCCTTCTTCCCTTTCCCCTTCCCCTCCCACCACCTCTACACCTTTGGACCTTTTCCTATTTCACATTATCAATTATTCATTTCAATCATTTTAATCCTTATTTACACTTTCAGTTTCTCATACTAGAGAAACTATTCAGTATTTACACGTGTGTCCTACTTATTTTACTTAAGAGTATGGCCTCAATGTGCATCCATTTAGCTATAAATGTCTCCAGTTTCTCATTCTTCATGGCTGAGTAGTACTCCACTTTATTAAAAAACCACATCTTCTTTATCCAGTTTCCAGTTGATGGGCACTTGGGCTGTTTCCAAGCTTTAAAGCTAGATATTTCTAAGCAGGGTGTTTCTAAGTAAGATTCACCTTGGCAGGTCTTGATTATGTTGGCCTGAAAGACATGTGTTAAAGTCTCACATTTACATGTGTTTAGGTCTGTTTCCCCTTAAAGTTTTGCTTTTGAAAGTTATGATATTGGATACACAGGTGCTAGTAATGTTACATCTTCAATATGAATTGTAGTCTCTAACATTACAAAATGTTCCTTTCAATGCTTATTGTATATGTGTGTGTCTGTGTGTGTGTAAATAGGGTCCAAAATGTACAATAGGTATTGTGAAATAGGAACAAAATGTTCAAATGGGAAGGGGAGCTATGGAGAGGGGGAGGAAGGAAAGAGCAAAAAGGAAAAAGTAGAAACAAAATTTTTGTAAATAAGGAGGGAAAGAGGGGTTCAAGGGAGGGAAGGGGAATGGAAATAAAAGAAGAATCAAGATATATCATGTACAGGTACAAATTCCCCATGATGAATGTGATGATGATGTATATCTAAAACGTACCAATAAAATTAATTAATTTTAAAAAGAAAACAGAAAAACTTATAAGTAAACCAAAAGGCTGGTCCTTTGAAAATGAACAAATATTTAATTTTTAAAAGATGGAAGAAATCACAAATACATTAAAAATCTCAGAACAAAAAAATTTTCTATGAAAAAAGCAAAACAAAATCTAGATTAAATAACATTCTAGGAATATATGCCAAAACTGATGCTAAAAAAGAAACAGCTCTAAACAGATGAATTTTTAAAAAAGAAATATAGGAAGTCATAAAAGTGATCTCCTACCAAAAAGACACTAGGCTTAGCTGTTTTCACAAAGAACTCTACCAAACCTTTAAGGATCAGATGATGCAAATATTAAACTATCTCAGAGAAAAGGAGAAAAAAGTCCAATTATTTTTATTAGATCAATTTAACACTGGTTCTAAAACAAAAGGTTACATAACACATACACAAAACTATAGATCTCACAAATATTGATGCAAACATTTTAAACAAAATATTAGCAAACAGAATCCAACAACTCATCATAATCAAGTAGTATTTACTCTGGAAATGAGAGTACTTCACTATCAAGACATCAATTAATCATATTAACAGAACTAAAGAGAAAAAGTTCAACTCTATAGATTTAAAAAGGGAAAACTTAAAAACTCATATATTTTTAAAACCTAAAAATTCAGAATTTATATCTCTTTAATATAGTAACAGTAGCAAACTAAAAAACAAACCTGTAGCTCACATAAAGGGGACACACTAGAGCAGCAGCTCTTAGTGTGGCCCATGGACTCTTGGAAGGGTCTATATAAGTTAAAGATAAAATCAAGATCTTATTTTTTCCTTTTATAATGTTAATAGGTGCACTGAAGATGCAAAAGCAGTAGTGGACAAAACACTGACACCTTAACACAGATCACAACAGTAGTGCTGACCTAACAGGCATTGTGTCTATCACATATGCTTATAATGGGAGGAAAGAGCCTTTTTACTTAAAAATGTCCTTGACAAAACTGTAAGAAAAAAAAGTATTAATTTTATTGTCTATTTCCACTATTGGAGATCAAATCTAGGGCCTCGGGCATGTCAAACAAGGGCTCTACACTGGGGTACATTCCCAGCCCAATTTTATTAAGTCTTGACCTTGAAGGATATGTATTTTATATTCTTGGTAAGGAAATGCAAAGTACATAAAGCTTCTGCCGAAGAACAGCTGTCTCCAGAAAAAAACATTTGTGCAACTGGGTCGCAAACTCAAGGTGTACACTTCCATGGAACACCATTTCCACTAAAAAGAACAACTGGCAGACAATCTGTATTTATTCAGACCTGAGCATTTGGCAGACATTTATTTAAAATGAATAAAGTGAACTGTTGTTTCAAAGAAAACAACTGTCAGCATTTGTTGCCATGATAAAATTTGAGCATTCAAATAAAAATAAGAATTTTAGAAAACTTGCATTTACCACCCTGGGCAATGCTTAGATTTTTCTGATATCAGTGGTGATATTTAAAAAGGTGATTTTCTTTATATTGTATAATCAAACATATCAACATTTGCAAGATCTGCATTACTCAGTGAAACAATATTTGCAAAATGATGAATTCATGGTGTTAAAAAAGACATGGGTAAATGATCCATCCAAAGTGCAAGACAGACAAATGGATTTTGATGTAGCACAGTAGAAAAAGTTCACTTATATAGCTTAAGATTCCTCATTACAACCAACTTTTAAGAGGCTACCATCTGTCAGGTTTTGATGCAGCATCAAAGAATATCCATAATTATCGAAAAAGATAATTAAAGTTACTCCTCCCCTTTTCAACTACATACCATATGAGGACAGATTTTCTTAAGTACTTCAACCAAAACAAAGTACTGCAACAGACTGAATGTGAAATCAGATGAGAGTCCAGCTGTTTCCTATTATAAGGACATAAAAAAGATTGCAAAGATGTAAACAATGCCATACTTCTCACTAAATTTATTCTGAAAGTTATTTTCCTAAAAATGTTATTTATAACATCGAGTGGTTTATTATTATCTTTAAATTAATAAAATTTAACATTGTTCTCAACTTTTAATACGGAAAATACCAATAGATATAACTTTCATAAATAAAAGTTCTTTGGGTTCATCAATAAATTTTGTGAGTAAAGTTACCCTAAAACCAAAAATTTTGAGATACACTGCACTACTGACATGTCCACTGAAGTTAGAATGATGTTAATTGTACAGAAAATATACAATATAAAATGTGCCATGTAATATAAAATGTGCCAGAATGTGTAATGTGCCAGAATGTATGGAAGCTATCAAAGACTGTGAAACTACATTTAAAAAATGACACAGGCACCAACATGAAGAAGCCCTTCCCCTACTTACATGAGCCAAAACTGGGTAATTTCAGCATCAAGTAAGAACAGTAGTGTAAATGATCAAAATACACAAAATATATAACAACTCATAACTTCCTAGATAATTTATAACCCACAAACAGCCCCAACAAAAATTCTCATTGGTCATCTTTTTGAAGTTGCTAAGACACCAAGTTATTTTTCTGAAAACCAATAAAAGTGTTTTAAAAAATTAACTCAAAACTTTCCTCGAACAAACTGTTTCAGAATAGCTGATAACTTCAAGCACATCTCTGTAAAAGTCCACCAAATATAGGAAAAAATGTAGTTAGCAAAAACACTGCTCTGCAAATGCTAATAAATGGAGCTAGTTATCAATATTCAACATCTGATCATTAATTGTAATTTTGACAACTTGAGTAAGAACAATCTACCACATTAGTGAAATTCTGTTTTTTTCTGTGGATGATTGACATGTAGGCTGCAAATCAACCAACAGGCTTGTAGCCTGGATAGAATTAAAACGGAAGTCTGCCCTCTTCTTCAGAGGAGCTCTGGTCTTCACCATTGCCTTCAACTGTTGGTCTCCAGTTCCTTCAAGCTTCCAGCAACTCTCCAGCCTTACAACACACTCTTTGGTCTTCTGACATTGACTCGTATCAGCGACTTTCCAATAAGTTCTTAGGTCTCTGACCGTCAACTGCTACTGGATTATCTGGTTTCTGGTGAACAGACTGCCATTTTGGAATCTGCCTGATTCCCGTAGATGGCCTTGGGACTCTACCCCTTCTGATCCTGTAAAGCTACTTAATAAACCTTGTATCATTATTTATATTTTATATTGGTTCAGTTCCTCTAGTGAACGCTAATACACAATGAATACTAAACTTATAAAGTGAAAGAAAACAATTGATGGATTGGGTTGATGTTTGAACTCTGACCAACCTTAATGTCACTGAAACTAGGCAACTGGTCATTTTGCACTTAACAAACTGATAAAACTATACATCATTTAGGAAGTATTACTGCCCAATGCAGTCAATCCTCAAGATCTACCAAGTTATAGAAAAGTATGGCATAGAATAATTAAAAAGTAATCACAGGCAAATAACCAGCCACATTCAGAATGTGGAAAAGGCCACAGGACAAATAACTAGCTCTTTAGCACTTAAAATCTCACAGAAAATGTTGGGGTGAGGGGGTGAGAGGAACTCTTAATTCTGAGGCATATTAAGTAAACATAATATGTAAAATTCATTTGGATCCTTATTTGAACAGACCAATTCTGAAGGGTATTTTTTAAACAGCATGGAAAATTTGAACAAGGACTGGGTATTGGGTGATATTGAGTAATTGGTAGGTGTGATGAAGTGCTTTTTGTTACAGATACATGGGTATATATTTCATGAATTTAAAATACTCCAATGGAAAAAGGTGTAGGAAGATAAAACAAGTTCAGTAAAATGCTGATGGCTAACAGAACCTACATGAAGATATGTGGGTGCTTGCTATATATTTTTAAATTTTTATTTAAAAATTTTCTATGAATAAAAAGAAAAATAAAATAGCATTCTAGATATTTATACAGATGGTAAAGCACAAAAAATACTTTTCATGCACTCAATGAGTTTATCTTAGAATGAGAAAAAGAACAGTGTAAGGTCATTTAAGTATTGCTCAAGTGAATAATTTGAACAGTAAGTGCAATAACTCAAGGAAGAGTTTAATATTACTAGTTAATATAATTAGTTAATACTACTAGTTGCAAGGATGTTTACCTTAATAAAAGAAAGAAATCTACTAGAAATTATTTATGCTTGTTTTAGATTTTCTAAGCTAATCTAATATACAAACTGATTTTTCAATCTGGCCTGGACTAGTGAGTTCAAGATCAGCCTGGACTACAGAGCGAAACCTTGTCTCAAAAAACTAAAAAAAAAATTTTTATGTTTTGCTTAAATCTTTATAACCATGTAGTTTTCACAAAAATGATACTACTTATTCCTTAAATGTACTGTTCTTTACTATTTATTTTGGTAGAGCCTTCCCACTGAGCTACATACCCAGCAAATTTTTTTAGAGCAGGTCTGCGTGGAGGTTGTCCTTGAATTTGAAATCCTCCTTCAGCTTCCTGAGTAGCTGGGATTATAGTTGTGCACAACTATGCCTAGCTTACTTTTATCTTAAAAACTAAAAAATGAACACTAGATAAAATGATACAATGAACATAGTATTTAATGTCAATGAACATGATATTTAAAAAGATTTTGTTTGGACTTTTCAATCAATATACGTACTTCCAAAAATTTAAGGGATTAGCTGATTTTATATACTCAAACATACCAGTGCATTGTAACTCATTAAAAAATTATGCAACTAATGATTTCATCTGGACATGAAAGATGAGGTTTAAAAAGTTATGTACTATGTTTCAGTCAACAAGAGGCCACATGTATGACAGTGGCTGTACCATATAACTTAGGTGTGCATATACCATCTATGTTTGTGCAAATACTGCTGTGATGTTCACACAATGACAAAATTGCCTAACAACACATTTATCAAAATGTATCTCTATCCTTATGTGACACATAGTTTCATTTTTAAAGACCTGGTATTCTCACCAAAGATAAGTAAAATAAAAACAGCATTAGCTCAGTGGGGCCGGACACCTGCCTTGCAAACGCAAGGTCCTGAGTTCGATCCCCAGTACCAAAAAAAAAAAAAAAGCATGAATAAACATTTTTTTCATCTCTTCTACTATTATAACTTTGCTTCTTTCATTTCATTCAAGATTGTTGGCATAGAAAAAAATTTAACATCTCTTTAAAAACAGCAAAAATTTTTTTAAAGATGAGTTAAATCCACAAATTTCTATTTTAATTTTCTTTCAGAAAAGCTACTTTCACTGCATCTAAATATTTAAATGACATTACAGTAAAAGCCCAACATACAAAACTTTTTTCTTAATGGAAACAAAAATTAATAGTGAAGGGGGCCGGGGATTTACCTCAGTGGTACCACTGCCTGCCTCACAAGTGCAAGGTCCTGAGTTCCATCCCCCATACCAAAAAAAGAAAAAAATAATAATACTGAAGAAATTAAAGTTTCTAGGAAACACATTTGTGAAGTTTAAATTTTCTGCTAAAAATATTTTCAAACTGCATCACATCACACTTAAAAATCTCAAGGCCTATGGAAAAAATTTCTAAAAAGAATAACTTGATAAGCAATACAAACTTCCCATGTTTTTAAATATTGGTACCTGTCATCCACAACCATTTAATCTGAACCTTCAAATCATTTATCTCACTTCTAAGGCAATTTGAATCCAAAACATCCCATGAATAATAACTGATTTCAAAAGCCGTACTTAAAACCAAAGTATATTCTAATGCATTCCAGTGTTACATATTCCAATGAAGATTGCTAATTTAAAAAAAAACCCCTAAGCATTCAATATTTATTTAAGGAGCATAAACAAAGTTTTAATTATCAGCACTTGGACCCAGGCTTTCAACTTTATTCTTACTGAATGGTTAAAATAAGTAAACATTATTATTAGCAAGGTATGAGGACTGCCATGTGCAAATTTATTTTCTAAGAGTGTTTTTTTCCTTGGTAACCATTTCTATCACCCTTCCACCCTCATACAACTAGAACTACTTCCATAGTCACTAACCGAAAACGAGATTTTTTTTCAAAAATCTACCTCGAGGCCTACACACTCACTTTTCCAGCCCATTAAATACTTAATTTCCCTTGTGAAGTATAGCTCCCATAAATATTCCAGTTTTACATAAATATTACAATATTAAAGAACAAATTTTAATGAATACAAATCAAAGGAAATGAAGGAATATTAACTTCCATTCAGATCTCCTTTTAAGAAGTTGTTTCCAAGTCATATTTTTAACTTCCTCCATGATTCTCTTTAAAAAAGATAAACAAAATTTTTCTGCTAAAGACTTTATTTGTGAATCTATAATAGAATTCAAAATAGCAAAGAACATGAAAAATTTTCAGATTAATATTTACCAACTAAATATATCAGAGAATACTTCTATTTTTTATATAACAAAAATGCCTAAAAATGTACATTTGAGAATATAAATATTCTCTATTTTGTGAAATAAAGGTAAAGAATTGCTTAATACAGTTTGCTAGAAATGTTTATTATACTATTAAATACATACAATTCAAAAGAAATCAAATATAACTGATAAAATAACCATTTCATGGCTAATCTTTTGGTAAAGTGCTATTTTCATACTGAAAAGTTAGTAAAGGCTAAAAATTTTGCATGTTGAACCATCATCCTGAATGCATTAAAATTTTTCTTCAATATTCACTATGTTCATCATATTCATATGTTCCCAATATGAGCCCATAAGTGATACTTTAAAAGTTAATAAAATCTTTTTATTCACTGATTATTTCCTGGAAGTTAAAAATGACTACAGCATTACTAAATGAAGCTTTTCATGACACAGGAGTGTACTAGACACAACTGTTCATTGCTTTAAGAATGATCTTTGGTTTGAAGCTGCCCTCTTTTCTAACTGGATGGTTATAGTTAGTAAAATATTCATAAAATAGCACACATTTAACTTGAACCATAAGAGAACACTGGGTCGATGGTTTAAAGGCAGTGAATGGCATATATCAAGAGTTCAGGGATGATGAGTCCCCTGAAATCTGTATCAAGTGCTATAGGAAAATGTATTAAGGACAGACTCACTTCCTTTCATGAGTAACCCTCCTATCAATTCATTAACAGCATTAGCCATTGAGAGGAAACTAGCTGGAGAAACTGAATAAAGGCACATACATGCAAATCTTAAACAGATAAATAAGATAACTAAACTATTTATGCAAGCATGGGTATATGTACTCCAAGCACACACACACACACACACACACACACACACACACACACACACACAGCTCAATACCATTACTGCATAGATGACCTCTATGCCCATAGCTGTACGTATCTTAGAGATCAAAACTAGGTGAGTTTTCCAGAATCAACAAAACTTTGAATGATTCAAAAATCAGCCTTTTGTCAAAATGAAATGTATTAAGTTAAAAGAGCAAATATGGACTAAGATTGAAAACTATCAGTTACAAATACTGAATCTCAGAAAGGACAGGTTCAATTTAGGTTGCTTATTTCTTCTCTCTCTCCTTGAATAATCAAATGCAAATGCCTTTTAGCAATGGCAGCATTCAAATCCCACAAAAAATCAAGTAGTGCCCCTTTAAGGAGCAACTCCATTGGCACAAACTGTAAAACCTGCTGGGGTGTATCAGAGTTAAGCAAAGTGCTCAATAATTCATTCATATTCTGCAGATACTGGAAAACTGGATTTGGAAGATTCTGATAACCAACACATAGCAGGACTGCACAGGTCCTCAGGGGCTCAGAAGACATGGGACAAGAAAATGTGATGAATCTAAAACAACTGTGGAGTATAAAGATCAAGCCAGCCATAAATCTTGTTAAACAAGAAAGTACAGGCAAAATCATAACATCTCCTGTATGAAGCTGCTGTAATGAATGTAGAAAGCAGTCCAAAAACAAATGCTGGTAATTTGGGTCTCCATCATGAAGCAATGAACAGCTAAAAGTCATGAGTTCAGCAGATTCCAGGATTTGAACTTCCAATGGCATATGCACTTTAACATCATGGAGAGTGGGTAAACCCACAAATAGGCACTTTATCTGGTTGCTGGGTTCTACAATCTGCTTGTCCTGAAGGCACTGGGTAAGACTAAACAACTCAGAAAGTAACAGTTCTTCTGAAAAAATGTGACAAGAACAATAATACTGCTGTTGTGGCCTAAACTTGGAATCCAAATTCAAAGTTTCTCCTAAGGACTTCTCAATTGCTTCATTAAGAGCCTTTAAAATTTCACCATCGCAGAAAGGAGAGCACTTTACCTTTGGCAGTTTCTTTCCTTCTATAATACGCCAGAAGTCACATTCAAGATTGGAAGCTGCCCCTTCTAAAAGAGAATTTTGTCCAGGATGATGCACAGAATGTTCTTCAGCCCAACTATTAAAGTACCCTTTAGCTACTTTATCTTTCCATGATAAGGTTTCCAGAATCTTCCTTTCATTATAGGTTTTAAAATATCTGTTTCTCTGTCCAAACCACTTTGTATTGGTACTACAACCAATGTTATATTTTTTTACTAGCCAGTTATTTCTGGAAAGAGGCTTCAGTTGAAATTTTTGCATAAAATATTGTACTGCACAATCCCTTAAATTATTCAACTTTGTTTGTTCCTCTTTTTCCATGCATTCAAACAGACGAATGTTCTCAGAAATAGTCTCTAACTGATACTTATGAAAAAAAGCACAACATTCTTCATGTCTTTTAAGAAAAGATTCAGGAATCACATGATGGGGAAAGAGAGCTTTTCTGGTCATTTCAGTCCCAAAATTCAGCACCATCTTAGACAACACAGGATGGATGGCTTCTCTTCCCTTATACCGAAGACATACCACATAGACTTCTGAGTTTCCTGCCTTGCTAGTTGCAGGTTTGAAAACATGGACTTGGTCAAAGGAACAGTTTAACAAGTACATCAGGTTTATGGAACAATGTTCAAACAAAGTAAACATCTTTAGAACAAAAGAGCCACCTTTTCCAAGAGTAGTCAGAGCAGTGACAACTTCACAGTAATGCAAAGAAGAGACTAAAGCTTCTTGTTCACCTGGGTTTCCTTGGCAATCAAAACTCCCATCTGCAGTGATCAAGTGAATGGTAGCCATGTCACTTAGGAAATTCTCAAGTCCAGTCAGATATTCCAGGGTCATGATATCACCAGTGTTATCTGGACCGAAGTACCACCAATGCAAGGTATTTGCAATGAGCCGGTCATCCATGATCATCATAAGATTATCATTTGCTTCATTGTACGGATTTAGAGTATTAGCTACCCAACTCCACTCACAAGGGAACTGATGAGATTTTAAGTAGTGATTGAGACTAGCTATAAAAGCTCCAGGAGCTTCACAAAGGTGAAGAGAATTCAGTTTTCCATTCTGAAAAGCCTCCTGTGGAATAAGTGGAAAGCTACACAAAATCTCATGGAATTTACACCACGCTTGAGTACAAAGTTCAGCATTCACAGATTTTTTCACATGAGAAATGATTTTTCCTGCTTTATTAGTAAAAGCGGTGTGCTCATGCCACTCATCCAGTTTCTTATCACTTAGGAGATTTTTTACTTCATTTAGGGAGTTCTTCAAGTCAAGAAATGCATTAAGTTCTGTGTGATCACAGATGAAAATCTCACTGGGATCTGGTAACTGCCACTCATTATTAAGTGGCTTGCAATAAGAAAAGTTCTTGGCAAAGAGTTCAAAAATGTCATCAAGAACATTTGGGGTGAATGTCTCAAGACTTGCTAACTGCTGAACTGGTGACTTTCTGCACTTGCTCATTTTTAAATCAAATTAAAATCTAGAAGACAAAAACATTAATCAAATTTATTAGTAAATATCATTGGCAATAAATCCGATAACATTCATAACAAACCCCATAAAATAAGAAAGCTAAAGTCAGCACAGTCTGATATAAAAACAAGGCAATATAAAATAAAAAAGAATAAAGGCTTCAAAATCCAATAGACCTGGGTTCCAGTTTTCCTACTTACAGCTTAATAAGGGGCTTGGGAAAAATTGCATCTTGAGATTCAGTTTAACAAAAAAACTGCATGTCATTTTTTTTTTAAAAAAAAGGATAAAACACACTGGCACATAAGAACATACACTAAAGAATATTCATCAGCGAATGGTAGCTTTTATCATAGTAACATGTCTAGTCCACAGCTGTGATACCACCTACATGGCCACAAACAACCAAACATTTAGGGATTCATCCCTGTCCAGTACTAACAAGCAACTTTAGCATTTTTAAAAACTCCCTTCATACCTCACCCTCTTTCCAGAGGGGACATCCTGCACCTGAACCTGGTACTTGATCCTACCATAAAGCCCCTCTGCCATTACTCACTTAACCACCTACTAGGCTTGCTAAACACATCCTCTGTCCAAATTTCACTAAGTCATGCACTTTGGTGGTATCAATCATCTACACAGGCCACCAACTCACATTCATTGGTACAGTTTGGATCTATAATGCTCCCCCAAAGGCCTATGTGTTAAAAGGCCTTGGTCCTCAGCCTGTGCTATTGGGAAGTGATAGAAGCTTTAAGGGTGGGGCCTTGTAGAAGAAAATGAGGGATGCCCTCAAAAAAAGATACTGGGACTTAGCCCCTTCTAGCTGTCTCTCTCTGCTTTCTGATCACCATTGGGTAAACAGCCCTCCTCCTCCACTCACCCGCCACCATGATGCCTGGTCAAATGACCATGAACTGAAACTTCTGAAACTGTGAGCCAAAATAATCCTTTGCTCCTTATAAATTGTTTATCTCAGCTATTTTGTGACAATGATGGAAAGCCGGCTAATAAATTCATCATGATCCTTGTAAACTGTGTTGTACCTCATTGGTTAACCTCCTCCTCCTTGCTGCTGAAACTGACCAGAGTTCCCCCTGGTATGTCTCTAACTTACAGATTCCTGCCTCTAATATGATTGGTCATACAGTTCCATGTTTACACTATAACATCTCATTATTTCTGCTTGCCACTAAAACTTAAAACTCTTTGATAGAATTTTAAAATGAAAAAATAAAGCCTTACCAAATATAATTACAAACATACCTACTCTACTGTATTTTGTGTTTTAACATTGGCCAAGAAATCAAAAACATATCTCTCCTGGAAAGAAAAAAAGACAGAAGAGAAAAAATGAATTCCTTAATGGCACAGTGTTGGGAAAGTTCTAAATTCCAACAGAGCAATGAGTATTACAAGGCACCCGTTAGTGTAGTTTAATAGATACTTTCTTTCTTTTTTTTTTTCATACAGAATTAGATCACTAATTTTTATTCAATTTGAAAACCTGATTAGAACCAAAGCAGTGAGAATGAAGCGTTACAAATATTGCAAAATTACTACATCATTGTGATATGGCTTTACATTGATTGCACATATAGGAAAAAATAACATTAGAATTAAGGCAATAAAAGGCCGGGGATTTAGCTCAGTGGTTCTGCTGCCTGCCTCCAAAGTGCAAGGACCCGAGTTCGATCCCTGGTACCAAAAAAAAAAAAGAAAAAAAGAGTTAAGGCAATAACAACATGTGCAAACCAAGCACATTAACCTTGACAGTCCTTAAGTTGTTTTGGTTCGGTGATGGCTGATGCTGCATGCAGGTCAGTCTGCTTTGAAGGACTTCATCCATTTAAAAAAATTCCCTCCTACTGGCCCACAATAGTGAGAAGTCTTCGATAATCTCCACTTGTGTCACTTGCAATCATTGTGCCCAGGGTCTTCTGATACATGTGAGTAAATAACTGTTTTATTTGTACAAGGTTGATCTCACTTCGAGAAACCACAATTCTGACCAGGGCGGAGTCATCTGTGCTGGCACCTTTCATGGAATGGTAGAGCCGCTCAGCAAAGAAGGCAGGATGGTTCAGGGCACACTGCACGATGGTCTTCAAACCACTTTCAATATAGCTGGAAAACTCACGACTGATGCTGCTTAACAAATCTCAATTAGCCATCCTGGAATAAGCCTCTATGGTCGCTTTCAGCTGAGGAAAGCTTCTTGTGGAGAGGATCATATTAAAACAAGACTCATCTGTCCCGAGTCTTCCCTCACCAGCCTGATAGAGGCTCTGGGCATCTTCCTGAGCCATCTGGTGGTTCACACTCTGATTCTCATCATGATTTCCCTGGCACATGGATACAAGTAAATGTTCAAAATGCCCTGATGTATCTGACCAAATGTCCTTTTCTAGGTCTCGTCCAAATTCTGACTGATAACATCTGACAATTTCTCGGATTTCTTGATTTGTTCTTGTGCACAAAATCTCAATCAATACATGTTCCTGAGTTCCTGCTCCCTGCACTGCATTCCGTAAACTCCAGGCATCATAATATGTAGGAGGCATGAAAAGGGCAAGGATAAGTTCTTCCATATTTCCACTCAACTCTGACTTGAGATCTTTGATTAAATCCTTGATTAAATACATGGTCTTAAAAGCTGCTTTAATCTTTTGCCTCTGATCATTGGAACGGTTGGCCACAACATCCACAATTGCCTGTTCATCTGTCCCAAATCCCTTCATGGCTTTGTGGAGGATTTCTGCATCTCTCATAGCATCAAAGTTGGCAGCGGGCCGGATTGTCCCCTGAGTGCCCTGGCTGGGGTAAGGAGTCTGTCCCCCAGGATACTGAGAGGGCATCTGACCTCCAGGAAAGCCACCAGGTATTGGGCCCTGAGCTGGTCCACTACCACCATAAGTCTGTGCAGGTGGCTGGGGGTAGCCAGAAAAACCTGATCCACCTGATGGGGCTCCAAATCCTTGGCAGGATATCCAGGAAAAGGCGGGTAGCCTGTAGGGGGATAGCCTGGGTATGACATTCTGACCTGGAAGCCGCCCTAATAGATACTTTCACTCATGAAGTCTATACTTAATTTAGCATATTCAATGCATTCTAGAACTATTTTGTAAAAACCTACATTTGTTAGATGTAAAAAAATTGACAACTAAATCATCATCCCATAAAAAGCAGATGTTCAAATGAAATGGGAAATAGGTGAGCTATTGCCACAAGAAGTACAATCATACCCAGATGACTTTATTCTATTAGTGTTTACTTTGTATTGTTCTTCTAGAATACTTTTTTCAACCTTTTTATGTTTGACTTACAAGTTCGACTTTCTAATAAGCTTCTGATGTAAAAGGTTTCTTTTTAGTCATTTTTGTTTGCCAGAGTGTATTTACAAATTATATGTAAATACAAGCTAACAGTCACAAGTATTCACTGACATTCTTTTCTTACCTTAGATCCTTTTTTTTTTAAGTTAGAAACTATAGCCAAATTTGAAGGCAAAAATGGCTGCATTCATTGAAGTCCTAAATAAGGGTAAGTAAAAGTTTATTACAACAAGCTCTTCTATCTTAATTCACACTGTGCTCACTAAAAACTACAGCTATGTTTAGGTCTCAAATATATTCTATTTTCAAGTCTGATTTCAGTCATTAATTTCACAAACTAATGGCTGCAGTTAAGCTGTAAAATCTTACCTAAATTAAATAGGTAATTACCTTTACAAGAGAACAACTAAAGAGATTCAAATACTCTACTGTTCTTCCTAACTATACTTCTTCATCTATGCTACCAGGTAATTTTTATTACAACCTCCCTTACTCGTTCCACTCCAGCCACACAAATCTTCCACTGAAGATACCACACACATTCCCAGCCCAGAATCTTTGCACTGGCTCTTCCCTCTACCTGGGATGCAATTCCTCAGGTATCTGCAGCGCTAATTTTCTCACCTTCTTCCAGTATTTGCTTAAATGTGATTTTCTCTGTGACATCTATAGGCCCTGACATACTTAAACTGTATCTTGCTTTCCCAATGCCCCTTACTTTGCTTTTTTTCCACAGCACTCATTTCCTTTAACCTTATTTATGTTTACAATTCATTGCAATCCACAAACTACAATGTTAGCTAAATAGGGCTAGAATCTTTGTTTTGCTTACTTATATACCATGGTAAGAAGTTACAACAGTGCCTACTTAGTACAAAGTAGAGGACTCAATTTGTATTTACTGAATAGATATAATACATTGCACAAAAGGTACTTTTCTGATCATTTACTGAATGAGTCACAATAATGCATTTAAATTTCACTCTAGCACTTCAGTGCATGACAAAAAGAGGCAAAACAAAAACTTCTAGACTGCATGGAAATTTTTTCCAGTATGTAATCTTTGGTCGCTTTCATTAAGCACTCTACAGAGCTTTGTGGCATCATAACTCTGCTAGATGGGTCAGTATTACCATTCTTATATTGTAAACTTGAATATGAAGTTATACAGCTTCCTGCCTAAAGCCACAAGGGCATACTTGTGGGATTCAGGAACCAAACAAAAAACCTACAAGATCGCAACAGTTCGTGTCTCTCCAAGTAACACGAAGGAGACAAGAGTTTCTGACACCTCCTCCGAGGAACCGAGAAGTTCTATCCAGCGCTTACTTTGGGCCAAGATCTCACTTCATCTTAGTGAAAGAGAGTCCCATCTAGAGACCCGACCTCTGACCTGAAGGAAACTCAGTCGCCCCAGCCCTTGCCTCACCCATCAGAAAGTCCAGACCCAAACTCGCAACCAGGCCTGGATTACCTTCGCTCACGCCCACCTGGGCCCCACGGGCTGGGGAGACTGTGCTTCACTCGCTCTCCTCACTCGAGGGAGCCATTCTCCACTTCCCTTCAAGGTCTGCTTTCTGAGCAGGTCGTTCCTTTGGTATGCAGCACCCCCAGCCACAGGGGAGAAAGGTACCGCGGCTGGAGGCAGGAAGACGGCCCCGACCCGCCCTCTTGGCACCTGCACTCAAAGTCCTCCTCCACGACTCGCCCCCGCTGAACGCCTGCCTACGGCGGCCGCGACAGTCTCACTGCGCACGCGCCCTGGCTGGGCGTGCGTCACGTACGCTAACGTCACGCACGCCGGCGACTCTCGCGGCATTGAGCCTTTCGTTCCGCGGATTTTGTTTCTCCGGGAGCTACTCCGACTGAGAAACGCCGTCCTCTCGCAGCCCGGGTGCTATGGCAACGGAGGCTGCGCACGCGTCGTTGGCTAAGCGGTGGGGGAGTGGAATGGGGCGGAGCTGATTTGCTCAGAAGGTGCTGACTCCGCCCCCTGGCCACAAGCCGAAGATTTTCTTTCCAGCCTTCTTGAGTGAATGTTAGTTCCTAGCGGAGACTGGCTTGAAACTGGAGCTCAAAACACGTACGGTTAAAAGCCAAACTAGGGGAACTGAGAGATAATATTGTTACATTGTTATTATAAATAGGGGCATATGAGGAAGACTAACCACAGAAGAAAAATGGATGATTTGACTAGACAGTCCAAAAAACTGAGATATATAGCCAATAAAGGTTATATACAGGGTTATTTAATCTATTGTTAAAAAGAGAATTGGGAATATTTCATTTTGCTTAGGTTAAAAAGATTGAAAATGCCCACTGTTGCTGAGACTATGGGGAAACAGGTTCGTATCTGTGAATGGGAGTGTTATGGTTTATAGGGTATCTGGATGTCTCTCCCAAAGACTCATTTGCTCATAGGTGGGGTTTGAGGGTAGCGATTAGATCATGGGGGCGTGATGCTCATCAGTGGATTAGTCCACCGATGAATTTATAGCTAAATATGATTTGGGAAGTGAAGCCTGGTTGGAGGAGGTGGGTCCCTGGGTGTTTGGCCTGGAAGGGTCTGTCTTCCTCCCTCCTCCCTTGAGATCGCTCTCACTGTCTCTCCCTCCTTCCTTCCTTTCCTCTCTCTACTTCTTCCTCTCCTCTCTCCCTCTCTTTCCTTCCAGTCTGCCATGCCATGAGTTGTTTCATCTCTGCGATGCCCTTCTGCTATGCTGCCCTGCCTTGGAGCCAGCTGACCTTGGACTGAAACCTCTAAAAACTATGAACCAAAATAAACCTCTCCTCATTTTAATTGTGGGTGTCAGGTATTTTGTCCCAGAAACAAGGAACGGAACTAAAATAGTAAAAATTAGTGTAAATCTACAGAAGGCAAAATTTAAAATAGGAATGCACGTTAGCCCAGCAATTTCCAAACTTGGCATTTTACCCTTAAGAAATAAATAACTGTTGCTCACTTTAGACAGAAGGCTTATTTCAGCACTTTAATAGCAACCACAGTAAAAGAGGGAAATACACTTTCTACTTAAGGACATTAATTTATGGTGGATAATATGGAGTTTTTTGAAGCTATTAATACTATAACTATCAACATATATGAAGCCACTAATAGGCTTATTTGCCAACAGTTTCTAGAATATAGAACTGTGTGTAGAGTTTGAACCACTTATGTCAATATATTTTAAGTATAAATGCATTTTTTCAAATTTTTCAGGACATGCTTCAATGGAGAAAAGATTATCTTTCAAAAAATGGTGCTAGGTCATTTGAATGTTAATATGGATCAAAACCTTATTTGGACTCTTTCTTCACATCATTAACAAAAATACACTTCATTTGGATTGCCAATCTATAGTTTAAAAACTCAATAACCATAAGAAAACATCTTTGTAACCTTGGAGTAGGCCAAAATTAAGTAACTGGACACAGAAAGCACTAACCATAAATGAAAAGTGTGTAATTGGACTATATTAAAATTAAGAGTCCTCATCAAAACACACCGAGAGTGAAAAAGGAATAGGAGAAATGTTTTACATATATATATATATATATATATATGTATACTGTATATACATATACCCACAAGATCTCACCAATAGTTGTTGCCTGTCCAATTTAACACAAAGGAGAATTGCAGTAATTCTCAAATCTGTTAATTGTGCATTCCCAATTCTGCATTTCAGAATATGTAGCTCCCACAATTAAATGAGATATCCCAACAAAAAAAGACAGTTCAAAAAGATAAAATCCAAGGGGCCAAAAAACATATGATAATATGCTCAACTTCATTAATCTTGGAGGAAATGCAAACTGAAACCACAAAAAATTACATTACCCACCCACTAGAATGGCTAAAATGGAAAAGATTGAAAACATAAATATTGGAGAGCATGAATCAATGGATAGCTATTAGAAAGAAAATGACCTTATAAACTGACCAGTTGATTGCCTGTGTGCCTTCCCTCTCTTCCTCTCCCTCCCTCCCTTTCTTCCTTTCTTCTTTCCTTCCTTCCTCCATCCCTCCTGTCCTTCCAGTAAAATGCTAGGATTGTAAGTGTGCTATTCAATCACTTAACAAATGACTATTGAATATTCTAGGACATTTCCCCAAGCTTTCCAATCAGTCTCCCACCTTCAAGAAGTAACCACTGATCTATTTTCTATCACCCTAATTTAGTTCTGCCTATCCTAGAATTTCATATAAATTCAATAATTACAGTGGATATATTTTTGTTTCCAGCCCCTTCCCATTCAGTGTAATTTTTAAAATATATTAATCCATGTTGTTTTATGTACATAAAGTTTGTTCCTTTTTATTGCTAAGTGGTATGCCATTATACGGGTGGACATTGTTTACCACTGTCCTGTTGATGGATATCTGAATTGTTTCCATTCAGGAATATTATCAATAAACCTACTGTGAGCATGCTAGCTAGCATGAGACATTTTTGTAAACCTATGTTCTTGTTACTCTTGGGTAAATGACCTAGGTGTGTAGGGGCTGGATTGTTGCATAGAACAGAGTTTCTCAATCTCATTGCTATCCACACTTTGAGAATCACTGAGGCAGATGGATATGTAATTTCTTTTTTTTAATGTTTTGAGACAGAGTCTTGATATGTAGCTCAGGCTGGCCTCAAATTCCCTAGGTACTCCAGGCTGGACTCAAACTCAAGATACCAAGGGCTAGGCTTACAAACATGTGCCACCAACCTGACTGGATGTGTAACTTTACAAAATCTAAAGTGTCTGCATGATGGTACTGGGAAAATTGGCTAGCTGCATGCTAAAGCATCACACTCAATCCATATCTCTCACCCTGTACTAAAGTAAAATCAAAATGGGTCAAAGACCTAGATATGAAAACAGAAACACTTAGACTGCTGTAAGATAAAAGAGGAAAAACACTTGAAGACATGGGTATAGACAAGGACTTTCTGAACTCTAATAGCACAAGAAATAAAATGAAGAATCAACAAATGAGATTATATTAAATTATATAGGATTTTTTTTGAGATCTAAAAAAAACAACAGAAGGAAGAGACAACCTTCATAACAGAAAAAATGTCATCTACTCTTTGATAAAAGTCCAAAATCTAGAATAGTTACAAAAATTAGATCCTACAAAAACAAATGACCCAATCGAAAAAAATGGGCAAATGAGATGAATAGATACTTCTCAGAAGAAGAAGCACAAATGGCCAATAAGTACATGAAAAAATGTTCAACATCTTTAGCCAATAGGAAAATCCAAATCAAAAACAACACTGAGGTTCCATTTTATACCAGTCAGAATGGTTCATGGAGAACACAAGGAACAACAAATGCTGGTGAGGCTGTGGGGAAAAGAGACCTTTCTACATTGTTGGTGGAAATGCAAATAAGTACAATCACTATGGAAAACAGTACGGAGATTCTTTCTAAAAATAGAAAGTCCTGAAAAAGCTAAAGACATCATACTGTAGAAATACATGTACACTCATGTTTATATCAGCATAATTCACAATTGCCAAACTACAGAAGCAGCCTAGATGTCCAACAACAGATGAATGGATAAAGACAATGTAGTATATTTACACAATTGAATATTATTTGACTATATAGAAGCATAAATTCATGTCATTTGTAGGAAAAGGGATGGAACTTAAGAACATAATGTTAACTGAAATAACTCAGACATATAAGGTTATTGCATGGTTTCTCTTGTATGAGAAACCCAAAACAAAGCTAAATTAAAGAATAAAAAAAGAAGAGAAGGTAGAAATCATGGAGATAGATTTCGTGGACATAAGGAAGGGGGAAAAGGGAAGGCGGGGAGGAGGAAGAAAAGGTAACAAAAATTATCAAAATATGGTATATATGTACCAATTTCCCAAAATGAATATAATTGTATAGAGCAAATATATACCAATTAAATAAGAAATAAAAGAAAAAACAAAGCTGATGCATCATTTTGCAGTCCTACTATCTACAGTTCATTAGAATTCTAGTTGTTTCACATTGTTTTCAACTTCTTACATTGTAAGTCTTTTTCATTTTGGCCACTAGAAGGAATAAATTACTTTTTAAATGTTATTCTTAATAAAAATGTGAATATATGAGTGTTGCTCTTTGTGGAACTAAGAAGTAGATGAATAGTATGTAATTTCTTAAACAAAATCACTGTGTTCCCAGGGGTTTCTAAATATTTTTAGGAACCAAACAGCAAAGCTTTTACCAAGCCAACCCTGACAAAAATTAAAACATTAACTAAAATTTATTGAGTATAAAGTATATGCTAAGAAATGTGATATTTTCTTAACTTTTTAATCCACTCAATTCCATGAAGTAGGTACATTTATTATCCCCATTATATAAACACAAAAAATAGGGATCAAATTGATTAAGCAATTTTCTGAAGGTCCTATAGCCAACAGGTAGGAGAGTCAGGATTTGGATTTAGATCTCCCTAACTGGAACACAAATCAATTATCTGGAGAAGTCCTATAAATTGCTTCCAAATAATTTAAAGATACCTTTATTGGTCATATTCATGGCCACAAATATGTTTAGTAGGCCGGTAAGTTTTATTTATTTTTTCCTCATTAAGTTTATTGGTACGTTTTAGGTATAAAATACAGTTACATTCATCATTGGGATCTTGTACCATTACATGAGTATCTTGGTTCTTATTTTTTTCCCCTT
>NW_004624746.1:13499145-13644334 GCF_000247695.1 Heterocephalus glaber
GGGGAGCTTCCTTCCAGGTGCTGGGACCAGCTGAGCTTCTCTGCCCTAGGAGCCTGGGATGGAGGCGGGGAGCTTCCTTCTGGGTGCTGGGACCAGCTGAGCTTCACTGCCCTAGGAGCCTGGGATGGAGGCGGGGAGCTTCCTTCTGGGTGCTGGGACCGGCTCAGCTTCACTGCCCTAGGAGCCTGGGATGGAGGCGGGGGAGCTTCATTCTAGGTGCTGGGACCGGCTGAGCTTCACTGCCCACTAGGTTTTAATTTCATCTTATCTTAGCAATGATTGATATTAATGCCATGATACATTTGGAAGATGCTTTATAGTTAACAAATTGCTGGTACTGTACATATATTAAGATAGAGGATAACCAATAGGTTTCATCTCAGGGCCAATTGCAACTGATGGATGGTGGCTGCCCACCGAGCTCTGTTGAGACAGATTGTGAATCCACATCTGGACTCAATGGGAGGGTAATAATAGGCTAGAGAGGGGTGTCAAGGGTAGGGTTGTGGAGTGATACCCTGATTTGCCTTTTGCCTCTCTCAGTGCTCCTTTTTCATCACCCTTCACTTATCCCTTCTATCTTGATGCTTTCCAGAACCACCCCCGCTTCACTAGCTTTTGGTCTGTACTCATGCCACAACAGTCACTGACTGATTTCATCCCCAGCCCTGCTGATGATCCCTTCCCAGACGCATTCAGCTAAGTGCCACCCCTCCCCTTCATGCCACCTGCACACACATAACATTCATCTCTAAGCATTCCAACTATTGTTTACCCATCTGTCTCTGCTATTAGACTGTGAGCTCTGAAAGGACAAGGTTAGATCTTATTGATCACTGCATACCCTGATTCTGGCATATAGTAAGCAATCAATAAATGTTTGCTAAATGAAAGAATGATTTAATGAATGGTGTCCTTACTTTGCAGAAAAAGAAACATACTCAGAAGTTGGGATTTCTCACAAAGGTATCCATTCTCCAGAGCTTTCCTATCTTTCCTCTAGAACAGAAATTGAAAAATATTTTCTCTAAAGGACAAAGTATAGTTTGGCTGTGGTTTGCCCCCCTCCCCCCAGAGTTCATGTGGGAATCTTGGTCCCCAGTGTGGTGGTATTAGAAGTGGTGGGGACCTGAAAGAGATGATGGCTAGGAGGAGGTTGTTAGGCCACTGGGGAAGGGATTAGATAGTTCCCATGGGACCCTGACTTCGGTTTCCTGCTTTGCAGGTGATCGATCCCTCTCACATGCTCTTTCCCTGTGACACTCTGCAGCCAGGGGAGCCCCTGGCCAAAACCAGGGCTGTGCTGTTTAGATTGTCAGCCTCCAAAACTGTGATCTAAACACATTTTTCTTTATATGTACCCCACTTAGGCATTTTATTATCATCATAATAGAAGACAAACATAGGTCAGATAGTAAACATTTTCAGTTTTGCAGGCCAGTCAACTCTGATGTTACTGGAAAGAAGGTATAGATGATATGAAAACAAAAGGACATAAATATATTACAGTAAAACTTGACTACAAAATTAGGCAGCAGTTTGTGGGCTTTTGGTGTAGAAGATGGTAAACAGACACCCCTACATGTCCAGTTTCTTCATTGAGCAACCTTTCTGCCTCAAGCCAAATCTCAGGGTTCTAATTCCATTCTTTCCACAAGTGTCTGTTGGAGTTAAATCCATAATCTCTTCAAAGTACCAAACCTCTCTTCATAGTACCAAACCAAGGAAATTAGGAAGGCTCAAAAAGAACTGGCTTCTGCAATGAGATGAGAAGGAATAAGAAATTTATTGACAATAGATCTTAAAAGACATAGAGAAATCAAAGTCCAATTTATCCACACCCTCTTTGATCACTCATTTTGAACACTCGTAACATGAAGAAGAAAAAAACAGGTCCATTTCCTCGGTGTGATGGATAGAGAAGAAAGTAGAATAAATATCTCCTTGCCATTCCCCTTACCTCCTTCTGTATCTCCAAAAGACTACTCTTTTTTCCTTCACAGGGAACATTTCAAACTTCTTCCACTCTTCTCATATTCCTGCCCCATCGTCCTTTCACTTGTCAGGAGATGACCTCACCTCCTACTTCCAAAAGGAAACAGAAGCCATCAAGAGAATTCTGAATTCTGCCACATACCACAAACCTATCTACATCTCTGTTCATTTTCTTATTCTTTCTGTCATAATGGAGTAGGTCAAAGATTCTAGTTCTTTCTGGGTCCTAGCTTTTTCTCTCTTTGCAGGAAACCTGATTTATCAACTATCACTCATTGTTGTATACTCTCTCTCTCTCTCTCTCTCTCCCTTCCTCCTCCTCTTCTTCCTTCTCCTCCTTCCCCTCCTTCTGCCCACTTCATTCTCTCCTGTAAACTTTTCACAGACATGCATGCCTCTACCATCCTAGAAACTATTCTGTTGAACCTGGATGTCCTTTTAATTGTTAACTTATCTTCCCTTACCTCTTTTGTAGCCAAAGCTCTTGAAAGGGTTATGTTCTTATATCCCCCCTTCATCATTTCCCAGTAATTCCTCAACTTATGACAAACTTGTTTCTTTTCCATTGTATCCCTGAAACTGTCTCATTGAAGACTTTGAATAACCTCCTGTTACTACATACGATTTAGAAGTCTTTGCTCTTTACCGAATTTCTGGTTCTGTTCAACCCTCTGATCATTCTCCTTGAAACATTCTCTTCCTGCAGCTTTGGTGACAGTGAGATCTGGTTTTCCTCCTATGGGGTCATTCTTCCTTAGGCTCCAATACCTCAGCCTATTTATTAAAGTATCGGTGTCCTCCAAGTTCTCTGCCAAGCTATCTGCTCTACTAGTCTACTCTCCTGGGATAGTTCATCTAATCTCGTGGCAGTCTAGATTCCCAAATTTACTTTTCCAGCCCAGAATTCACTACTGAGCTAGAGCCAGCTGGCCAATTGCCGATATAAATTAACTCTCTTCTCCTTTACTCACCATAGGCAGTCCAATCTTTAAAGAGAAATTATCTTGACTCTAGCCAGCTACCACCCCACTTCATCGCCTGCTTGCAATAAAACTTCCTGGAAATTTTCTCTACACTTGCTGTTGTGATTCCTTTCCAATTGTCTCTCATAAACTCCCTCCAATCAGGCTTTTAACTCTATGACTCCACTGAAAGAGGACTTGGCAAAGTTACTCATGGCTTCTTTATTGCTAATGGTAGGGAAGATCATAAGGATTCATCTCATTTTGACACAGCTGATCTTTTACTCCTTCCAGATACCAGCCCTTCACTGGATTCGCAGATACTACCTTCTCCTGGTTTTCCTCCTTCCTCGCTGACTTTTTACCTGAGTCTTCTTCCCTCATTTTTTCTTTTCTTCCTGATTTATTACTCTCAAGGTAAACCAGGGCTCATTCCTTGGCTGTGTCCTCTACACTCACTCCATGAGTGATCCCATCCAGAATGAAAGCTGGATGTCATCTATACAACTCTGACCCCCCAATGTATACCTAACTTCTAGTCTCTTATATCCAACTGCCTACTCAATATCTTCACTAGGTTGCTGTCTTGGTACATTCGGCACTGCTAGAGCAGAATACTTGAGACTAGATAATTTATAAAGAATAGAGGTTTAATTTAAAGTATGATTCTGGAGGCTGGGAAATCCAAGAACATGGCACTGGCACTGGCTTGGCTTCTGTTGAGGGCTTTGTACTCCTTTAGCTCATAGCAGAAAGCAGATGGGCAAGTGGGGGCATGTGATACAAAGAATATGGGCTCATTAACATGTACAATTAATGTATATCAATAGAAAAAATTTTAAATGCAACATATTTTCCTTATTCTCAAAGGACGTTTATGCTGTCTTTCCCTCATAATTTTGTAGAAGTTGTTCTATGATCACCTTGGAAGGATTGTTGCTTTAGTCCTTCTTTCCTTGACCTCTTTATTCATCTTTTAGTGTGTTGAATTTCATTATGGAAGTATTTTGTTTTTGTTTTGTTTTGCTTTTGGTCCCTAACTCACTGAATTCATGTCCTTGTGAATTTCCTCTGTAGCTTGAAGCAATTGAGAGGAACTCTTCCTAGGTTCCTTGGGTTATTTTTTTCTTGTGTTCTTTCATTTCTTTTATACCTCTATGTTCGCTTAAATCTTCTCGTTTTTTTATTCTCCTGCAGATGCTTGCTTAGTTACCATGTTGCTTCTTTTCATCATGCTCATGCTTCAACTGGACAGCTCTACCCAGTTCTTCCTTTTGCTGTGGCAGAAAGAAGGTGAATTCTTACTGACACCTTTCCAACCTTATTGAGGATTTTTATTCCATTCCAGATACATTTTGAGGCCTGGGAGTTACAACTTGCCCCCCCCTTTTTTTAATTGTCTGAAGACTATAAACTTGAACCAATCTTAGCAAACTCCCTGAAGCCTCTGTCTTCTAAGGGTTTGCTAATGTTCTTTTTTCTGGGATGGATGGGTGGGTGGGGAGGGGAGTTCTTCAGGCTTTAAATCAGTCCCAAGAATCAGCATGAGATCCTGATAAATGGTGACACATGGCAGATTTTCCTGGCTCAACAGTGATATTGAAATCATACACGTTCTTGGAGAGATTTCCCTGATTTTTCACTAAATTCTGTATTCTCAATTTTGTCCTCTTCTATCCAAATCAAGGAGTATTCATTTGTAAGAATTCTCAGGGTTTTGTGACTCATTTCCTTCCCTTCTATCACTTTTGGGGAAAGAGGTGATAAAGGAGCTTCAGTAAGTCACACTAAAATCTTCTGCTTTTCCTCTTGAATACCTTTCAGTTTATAGAATGAGGACAACTTCTTTCTTTGTTTGGTTATCAGTAAGTTCGTCATCTCATTTATTTCACTGAAGATTGGGGAGGGCAGTTCTGGAAGCGAATATATGAAGTACTTTCAGTTAACACTGGATTGCATACCTGATGGTGGTCATGTAGATTATATTACCTGGTAATGTCATAGCCGGCCTACTTTGTGTAAGTACATTCTATAATGTTCACACAATGATGAAATTGCCTAACTAGACATTCCTCAGAATGTCATCATTGTTAAATGACATGTGAATATATATATCATATACATTTATATATTAATATATATATATATATGTATATATGGAGAGAAAAAGAGACAGACAGACAAAAAGAGAAAGGAACCTGGGAAACTAGCAATTTTTCCCCAGCCTCCTCAGACCTATCAGAGGGTGAGGGCAATCAATCTTCTGACTGCCTAGAACAGGCACAGTGAGGCTTAAAGAAAGAAAGACATGGAGACTTGTGTAATTTCAAAGCATACAGGGGACCAGGAGAACAGTGCCTCAGAGTGGGCAGAGAGAAAGATACTCCAAGCTTGCCATTATTTATTAGATACACACAATAATTGGAGGGAGTATCAAGTGACTTAGGGGGCAGCGATAATCCTTTTGTTGATGAGGGTCTTATATTGATGAAGGTGGTAAGGACAGTGTTCTTACAATAGTAGGTGGAACCAGATAGCAAGCTAATAAAGAAGTTGTCCTCCCTCCAGATGAAATCTTTCTCTTTTTTTATTACTACTTGGTTCTCAAAGAACCAGGATGTCTTCAGCTGATGTTCTGTTGCTCTTGAGCATCACAGTATCATGGGACCATTGAGGCTTCAACTTGTGACCAGAGGGAAAACAGAGTTATGTTTCTGCATGCCATGGCTGGCTCTTGGGCAAGGTGACATTGTGCCTTAAACAGCTATAGTCATATTTTAATTATGAAATGATTATTCCCCCAAAATTTATGTAGGATGGCTTTTGACAAGACCAGATCAGGGTAAGGGAGAAGATGAAGTGTGGTGACCTCAGCAGACTCCAGATGACCTCAGCTTCACAGTGACCCTGCTCAGTGAGCCTGGGATTTCATGGAAAACATATCTGGCCACCATAGTTCTCGTTTACTCTTTCTGCTGCCCTTTGTTTTCTCAGCAAGGGGTAGCATCACCCTGGACACAGAAAGGGCTTTGGTTGTGCATGCCTTTAGGAGAGTAAACATGGGCAGCCTGGAAGCTGTTCCCCACTCAGCAGCCAGGCACTGGAAGGAAGCAGCTCAGTGGGCAGGTAGGCTGAGGCCCTGGGGCCTGTAATCAGGGCACAGCAATGGTAGGTAGGAAATCCAGGCCTGAGCAGTAGCCTTGGGATGAGAGGGGGAAAGATGGAGGTAGGGTGGGGTAGAAGATCTGCATCTCTAACATCTCCCACTGCCACTCAGATCCACAGCTTCCAGTGGGAGAAAACAGCATCCGAGGAGGAATAAAAACAGTCACTGAGCGTTGTGCTTGGAATTAATACACAAAACCCATCAAACCCTTGACATCACGGGCTTTGGCCTTGGAAGGCAGAAACCTTTTAAGTGTCAATGATTATTCCTGTGTGCTGCATCTCCAGGCTCTGTCTCCATGATAGATGGCCACCTGCATCGTGCCCTGGCATTTCCATACACAAAATAATTGGCTACAGAAGGTTGCCGGATGCCTTTCTGTGGAAGGAAACTTCAAAAACAAATTCCATTCCATAAACTCAAATATTTTTTGATATTTGAATTTATGAGAGCACTGGTTCTGTTTTTATTGGCCTTCTCCAGGATATGAAAATGTTCTTTACTATATGATCACAATGAGTAAAATGAAACGTTTTCTGCATTTTGTAAGTAGCCATTTACTTCAAGGAGATGTTTCAATATTTTATGTCCCTTTCTATATCATTGCTGTAATGGCCATGGAACTCTCCAGACTTCTTTGAAGAAGAAACTGAGGCACCACTGACCCTTGTAGACAGGGTTAGCAGAGATATGAAGGCTCAGTCACAATAGCTAAACTTTACTGATATTGTTAATATTAATTAGTCGTAATTAATATTGGTTAATTGGTGCATTTATTAATTTTATATAGCTAAACTAAGTGCAGGTCCTGGGCTTGTATGCTCTCATTTAGTCCTCACACCAATTGCATTATTATTGTTATTTCTATTTTGCAGAAGAGAATGTAGCTTGCACTAAACCTCGCAGCTAGCACATGACAAAGTAAGGACAAGACACAGGCTCTGCCTTCGAGCCTCTCTAATCGTGAGTTGCCTGTTAGTTATCCAGAGCTGCTGCTAACTGTCCAAAATTCAGTCGCTTGGGAATGGGATTCTGGAAAGATGGAGTAAAAGTGGCTTGAAACATTTGTTGTCCCACGGTTTCTATCTTGGGTTAGGAATTCAAGCACAACTTAGCAGGGGGCTTCCACCTCCAAGTCATTTATGAGGCTGTAGCCAAGGTGCCAGCCAAGGCTGAAGTCATCTCGAGGCTCCACTGGGGAGGGGTCCACTTCCATCCTCTCTCCCATGGGCTTCGCAGGATTTAGTTCCTTGCCAGCCCTTGAGCTGAGGCCTCCCTCAGCCCTTTGCCACATGGACCTCACCGTAGGACACATATGGCAGCTTGCTTTATCAGAGCACAGAAGAAGAACTAGAAAGAGTTTAAGTAAGGGGGATGTCACAGTCTTGTAGCCTAATTTTGGAAGTGGGATCTTACCACTTTGGCCATCATCTGGTCACTAGAAGCAAGTCACTAGGTCCACTAGGCTTAATGAAGGGGAGGGGACTACACAGAGGTGTGAACACAAGAAAGCAGGGGGCTCTGGGGACCATTTCAGAAGCCACCTGCCACAGTGCCCTTCTCAGACAAGAGCCTGGCCCTACTCACAGGGGCAGCTAAGTGGTATGCTTGTATTATGTGACTGACCCACTAGCCACAGCTGATGCAACCAGAGATGGACACTGATCCATTGTAGACCAACTAAATTCTCTCCCTTGGGAATTCTGAATTGCAGTTCAGAGACACTGGTTGGTTTCCACTATAGGCCTGAAATAAAATGACATTGATTGAAAGCTATCCTGGCCGGGGATTTAGCTCAGTAGTTTCACCACCTGCCTTGAAAGCGGAAGGTCCCGAGTTCGATCCCCAGTACCAAAAAAAGAAAGAAAGAAAGAAAGAAAGCTATCTCTGCTGTTCTCTGATAAGTAGAGATGGCCAGATATGAGCAAGAGAGAGACAGAGAGACAGACCAATGTGGATCCTCCTCTGGGTTGGAGAGGTGCAATAAAAGCGTTAGTATTCTGTCACTTCCAGCCAGGGGTGAAATTCATGTTATTTAACAACCAGAAAAGTCCAAACATCAGCCAACCCAGAGGGAACTCACTGTTGGATGGGGTGTTCACCAGCTGCTCGCCCTTGACCACACTGCTGTCGTCAGGGAGTTAGGCTGGGGATGGTGGGGCTTAGGAACCTCCAGGGGCGCTGAATGGATTAGGGAGGCAGCCCAGCCCAGACACCTGTGTGATCGCAGTTTCTCTGTAGCCCACTAGGAGTCGCCACCTCAAGCAGACAACTCACTGGTGAGGATTTTGTGACAATATCCAGTCTTTTCTGGATCATTTATTGAGATTCCTGGATGAATACACATAAGTGTCCTAGACAAGAATGAAAAGCTGACATCTGATCTGTGTGAGTAATGGGACTTGAGAAACTTACTACTTCCTCTAAAACAGAACCTGTGATCTGGGCCCACAGAGCTCCTTGATAGTCTTCTGGGTCTGACTCCCTTGATAGTACGTGCAGAGTTTCATGGGCATTTACAGCTATATGGCTGGTAGCACATACTCCAAGAATATGGCCATGATTAAACAAAAGCCCAAGGGCCAGTGTCTGGGGGAAAGGGTCCAGTCTATTTTTATTATTTTTTAAATTAAATCAACTGAGAGTCAACAAAATGAATGAATGCTCACATAGCTTAATTCTGCTGGGAAACAAGAAGTTGACACAGCCTTCTTTAAATGGGGAAGAAGTCTCACTTGACTCCCCACCTCCTCCAGTTTTCTTTCTGCACCAGGAACACACAACAGTGAGTGTGGAAAACCAGCAAGGAACTGATCCCTGAAGTCTCTTCCTGAACATTAAACCAGATTCTGGTTTCCTTTTGAGGTCTTCTGTCGAGCTCAACCTTTGCATGAAACTACATAGGCAATTGTTTTCTCACTTTAGATATTTTGGACAATTTCTCTGCTTCCTAGTTCAACAAAATACAAAGTAAATTGTTGCAACTCACAACAAAAAAGATTTACGCTCCTCTCTTACCATAGTGCACAGTGTGCATATTTGCTTTGTAAGAAAATGGGCAACCTCAATGCAGTAGAGTACAAAACTTGTAATTTTAAGTTGTTACTCACAATCCAGTTTTTTTTTGAATCAGGAGTTTTATCCTAGGAGAAATTTAGAGTTACAAAGCAAAATATGTTACTTTTAATTTTTTCAAAAAAGAAGAGAAAATATGCATATAACTATAATTATGTTTTCAAAGTTTTAGATGAACTGCTTGCAAAAGTCCTGTCCTGGACAGGACCTGCCGCAACCTCAGGGTGGTGTGGAGAGATGTTCCTTAGAGATTTAATTCATCACTATTGAGAAGGAAACGTAATATTTATTGAGTGTTATGTTCCAGGTCCGTACTAAAGACTCTGTATGTCCTATTTTATCCTCACAACATTCCCATCAACTATTATTATCTCTATTTTACAAAGAAAATGGAAGCAGAGAAAGGTTTAGAAATTTGGTCAAAGGTAAAGCAGGAATGTGGAACCATATGTGTTTTATTCCACTGTTTCCTCTGACCTACCACACACCAATTACTAAATTTAAGGCTATAAAAACATCATTACTGCTTTCAGTATTTGGCAATATAGTTAGTAAACTTCCAAATAGTCCTACCTAACTTGTCCACCCTCCTTCGATTAGCCTATGTAAAACTTTTAGTGTAACAGTTAGCTATTGATCATAATAAACTCCACCCAAACGAAGCCCTAAACAATAAGTACTTCCAATTGCTCATGGGTCTTTAAGAGTCAGCTCCGTAGCTCTTTTGGACTCAGATGGACTTACTCATGGACCTGAGGTCAGATGTGGGTCAGGCAGGCTGTCTGCTGATTGTAGGCCAGGCTCACCCATGTGATTGCGAGTCAATGGCTGATCCTGGTCTGGTGGCCTCAGGAAATCGAGCTGTGTGTGCACCACATGATTCTCATCCTCCAGCCGGCTAGCCTGGATATTCCAAAGGGTGGTGGCCGAGCAAAAGAGTTCAAAGGCCTGGAGACCAGGTTTGAAATTAACAAAGAGCCACTTTGCGCAACATTTTATTGGGCAAAGCAAGATCCAAGGCCAGCCTACATTCAGAATGGAAAGGGATTAGAACTTCTCATCACAAAGGCTGTGGCCATAAGGTGTCATTAATTTGGGCCAGTAGTGAAATCAGTCTTTCATACAGTGTAGCTATGAAAATAGCAATTCTCCTATTTGGATACCAATACCAATTTTGGTTGATGGAGATTATGTGGCAGACTCTCTCACTCCTGTGTTAGAGACACTATCACAGTCATCCCTTGCATGAAAGGAAACTGAGGTTTAAAGAGGTAAAGAAACTGGCTTACAATTCCACACTTTTGAATAAAGGTTGTAGTCTTAGTTTTTGATGGCTCAGTCCAGCCAAATGAGCCCTGATCCCTGTTGGTGGCTTCTTTTCTTACAAAGCATAAAGAAAGATCTATTTCCAACTGGTCCCAAGTGGGTATTCAAAGGATTTAGCCCTTTGACTTACCATCCTTTCAGTGGAGGGCTTAATGAAATTGATAGGTCCCCAGAGTCCATGCCTCCAAACTAACCCCTTCTCAGCTTATTGCTTTGGCAGCTTTTGCTGCAATTCCAAAGGGTATGCAGGGCCATGATGGAATAGCAGCTTTCTCCACAGCAATAAACAATATAAGCCTCACAGTCAGCCTGCACGTCCTGTAAGTAGATTGGAAAAGAACATGGGCTGGGAGACCAAGTACTTCGCCAGACCTCTATTTCTTCATCTGCAACATGATCAATAGTTAACCTGATCCCATCTCTCTCAGAGAATATTTGGGAAGATGGAGAGGGCGATGGGTGTGAATGTACTTTACAAAGACAAAAGGCGAGATATGGGGATATGAGGAGGAGCAGAGGGGTGCAAGGAACCAGAACAGGAGACGCACAGAAAGAGACCTGGCCTCCAGAGAAAAGTGAAAAGGTGGAGTATGCTGCTCAGAACCCGCGCAGACAGAAGCAGTTTCGGGAGCATAAACTTCCCCAGACCCTCCTGTGAAAAGCAGTCAGCCCCTCACTCACAAGTAATGTGTTGGCTACACTGCCCCCTGCTGGTCATCGTGTGGAAGAGCACAAATGCTGAAGAGCTAGCAAAAAGAACTTGGATTCCACAGACCCTATAAGGACTTTCTGATAACCCCCAGCCCCAAGACTAATTATTAGGGCTAGTTTGGCAATACAACCATCTCCACTTTTTCTTTGTTTTCTCCAGGGATCCATAGAATTGGCATCTTTTCCTCTCTCAGGCACTACTACTATCCTGTAAGTTGTGGCTGTAATATGTCATGTGTGCTTCCCCACTTCTCTATTCTTTGTAAAGACAAAGCCCAAGGCTCTTATTTCTGTATGTTTATTAATAATGACCATAGGACCAGGGATTTAGCCCAGTGGTTCCCCTGTCTGCCTTGCAAGCACAAGGTCCCCAGTTCAATCCCCGGTACTAAAAAAAAAAGACCATAAAGAATAGGGGAAGGAGGAAGCTTGTAATATGACAAAAATTGCAGCCATTTCACAAAGTTCTAGAATCTCACCAAGTCCTTAGTTCTTGGTCTATAGTATCTGGCTCTCCCTGAAATGTTACCTGAAGATGAATGTCCTTTAATGTTTTCCCCTCTTTAATGTTTTATTCCTGAGGAGGGAGGGACCTCTTCAAATGACTCCTCCAGCCACCACTGGATTTGTAGTTCATTTTACCAGGACTCACTCATTCCTGGTGGCTCCTTTCCCCAGGACCTGCTCTGGTGAAACTTGGGCAGATGCTAATTTGCCTGAGCTTCCTTGGGAGACTCACCCATGCCTTTGGGAACTCTGGCTGAGGCAGATACTTGTGTACTTCCTCCAGCTCACTTGGAATGAGAATCAGTAAGAAGCTCATAGGGGTTCAAGTAAATAGTCACTTCCAGTAAACCTGTCTTGAGCACTAATCTGGGCTAAGCATTGTACAGAAGATGAGAAAAATCTGTCCTCTTTGCAGTAGTGCCCAAACATGGCTCCATTCACCTGCTCTGACTAATAAGAATGATGGTATTTACTGAATGCTTACTATGTGCCAAGCACTGTTCTAAATTCTGTGCATATGTTAAATCAGAAACCCCATGAACTAGAATCTATTATTAGTATTATTCTCAATTTATACATCAGGAAATGGAGGCAGTGAGAAGTTAATGAAATTACTTGCCCAAGGTCACAGATTTCATAAGCAAGAAATCAAGGATTTGAATGCAGGTTTCCTGGCTTCGACACCCACCTGCAAAACCACTGAGCTATACTCTCCCTCACTGCAAGCAATATTTTGTGGTTTATGGGCTCTGGGAATTGGACTGGTTGAGTTTTAATCCCCACTTTGCCACTCTGTCACTTGCTATCTGTGTAAACATGGGCAAAAATACTTAAAATCCTGGAGCTTCAATTTCCTCATCTGTAAAATAAGGAGAATAATAGAACCCACCCCAGATAATTGTGATGAAATAAAATGATGCCTATAAACTATATAGCACAGGATCCTGGCAAACACTAAGCACTTAGTAAATGATAAATCTGTTTATATTTTTTCAGCTGTACTGAATCCCTTAGCTGTCAGTATTTTTTGCTCCTGGCTCTTCTACTGTCTCACTCCATGATTGAAGAGTTAGCCTCTTTTGGATCATTTCATAACCGCTTTCTTACCTATACTGCATGCTTCTCGTTTGCCACCCTCCAGTGGGTAATTTTCCTTAGATAACTAAAGACAGAGTAGTCCTTTAAAAATAAATATATCGTTTTATTTTCCCGCTTAAACCATAATGGCTCCCCACTGCACAAAAAATAAAATCTAAAATACTCGCTATGACTTACAAACCTTACTTGATATGACACTGCCCAGTTTTCTCATCTTAAATCTTTCTCTTACTCTCCTGCATTATGCTCCAATAACACTGGCCTTCTTTTCATTCCTGAGTTTAACAACTTATTCCCACCTTGTGATATTTGTGAGAGAAGCAGCCAGAAACATTTTCACTTTGAGCTTTACAAGGCTGGATTCTTTTTGGCAGAGCCCAACTCAAATATTATTCTTTATAGAGGTCCCTTATTCTTGGGTCCATCCCCTCTGCCAGTCACTTTCATAGTATCTACCACTGTCTCAAACTATCTCAGTCATTTCTCTATTGACTGACTTCCTTCCCACCAATGCAAATGACGTAAGACCGAAGAGTAGTTAGGAGGACTTCTAGTCATGGTCTTGTAGTACCATGAGTTTGCTTCCTGGCTTCTAGTAGATCTTCAATACATAAGTATTGGATTGATGAATAAATGGGCTGGGCACAGTGGTATATGCCTATAATCCCAGGAACTCAGGAGGCTGAGGCAGGAGGATTACAAGTTTCATCCCAGCCTGAGTAACTTAGTGTCTTAGCAAGACCCTGTCTCAAAATAAAAAATTTAAAAGGGGGGGATTGTAATTCAGTGCCGAGGACCTGGGTTCAATCCCTAGTGGTGGAAAGGAAGAAAAAAAAGAAGGAAGGGGCAGGGAGACACTAGGTCTCATAAGTACCTTTGAAAATAATCCATCTGATACTGTCCAGGAACACAGAAAGGTTTCTAAATGGACCTGGGCTTTGTTCAACATTGTGGCACTAAAACTATCACTTCCGTACTTGCCTGCATCATTTTTAAAATTAATACCATAAACATGTGTTTAGCCCCTACCATGAGCAGTCAAAAATGATCAAAAGAGAGATCGATACCAACTCTTATAGAGTATAAATGGATCAAACACAAAAGTGATGCATTACTTGTTAATCGAAATACAGATGATGGCAAAATATTCTCAGGAAAAGGATAGATTATTATCCTGTCTAACAGGGAAGAGAATGCAGATTGAGAGAGCACAACAATAGTTATCGATGAGAAGCAGAGGGTAAGAAATGTCAAGCAACAACATAAATGGAGTCCAGAATAGTGTTCTGTACTTATCCTGCTTGAAACCACCCTCCTGGGAGCCTTTGCTTGTTTGTGGGGTTCTAATTAGCATGTTTGATTAGAAGTCGAGGAACAATGGGGAGCTAAGCCTATCATTTCTACATAGAGCAAACTGACTTCCTTAAAATCCTGGTGTCACCATGTGCTGGTCTCCAATACACAAATTAATTTGTCTTTATCCCTGGAGAGAGCAAGGAGGAGTTTGCAGAAAGAGAATAGAAGAACAGAAGAGGAAGGTGAAGCCTTAGGCAAGACACAAAGCCCTATACTAGGCAGTTCTGGAAGGGAGGAGATTGCATCAGCTTCAATAGCAGATGAGCCTTGGCTTATTTTTCTTTGCTCATATAACCAGGTACTCCATAAATGTCAGGTGGAGGGTGAGAAGAAGTAAACAGTTATTATGAAAGAAGAGGAGGGGAATTTGGTTTCTGTCAGTTGTCTGGATTGTAAAATATTGCAATGTCCAGATCACCTTGGGGATACTTACCCTAGTACAATATCAACCATATGTGTAGAGAGAGGAAACACTGGTTTAAGTCACAAAGGATATTTGTGGAGACTGCAAATATAGATGCTCTTTGAACATGTGTGTTCTCTTCCTGCTCTCTTGAGTTGGCTTAATTTCTTCTAAGCCAACCGGCAGGCATGCAGAAGGTATGTTTGCTGTTATGGAGGGTCCACTGGGTTTAGCAGTCCCTCAAAGTATAAGAGAAGCATTTCTCCAGATGGCAGGGCCTTTGGAGTTCAGAGGAATGTGGTTTTGGCTGTCGGCAAGGCTTAGTCATCAGTGTTGGCCAGTCACCCACACCAAGCCTCACGTGCAGTTGTGCACTGTGACAATCCACCAGAAGCTCTGGGTCCAGGGCGAGTACTGTTATTTGGAAGAAAGCTAAGAATTTCTATGAGAAAGTAAATACTTTGCTCTGGAATTGACCTAAATTATTCAGCCTCCAGACTGACACAGCTTAAGGAGAAAATTTTATTTTAAAAAATTTGAAGTCAGAAGAAGTCTGGATTTAAATCTCAACTCCATCTCTACATGACTATGCAACCATGAATAAGTTATACAATCTCCTTATTATTTATGTAGAAAAGTATTTATATAGAAAGTGGGGATGAGCATGTAGGCTATTTCTTATGAAGTGTTATGATAAGGATTAAAAAAGGTAATTTATGCCAACTGCTCAGGGCAGTAGCTAATGACTAGTGCACAGTCGCACACAATCCTGCATTAACACATCCAGCAATTACAATCAGGGAATATTTTTTTCAGGTGGGAAAAGGGGGAAACATCACGAGAGTCCATCTTCTGGGAGAAAACTCAAGAGGCCTCAAGATGCTTTGTCTTGTATACCTGGTCAATTTTGAGGGCAGAGATCAGCATGGGGGACAGCCCCAGAGGTAGCAACCATAGCAGAAGGAGCTGGCTTTGAATTTGGATGATCTATTTCGGTGTTTTAAAACTGTAGGTCTATCCGTAAATGAATGGATAAAGAAAATGTGACATATGTACACAAAGGAATTTTGTTCGGTGGTAAAGAAGGATGAATTCGAGTCATTTGTTGGAAAATGGGTCTTGAGACTATGGTGTTAAATGAAATGTCGGACACAGAACGTCAAATCGTACATCGTTTCTTTCATATGAGATACCCAATTATAAATAAATTAAAAAGTAAAATAAAGGCAGACTTTCAAAAAAGGGGGAGGGGATCATGGGAAGGGATGGAGCAAAGAGGAGAAGGGGACCAAAAATTATTAAGATAGCCAGTTTTCTCCTGTAAGCCTGTGTATTGTGCTTTGGGTGTATAGTTCCTCTGTCTTGAGTTTTGCACCTACCCAGGGTCTCTGGAAAACCAGCACTAAATCCCTGAGCAAGGAAGTGAGGAGCACTGAGGGCCACCAGGAAGGTCTACTCTGAAGGTGTTTCCAGAACAGATTTGCCCTGCAGTGGAGAACTTTCTTGGGTCCCCAAGCTCCCCATCATCTCTGGACATTTCAAGCCTGATCATATTCCATTCAGGAACTATAAGAGAATGCTGAATGAGTGGTGACCCTCCCCCCAGTACAATCAACCAGACCCACACAGGACACATGGTGCTCCCCAACCCAAGGGTGAGACCATCCACCAACTCCAAGCCAGCTCTATATTTTGCTTTCCTTTGGCATGGGGCAGCAGATGTGAGGACTAACCAACCAACCTTATCCTGAATGAGGACAATGCCCAGGAAGAGAAAGGAGCAACCAGGCCCTGTGACCATCAACATTAAGTCCAACAGTCCACTTGAACCTCTGCCACGTGGCCTACCTCCAGCAGAGACCGGAGGCTAACTGTATTTCCCATCTACCAAAGGGAACAAGGACACTGGCTTGGACTGTAACCACAATCTGGGGTGAATGCACAGAGGGGCCTCTGTTTTGGGGAGAGTACCTCAAAAGCCAGAGGCCCTAAAGCCAGGTGGAGAAAATCTTAACTGGCTGGGTCCCAAGTCTGTAGATCCTGAGGAAAAAAAACCACTCATTCAAAGATACAGGAATTTTTTATTTGACTCAATATTTTCTTATTTTTCTATTTTTTATTATTTTTATATTTTCTTCCTTGGGTTATTTGGGTACTTGGAATCTTTTCTCCTTTTTACCCATTCTTTTAGTTTATTTGCTCTCCATTTCTCTTTTACCTTTTTAATTTTCCCCGCTTCCTTCTTATCTTTCTTTTATTTCCTGTATTTGCTCTCCATTTATCTTTATTCTTTTTTAAACTTTTTCCTTCTTTTTCTAATCCTTTTTTAAAAGTCTTTCTGGCTACGGTTCTCTAACACTATTGGTTTACTTTTACTCCTCAATAGGACCTCCTATCTCAATTTTCTCCTCCTTCTCATAGACCATTGATTAATTTCTCAAATTTTGCTTTTACTCATTCTCCAGTTCCCCACCCCCTCTACCTTTACTAGTAAACTTCTAAGCTTTACGTATCTCTAGATAGCTAGTTTACACTATTGCTGTTGAATACTGTTCTGTTAGTAGAGGTTACATTGTTCTATTTAGTAGATATTTATTATAGGTCAATAGTAGGTCAATATTTGGCTTATCTTAGTGTTCATATTATAATTATAGATCTCTTTTCTAGAATTAAGGGTACATTACTGGTTCTTAGGGGTTGTCAATATTCAGTTTATATTTGATACTATAATTGATGCTGATTTTATTACTATAGCCACGGTGACATAGCTATTGCTTTTATTGGTTTTCTTGGGGTGCCAATATCAGGATTTCCTTAGGGATCATTAATAATGTGGCCCATTCCTGGAGAACTGGCTACTAGGACAAATACATTGGAACCTCCCATTCCAAGTAAATGGAGGTGGTTGGATCTTGGGACAGAGGCAAAGGGACAATAGCCATGCCCAAAGGACAACACTGAAAAGTAGACATTAACTAAAGAAGTCTCCATAACAAAAACAAAGCTTTTCATTACAATCAATCCACAGATTCAACAGAAAAACTAAAATAGAAACATGAGAAAACAAGCCAACAAAACACATCCAAAACTCCCAACTCCCCCAAAGCTGATCATGGGGCATTGATGGAGAAAAAAAAAGCCACATACCCAAATTATTCAAAATGATATCAGAGGAAACAACAAAACAAGTCAATAAGGCATTAGCAAGAAGAACTAAATGTTAAAACAGAAACACTTAACCTGCTAGAAGATAATACAGGTAAAACTCTTGAAGTCATAGGCGTAAACAAGGACTTTCTGAACAGAATCCTGGTTGCACAGGAAATAGCACTTAGAATCAATAAATGGGATCATATCAAATTTAAAAGCTTCTGTTGAGCCAGGGATTTAGCTCAGTGGTTCCAGTGCCTGCCTCCCAAGCTCAAGGTCCTGAGTTCGATCACCGGAGTACAAGCCTAAAAGCTTCTGTACAGAAAAAGAAACAACCAGTAGACTGAATAGAAAACCTACAGAATGGGGAAACATTTGCAAGTTATTCCTCAGACAGATGACTAACATCTAGAATAAATGAAAACCTCAAAAAAAAATTAGATCCCTCAAAATAAAAGACACAATCAAAAAAAATGGGCAACAGAAATAGATACTTCACAGAAGTAAAAATGGCCAATAAATACATAAAGAAATGCTCAACATCACTGGCCATTAGAGAAATGCAAATTAAAACAACACTGAGATTCCTTTATATCCCAGAAAGAATGGCCAGTATCAAGAAATCAAATACATAACAACAAATGCTGGTGAGGCTGCAGGGAAAAAGAAACTCTTCTACATTGTTAGTGTGAATGTAAAACTAGTACAACCAATATGGAAATCAGAATGGAGATTCCACAAAAAATTAAAACTAGAAATTCCATTTGACCCAGCTGTTCTTTTAGGTATTTTCCTGAAAAAGTTAAAGACATCATATTATAGTGATACATGCATATTCATGTTTATAGCAGCACAATTGACAATGGCTAAATCATGGAAGCATCCTATATGTCCATCAACAGATGAATGGATAAGTAAAATGTGGTATTTACCCACAATGGAGTACTATCCTACTGTAAGTCATTATAAGAATATAGATGTACCTTGATACTATAATGTTAAGTAAAATAAATCAGACATATAAGCTTAAATATCACATGGTTTCTCTCATATGACAAACCCAAAGTATAAATAAAGAGTAAAATACAAGATAAATAATAGTAAGTATGGAGATATATCTTTCTCAAATAGGAGCAGAATCAGGAGATGGAGGGGGTAGGGACGGGAGGTAAAGGAGATGAAAAAGGAATTAAGATGTGTTATGTACATGCACTAATTCCACATAAAAATGTAAACATTATGTACAGCAAAGATGTACTAATAAAAAATAGATAACTATAATTTAAATTTTAGAATGGCATTTCCGCCAAATTCTAGATTCTGAAGATATCTATAAATTCTATCCAAATACCATCCTTTTCACACTGTGACATGTGAACCTATTAAAATATGTTTTTTAAAAACTCTCCAAGAAAAAAAGAAACTAAAAGAATTTTTACCTAATAAGAATATAAAACTACTTTTTTTAATGTTACTAATTATTACGTGTGTGTGTGTGTGTGTGTGTGTGTGTGTGTGATGCTGGGAATCAAACCCACAACCTCATATATGCCAGAGAATCATTCCACCACTGATCCATACCCCAGCCCACTAAGTATTTCTTAATATCTGAAGTATAAATTTATTTCCCTACTCTTTATAAAATACATAAATTTGGTTCCTATGGAGATAAGCAATCAATATTTTAATTTTGAAATAAATTGTACTATATTGTAATCATCAGTCTTGGACAAAACATATCCTCAAGTTTTCCTTCCATTTAATCAAATACATCATTCCAACTTATATTTTTCAAGCTGAAAACCTGCAAAATTTCTAGTTTTCTACTGTTATTAAAAATTTTGCATGTGTCCAGATCTGAAATGGCTTCTCAATAAAATGTTAATAATATATAAAAAATTGTTTAATTAATAAAGATATATTACATATGTACTAATCTCCCCAAACAAGTATAAATTTCATGTATTGCAAACATACACCCATAAAAAGTAAATTAAACTGTTCATCTATACAGATCAATACTAGAAAGTATGACCAGCATTTTTAAAATAAAACAAAAGAGAGAAAAATGGAATAAAAATGCAGAGTGTTTTTGTAAGTAGGATAAGTATAGTTTCATGAACTTTTATGCTTTGTTCTGTTTTGTTGCTCTGTGTGCATGTGTGTGTGTGTGTGTAGTGAGGTGTCTGTCATATCGCTATATTTCAAATGGCTAAAGTTGGAAAACCACTGACCCATTTGATCATTTTTTTCTCTAGAAAATTTCATTCTCAAACTATTTCTGGCTTCACTGACTTCTGGTGTCTCCCTCTGGTTGAAGTTCTATATGCCATTTCTCCTGACCTAGCCACAATGAATAAAGAGGCTCCAATGGCCCAGCAAGCTGCACCTCTGGGAAGTTTAATCGAGCACTCCAAAAGATCAAAAATACTAAGTATTTTTGACCACTAGAATTCTCTTCAATCTTCTAAAATCACCCACTTCCTTTTGGGAACTAATCTCTTTGGATAATTATCTAGGTCTTTCCCTTTGCCACTGAAAGTATGTCCCTGTCACCAAAGCTGATAGCCGTCAAGTATTACTTCCCTAGAATTTTATTCATGAGAAGAAGGGCCAAGAACCTGGCCCTGGTGGGTCCAGCCCTGACCAGTGTCCAGGTCCTAACCATGTTTGGTGACTCCTAAGTCATTGCATGCCAGGCTGCCCTTGGTTGTACCTCATTCCCAGTCTAATTCTTCAGTCTCCATTAGTCCTCATTTCCTTCCATTACATTCACCTTTGTACAAATTAATTTGAATCTTTTTCCATTACCTGCCACTAAGGGTGATATTCAAATATTCAACACCCAACACACCTGAATCAAATCCACTGAGCAATCAGAACAGGTGCCAGCCACAGAGCTGGTATGACTGTTCTGTTGTATCCTGTCTAAGCATCAGGCCAGCTGGCAGCAAAAGAGACACAACAAAAACACAGGCCAAAACATGCCAGCATTCATTACCCGCTGAGCTAATATTAGAAGAATCACAGGAGGGGTTGAAGGGAGAGCCGGGGAATGGGGAAAAAAAGAACCACGATATATTATGTAAAGGTACAAACTCTCAATAATGAATGTCAACATATTGTGTAACTAAAATCATAAATAAAAATTAATGGAACAAAAGAGAAAGAATCACAGGGATGGAGACCTTTGCTGGGGTCACAACAGAGACTTAATCAATTTGGAGTCAATGAACGAATTAATGACCTAACAGCTTCCCAGAAAAATACATAGAATGGTGAATCTGACCTGTCACCAATGGATAAACAGTTAGAAATAATCTTTTTTTCCTCCCAGAAGGACATAGGACTCATATATTCCACTAATTATATGCATGACAAGTATAATTCATATGTGGATAAATATTGATTAAAAACTATAATACACATGTAACTTATACCATATGGTTACCTTCTACTTATGGCAAGCAATATTGGCTTTTGATTAATGGTAATGAGATAAATTTTCCTTATTATTTTGGTAAAAATGTGGATCAGTTTCTTAACAGTATGTAAATAAGAGTATAGTTGCTACAAAGATACAGTAAGAATCTTTATAGCAACACAGGAACACCTAACATTTAGGAAACAATGTATTAGACATGGTTAGCAAAGAACCTGAACTCGAGACAAAAACTTGAATCTTGGCTTCTTCTTAGACCATCTAACCATAGTACCCTCTTTTCCTTCTACCTATGTTTCTACATCCAGTAGCCAAGGGACGATAGTGCTGGTAGTATTTACAGAATGGTTTTGAAGGACGGCACCAGAGCCCAGCTGCAGAGCCATATAGGAACCATTACTCTGACAGCAACCAGATCCCAAGCCCATCGCACATGGTCCACCGAGCAGCTGTTGATGCTTACACATTCTAGACAGTTTTGCCTTGGGCTGGATTCAATTCAGTAACCTAGACATGAGACTGTCTGTGTCCCAGTTCCACGTTTCTGAGTTGTGCGTCCTCTCCTTCTGCTCCTACTATTTCTATCACAGTGGACTCTAGAAGACTTCAGAGTTTTCCTATAGTACATTTTTTTTCTGATACTTTTTCATAAACAAGGTGAAGAAGAGAGTTAAAGTTAAACATTGAATAATTAACATCTACTTCACTAAAAGTATGTTTAGGCATATAACACAGGCAGGCACACATGCTGATCATAGTGGTGCCTAGAGGATATATGCATAAACACACTTTTAGAGAAGTAGATGTCAATTTTTCAATGTTTAACTTTAATTCTTAAAAGCAATCCTAATGGTGGTGGTGTGTCAAAAAGCCAGTGGAGCCAAATGAAAGAGTTTCCACTGTTCAAGGCTGGAACACTTGGTAAATAAAATAAAATGAAGTAGGAATGAAGTATAATCAAAGAATAAAATAAGAGGGCCAGGGATTTAGCTCAGTGGTTCTGCTGCCTGCCTCACAAGCACAAGGTCCTGAGTTCGATCCCCGGTACAGAAAGAAAAAAAAGTATAAAATAAGAACCCAGGAGTCCATACTGATATAAATAACCAAATAAATAAGTAAATGAAGGGTACTAGATAAATGCAGACTAATTCCAAATAATTTTATTCAGGGAGATATAGGAGCACATTCCTTAATTGTACACTGCCCATAATAACTTCCTCCCAAAGAGTATAACATGGAAATGGGATAAAACGTATAACTTTACAGTAAAAAAAAAAAAAAAATCTGAAAAACACTACTTTATCTGAATGCTCAAGGTTAACACCGGCATGGCAAGTCATGTTGGTAGCTTGTACCCTTGATATGATGTGATGAGAAGGTACTTTATCTTTCTCCAAAACCTATAACCCCAGTCTAATCACGAGGAAAACATCGGACAAACCCTAAACTGAAGGATCGTTCTTGAAATATTTGATCAGCATTTTTCAAAACTGTCAAGGACATCAAGCACAAGGAAAGTTTGAGAAGCTGTCATGGTCAAGAGGCGCCTAAGGAGACATGATAACTAATATAAAATGGTATCCTGAATAGATCCTAGAGCAGGAAAGGGACATTAGATAAAAACTCAGGAAACATGAATAATGTGTGGGCTTTATTAATAATAATACACCAAGATGCATTCATTTATTGTGACAAATATATACTAATGCATATCGACTGGAAGAGACTGAGTGAGATATATGGAAACATTTTCATATTTTTATAAATCTTAAACTAGCCTAAAATTAAGCTTATTTTAAAAATTATACTCTGCTCGCAATGAAATGCAGTCTTTCTCATCTCAATAAACAGAGACTCCATCCTTCCAGTTGCTCAGTCAAAAACTTTTGGAGACATCACTGACTCTGTTCTCTTTTTCATACACATAATCCAGCATCTGAGCACACGCCCATCTCAGGGCCACTTCCTGATTATCCCTCTGCCTGGAATTCTCTACCCCCTCACACACAGAGCCTCTGCTTTCAGACCATTTGAGCCTCTGCTCACATGTCAGCTTCATCAGTGATGCCCTCTTTGACTATATCTGTAAAACACACTGCACAACAATCTTCCCTACCCCCTCAAACTGTCTTATAGTTATTTCAAAGAATTCATCATCATGAGAAAAAAAAAGGAGCCCCTGACAGCCAGGAGCTGGCACGTCATCCTCAGCTTGGCTGCCGTGTTTTCCTCTTGAACATAAACAATTTCACAGAAAACATAACATCAGACACCAGTCTGTGTCCATGATGGTTTAGGACAAAACAAGACACCTCCATAATCATATTAAACACAGAGAAGTATAAGAACAATGTCCAAAACACAGCAATAGTCAAACACCCCCCATATTCTGGCTAACATGAATGATTGTTGTTGTTCTACAAATTACAAGTTGGAGATCGCTCTGTTCTTCTTGCCTTCAGATAAGAATTGCTGAGTTACTGTGGTAGACTGAATAATGCCCCCTGAAAGATGTCGACATCCTGATCTTAAGAACCTGTGTCTTTGTCACTTTTATGGTAGAAGGGAATCTGTAGGTGTAATTAAGTTGGAGACTTGGATGGAGAGATTATTCTGAATTATCCAAGTGAGCCCTATATAAATACCATCAACTTATAAGAGACAGTCAGTGAAGGGGATAGGATAACACTATGCAGCTGGCTTTGAAGATTGAGGGAGAGACCACAAACCAAGGAATATCAGATTTTCCTCCTGGAGCCTCCAGAGGCACTAACCCTCCAGAGGCACTAACCCTCCTGACACCCTATTAACCAAGTGAAACTGATTTTGGATGTCTTCCCCAAGAACTACAACTTTTTTTGTTTTAAACCACTAGGGTTACAATAATTTGTTACAGCCTCAATAAGAAACTAATACAGAGACCGAGGTACAGAACGACACCTGTTTCCTGGAAGCATCGAATCTAGAATAAAGTTCCACTTCCTTGAATTCTCCCCCAAATTACCCAACACAACCCCAAACCCTATACCTGGTTCCATCTACCTACTTGAGATTCCCCAATATATACTCTCTCTCACTACCATTAGCCAATAAATCCAACTAATTCAACTCTAGGTGTACTCCTGGGAGTCTTGGGTGGTAGGGCATGGACAACTATTTGATGTCGCAAACAAATATTCTTTAATTGTCAGTTTATTGTCTGTCAAATCCAGCACTGCATTCCCCAGGCCTGAATGATCACAGACATGTAAGGAGTAAATAATAAATCAATCTACAAATAATGAATTGGTATTGTTAAGAGTCCTCAGATAAATATGATGAAAGGGGAGTATTCTAGAACTCTTTATCAGGTAAGTTGAGCCGGCTAAACCAACTTTTGGTGGACAAACATTTATTTTCTTAATTTTTTATGTTGAGTCATTCCCAGGGTTCTTCAACCCTTCTTTTCATACTGAAATGCCACTAGAAATATCCTGGTCCTCAAAAATGAGAAAGGGTAGAGTCTATACGGTGGCCAAGAGAACTTGTTTGGATTTAGAAGGAGAAGGTAGACAGGAAAGAATGACCCCAAAATGAACTGTGAGGGTGATGACATGGTAACCATTAGTATTTATTGACCTCCTTACTAATTTGTGAATTTGTTTTTCAGTCTCCAGAACTGTATGATAATAATTGTTGTTGTTTTAAATTCATAAGTTTATGGTAACTTGTTACAGGTCCAATAAAGTGCCAGGCACATTTCACATGCATAGTCCCAGGTGACCTATAAATACCCAAGGGTTAGATAAAATTATTGCCTCATTCTGTTGAGGAGAAAAGTGAGTCTCAAAAACATGATTTACTTGAGATCAAACAGGTGGCAGAGCATGGATCTGAACCCAGATGCTGAAGTTCATAGTCTCAGCCATCAGGTTGCAGTCGCTAAAGTCCAGGAAATCTGCCCTCAATGGGGCAGGGGCTAAGCTCCCGGATCAGTGCTTAGGAGGAGAGTTCTGGGAACACCTGAGTGCTTAGTTTCTTGAGCTAATCCTTGTCTCAACTCCTGTGCAGCTGGTGACTATGAGTTCTTAGAGTTTCCTGCAGAACTTTTTATGCCATTAGTCACCAAGGCAATGTGTTCATTCAATTGGTGCTTGATCATGGAGTGCCTAGGACATGCCAGAATACAAAGCCCTCTACTGAATTATTTACAACTGGAAAATATTCCCAGCCAATCTGGTTTGCATTGATTCAACCTGGAGATCCAAGAGTGGACAAGATGACAGTGATGTTTCCTTCCAGCTTTGGGTTGGATGCTCCTGGCACTGTTCAGGAGGCTAGTGAACATTTTTCCTGCTACCCCCTTTGTAATTTCTGCTCAGAGTGTTTGGCAAGAGAGACAAGAAGAGACAGGAAAGAGAGACAGGAAGCTCCAGAGCCTGCATCCCAAATGCCTAGGTGGCCACAATCAGTCCTCCTTCAGTCCTTGATGAGTTCTCAGGAGTGTTGACACAGCCCCATGGTGTTCCCTGAGAGATCTCCAGGCAACGTCAACAGGGTCCAGTTGACATTTGCTATAAAGATCTTATTTTCCTAAAGACCTTTCCCCTACAGCTGAAACTCCAGGACAGCTGCCTCTGCCAAACAGTAGGGAAGAAATAGTGAAATCACACTAAGGGCTAGAACCAGAAAAAGGAAATTGCCTATTTGACATTGGCAGGCTGATAACTCCATTTGATGCCTGCTTTTCCACAGGAGTCCCTGCAGGGGCATCCTAGAGGGAGTCAGTGCCTGAGGACAGCGGCAAGTTCAAGAGCTACTGCAGCAGGGTATGGCAGGGAAAGACTTCCCTGGGTCTAACCAATTTACTCCTATTGATTTTTAGATCAAAGAGGTTGAGCTCACAAATCAAAAGATGCTTCTCTTTCCCTCCCACTAAGTCTGCAGCCTCTCCCAGACACCCCACAAATCTTCCTTTGGTCTTGTTTAGCTTGGATGCCCCTAAGATAGAAACCCTGTGGAGTGGGCAGATGACCCAAGGGTTATCTGGGCCACAACACTTAGCAGGACGTGCTCGGAGCTCCTGGGCCACAGGACCATGCAGCTCAGTGGTGAGAAGGGCTTGGGCCTGAGTCCTAATGTTGGCATCGCCACCCAGATGGCTTAAAGTCTTTTGCAGGCTACTTAAATTCTCTTAATAGAATTTTCTAAATTATCCAGTGGGTGAAAAAGTCACTGTGCCCTATGTCTAAGGAGCAGGGGCTTCAGAATGAATCAGAACTGGGTTCAAACACCAGTCGCATCTTGTGTGGCCTTAGGCAAGGCACTTCACCACTCTGACCATCCATTTCATCTGAAAAATGGGCCTCCAGCAATTCTGGCTTCTCAAGGTCATTGTGAAAATAAAGCAAGTTGATGCAAATCAAAGTGTTGAGCATCTATATGGCTTGTAGCAACATCAATAGCTATGACTTATTGCTCCTAAAGGGGGCTTTAAAACAGAATACAGCAGAACCCTGTGTGTAAAGTGATTTGCAAAGTACAAAGGACTGAAAAAATTCTAAGGGTTACTTGAAGTCAGACTGCTGCATTTGGAGCTGGAGTCCTGAAAAGTCACCTTCAAGAAGGGTACAGAGAAGAATACTCAAGGTCAAGATGCAGAAGGCCCAAGGACACAGCTGCAGTGCAGGACAGGTAGCTTCCCAGGGTGCTGGGGTGTTTCTTATGTGTCTGTGACACTGACCTTTCCCATCTCATCCTGCTATCACCCCCAAAAATGCCTGTTCTATCTCAGCTCCCCCTACAGGTGACACCCATGCACGTGACTCTGCCTGTTGATAAATCCTTCTGGCTATGCGAGGACTCCATGTTGCTTAAGCCATCAACAGTTCTTCCTTATAACAGGTATAACCTTCCTCCCTTATAACAGGTATAACCTTCCTCCCTTATAATAGGATGCCAGCTGTATTGTGGAAGCAATATTTTTCAGACTTCCTTGAATGTCAGTAAGGCCAAGTGATGAGGGATGGCCAATAAGAGCAAATGGAAGTGTTGTGTGGACTTTTAAAAAACAAAAGCATGCCTGCCTTTTGCCGCTCGATGACCTGGCCTATAGCCTGAAATGGGTCTAATCGCTGTGCCATTTTAGACAGTGAGGGGGTTTAAGAATGGCTATGCAGTAGAGGTAACAAACCTGATGTCACTGTGGAGCCTCCATTACCAGGCCTATTCCAACAACTTCTTGACTCTTTCTGCCTGAGAGGATAATCCCCTATATATACATAAATCTGCAATTTTGTTCAGCTTTTATATGATGGGAAGAAGTCCTACTACTTTCAACTGTTTCGCCCTCCTTCCTTCCCACTTAAAATAATAATTTTCCTTACTGTCACATTGTCACGGCCTTGTCTTCTTTAAATCACCACCTGATCATATATATCTGATATTTTGCTAATATATATTCTGTCTTCTGTTGGGTCAGACTCTTTTCACCCATTGTTGATTTTCGTTTTGTTTTGTTTTGTTTTTGGTACCAGGGATCAAACTTGGGACCTTGTGCTTTCGAGGCAGGTATTGGCACTACTGAGCTAAATCCCCAGCCCAGTTGGATGTTTAAGAATATGTTATTTTAATAATCTGAAAGATCTCTGCAGAGCCTGACTTGGATGATATCTTCTAAATACCACTGACCCACTTCCCAAAAGGAGGCTGTGTCCCTTTAAGTACACCATGGCCAGAGAAGAGAGGTCAGAGCCCACGGCAGATCCCCTGCCCCTGTCCTTCCCACCCATGCCAGACTCACAGCTGCTCTTTCACCAAGCCAGCTCAGCCAGCTGCCTCTAAGTGGATTATCCAGTTCGCTACCACGGTTTTCTGAGTCACTGCCTGGGTCACCAGTCAGGTGTTGCTCTGCCTGGTGGTGCTGTGGCCTTTGGGGGAGTGGGAAGTGGTTGTGCTCTTTGGAGACGCCTGGGCTTCTTTGTAGAAGATCCCAAGATTTCTTCATCTTGGAAGATATAAAGGATGCCTCTCCTCTCTCTCCTTTTCCTCCTCCTTCTACTCCCCCAGTTTAAAATTTCTGACAAGTTTTCAAACATATGCTAAAATATAGAGAATGGTGTTATGAACACCCACCACCGTTTAACTTCAACAATGGCCAACACATGACCATCTTTTTTCTTCTGCCCTCCCACACAATTTATCCCCGTTCCTAGAGGATTATTTTGAAGCAATCCAAGATTTATCCCCAGTGGACATTTCAGTATATATATCTTTAAAATATAAGACAGCTTTCAAAAAACATAGCCAAAATATAAGTATCCTAATTCCTTAACTTCACCTAACATCAAATTGGTATTCACATTTTTCCCTCATTTCATAAATGTTCCTTCTCAGTTGTTCTGTTCGAATCAGGATGAGAATGAGTTCCGTGTGCTGCATTTTGCCGAAATACCCATCCCATGGTGGAGAGCGGTATCTGGAGACTATAAATTAAATTCTGGGCTCCTTGTTGCCATGGAGGTGGTCGTTACCTCTAGGCCTTTTGACTTGACAAATAAAGGAAATACAAACTCTCTGTGTGTGAAGAGAAGACATATCCTAAGTTTAAACAGCTATTTCCAATTCACAATTTAAATTACAGAACCTTTACTTGAACTCTTTAATTTTATGCTTGCGTCTCTTTTCTCTTATGCTGAAAATCTTGGTTTTTAATGACATCAATACCTGTGTGCTTTATTTTACTGTGTGTGTGTGTGTGTGTGTGTGTGTGTGTGTGTGTGTGCGATAACTGTGGAATGGTATGGTCTGGGAGTGGTTTGTCCTTCACAGATTCCTTTTCTGGAATCTGGGCCCCCAGTGTGGAAGGGTGATGATACCCAGGTTCAGCTATTTTATTATCACAGCAGAAAACAGACTAATATAAACACTAATATTATTTCTAATGATATTTTTCCCTTCTGACCTCAGGATCTCATTACATCTACATCACAAAATAACTGTTTTCTAAAAGTCATTTGAAATAATTTCTCTTTGAGTGCCTCCAACTTGATATACAGTTGGGTTCACTTATTTCACATCTTTTAGGTTTCAGGGATTGATTGTGATACTCTTTTTTTTTGGTACTGGGATTGAACTCTGACCATTGTGCTTGCGAAGCAGGCAGCGGCACCACTGAGCTAAAGCCCCAGCCCCAGAGACGCTCATTTTTGAGGGAACTATGCTTTATAATCATGTAGGGCGCCTACACAACTCTGTAGTCAAATATACAGAATCGAGACATTCTGAAGAAACCAGCTTCTGTCCCTGACCCCTCCAGCTGTTCCTTCCTGCCCCCTAGAGATACGTAGCTTTTAAAAAATTATTATTGTTGTTATTATCATTTTATTTGTTAATAAATATACATATAAATAAAATATAATGGATATAAGTAAAACATAAATATAAATTTGAAAGTTCATTTATAAGTAGTTAAAAAAAGACTACCCTTTTAAAAACAATAATCATGGTATGTGTGCTTTTAAATAAACAGCATTGCTCTATGTTTCTTTTAAGATTTCCTCTGTTCGGAGTCATTTATAAGAAGAGAGGGGCCAGGTATGTGATGCATGCCTTTAAACCAAGTCACTAGGGAGGCTGATTGAAAGTTGCCAGCCTGGGCAATTTAGCAAGACCTTTACTCAAAATAAAATGATGAGGTCTGAGGATGTAGTTCAGTCATAGAGCATCCCTGGGTTCAGTTCAATCCTATATTGGAAAAAAATTTTTTTAAAGAAGAAGAAAAGGAATTTACCCTTTAATGCGTGAAGAAATAGGCAAAGAAGAAGAAATTATTGCCCCTGGAATACACAGCAAATACAGCTCAGGTTCCCATGCAGTGCTCTGCAGGCCCAGCCCATGCAGCAGGAGGCCCAGGCCAGCCTGATGCTGAGAACTCTGAGCCCCAGAGTCTGAAGTGGAGCACGAGCACACATGTTTTTGCAAAGCTCTCAGTTATGGCTGGGCAGCAGGTAGGGTTAAGCCAGTGACATCCAATTAGACTTCTTTTTGAGAATCTCAAAGCAATTTGTTGTTGTGGAAATAAATCATGCACCCAAGACTCAGGACTGCAAGAAACATGACCTTATTTTTCTTTAATACAACTTAATCTCTATTCTGATCCTGCCTAGCATCAGAGAGCAGATGCTAAATCTTGGCCAAAATGAGGACACCGATTCTGTTTCCTCACACACATGCAGATGAGTTCAGGAGTGTCCAGGGGTGAGGCTCGCGGGAGATCTGATTCTTGCTGTCCCTTGTCCCTCAGGGCCCCTGGGATCAGCTATCACCCTGCCGCCTTCATCGCTGGTTCTCTCGGGAGGGTGCTTAGACCTGGCTTATCCTGGCCACAGGGTTGCTCAGCCTCAGCCATTCCCTGGCTGGCTCTGACGCCAGATCCACACCACTGAAACCATCCCACTGCCCTGTGAGTCACTGTGACTCTTAGATTCTGCAAACCTAAGGAGTTTTGCCCAGACTTGGCCCAGGGAGCAGAGTATAGGGTCCGCTTCTCAATGAGCCACTAACTTCTATGCACCAGATGCTTCTCCCTCCAACAGCCCAAGGAGTCTATGTAGACTGGGCTGAAGAATCCTTGTTCTTAGTTATCCAACCTTCCCTCCTCCTTTTATCCACACTGCAAGTTCCCTTTGTTTCCCTAAGACCAAGTGTTTTGAATGCAAACTCCTGGACACATAACTCTTTCCCTGTTACATCCCTCACCATGGCTATCGTACTGCACAGCCCCAGTGAGCACTGTGTGTGTGGCCTGGGTGGACTTAGGCAGTGCACCGTCTGAACAGCTGCAGTCTAAAGGACTGAGGGGCTCCACGAGGAAAACAGCATTAGCTAGTGCTTCAGAAACGTTGTCCTACATTTAACAGAGCTCCAGCGGGTGAACCTGGATGCAAGTTTGACTTGCAAGTTTGACTGGAAAAGAATATTTGAAATGAGAATGACTTTCCACTGCCTGCTTCACCTTCCCTTCTCCGATCTCATCACCTTGGTAAGCCAAAAGAAATCCTCTGGTCATCTGAGCCCCAAATCACCTGGGCCCAAGGGGAAAAGCTAGAAATACCCCAAATTCAAGCCATAAAATCTCTAAAGATCCCTTCCCAGAGAGGGAAGCACTGAGTGATAGCATCAGGGGGCTCTTGGGCAGTCAGCTCTCAGCTCTCAGCTCTCAGGGAGCTTCGAACACCAGTACAAGTTGCAAAGAGCTCTGGAAAAGTTACCTTGTCTCTGGCCTGTCCTCAATCCCCAAGTCCTAGAATTCAGCCAGTTACCATGGCAGCTGCTGCCCAATTGAAATATTCTCATTTACAGAAACTGGCTGAATGCAGTTGAATCTGATAGGGCCTGCTCGCCAAGGGAAGGATGTCATTTCTTCATACACAAAGGATGCTCTGTCTGGAAACCACGGACAGCACCTGGCCTGAGTGACAGAGCCAAGCTTTGGCACCAAGGTACCATGTGACCTTGGGCAGGTGTCCCACTGGAAGACATTTCCACTGACACTTACAGGGCCTAATTCATCATTATCAACTCTCCACCCAGCAATATCAAGCGCTTTCTTTCTGTGTCAACAAGGTGCTAAGGATAAATAGCAGTGCCAAGTCCCTATGGCCACCGAGTCATTTAGTCAGGGAAACGGATAAGAAAACAGAGAATTATAAGGCAATATAATAACAGGATGAGAGCAGGCCTATGAGGGCTGTGGAGAAACATGAGTGGGAGAGGAGGAACATGGATATTTTCCAGGTGAGATCTAAGTTATCTTGACAGATGAGCAGGAGTTCTCTAGGGTGGGCAAGGAAGGATAGGAAGGAGCCAGGCAGGCACATGAAAATGCCCAGAAGTGGGGAGAACATTGAGGGGCCTGAGAGCCCTGGCTGCAGTGTGGGGAAAGGGGTGAGAGCAGACATATATCTCAAGAGTCAAGTGCAGGGAAAGAAGTGCCCTGGTTCTCAGTGGGGTCCCGACTGCCTGGCTCCTCTTTGAAATGAAGCAGCCTAGCAAAAGATTAGCTGAGGGCCGGGGATTTAGCTCAGTGGTTCTGCTGCCGGCCTCACAAGCACAAGGTCCCGAGTTCAAACCCTGGTACCAAAAAAAAAAAAAGATTAGCTGTGAACTGAGAATCTGAGTTGACAGGAAGTTCTGTGTACTGGGAGGAGGGTCAGTGTCCAAGGAGAAGGGGCTGAAAGGGTGAAGAAGGGGTGTGTGATGATCACCCCTCAAGGCCTGTTGGAGGGCGAGCTGGAGAAGCAGCTGGATTGGGCATCTCCACCTCCCGCCATCTCCTCAGAGCATCTCTCCTGCTTAGACCCACAGGAGTGCGCACCTGCTCCTCCCTGTCACCCCACCCAGTCCTTGGAGAGGGCAAATAGCAACTTAGTGCACACCTGCCAAGGCTGAGCACTGCACCCCATACTCCACATGCAAAATCCATCCATTTCCAAAACTGTGTTTGAACCCCTTTGATGTGACCAGCAACTTAATTCAGATACTGGGGGTGTGGCCTTGAACAAAATAACAATCTCCTTGTTCTCAAAGAACTTATATTCTTGGGGATGGATAGTCTTGTCATGTTGCAGGAGGTCATAAGTGGTCCAAAAAAAATAAAACCCAATATTGGGGCTTGGTGATGCACACCTGTAATCCCAGCTACTCAGGAGGCTGAGGCAAAAAGATTGCAAGTTCAAGGCCAGCCTGGGAAACTTAATGAGACCCTGTCTCAAAATAAAAATAAAAAGGCTGGAGATGTAGTTCAATAGTAGAGCACTTAGCTAGCATGTGCAAGGCCCTGGGCTGAATACTCAGTACAAAGAGAAAAAAAAGCGGACAGAGAATGATGGAAATGAGGGGATGGTTAGCAAGGAGGGACTGTCTGAGCTGAGACCTGAGGGAAGAGAAAAAAATGAGCCATGTGGAAATCTGGAGGGTAAAGGCATCATACTACCAAGGGAACAGCAAGTGCAAAGGTCCTGCGGTGAATATGCCTCTGAGTGTGTTCCACCACTGCATTTGGGGAGCAGGAAGAAGGACAAGATAGATAAGGAGGGCACCAATTCATGGAGGTGACAGGGAGTCAGAGTATTATCATACTATTGTTATGATGGGGGTTACCATTGTTCCCACATTACAGAGTAGTTAACTAGTGTCCCAAACCTTTTCTAGACTAATCTGGGATTCAAACCTAACTCCTGAATCTTTAGAACACGTGCCTAACTGGCATCTCTTGTCAAGGAACTGTAGATAATATAGAATAAATCAAAACAATCTCCACTCTTCTCAAAGTTTACCCCAAGCCCCACTGATTCCACACTGAAAAATGGAAGAGAATCATCAAGGACCTGAGCAAAGAATTAGCTGCTTTGTTTACAAAAGAAAATGAATAGAAAAAAAAATGAATAGAAACAATAGCTCCTCCCTAAGGGTAGGGAATTGGCAAATAAGTTAGAATACACTGGCCATGTTTGGCTCTTTAAAAGATACTGTAGAAGAATATGCAACCATATGGAAAGACGGTCAAATATGCCAGTGAAATGAAGCAATATGCACAGTAGGATTCCATTTTTGCCATCAACACATAATAAGTAAATGCATACATATGCAAAAGACTAGAAGAAAATAAACCAATTATTTACAACAGCTAACTCAAAGGTTGGGACTGTGGGTGGTTTTTCTTCTTTTTGTTCAAGTATTTACTACAATGAATGTATATATATGTGTGTGTGTGCGCGCACGCACGTGTGTGTGTGTGTGTGTAAAGGGTTTTTGCAGAGAAAATGCTTACAAGTGTGTGATCATTCGCACACATATCCAGTGGGTTTGCCAGCCACTGGCCATGGGGGCCCTGGTTCCTCTCATCCCACTCCACTCCCCAACATGTGCAGAGGGTGGGGTTTTGCTTTTAAAATCACATCTAAGTCACGTTCAGGTTAGAGACCCAGCCCTCCCACCCCCGGCTGGGAAATGCGGGCATACTCCCTTCTCAACAAACACTTCACTGTACCAATCTGGGGGTGGTGGGGACATGAAGCCGATGCCACACATCGGCCAAGGTGCCAGAGCATCAGGGTAATTAATGCTAAACTCGTCAAAGGGCCTGGTGCTATTTTTTAAATCTTTCCAACACATCGGCCTCATGGAGGATTCCAGGAGTCTTTTACAGTCCACCCAGTATGCTAGGTTGGCAAATTAACCAATTAATAATTTAGTGGAAATCTCCCAGAACTTTAGAGGACAATGCATCCCCCTCCCATACATTTGCTATGCTTCCTTGTGGAGATGGGAGTGGGACTGAGCTAACCAAAACTATCACACCTTCTCCCCATTTTTCTTTTACCCTAGGAGACACCTAGACACTCAACAGCCAAAGCTGCCTAAGCTCCCAGCATTCAGCCTGGTGACATCAGACCCAACCTGCTAGCCCTGCCACTCAGCAGCATACTACCTTTTGGTACCTGCTTCCTCGTGTGTAAATGCTGGGATGTATGAGCGCACCAGGCTTCCAGGGAAGGCTCTTGTCTTCAGTAAAGGTCAGCAAACTATGGTCCTCAGGCTAAATCCAACTGACTTCCTGTTTTTGTCAACAAAGTTTTATTGGAACACAGCCATGCACATTCCTTTGCATGTCACCGTGACTGCTTTTGTGCTAGATGGCAGGACTGAGGAGTTGAGGGACTACACAGCCTGGCCATAAAGCCTGAAACATTGATTATCGGCCTCTCATAGAAAGTTCGCACATTCCCCTTAGGTCAGATTCTCCTAGAAGCAGAGCTTGAGATGAGGATTTGGGTGCACAGAACATATTTAGGAAATGCTGGCAAGAGAGAGCAGCAAGGAAATAGGGGGAGCAGGACAGTGAAGGCAAAGAGGCCAACCAAGGGCAAGGTTGCAGCAAAGTCCCCAGGCTGTCCCATGGGCTACTTCCCAGTCCCTTGCAGGTGAAGCGGCTCAGGCTGTTCCTGAAGGAGTGGCAGGTGTGAGCTGTCAGGAGCCGAACCCACAGAAGTTGGAAGAACATCTGGGCAGGGATCTGCAGAGTTTGCCCTGGCTGTTCACAGACACTGCTATTTACAAGCCTTACAGACAAGAGTTGAGGGCTTTACAGCGTCTCTGTCCTCCTTGCTGCCCCCTAGAGGTAGGAGGTCCAGGATACCTGCTTTGCAGCCCAGATCAATGAGGTCATCCTGACAAGGTGCTCAGCACTGACCTCAGGGCCCGCAGCACCTCAGTGTGTGCTCCTGTCAGAGGCCAGAGGAGATGGGGGAGGAGTCCCGGGAGGAGCCCCAGAGCCCCAGGGTGGCCCAGCTGCGGGGGGAGCCAGCCACCATGTGGAGTGACGGCTGGGAGGATGGGAGGGAGATGAGCCTGGAGGAAGGAAGCCACGTAAAGAATAGGCCCAGATGAAGTAGATCTGCTGAAGATGACCAGTAGGGGTCCAGCAGGCTGGGCCATCATTTTGGGGAGCTCTCCCTAGTTTGGGACAGAGCAACACTCAGAGAACGGAGACTAGAGATTGGCAGGTGAGAGAAGCCTACTGCAGCTGTCCAACCCAGTCAGGCCCCAGGTGTGGGGGCTGATGCTGCAGTGTGAGGTGCTGAGCAGCGATGCAGTCCACTGTGACTGACCCTCAGCCTCAGGCTGCAGAGAAAAGAGGAGGACAAAAGCAAGACTGCTAGACAGAGGCAAGTGGCTGGGACCCAGAGAACCACAGCCTGTAGAGCAGGCACCAAGACCAGCAAATGCCCAAGCCAGCTGTCCTCTGTCCTCTGGGCCAAACCAAGGGAGGTTGGCCTCCTCAGGACGGTTTTGGTGGGGATAGCAGTGTCCTCATCGTTCTGACTTGTTCCGAGAGTCCCTGGCCTCCCCGTGCCATCCAGTTCATCAGAGGCGCCTGGTACATGGGGATCTAGAGTCCATGGCAGGAAGAGCAGCACCTTCGTTAGGCTGTTAGAATCCTGTCTCTATGTTCTGGGGCCTGAGGTGTCCAAGGTCTCTCTCTCTCTCTCTCTCTCTCTCTCTCTCTCTCTCTCTCACACACACACACACACACATTCCACAGTCCCTCAAGTTCCACCATTCAAAGCTTCATTCCTTTAGTCCGACCTCCTGGGAGAAGGAGGGTGCAATGCATTAAGTCACCAGCACCTTAGTGTGAATTTACTAATCAGATTCTTCCCCCTGCCTTCGCCAGGCGTTAACAAAATACCACGCATTTAAAGGGAAAGTTGTTGAAAAGAGACAGGACAGTGGGATGGCGGTAGAAGCGGAGGAGAAGCCAATCTTGCCCGACCTGATTGATGCTCTCAGTCCGGGTCAGCAGACTTCACCCGGAAAGGGCCATAGAGTGAAGCTTTCCAGCTTTGTGGGGCCATCAAGTCACGTTTCCACCTTTCCACTCGGCCACTGTACCATAGAAGCAGCCACAGACACTAAGGGTGGCTGTGTTCTAATAAAACTTGACCTAGGCATAATAAAATTTGAATTTCATACCAAAAAGCTAAATTGTGAGAGAATATTTCTTTTTCCTTTTTTCCCCAACCATTTACAAATGTAAAAACCATTCTCGATGAGCAGGCCACACAAACACAGGGTGTCAGGCTTTGCTGACAGCTGCAATCTGTCCTAACGCCCTCTCCAAGCCCTTGGTCTTTCTTCACTGTGTGTCATCCCTGCCTCCTTCTCCAGGCGTGGAGGGGAAAAAAGCTATTCCTTGTTCTGTGTGCTTTGTCCGTCATCCCTGGGGATCTGCTTTCAAGTGTGGAGGCGATGACAGGGTGACAAATGGGCTGGCACGCAGGCAAGCCACCAGCGGCAGGCTGCTGCAGAGCCCTGGCCTATGGGTTCATGCTGGTTGACTGAGAAAGGAAGGCACCTGGTGGGTCCCTCTGCCTGTCCCTCCCCAGCCCACATCTGGTGGATGAGGCCCTGTGCCACATGCTGGGACACTCTTTGGGTACCTCTCCCAAATTACCAATGGCATCGCTATTAGTACCATCTAACTTTGGAGGAATCATTCCCGGGAATGAAAACAGCACTCAAGTCTTATCACATACTTCGTTCTTACTGAGCTCTTAGTCTGCATCAGGCACTATGGAAACTCTCCCTTTGCGCAGTGGGCCAGGCTCTGTGGGAAGAGCCTGCCAGCCATCTGCAGCGCTCTTGTCATCTTCAACTTAGGGACAGGAAATCAGAGGCTGCAGAAGTTAACAGCACTCAAGGTCCCAGAGTGGGCAGGTCTGTCTGGCTCCAAAGCTGGGTTGTCCTGTCCCTCCCTGTCTCACAGCCACCCCGAGAGGCTGTATTAGGACCCCAACTCTTCATGTGCACAAGTAGACACTCTAAGAAGTCAAGGTCTTGGCCTGTGTTCATGCAGCAGATAAATGGCAGTGCTGCGACACTTCGCTGGCATACCACTGACAGGCAGAGAGGCTGGAAGCTCCTGCCCGCCTGTGAACATGCACATGGTTCTGGATGCTTCTGAAACCCAGGTCCAACACTGAACAGCTGGCCACCGACAAGTTGTGAGAGATGAATCTGACTCTAAGAGAATGTCAGGTCCACTCTGAAAGCAGAGCCCGAGACAGGGACTCCTGAACAGCTGACTTCATGGAGGGGACCTGGGTGGGGGGAGCTAGGGGAAGCCAAGCAAGGGTGCCTGGCCTTATCCCCAGGGATGTGCCACAGCACGAGGTGGGGGCCAGGCCTGGCCTTCTCCGTCCGCCAGTCAGCGGCTGTGGGGCGTCCCCACAGCGGGGGTGGGAAGCGCCTCTCTGGGCTAGGTGACAATTCTCTAGAGAATGGGGCAGCTGTGAGCCCCAGTACCTGACCCAGAGCTGGGGAATGGTGCACAGTATTCGGGGGGATGTGGGCAGGGTGCCATTGGCATCTGCTAGGAACAGGGGACCCCGCAGGCCAGGATATCAAGAATTGGCTCTGATGGTCCTGGAAAATCACAGACCCTTCCCTTTCCTTCCCTTCTCCCTTTTTCCTCTCTTCCTTCAGAACCTTCCTCTTTGTCACCTGCTTGCCCTGGCAGGACCAAGCAGGGCCCAGGTTTCTGGCTCCTGTGTCTGACCATCAGCAATCACAGCCAGATTTGAAGACTCTTCCTGGCCAGGCAGCTCACCCCCAGCCCCCTCCTGCAGCCCTCCTGTGAGGGGATTCCCAGGGACGTGACCAGGAAGGCAGTGCAGGGCAGCAGCCCTGAGCCAGCCTAGGGGATAATGAATGGGGACAGGGACAGAGCCAGGCTGCTCCTCCTCACCAGCAGGCCTGTGGCCTCCAGCAGGGCCAACAGCTGCGCTCCTGCAGGCAGCCCACGTGGGCTCTCTGCCCGGCATTTGACTGCCAGGAGCTGAGCTGGCCTGCTCCACACCAGGGGTCATTTCTAGAGCATCCAGAGGGGTCTTGACTTTCTATATGCTGAAACCACCCCTTCTACTCCTTCTTCATTCATTCTATCATGCATCCCACAATTATTCCCCGAGGGCAGCCAGCCCAAACTGTGCTGAGAACTGGGGAAAAGTAATAAGCAAAAGAGACAAGATCCGTGCTTTCTGCCAGGTGCAGTACACAAGCAAGAACTGGTCAGAGCAGGGTCACAGATCACTCAGATAGTTGTGCAAGGAAAACACAGCTCCTTCATTTTCTCATAATTGGTCTGAGCTTTGTCCAGTGCCCACGTGCTGCTGGGCAGGGAAGGTGAGGGTGGAGAAACACTGTAAACTTGCCCATGATGGTACTTGGTAACCTGTCCACCTCAGGGAGAGTTCCTCTCTCTTTTGGTGGGTGAGAGAGGCACAACTTGAAGTCAAGGCCTTCAACCTTGGAGTGATCCCCTCCCCTAATGGCCAGGCATGGAGCAGTAGGGGTATGAGGGCCCCCAGTGCAGAGCCATGGCCTCAACACCCAAGGATTCCCCAACTTGCCTCTCCCACCAGCTCTGGGCCTAAAAAATACCTTCCTGGTCCACATATTCCCTCCATCTTAGTCTATAACAAATGTGCCATTGTTGTATTTGGGTAGCTTAAACAACAGCAATGTATTTCTCCCAATTCTGGAGCCCAGGAAGTCTGAGATCAAGGTATGAACAGGTCCAAAGCCTGATGAGGATCCTCTTCCTGGTTTGTATCTCCTTGTATCATCACGTGGCAAATAAGAACACCAGTCCCCTTCTCGGAGGCTCCAGCCTCATGACCTAGTTACCTCCCCAAATCTCCACCTCCAAATACCATCACATTAGGGATTAGGCTTCAACCTATGAATTTTTGCCAGGACACAAACATGTAGTCCATATCAGATTGATTCAAAGTGACCTCAAAGTCAACACATCCAACAAAAGTAGGGGTTTTGTCTCCCAAATGGGCTCCTTCACCAGCAACCCACTTCCTAGGCATCTACACAATAAGTTCATCTCCTTCTCCCTCCCTTTCCACACTCAAATCTTCACCAAACCCTCTTTGCTGCCTGAATAGTTTCTGCCCACTTCTGTTCACAACTACTGCCCCTTCCTGAGTTCAAAGCACGCCCATCCCTCTTGGACAGCTCCGGACGCCACTCCATGAATCTCCCCTGTCTGCTTAGGTTTCTCTCGACTCCACCCAGAGAGCCTGTGAAAAGCAATTCTGGTCACATTTGTTCCCAACAGAAAAGCCTTCGACAACTCCCAATTCCCTAGGAACTGGGCCATGTGCCCAGGGTCATCCCCTCTGCCTTCCAGTCCCTCTGGCTTTCCTACAGTTCCTCATCCATGCAGCCTCTGTGTGTGGGTTCAAATCCCCAGTGTGCTCACCACCTCCCTCTGGTTATTCACTCTCAAGGTGGACTCAAAATGCTACCTAAGGTCAGTTACCTGCTATACACTCTGTTCTCACTTACGTGCTCAATCATCTGATTGGACCCATGTCGGTCTCCCTCACTGGACTTTAAGCTCCTGAAGGAAGAGATTATTTCTGGGTTTTGTTTTTTGCTGTTTAACGATTGAATCCCAAGGGCCAAGTACAGTGCCTGGAACAAGGTCGATGGTGAATAAATATTTTTTGGATAGAATGAATAAAGTTTTAAATGAACTCATAAATTGATGAGATGTAGCTCTTATCTTTGAGAGTCTCATTCCACTATTACTGCTGCCTCCTGGACAATCCTGGAAGCAGGACATTGCCTCACTAGGGACCCTTTTTCTATCCTGAGTATAAGGATCCAAATTCCTGGTCACCAGGAAGTACTGTTCTGGCAGGAAGTGGAACAAATTTGTTTGCAAATCAGGCCTAAGGCTCCCTGCCAGGTTCCTAAGCAGAGCCAAGCCAGCCTCAAACCAGAATTCCTTTGTGGCTATATCTCCTTTTTTCTCCTTCCATGGGCCATGTCTTTCTCTACTTCCTTCCTTCCTTTCTTCCTTCCTCCCTCCCTCCCTTTCTCTTTTTCCTTCTTTCCTTTCTTCCTATTTTCCTCCCTCCCTCCCTTCCCGTGAGTGGTGCTTGAGATGAAGCCTAAGGCTTCATATATGCTAGTCAAGCACTCTACCACTGAGCTGCATCCCCACCACGATCCCCACTTCCTTTACTGACCCCATCTGCCTTCTGGAGGGAGATTATTAGCTCTCTGCCCAGCTCAGAGAAGACTGAAGGACTCTTCTCGAATCTAGTTTCCTGAGATATCCCCCTCCAAGAATAAAGAGCACAGAGGCAGCTGGCCTCTCTCTGCTGCATGACAGCCATGGTGCTAACAGTCTACACGCCTCCCATCCCAGAAGCATCGTAGCATTCGCCTTCTACGCAAGTTCTGTTAGTGTCTCCACTTCATGGAAGAAGGAAGGAAAGCTAGGAGAAGTCAGAGAGAACCTAGAATTTCTTTACTAGATTAGGGATTAGCAAAATATGTCCCAAAGGCCAAACCCAGCCCACTGCATGACTTTGCAAGAGAAGCTTTATTAAAACAGACCCACGTTCTTTCACTTTTTTATTGTCCGTGGCTGCTTTTGTGTTATACTGGCAGAGAATATATGGGCTATAAAACCAAAAAAAATATTTTTTTCTTTCTACTCTCTGGCCATTTACACAAAATTTTGCCAATCCCTGTTTCAGATTCTCCCTTTATATTTGGATTCGATGGTCAGAGTGTTTTTTACCCAAGTATGGAGTAAACATATTCCCTTGCGTGTTAGTTATCTGTACTGAGCCCCCAATACTAAAGGTGCCGTTGATGCCACCATGCCCACAGTGGCTCTAAAGGAACGGAGCCCTCTCTGCTCTGCCCAGCACTGCCCTCCCCCAGCCACAGCTGGCTGCACCAAGAGACGAGTGCCTGACCCTCGGTGGCCATCCACAGCTGGACAGCAGCCGTGGGGAAAGGCCTGACACGAAAAGGTGAGCTGGACCAATCAGGTCCTTGCCTTGGGAGTTTGGAATAGGGAATGGGAGGCCAGAGCTGGTAGGGAAAATGGAAGCTCTGGGGTCTTGAGGAAGGTTGAGGGCAGGTGACTGTGGAAGGCCAGGGTGTAAGGATGCGTATTAATTGGGAGAGAAGAAAACCGAGCTGCTATGGGGAGAGACAGGATCTGTGATGCAGTGGCCCAGCCTGGAGCTCTAAGACAAAGGAGAGAGAAGCTTTGTTTCCTGAACATTTCCCAGTTCCAGCTCCTCTAAGGATATCTGTCCTTCTCACGGACTATCAGCCAGAACTTTTTCTTTGTAAATGAAAGCAAATTACCATAAACAAGCTGAAACACTAATGAGTAAATATATTTTTAAAACCTATTTTCATCAGTACATGTGCACAGTATGCAATTATTACATTACTCCTGGGGCGTTGGCACGTGTGCATAACACAGCTTGTTTCTTTTTATGTCCCTTCTCCACACACATCTCCCTCCATCTCTCCATCCCCTGCCCATTTGCAAAAGATCGATCTTACTGCTTCCTATTATCCATCTTTTATTTTGCCCTTTAATTTATTTATACTTTGGAATTCTCATAAGAGAGAAACCGTACAATATTTAAACTTGTGTGTCTGATTTACTTCACTTATTAACATTATGATCTCAAGGTGCATCCATTTTCCTATATATGACTCAAACTTATCCTTCTTCATAGCAGAGTAGTACTCCATTGTGTATAAGTACCACATTTTCTAAAAACTCCATTGATGGACATATAGGGCACTTCCAAGATTTATCTATTGTGTATTGTGCTGCTATAAACATGGATATGTATGTATCACTGCAATATGATGTCTTTAACTCTTAGAAAGATAACTAGTAGGGGAATAGCCAGGTCAAATGGAATTTCTAGTTTTAGTTCTTTTGAGGAATCTCAATATGATTTCCATAATGGTGGCACTAGTTTATGTTCCCACCAACAGTGTGGGGGCAGACACCCCTCTCCCCCTGTAACGTCACCGTCATTTGTTATTGTTTGATTTCTTGATAGTGCCCATTCTCTCTGGGATAAAATGGGATCTCTTGTTTTAATTTGCATTTCTCTAGTGGCCAGTAATGTTGAACATTTCTTCATGTGCTTTGAGGGGCACTTGCACTTCTTCTGAGAAGAGTCTGTTCTTTTCAGTTGCCCATTTTTTTAATTGGGTCTTTTATTCAGGGGAGGTCTAACTTTTTTTTGTTCTTCGTCTATTCTAGATATTAGTCCTATATTCTAGATGATTAGTCCTCTCTGAGGTGTAGCTGCCAAAAAATGTTTTTCCTATTCCATAGGTTGCGTCTTCACTCTGTTGGTTTTTCCTTTGCTGTGCAGAAGCTTTCTAATTTGATACAATCTCATTTGTTCATTCTTGCTGCTAGTTCTTGAGCAACTGAGGTTCTGTTCAGAAAGCCCTTTCCTATGCCTATGTCTTCAAGAGTTTCAAGAGTTTCCAGCAGATTAAGTGTTTTTGTTTTACTGTTTAGATCTTTGATCCATTTTTACTTTAATTTAGTACATGATAAGAGATGAGTCTAGATTCAGTCTTCTGATTGTGGATAACCAGTTTTCCCAGCATCATTTGCTAAAGAGGCTATCTTTCCTCCAAGGTATGTTTTTGGACACTTTGTCGAAAATCAAAATGTTGAATGTGTCTGAAGTTGTTTCTGCATCTTCTATTACCCTCCATTACCCTCCATTTATCCTTAAATCTGTTTTTGTGTCAGTACTGTGCTGTTTTTAATCACTGTAGCTTTGTAATATAACTTCAAATCCAGGATTGTGTCACCTCTTGCTTTTCTCTTGTTACCCAGGATTGCTTTTGCTGTTCTGGGTCTTTTCTGGTTGCACATGAATTTTAGTATTGTTTTCTCTAGTTTTGTGAGGAATGCTATTGGTATTTTGATTGCAATTGCACTTAAATCTGTATATCTTTTTTGGTAGCGTGGCCATTTTGACAATATTTGTTCTGCCTATCCAGGAACAGGGGATGTCTTTCCCTTTTGTGATGTTCTCTTCTATCTCCTTTGTCAGAGTACTGTAGTTTTCATTTTAGAGGTCTTTTACTTCCTTTGTTAATTCATAAGTATTTTTCTTAATGTTATTGTGAATGATGTTGTTTTCTTAATTTCTTTCTTGATGGCTTCATTATTGGCATACAAGAACACTATTGATTTTTGTGAGTTGATTTTTGCATCCTGCTATGTCACTGAATTTTATTACTAATTCTAGGAGTCTTTTGGTGGAAGTTTTTGGGTCTTCTATGTAAAGGATCATGTCATCTGCAAATAACAGCAGTTTGAGTTCTTCTTTTCCTGTACACATCCCTTTTATTTATTTCTCTTGCCTGATTGCACTGGGTAATGTTTCCAGCACTATAGTGAACAGGAGTGGTGATAGCGGGCATCTTTTTCCTGTTCCTGATTTTAGAGAGAAAGCTTTCAGTTTTTCCCAATTTAATATAATATTGGCCATTAGTCTGTCATGAATGGCCTTGATCAGATTGAGATAAGTTCCTCCTATACCTATATTCTTCAGGGATTTTATCACAAATGGATGTTGAATTTTGCCAAAAGGTTTTTATGCATCTATTGAGATGACTGTGTGATTTTTGTCCTTGCTTCTTTGTATGTGATGTATTACATTTATTGACTTGTGTATGTTGAACCATCCTTGCATCCCTGGGATGAAGTCTAGTTGGTCTTGATGTATGATCTTTTTGATGATTTGTTGCATTCTGTTTGCCTGGATATTGTTGAAAATTTTTGAAAGAGATTGGCCTGTAGTTTTCTTTTTCAGTGGTGTCTGTCTGCTGTTGGAATCAAGGTAAGGTTAACTTCTCGGAAGCTACCTGATTCATAACAGTAAAGTCCTAGAGTACTTCAGGCCCAGCTTGATAGAGCAGATCAGATATCACTTCTGACTCCAAGACTTACAATCTGTCTGTCATGCCTTTGTGGATTTGTCTTAGTTACTTTTCTTATTGCTGAGACAAAATACCCAACACCCACAAGTTAAAGGAGGAGAGTTTGTAGTGGTTTCGGTCCATAGTCAGCTCACAGTTTGTAGAGGCTTCAGTCCATAGTCGGCTGGATCCAAGGCAGGGTGGCATGGCAGAGGGGGATTGCAGAAGAGAAACAGTCCATGGCAGAGCCGGCAGAAAGCAGCAGTAGCAAACCTCCCTTTCCCTTTTATCCTATCCAGGGTAAACCTTTTAGGTTTGTAGCCACCCACACTCAGGGTGAACTTTTCTATTATCCACACCCAGAATCATGCTAAACCAATCAGTAGGTTAATTTAGTTATCACATCCTTAATCCATATTCACACAGCCTTAGTCCACAATTATACACCCTGGATCCAGCCACCTCTGAAAAACTCCACCTATGAGCACATGAGGGTTTGTGGGGGACATCTAGACGTGAGCCATAACAGGCTTCATCCTCAGTCTCCACTCTGTGCCCTCTCCCATCTCTACCCACTCAAGATTCTTCAGTCATGGTGTCAAGATGGCTGCAGCAATTCCAGACTTCACAGCTGCATGCTAGACTCTCTGCAAATACAGAGGGAACCTAGCAGCTCCTTCACAGTCTGGGAAATGATCTTTCATTGTATCCCTGAACCAGTTGCTTTGGCGGGTGGGGACGGGCCACACCGGTTAGATCAGACTCCCTATCACTTCCTTGTAGCTTTCCCAACTGTAAGAATATCTGCTTCTTATGCTCCAGGTCCCTGAAACATACTTCCTATGCATCACCTCTTTTAATGCTCACAGAAGCCTCTGAGGTATTTATGGAGATAATCTACATTATCTGCAATGAAGAAATCAAAGCTCAGAGAGAATGGAAGCCTTGCCCAGAGTCACACAGCCAACATGTGGAAGAACTGCTGGGAAGCAGCAGGTCTAGGAGTTGAAAAGGACCTGTGAGATTCTGCAGCCTGAGCTCTCAGCTCCTATGTCCCTGCCTGTTGAGTGAGAGGTCACTCAGTAGCCCCTCACTGGTGCCATTCTACCTCCTGTTGCTATCCTGGTGACCCAAATCTTTTGCCCATAGGGAGGTATTTTGTCCACAAATTCCAAGCTTCAGACTGAGTAACTCAAAGTCCTGCTCCTACCTCTGGGCTCCTCTGGACTCTCGATCTGTTTCCATGGAAACTGCTGGGCTCCTGCATCCCTTTTATCCTCCTTTCTGGGAAGCAAGGCCAGCTCCCTGGCACCCCGGTAGCCAGGCCTGACCATTATAAAGACCAAAGCAGCAATATCTGAAAGAAATATTTGCAGGAAGAAGGAGGAACCAGGTTGGGGTTCTGATTTTTTCCTTTGATGTGCTCCAAAATAACACCAGGTGCTCTGCCAATTACCGCAGCCCTGTGGAAACTGGCTGCAAAGTTGTTTGTCTTCCATTTTTTGGTTTCTTGCCATCTCACAGTCCATCCCCAGGCCTTCCTATCTTCCTGGGAAATTATTCTGGGGGTCCAGGGAAGAGGGCCAGTTGGGCAGGTCATCTTACCAAGCCCTGGTGTTGGGTGGCAGCATCCAGGAAGCAGCCGGTGGGCTGAGACGCCAAGGAGATGGTGGTCCCATCTACCCCTTCTAGAGAGGGGAGGAACCAGCTGTCAGAGAACCAGTGGACATCATGGAAACAGTGGACATGACATCACTCCTGCCCCATGTTGGCTGTGTGACTCTGAACAAGTCATCCACCCTCTCTGAGCTTTGATTTCCTCATTGTTAAAATGCAGATTATCTTTATAAGTACCTGAGAGGCTTTAGCGGTGTTAATGGCCAAGGTCTGAGAAGAACTTTATAGCTATTGCCCAGGCGCTTGGCACCTGTTCACAGGGAGCCCATCTGCTCTGGAAACTGAAGCAGCCAAAGTGATCTCCATATGCCGCCCCTGCCAGGTCTTGGTTGAATGTTACTCTCCTTGAGCCTGGATTTCCTTAGCTTTAAAAAGGGCCCGATTCTTGCACTGCACCCTTGATAGGCTATGACGAGGACTAAGCAAAGCAGGAACTGCAAGAGTACTCTGCAAAGGCATAGAAAGCATCTTCAAGATCCCCACCTCTACCACAATTGGTTCTGGCTACTGCTGCTGGTCTGGGGGGAGGAGGGAGGTGCTACGGTGTGGATGCATCTGTCCCCAAATTTGTGTGCTGAAATTTGATTGCCACTGTGAGAGTTTAGTGGGTGGGAGATCTGATTAGAATTCACACGTTGATGGCATTTGGGGGTGGGCCTTTGGGGGTAATTAAGGTTAGATGATGTCATATGAGGATGGGGACCCAGGGATGGAGTTAGCTTATGAAGAAGAAGAAGAAGAAGCCAATGTGGTGGTGCATACCTGTAATCCCAGCACTTAAGAAGCTGAGGCAGGAGGATTTCAAATTCAAGATTCCCTTGAGCTACATAGCAAGATTCTGCCAAACAAAATAAAACAAGGGGAAAGGAAAGAAGCAAAAAGGAAAGCTATGAGAAAAGGAAAACAATGGAAACAAAGTCTTTGTAAATAGGGAAGTGTGGAGGAGGTGAAGGGAGCACAGGTAATGGGAAAAAATAAGAACCAAGATACATCATGTACAGGTACAAGCACTCAATGATAAATGTAAATGTATTGTATACCTAAAATGTACCAATAAAAGAATTTAAGGAAAAAAACCAAAAACCCCTAAACAGAAGTCTGTCTGGCTAGCATGAATGCCCTATCTGGCCATGTGATGTCCTTGCCCATGATATGATACCTCAAGAAGCCCCCACCAGATGCCAGTGCCATGCTCTGGGACTTCCTGGCCTCCAGAACCACAAGCTAAATAACCTCTACTCCTTATGAATCACCTAAGAATTTTGTTGTAGCACCAGAAAGTGGACCTAGTCGGAACTAGAGGGCCTCTGCGGAGTGGAGTAAAGGTCTGCATGGACCAGTTGCGAGCTCACTGCTCAACACCACCCACGCATGCCATCTCCAGACCTTATCTGCACTCCACACATCTTTCCCAGGAGCCACCACACCCCTAAGGGCTGCAGACAATGCAGTTACCCCAGCTTCCTTCCAGACATAAGACAGGACAGTCTGGGCAGCTTCTGCAGACCTTCAGACAGCTCTCAGCCAGCAACAAGCACTAGTCCACCTTCACATGAACCTAAACTCCAGACTTCTGCTTTTCCCAGATGACCTGGGACCAGGTGGTCTGCAGTGCCCCCTTCCTGCAGCACTCCCAAACCCTGCAGACATTCTCTGGTTTCCAAGGCCCTGGCAGGAAGTGCTTTGGTGCTCAGGCTTCTGTTTTTAGAGCCCGTGGGCTCAGTGGAGATGGACAATGGACAGAGTCAGCCTGCTAGGCAGCAGGTGACTGATTCGGGAGTTGCCACTCTTGGCCCAAGTGTCACTCCTTCTGAGCAACAAGGAAAATTCCTCCCATCGGCCTGTGTCCCACCTTTTTATTAACCACAAAGGGCAGCCAGGATTCTTGCTAGGTGCCCCTTAACTGCATCATTTTTAGTCCCCATTTCACTGAGGTTCACAGAGGTTCTACAGCTGGCAAGCCTCACGACCAGGTAAAAGCTACCACTGTCTGACTCCAGAGCAGAGACTTGTAACTCCTCAAAGTGACTGCTTCTACAGCACTCAGCTTGGGGATGGGGACAAGGGTTTGTGTGAGCCCTTCAGTCACTCCTTGGGCCTGCCTGGGAGGCAGGGATGGGTCCCCAGAAACAGACTCCAGAGATGCATTCAAAATGAATGATGCAGTGTGCAGGTCACAGTGCATCCTGTGGTCATACCCAGGACCATCTTCTCTGGTCTGGGAAGGTCTGGGAAGCAGGAAGTGGGACACTGGGTTTTGGTGGTACTGGAGGGATCAGCAGCCTCACCCACAGACTTGTACAGAGGAGGGACAGGAGGCGAGACAGAGGAGCCAGACAGACAGGTGTCAGAGCCTGGCCCTTTGGGGGCTGTGCCCCACAGTGGTCAGGACCCTGGGTTCAGAGACAGTATCTGTCTCAGCCTTTCCTGGAGCCAGTAGCTACCCAGGGATTTCACCACTGATCACCAGTGCCACGAAGGAGCATGGACTCATTTAATCATCAGGACAATTCTAAGAGCTAGACATGCACACTCTCATTTTGCAGAAGAGAAAGCCCGAGGCACAGACAGCTGTGTAATTCACCAGAGATCACACAGCTTATTCTGCGATTCAGATGAAACAGCCTCATTCTAGAGTGACCACTGAGCCACCCTGCCTCCTGAGAGCCAGGCCAGGGACTCTGTTGGCTTTGGTGAGTTTCTCAGGCTAGGACCTCCCTTGGCAGCCGGGGGGGGGGGGGTGCACAGAGGCCTCCAAAGCCAGCTTCTTCTGACTCCTCTCTCCTAGTCCCTTCCTGCAAGTAATAATTCTGAACACATTTGCCCTGAGCAAAACACAAGTGGCTTTGGAAGCTGCACTCTGGCTTACTCAACCTTCCCCCTCCGCCTCTGCCTTGGACCCCTCTCACCTAACAACCTGCTTTTGATTCTCACTTACCTCCTTCCCTTTCGCTGTCCCTGGGAGAGCACTGCAGCTAACACTCATCAGCACTTGTTAATGAGCATGCATGGCAGCGCAGTCACTTGGTGGGGGAGAGGGGCGAGAGGAGGGACAGTGCAGTCTGTCACTGGGGTGGGGGCATCCTCGGGCCAGCACAGGCTGCCAGGGCTCTGAGCACCAGAGAACAGAAAGGAGCCAGCCCACCCCCAGCCTCTGCCAGTCCTTAGGATGTGCTGGCTGTACCTGCTTCTATTTTTCTGAGAGTGGCTCAGCAGATCCCTAGGTCACAGCTGGACATTTTCTGCCCCCTGGGGTAGGCAAATTTCCACCGTGTCCCTAGGTGGGCGAGGTTAAATCCAGCTGTGCCACCCCCTGGATAAATGTCAGGGCTGAGACAGATACCAGAGGGTGGAGGGGGGTACTCCGAGAGCGGGAAGTGCAAACCGCATCTGAATCCTCTCTGGGCCTCACTAACTCCAGCTGCCCCCAGCAAAGCCTTGTGCCCCTCGGCTTCTCTGGAAGCCTACGCTGCCTTAAGGAGCCACGAGAGCACGAAAAGGATGCTAGGTTCAAATTCCAGCTCTGCCACTTATTTGCTGGTGGGCAAGTCATTTAAACATTTTAAGTCTTGAGTCCTGCGTTAGAAAAATGGTCCCTGGCATGGAAAGGGCAAGTGAGAGGCGCCATGAGCGAGACCTAGTGAACTCCGAAGCCTGAGGGTTGAAATGCCTCTCCAGTTTATATCAGCGTTACCATTCGTGCTGTCATTACTACTGTGATCACTGTTACACAGTGATCGGTTGTCCTCAAGATGGTCAACGACAGAGGGAAGGGGAGGAAGGACAACCTCTCCTCGTTTCCATCGAAAGACCCGCGGGTGTCCCTGGTGGGTGCAGAAGAGCCTCAGCGCTTACGTGCTGACCCCGGGACCCTTGCCCGAGCCCCCCCCCCCCGCCCCGGCTTTCGATCCAGACGTGCCGCGCCCCTGCGCGATTCCCTGAGCGCGCGCGCCCTCTGCCGGCAGCCGGGCGCGGCGCAGCCCCGGGACAGCATATAAGGGCGGCGTGGCGCGCGGCCCCAGCGCGAGTGCCACAGCTGAGCGGCGCGGAGAGACAGCGCTCTGCTGGCTAAGGTCTCCAAGAGGCTCGCCATGGCTGGCTCGCAGCAGCAGCCCCCTTACCTGCACCTGGCCGAGCTGACGGCGTCCCAGTTCCTGGAAATCTGGAAGCACTTTGATGCAGACGGTCAGTAAAGCTCCCAACTTCTGCGCCCGGGGGCCCCCAGGGGACCTGGGGTTGGAGGGACAGAGGGGACGGCTCAAGGCAGGCAGGTAGGGGTGCATTGGCCCCCGAGGAGCGTGCTGGTCTCAGATCCTGCTGGGGTCGCGATCTCGAGTTTGGGAGACATCCAGCGGCTCTGGTGACAAGGGTCAGTAACTTTTCTCTCCTGCCCCGGGGCGCACAGAACCCACCAGCATTTGCATTATCATTCTGAGCAAGTAGGGAGCGTCCCCAGAGAGGAGGCCTGGGCAGGACAAGTGTCCTCGCGGCTCCCCTGCCGTCGTCTCCACCTTGCCCTTCAGGTAACTTCCAGCCTCCTGCTGCTGCTGCAGTCACAGGTCTCAGAAGCCCACTCGCATCAACCCTGGTGTCCTCTTTCTTGAAGACCATTCTGGAGCTTGGGGCAAGCTGGGCAGCCTGAGGGGGAAACCCCTGGCCTCCTGAGGGAGAAGCCCCTGGCTGGCTGGCTGGGAGCAGGTGTGGAGAATGGCATTTGGGGCTGACACCCCTTGGGCTTGCTTTGTCCATCCCCCGACCCCATGGGCAGTGGGTTTTCTACCATGGTCGCAGTGGGTGTGGTGGGGCGCCAGCGCGGCCCTGCTCCCTCCCCGTGATAATCCTGAGTGCTTTGGGCGACTCTATCTCTGGATAGAGGGGAGATGGAATCTTAAATGCTGCAGTGACCAATACTTTGTTCAGCGTGGTCTTGATACTGACCAAGCCAAAAGATGACGGCCAGACTGAATGGCCCTTGGAGGTGGCACCCAGCACCTGGGAATAAAGGGAGCCCCCCTATAGAGCCTTCTTATATCACTGCAGACTTTTGCTCCATCATTTAAAAAAAAAAAAAAAAAAAAAAAAGAACAATCTAATTTCTCTCTCCAAGGTCCTGGCTAAGGTGGGCATCCAAAATGTCCTGGCATCTCAGACGCGTCGGCAGGATGGTGGATCGGGGTGTTTATCCTGGCACTGAGAGCAAGTGCGATGGGGAGCAGAGGCTGCTGGGTGACGATTTCCTGGGTTCCTCCTTCCTCTCAGCCTCACTTGTCAGGGTGTGGAGGTGGCTAAATAGGTGCTCTGCTCAGAGTGCTGTGGACAAGAGGGGGTTAATGTCTAGGGATGCTCACAGGTGAAGTTTTGTTTCCTTGGAGGCATCTGAGAAAGCTGGAGGGCAGAGGACTGGACATCTGGTTACCTGGGTTAGGACCACGCTTCTGCCTCTGAATTACTGAAGGAGGTGGGTAGGTTGTGCAATATGAAAAATGGGACTAAAAGGAGGTTGTTTCCAATCCCCAGCACTTGATGAAAAACTCCCTCGGTGAAATGGGATCTAGTAGGATTGTAGCCTCTTAGTATTCCACATGACATGCCCATTCCCTAAGGATGTTCCTGCCAGTTTATCTGCACCAGAGACTTGCAGGATTCAAGGAAAGTTACCAAGCAGCCAAGGTTATTCCACTGGCCTCCTGCAAGATGAGTCAGCTAGAAACAGGACTCCACAATTCTGCTTTCCCCTTTGGCAAGAGGGTATCCATCCAGTACCCTCTGGATAATTGTGTACATCCTTACAATCTGAGATGTACTTTGCAAAACGGTCACACCTTCTCGTCCTGTGCTGCGAGGCTCCTGGACAGATTCCCCTTGTGCGGATGAGGAAACATATGCAAGGAATGACTTGTCCGAGGTTGTTATCTGGTTAGTGGTGGCATTGATTACTGGCCAGTGCTTATTTCCCCACTCGGATTTCAGAACACTTGCTGGGCTTGGAAGAGGGGATTTTTTTGTAATGACAGGTACAAGTCTCCCTCTCATTTGTCCACGGAAGAGCCTGAGACCCAGCCTTGGGGCCAGTGAACATTTCTTTTTATCCCAGCAAGGGGTCCTTGAGACCCAAGAGTTTTGAAGGACCTCCCAGAGCCCATGTGCCTTAGCTCCCCTGCTCCTATGTGAAGGAGGAGCTCAGGCTATGCTTGCTTCCTCGACACTAGACTTCTCATTGCCCTCTTGGGTCACAGCCTCAGGGAAGTCCCAGGGTGAGACCCTGGACTTATTGGAGAGGGAAGCCAAAGAGGAGTCCAGGCTGGAGATGAAAGCCTGATGACCCGGAATGTACATACAGCCAACTGCAATTCCACTGAAGGATCCAGAAGAAGGTTCGGGGCCTCCTCGCTGTGTACCTTTGTTCTCACATGCTCTGTGCCCTGCCGTCCCCTGCAGCACCCCACCACCTGAGGTGTTCCCAGCCCTGCCTGGGCCTCCCTCTGACCAACCCTGGCTTTTGTTTGCAACTTAGGGTTTCTTCCCTGAAGACTCTTGGTGCTCGCCACCTTAAAGAGCCCTGGGAGAACTCTCCCTCACAGCTCACCAGGTCCCTGGAGTGAGCTCCCAGAGCCAAGTTAATCACAGTCACTGGGGAGAAGGAGCTGCCTGCTCACCTCCTCCCCACTCTGATACTAAACAGACACAGGGAGACCATACCAAAAAGCTGGGTCCCGGGGAGAGAGAGGATGGTGGTAGGAGGTGCTGACCCTTGCTCAGCCCATTCCAAATAGGGAAAAGAGGTGGCGTCCTAGGGCCCTTGTCCAGAGAGATTGTTTTCAAAATTATCTTTAGCCTTGGAGAGGAGAAAGGAAACAGAAAGTATTTGGAGAGAGGGGGATTGGGTCACAAAGAGGCAATTTCTTTTCACAAGATCACACAGCAAAGCAGGAGGGCCCAGAGTTCTGGTCTCCTAGCCCCCCTCTATCACCCCAGACTCCTCTTCTGTGGTCACTAAGGCCAGGTACTGGGCAGGTCAGATACCTCTCAAAGGCAACAGCAGGCGTCAGGAAGATGGCAGCCAAGTCACCTTGTGACTCACGTGGGGTCTGGAGTTCTTCCATATGTCACCCCATGTTCTGAGTGACCGTTACATGTTTGAGACCATTGTTCTACTGCTTCCTGGTCACTCCTTTGTCAAGATTTCTTACTCTAGAAGACTCAGGCAGCTGAGCGACGTTGGGGTCAGAGTTTACGTGGTTTCCTGGGTTGTTCTGACAGATGCCACCATGTTCCAATTCCACTGATGACCTGAGAGGAGCCAGGCTGTGGCTCACAAAAGAAATGCCTCAATCTTTTGCTACCCCTCTGGAAGCAATAACAGTATGGGGAGAAAATGATTCCTCTTCCAGAGGCAAGCAGACACCCATGGGACCAAGTAGGGAATCCACCCAAGCATCTATTCTCCATGGTTAAAATATCTGTTCTATACATGCAAAAAGGTACATGCCTGAGGGAGCCTATTAAAAGGTTCTTTGACATACTGAAAATTGGGGGAAGGGGGAATGTGTTTCATCAGGGAGCCAAAAAAGAAACTATGATAACCTCTACCGTGGAGTATTAAACAACCAATAAGAGTTAAGCAGAGCTTTTGTGCTGACATAGAAAAATGTTCAAGATGTGTAACTTTTTAAAACTATAGCAGAACACTATCATAAGCCCATTTTTATAATTAATGACATTTGGACATTGGAGAGCATTTGGAAAAATACTACCAAATAATAGTGGTTCTCTCTGAAGAGTAGTCGAGGTAAAATTAAAAATAAACCCTCTTATTCTCTAAGTTAGTTTCTGTAGTGCTTGAAAATTTTACAAGAGCATGTTTTCTTGTGTCAAAACCTAAGAAAATAATTTAATGGGCATTTCCCTCTCCCCCAAAAGAAACACACATATCTCCAGGAGCAGGGACTTGCCCATACACTTCCAGGCTTTGCCCACCTCCAGATGGCCCTGGTGAGACAAAGGGGGTTAAAAGTCCCCCCCAGGGACCGAGCCTTGTTCCTCCTATCTGTGTGGGCCTCTGAGGCCCCCTGCACTCGGAGACTGAAAGTCAGTAACAAGAAGAACCACACAGGACTGGCGAGAGCTCTGCTCAGTTCTCCCTCCTTTTCCTCCTAAACCCAGTGGTCTAACAGAAGAAGTGTCCCCCAAACCCACGCTCCACCAAGGGACACCATCTAGAAGTGGGTGTCCAGGCTGGGTCTCCCAGAATGCTGATCACTGCTAACTTTTTGTCCCTGCTGGGGCTGGGGGAGGAAAGCTGGAACCTCTCAGAGGTGGGGAGAGGCCTGGGTAACTGGTGTTGGAATACCAAAGACCAAGATGCATGGAATATTAACCTATTAGCAGAGGAGACTCGTCAAAACAGTGTTACAAGATACGTGGGCGATATTAAGAATTGACACACACACACACACACACACACAAGAATTGACGTAAGTACTACAACATTTACAAGGCAATATAACAATGCTGTTCAGAAGGTAGTTGTGGGATTTATAAAAATGCCTGGGTCTTAGTCTATTGAAGTTGGCAGGGTCTAGGGCTGGGAACCAAGGTTAAAGCCACCTGAGCGCAGCTTTCTGCTAAGCCTGCTAATGAATCTCTGGGGATCTGTAGACATCTCCTGTGGACCTGATGCCAGGATTGGAGGCTCTCTGAGAAAGCCGCCTGCCTCCTGCCTCCATGGGCCCTGGAAATACATTCCCTTAACCTCTCTCCCCCTTTCCCCTCTGCAGTTGTTTCACTGACAGTGTCCTTTGGTGTGTGAGGTATGATGAAAACTACAGTGAATTGTTAAATTTTTAAAAATTTATTACAGTAAAATACAGATTGCTATTAATCCCTCTCACTTCAAACACACTTTTTCCTGCCACTTTTTGAAGTGGTTCTGGAGTCTTCTTGGGTGAGTGTCATGAATCAATTCAAAACGTTTACTTTCATGGTCATTTTGACTTTGGGGAAGAGCCTGAAGTTGCACGGTGCCAGATCAGGTGAGTGAGGTGGATGAGGACACGCTGTCATGTTTTTACAAGCCTGCCTTCCTGCTGGATGGCACTTGACACAGTAGCATTCACTATATTTTTGATCACACCTGCTAAAGACCCAAAAGGGGACTTCCAGGCCTGCTTTGGAAAGGGGCAAAAACGATGAGTTAAGAGTGTTTGAAGTAAGAGGGAGTATTCTGTGAGGGATTAATGGCAATGTGTCTTTCACTGTAATCGATTTAAAACAACAACAACAACAACAACAACAAAAATGTACGTATTCACCGTATATTTTGATCACTTCTCCTACTGTGACCAGTGTGCCTGCTCGGCCCTGGGCGGCCTCTTGGATTATTATTACACCAGCCAGAGGGAGGCCCTGGGGCTGTGAAGAGCTGGGGCTCCCCAGGGGTGCAGCCAAGGGCACAGTTTTCACAAACAAGGTGTCCTGCTCTGGTGTCCTGCCTGCCTGTCTTGTTTATCCCCCTCCACACTTGAGCACTTTTACTAGCTCCCCAGGGAGGTTGCCAGGGCTCAGGAGACCCCTCAGGGAAATTTTTCCCTGTCCCTAGGGGGCCAGAATTAATAGAGCAGACACAAGGCTCAGGCTCTTCAAGAACTGTGCTCTCCAGTGTAGCCTGGCTGTCATCTCTCGGGCCGATTGCATCATGCCTTCCTCTGCTGAGCCAGCCCCATCTGAGGCCTCCAGCTCTGGCCTCATCCCCCTCTTCTTTGGCTCTCTGCTGTCTCCCCTCTGGCCCAATCTGCCCCATCCTTCTGGCCTCCTCCACTCCTGGGACTCAGCCCAGCGTTCAGCTGCCAGCTGTCCACAGGTTGAGAGGACCCAGCCGGGCGCCAGAGCCACGTTCCCGAAGCAGCACAGCCCAGATTGCAATTACAGTGCCCAAACTTTCATCCAGTAGCTGTTATTCTGGGGCTTATTCTGTTTTCTCCAGGAGCTACTGGGAGGTGTGTGCATGTGTGTGTGTGTGTGTGTGTCCACGCGTATGATTGACAGAGAAAAAAATCCCAGGCAATGTCCCTGGGATGAACAGAAGGAAACTAGGCTAGTCTGGAACCTCTGTTAGCCATGTAACTGAGTTTCCTACCCCCTCCAAGTCTCCTTAAAGTGGGGCTAACACCTGTCTGTTTACCTGGCAGTCATGCAGATCAGGTGAGGTGGGAAGAGGAAAGATCTTTGCAAGTGTATCTCCTATGCAAAAGTAGTACTAATATTGTGGCAGAGCCTGGGGATCGGACTGTCCCAGACAGTGTTCAGGCCACAGGTTAGAGGACTCTTTGCCTTTCAGTAAATGTGAGCTCCAGACAGAGCTAAGTGGCCTGGCCTTGCAGGTGTTTTCTGTTGCAGTTTAACAAGGAAACCTAGTGAATTCCTCTTTCCACCTCTCTACCCTATCCTACGTATCATGGTGAGCTGTGGGGGACTCGAAGACTGGTGAGCTGCAGGGGACTGGCCACTGCTTCTCAGACCAGAGCCTGCTGGAGAGCTTATTAAAACGCAGGTCTCTGGGCCACACCCCCAGAGGGATTCAGTAGTTCCAAGGCAGGGCCTAAGAATTTGCATTTCTAACAAGCACCCAAGTGGCATCCAGAGGCTGGCTCCCAACCACAATATGAAAACCACGAAGTCAGTGGATCTCAGACATTTGCAGGTTGGAGAATCACCTGGGCTGTGTAATAAAACAGATTCCAGGGTACTGCACCAGAGGCCGATTCGGGAGGCTGGGGAGAGGGCTGGGGTTCTGCTTTTCTAACAAGCTCCCTATAATTCTGATGTGACTAGCCCACAGACCACATTTGAAAAGCAAGCTCTAAAGTTACTAAATTAGAATCCTCATTTTAACAAGCTTCCCAGGTAATTTTTACACACCTTAAAGTTTGAGTCCTGCTGCTCCACCGCAGTGCATCACCTTGAGTGCATATGAGAGTCACCTGGCGAGCTTGGACAGCAAACTCCCCTCGCCAGGAAAAGCAGCAAGGGTGGGAGCAGGCAATGGTGGTGTAAAAGCTCCCGAGTGACTCTGGGTGAGAAGCGGGGCTCTAGAGAGAGCAGTAATGCTGGCACCCTAAGGGCCAAAGGGCTTTCAGCCATGGATTGATTCAGAGGACTGTAAGAGGAGAGAATATAAAAATGACACCTTCCTTTTATGTGAGATTTTGCATTTTCCAGAATCCTTTCACAGCATGACCTTGTATGACTCTCACAATATCTCTATGAAGTAGAGAGGGCATGAGTGGATTTGTCCACTTTAGAGATGAAGAAACTAAGGCTTGGAGGAATTGACTTGCTCAACAGCTCACGGACAGTGGTAGAGGTGCTGGTAGAATTACACCTCCTCCTACCCAGGTCTGCTCAACTCTTAGGAAATCTATCCATACAAACATCTGGGAAAGACAAACAGACCTTTGTGTAGAGCATCTTTCAGTTGAGGCGTTCCAAGCGACTGCTCAATCTTAAAAGAAGTGTCTCCCTTTAAATTCGGGGGAACTGAGGATGTGGCGTTGAATGGAAGGAAGAGTAGGCTCAGGAGGGATGCAGGGTCTGTGGCTCCCATCCAGCCCCCCTCTCCCTCATGCTCACTGGATGTGGCTGGAGAAGGAGGTAGGAGTGACGGTTACCACGGTAACCACTTCCTTATGGATGCCCATCCGCATGTGATTTCCTTGGTGGCCAGTCACCCTACCCCCCTGTAAGAGGGTCCCAGAAGAAGTAAATCCCTGGCTCAGGCCTGAAGCCCTTTCTAGAAGGATGTGGGCCAACCCCTCCCATACCCCGGCCTCCTATAATAGGGCTTTCTGGGCAATCAAGGAGAGCTGCCCCGAGGGAAGCCAAAGCAGGGCAGACTTTGTGCCCCCAGTAGAGGGGATGCACCATGGGCCCCCCGCCGGTCCTCCCTGCTTCTCACCCCCTGACTTCCACTGCTTGTCTGGCTGCCCCACCCAGCAGCCCACCCAAGCTCTGGAGGGGCAGGCCCTCAGCTAATCTGGGTCCTAGCTCCCTGAGCACCAGCACCAAGAGGTCTGTTGCTCAGTTAAAAACAAAAAGGCTTTGGGCCGGGGATCTAGCTCAGTGGTTCCACCGCCTGCCTCGCAAGCGGAAAGACCCAAGTTTGATCCCCGGTACCAAAAAAAAAAAAAAAAAAAAAGGCTTGTTGCCCTGGGCCTCATTTCCCTCTTTTCGTTGGGGCACACGGGGATGGGGGGCAGGGAGGGGTGGTTCCTAGCATGGCTTGGAACCTCCTGCTGCCTGCCACACTCCGAGAGGGCTTCTTTCTGCAGTGCCACCATCCCAACTCCACCCCTTCTCCCCCTGCCTCTAATTCTACTCCTCCCTTTCCTTTCCCTCTTCCCTGTGCCTGGGGCTGCCCTGCCTGGACAGCCTTGGAAGCCTGGAACTCACCTCTCTTCTTATCACGTTATGGTTCCTCCCTTGACACTGGCAGTACCGTGTGTAAATGCATTTCCTTGCTGGTTATCCGCCCCCAAATCCACCCAGTCAGGAGATATGACGTCACCGGACTCTGTGTGGCTTGCTCTGTGCCCCTAGTGCCTAGAAGGCAGCACACACAGAATGCTCGATATTTACACGTGTGTGTGAGTGAGTGAGGGAAGCCTGTGTCAGGAATTAAGACCCTCCACTTCTGTCCTGCCTCACTGTTGCTCACCTTCTCTGAACCTCAGTTTCTTCTGTCACCAGAAAAGGATCCTACCCTGCCATGTGGTGATCCTGTGGGTGGGAAAGGATTGTGGCCACTCAGAAGGCAGGGCTACACTTCGTCCATCATCGTCATCCCCATGGCAACTCACACACGCCTGACACATAGTAAGGCCTCAAATTATCTGCTAGTTGGGCACACCTGTAATCCCAGAACTCTGGGGAGCTGAGGCAGGAGGACTGAAAGTCTGAGCCTAGGCTGGGCAACTTAGCAACTTAGTGAAATCCTTTCTCAAAATAAAATTAAAAATTATCTGCCTAAGCAAAGAAAGAGATCAAAAGTGCATTTAAAAATGAAAGATGTTCCAACCATAGGGGCTACTGATGTTCAGAAGTTTCCTAATGCCATGGGCTGCAGTGAGGTCCTGGCTGTTTGAGTTCTTGAGGTTGCTAACCCACCTTCAAACCTTCACACAAGACAGAGTAAAAATAAAACTTATTCCTTGTAAGTTCCAGAAAAGGTGGCTTGTGTAGGTCTGTGATTTTTTTACTTTTCTTCTTTGGTTCAAATTGTTCAGTGGAGCATGGCTCAGTGCTGACTGTACCTGCTGTGTTCTCCTTTTCCTCCCTCCACCAACCTTCCCAGCCTGAAGTAAGCAGCCCAAGGCCAAGGTGGCCCTGCACTTGGCAGCAGGGAGAGATGGTTATGACCTTGGCTTGTTTTTTTTCTTTTCTTTTCCTGTCTCTTTCTTTTTGCTTTCTTGTTTTTTCACTGTGGTACTGGGGATTAAACCTAGGGGTGCTCTATCACTAAGATGCACTCCAGCCCTTTTAAAATTTCATTTTGAGAAGGAATCTCAATAAGTTGCCTAGGCTGGCCTCCAACTTGTGATCATCCTGTCTCAGCCTCTGAAGTAGCTGAGATTATACATGCCACCATGCCTGGCCCATTGGCATTTTTGAGGCCACTACAAGCCAGTATTTCAGATACATTATTATCATCTCATTGAATCTTCACAGCAGCCAAAGGAGAAAGACTATCATTGTCCCCATTTTATAGGTGAAGAAGCTGAGGTTCAGAGAATTGACGCCCGTACTCCGGAGGTAGGAAAAGAATCAGGCTTTGGTGCCTTGACAAATAGGGCCAGTAATTTTGCTGAGCCCTTTAAAGTGGCAAAGCTACTAGAGAAGAAATATCAAGGCACCCAGCGGTAGGGCAAAGCCAGGGCCCAACAGAGGAACAGTCAGGGGGCGCTATTCAGAGCTGAGTGGTGTCTGCTCTTTGGAAGCTGCCTTGCTGCTGTATGGCGCTGTCCTTCCACTTTCTTTCACCCATCTCCTATTACACTCAGGAAACAGATGCACACACACTCACTCGCGTCTGCCCAGCCTGGCTGGGGGCCCAGGCCCTGTGGCTTCTGCCTCCCTTGTCCACCCCCGGCACATGTTCAAGGCACCAGCTCCGAGCCCCGCACACAGCTCCTCCCCAGCTTCGGGCTCCTGAAAGCTGCAGAAGGACCTGGAGCTGAGCTCAGCTTTCCACCTCCCGGTCTGACTCTACAAAGCCTCCAGGAGAAGGACATGACTTTGCCTTCACAATCAAGAGGAAACTGCACCTCAGCACCGGGAGAACAGCCAGGTCACTCCAGGGAGTGACCAGAGAGAGAGGAAAACCACCCTGACACAGCGAGCCAGCAGCTGGATGACTGCCTCTTGGCCTCTGTCTGTCCTGGCCCTCTCTCCTCCATGCCGCCAAGCAGGCCTCAGTCTATGGAACCATGTTAAATTCCAACTCTCCCAAGAAGCTTTGCAGTGACCACCATGCCATCCTAGGAAACAAGAGAACTCCAGTCTCTCCCTCCCCGCATTACAGCATTACCTCTCTTCCCTGCAGACAGAAAGGGACCATTTATGCCATGTGATTCTCTTGTGGCATCTTCTCCACTAGAGGGGCCCTCCTAGGTTATTTATTTGGAATTTAAATTCTCAGGGGAAGAACCTCCCACCCCATCCAACCCCAAGGCCAAACCAATCTTTGTTTGGTTGGGTTTTTTTTTTTAATTAAATCTATAATTCCATTTGCCCTTGAAGAAAGTATCCACCCCTTTTCTGTTCACAGTGAACCTCCTTGATGGGAGCCTTGCTCTCTTGCTTTAGATCAGATAGGGAACTTGACTTGAGGCCAGTGGTTTTCTAACTTTGCTGTATATGAAAATCACTTGGATGCTATAAAAAAAAAAATCATGATCCTTAGTTCACACTCCAAGCCAATTACAGCAGAATGTCTGGAGGTGGGAGCCAGACGTCCATAGTTTTTAAAGATTCCCCAGGAGATTCTATAGGCGCTAAGCCTGGGGAGCACTGCCTTAGGCAAGTCAGATTTCCCTCCCCCAAGTCCCCTGCCCATCACAGCACAGTGCAGTGTGTAGATTCAGCTCAGCCCTGGTGTTTGGGCCACCTGGGCTCAAGGTGCAAGAGCCCAAAGGACCTCTCACTACTCCTGTGATCTTCTAGCAAGTTAGGCTTTGACCTTGGAAGCTGGCTCTAATAATTGCTCTTCTTCCTCAAGTTCATTCCCATCTTATACACAGGTTCTGGTGAATGAATTTAAGAAATACCATTATCTATGGTGCTCTCAGAAAGGACTGTGTGATTTCCATGCAAAATCCCAGTTGATTACAGTACCCCATTCTGTGGATGAGGTGGATTAAATCATTTTCCTTTACTGTGCTCTTCTGTGTTGATTTCCTAGGATCATCATTACAATGTACCCCAAACTGGATGTCTTAACACTCCAGAAATGTTCTCTCACAGTTCTAGGGGCTCAAAGTCTAAAATCAAGGTGTGTGTCTGCAGGATTGGCTCCTGCTAGTGACTCTGAGGGAGATTTTATTCATCTCTCTCTCCAGTTTCTAGAGGTTGCTAGCAATCCACACCACTCGTTGGCCTCACTCCTGTCTCTGCCTGTCTTCACATGGCCCTCTTCCTCATGTCTGTGTGTCTTCACATAGCTTTCTTGTAAGGATACCAGTCACTGGATTTAGGCCCCACCCTAATGCCCCATTGTAACTAAGGACATCTGCAAAGACCCTACTTCCAAATAAGGTCACATTCTGAGATTCCAGGCACACACGGATTCTGGGAGACCACATTTCCTGTCTTACAGCTTCCCAATCCCAAGGACCTAGCTTCTGCCCCTAGCCATAGCCTGCCACCTGCTGACAAACCCTGATACCAGTGACTGTCTCCTGCCAGACTTCCGGCAAAAAGGGCTGGTCCAGAAGGTGATGGACAAAGACCACAGCACCCAGATCTCCCAAGCTCTGCTAGCTTGTGCCTCCACTGTCCTCTGGCTGCTGGTGTCATTCATGTTGGATCGCTACATGTTCGAGTCTTGAGGGCACAACTCATTTCCCTAACACTGCCAGCCAAGACACCTGCTTAGGGACCAGCAAAGAGACATTCTCCATGAAGCTCCCTCCCCTCTCCTCCACTGGTCTTACTATTTGGCTCTGAGGTTAACTTTTTTTTTTTTTCACAGGAAATGGGTATATAGAAGGTAAAGAGCTAGAAAATTTTTTCCAAGAACTGGAGAAGGCAAGAAAAGGCTCTGGCATGGTAAGCCCAGCCCCTCTATCATAGTGTGGGGTTTTCTGTCACCCTGACCAATAGTCGTATAGGTCAGCATGGTTTGTTCCATTGTGCATCCAGCCAACAGGCCTGAGGTCTCGGGTCTTGACACTTAAAGTTTTTCTTTTATCTATAAGGATTAAAATAAAACTTAGAATACTCCCCAAGAGCATGTTAACAATATACCTGGATGTCTGGGATTGAAGAATGACCATCCTAGACACCAGGGGTTAATACCCCCCCTAAAAACTGCACATCTGTATTTCTGTGTATGCAGGTGCAGTATAAAAATTATTTTTTCCTAGGGACAGAGTCCACAGCCTCCCTAAGATGCTTCAGAGGGTTTATGACTCAGGAGCAGATGCACAGGGGACCTCAAGAACCTGTATTCTAGACCAGAGTTTCTCGGCTCTACGCTATTGATGTTTGAGGCCAAATAAATTTTTGTTGTAAGGGGCTATCCTTGCATTGCAGAATGTTTAGTAGCATCCTTGCATCTACCCATGAGATACCAGCCACACTCTCCTTCAGGTTGTGACAATCGAAAATGTCTCTAACTATTACCAAATGTCCCCTGGGTGGGAGATGGAGGCAGAATCGTCCTAAGTAGAGAGTCACTGTTCTAGACTGACAAAGGCTGGAATCCCCAGCAAGGACTGGAAGAAAGGTGAGGATTTTGCTGAGCAGTATCTGCTCCCGAGATGGTCCTGGCAGGCCTCATGCATGGAGATTCTCACACTTCTGAGCCAGCCCAGAGTGACTCCAGATCACATCCTGGTCCCTTAGTGGTGGGAGTGCTGTTTCCTTTGGTGCCAACCTGGCCCCACTGACTTTGCTAAAGCCTTCTGGGGGAGATGTGTAAACTATTGAAAAGCTAAGGCAATTGGAACTGGTCTGTTGTAATTCCCGTGACTGGCTCTGAAATATATGGAGCCTACTCCCTCACAGCAGCTCCCTCAGGGGCTCTGCGTGCCCTCTGCCCTGCTGTGTGTCTGCAGGCCAATCCATGTGTGCATGCTGTGTGCAGGCCGATCCATGGCTTATTAGCGGCTCTTCTGGAGGCAGTTTGAGAGATGAGTCACGAGTCCACCGTGAGCTCCTGGTTCAAAGCTCTTGGCAGAGCGCTCCAGTGAGAAAGAGGCCAAAGCCATGGGCTTAGGAGGGCTGAAGGTGATTCATGCCTTTGTGCATCAACAGTACCCTCGCCAACTCTCATTACTAGGATAATGAAGCCCATATTTCAGAAATCAGGGCTTCCAAACTTAAGTGTGGGATCATGGGCTAGGCAGAGGAAGTGCTTTAAATGAAAAGTTCTTCTCTTGGTCATTCACTTCCTCAAAATGGCTTCAGGGTGATTTTGAAGTTTGTCAACAACAATCCCAACTGCTATCATCCAGGACTGGGTCTTAGAGCAGCTGCTATGGGGTAAAAAGATATTGGCCTTGAAAGCAGGAGCTATGAGTTTAAATCCAGGCCCCACTTAACTGAGTGACCTGAAAAGTCACTTTATTTTGCACTCTGCAAGATGGGGAGGCCCTTAATCTCACAGGGGCCATAGTAAAACTCAACTAGGTTGACCCTATTTGTGATAAATACCTAGCATCATACTATACACATTTGAGAAGATAAATAAATATTGATCTACAAATGAAGACTGGCTAATTGAAACCAGTTCCCAAGGTGAAAAAGTGATAGAAAGGATTCAGAAAGGACTCAGAAGTTTCATTGGCCCAGTCCTAGGACCCATAAAACCCCATCAGATGCCCACAGTGGATTCGTCATTGATTAGGGATGAGGAAACACTCCCTAATGCAACTAATGAGTCAGCAGCACCCCAATCCAAGGGACAGTTTGAGAACTTCAGGAGAGTCTTACATTTAAGAGTGGAAATAATGGGTTAACGGAAATTTTAAATTCTTTGTTTTCCTATAGTCAGAATAATTGAGTGAACTCTTTAACTCATAACTCTCAGCTATGTGATGACTTTATCCTCACATTCCTTCTGGCACAGAGTAAGAATGCCTGCTGTGGTAGCACATGTCTGTCATCCCACCACTCAGGATGTTGAGGCAGGAGGATGTCAAGTTCAAGGCCAGCCTGAGCTACAAGTATATAGCTTGTATACTTGTGAGACCCACAAAAACAAAAAAATCAGAGTCAGAAATATTGTGGAAGGGCTGGGGATTTAGCTCAGTGGTTCTGCCACCTGCCTCGCAAGCTCAAGGTCCCAAGTTCAATCCCCAGTACCAAACAATAAAAACTAAAAAAAAAAAAAGAAATATTGTGGAATTGCTAGTTAATCTTAATATCTCAAAGCAATTCACATAGCTGTGGAGGAGTACTTAGAGCCTGTTTGAGGGCACTGGAGTAAGCTGGGTTCAGTTACAAGCTGTCTCAGTAAAATGCTGGGGACTCAGTTCTCACACCTATGTGATGGGAATAAGTGCAAATCCTTTGGATGGAGCTGTGGTTGAAACCATCTCGAAGGCAGCGAAGCCTTGTTTAATTACATGTGCCAAGCATGTTTAATTACACAGTACCAAGCATGCTCATGTGTCCTGTCTCCCTTTGAAACTCACAAGAAAAAGCCACGAAGAAGAGAGGACTCAACTGGGAGCGGTCCTGATGAGAAAAATGACACAGTTCCGGTCCCCCAGAGCATGGGCTCCACCTGGGTCTGTGCCACACGCATGTCGAGGACACAAAATTATTTCTGACACTGCTGCACTAAGGCCCGTAATGTCTGTGGGATGTGGTGGGACCATCAGCCCCTTTTCTCTTCCTACAGCTGTCGAAGAGTGACAACCTTGGGGAGAAGATGAAGGAGTTCATGCAGAAGTACGACAAGAACTCGGATGGGAAGATTGAGATGGCGGAGGTGAGCACTTGGTGCTCGCCAAGTGGAAGGGCTCTCTGTCCCCCGTGCCTCTCCTGGGCACACAGGTCTTCCCAGGGACCTCAGGGAGGGGCAGCCTGAAAGATTCCCCCCCACCTCGGGCCGACCAAAGAGAACACATAGGGCTTTTTCCCTGTGTCACCCAAGGAAAGAGGAAGCCAGAGGGGTGGAGACTGCTCCCAAGGTCCAACACATATTATACACAAGTGATGAACCCAGCTTAGGGCAGGAGAGAGAGGGAATCGGGAGAATTCATTCCCCACCTGAAAGATTCCAAAGACGAAATTACACATCCAGCATGGTGGCATATACTTGTAATCCCAGCACTAAGGAGCCAGAGATCTTGAGTTCAAGGCCATCCTAGGCCGTATAGCAAGACTGGGTCTCAAAGGTGAAAATGTATAAAAATTACATATATAATTGACATAGGAAATTGACAAGTATAAACATGATTTATCTATTACATATAATTTATACGTAGTTATATATACACCTATCTATGCCTACACATGTAGCCATGCTTACACATATGTGCCAAATACTCTGGCAGTTGAGTGGGCAGCTAGCAGTGTTTGCTACATGAGGGTACTTGCATTTCTTTAGAATCAAACTGCTGAGGTATAAATTTGCATATAATAAACTGTATCCATTTTCAGTGCAAAATTCTGTGCACTTAGACTTTGGACCATGAAATCACTGTCCCAATCAAGATACAGCCGTACTGTCATCCCCAAAATGTTCTTCCTGCCTGAGGTAGGCCATCTCACCCCAGCATCCACCAATCCACCTAGATTAGTTTGCATATTCTAGAGTTTTAGATACATGGAATCATCTACTGAGTGTTCTATTGAATCTGGGTGCTTGCGTTTTAAAGGAGCATCACTTCCTGCCCATCCAGCTGCCCTTACCGTATGGATTGGGAGAACCCAGAAACACTACACTGAACAGCTTTTTTCCACATTAAACAACTACCAGCCTCTGTTCTCCAGGAAGATGGCAAAATGTGACTTCCACACTACCGCTCCACTGGCCCTTTTCATCCTCTCTACAGGAAAGTTCACTCTGCTCCCTGTGTCCTTCCTTAATGTTGTGTCTTCTCCGTGTCCCCCCAGCTGGCGCAGATCCTACCAACTGAAGAGAACTTCCTTCTGTGCTTCAGGCAGCATGTGGGCTCCAGTGCAGAGTTCATGGAGGTAAGGCCAAGGCATTGCCTTCTCTTTTGGTGCTGGGCCCACCTTGATGCCTGGGGATGGTTCCAGGGAGGTACTAAGCCAGTGAAAGCTCTGCCACTCAAAATGTGGTCCATGGCCCAGCAGTGTGGTATCATCTGGGTACTTGTCAAACTCACTGCTCCAGTGAACCCACACCTTAACAACACTTTAGCTCAGGTAGTGTATGTGAATTAAAGTGTAGGGATCAAGATGAAAAGTAAATTTGAGTCAGGGCAATTGGGAGATGCCATGTACATACATGGGGGGGAGGGGAGGGGCTTTGGGGATTTGTGGTGGACATTTGCTTGTGATGCGGGAAACCCTGCAGAGAAGAACCCTGGAACCACTTGGCTCCGGGATGTCCCACCACATTGGTAACATTCTTTTGTTTATATTTTTTATTATGTTTGCAGTACATGATATTTACATTCATTGTAGGAAGTAGGTATATATATTTAACATATCTTAATTCTTTTTATTCCGTCCCCTCACTTTCATCCATCTTTAGATCCCATTCCCATTTGCAAATGATCTCCCTATTTTCTATTGTCTTTTATTTTTCTCTTTAATTTATTTATATTTTGAGTTTCTTGTATAAGAGAAAGCATGCAATATTTAAGCTTGTGTTTCTGACTTACTTCACTTAACATTATGGTCTCAAAGTATATCCATTTTCCTACAAATGACTCTTTATGGCCAAGTAGTATTCCATTATGGGTAAATTCTTCTTTTTCTTTATTCACCTGTTGATAGATATATAGGCTGCTTCCAAGATTTAGTTATTATGAGTCATGCTGCTATAAATATGGGCATGCATCACTGTAATATGATGCCTTTAACTATTTCAGGAAGATAGCTAGAAGGGGAATAGGTGAGTCAAACGGAATTTCTATTTTTGTCTTTTTGAGGAATCTTCTCATTGGTTCTGATTTTTATAGTCATTTATAATTTACCAGTTTACATTTCTACCAACAGTGCAGAAGGGTTCCTTTTCCCCCTGCAGCCTCACCAGCATTTGTGTTTGTTTGATGATGATAGCCATTCTTTCTGGAATAAGATGGAATCTCAATATTGTTTTAAGTTGAATTTCTCTGATAGGCAGAGATGGTGAGCTTTTTTTCTTGTATTTATTGGCCATTTGTACTTCTGAGAGGCATCTATTCATTTCAGTAGCCCATTTTTTGCTTGGGTCTTTGATTTGGGGGGGGGTGATTTTTTAAAATTCTTTGTAATTTCAATATATTAGTTCTCTGTCAGAGGAGTAACATTCTTGTCCCTTGAAGCCAGAGTTCCAAGGGGCAGTTTGGGGAAGGATGGAAGGACTTGTGTGCCATTCTAAAGCTGTAAGACCCAATGACAACTTTAGTTCCCATTGTCCTCTGGGTTAGAACTTTGAGTGTGGTCTGGGCTTCATTGCTCCCCTCCAAAATGGGGATTGCTGCATTTGCAATAGAAACACTTTAATATCATCACATCTAACTTTTGGGGGGGGGGTATTGAGGGTTGAATCCAGGCCTTCACACTGAACTATATCCCCATTCCTTTTTTTATTTTGAAAAAGGCTCTTGCTGAATTCCCCAGAGTGGTCTCAAATCTGCAATCATCCTGTCCCGGCCTCCCAGAGTGCTGGCATCGCAAGTATATGCCACCATATCCGGCTATGTACAGCTTTGACGTCTAAACTCAAATATCTTTTGAGTAATATTCAACTGGTGGATTGAACCACATAAAATTGCTGATATTGAACTATTTTTATATGCAAAAAATTGGAAATTCCATATGGCTCAACCAATTATATTACTAATCCTGATGTCCAGCAAAGTACCATTATTTCTTGCTATTTTTCTGGGACTCTCACCTGGGCCAGTGCGTGCATCCCTCAGAGTGAAATTAAACCTGTACCCATCACACCAACCACCTGGTGTGAAACATAGTGATTGGCTTCCAGTATGACTTTCAGAGCTGCCATCCACCAGGTTAAATCCATATCCATCCCTGGTAATCCCCTCTCTGTGATCCACTGCCTAGGGCCACTGCCCAGCCAGCCCAGATTCCCACAAGGCAGTGGGACAGGAAGCAAGGATAGAGTCAGTTAAGAAGAACTGGGGTCGGGTGGGGGCGGTGACAAAGCGTACTTTTTCTAAGCATTCAAATATGGGTTTAATGTTGCCATGCTTTAAAGAATTTTCTCCAGCTTTTCCAAGATAGCAAGATTCTGTAAGCTGGTAATTGACATTTTGGATTCTGTTCTTAGTTGTTCTCTTGCTTGTCTGGCCAACATATTCTTACAGTTGGTCGGGGTGCCACTTTTGCAAGTGTCCATTTTCTGTCTGAAGAAAAGAGGGTACTGCATGAGACCCCTCCTTTCCCAATAGGGAGGTGGCCAAAGATTGGTCTCTACTCCATCTCTGGTCTGGGAATGGGGATGAAGGCAGCCTTAATGAGGCAGAAATGCTTCAAGAGGGGCAAAAAGTTTCTCTCTCTCCCTCTTTCTCTCTCTCTCCCTCTCTCTATCTCATTAGTGGCTTCTTTCTGCATTTGACATGATTCCTTATTGTTATATGCCTTTATCTTTCCAAGCCCCAGCATAACTTCAGAGCAAGCAGCCCCCACCACCACTTCATTTCTCTGAGACCCCACATCCCGGCAGTACCAGCCCTTCCTGGGGTTATCCATTATCCTGTTTTTATCAACCAGAAACATGAAATGGCCCCTCAAGAGCCCTGAAAGCCTTGTACTCTCAGAGAGCTCTCACCCCACCGCTCAGCACAACATTTTAACTTCTAATTTTAGGGACACCTCAGGACTTCTTTGAGATTTCACAAAGCCCAGGTCTCTTGAACTCTTTTTCTTGAATGAGAAGAGAATAAGGACACCCTGATCAATAGGCTCAAAGTGCTGGAGGGAAAGAGAAGTTGAGCCTCAGAGTCCTGAGCTAGTGTCAGGCGGGAGTGGATCTAGGGTAGGAGGAAAGGAGGTCAGACCTGCAAGTCAGACTACTCGGAAAGGCAGTCTCTGGACTCTGCTCTTTGGGGACTGGGGTCCCTTCTGGCTATGCCCCTTTCAGGCAACTGGAGAGCGTGCCTCATTTCTCAGTCAAGACTGCACTCTGAGAACATAAATTCTGACGCAGGAAATAACAGCTGGTGGTTGGTGGAGTCATATTTGGAAGCCTGCGTATATCTCTTAGTACCTTTTCAAAGGTGGTTTTCCTAGATACACACACACAAAAAAATTTTTATGGAACCCAGAGTATTTTTTTTTTCCAGAAGAAAAGACACTCACCTAATCAGATAGCGTCTACCCAAGCTGTTCCAGGAATGTCTGCTCTTTTTCTGGGATTTGCTTGTGTTTCATAACTTTAAAAAATAAGGACCAAATGTCCTAAGCCCTAGCACTAATATACCATGAATATCACTGCTTTGTTTGCTGATGTAAAAGGAAGACCCTACATGAGCGATAAGCTCTGACACTCCTGTGGCCTGTGTGGAGAAGTGGGGAAAGTTGGAGATGAAGTTTAGGGAAAGGATTGGTGCTGCTGATTCTCAGATAACCAAGTGTAACTGGTGTTCAGGTGGACAGTTTGGAGCTGGGGACAGGGCAAAGTAAGGAAACAAAAGTTGAAAGAAAATCTAAGCAATGTGAGGCACCAAAATTGTCCCCATATCAAGGGAAACAGTTCTCTGGGCCTCTTTGCCACAGACCCACCCCCTGCCCCTTCCTATCCCCCAACCCCCACTATGCCATTCCCTTGTCTCCACCAGATGGCTTGGCTAAAGGACTGGGGTTTCAGAGAACTTATATACAGGACTGTATCTTCTTAGTACATTGTACTAGTTATCTATTGCTGTGTAACAAATTAGCCCTCAAGTTTAGCAGCCTAAAGCAACAAGCACTTATTATCTCATAGTTGGGTTGGGAATTTGGAGACAGCTTAGATGGGGCTCTGGTCTAGAGTCTGTCATGAACTCATGGTCAGGATGTCAGCAGGGCTTCAGTTCTCTGAAGGCCTAATTTGAGAGAGGACAACTCCACAGTGCTCATTCACATGACTGTTGGCAGGAGGCCTCAGTTCCTTTCTGATTGTTGGCTGGGGAAAGCTCAGTTACTTCTCACATGGAGATCACTTGATAGTACTGTGTGAGGATCCTTCTGACATGGCAGCTGGCTTTCTCAAGAGTGAGAGATCCGGAAGAGACCAAGAAGGAAGACACCATACCTACCTTTTATGTCCTGGTCTCAGAAGTCACACACTGTCCTATCTGCCATCTTCTGTTGATGAGAAGTGAGTTCCCGAGTATAGTCCACATTCAAGGAAGGGAAAGGAAGAATTGGTGATCATCTCAAAATCATGACAACTATGTTTTCTTGCTTCTCTTGTGTAATGATGGCTCCTGCTCTGACAGCCACAGCAGAGAGGAAAGAGGTGGTCAGACCTATGGTACCTACTGAAACTGCCTTTCTTGATCAAAGAGATGAAAATGGCATTTTCTGTGGTCACCAAGCTGTGACCTAGACCCTCATGGGGATCTGATACATGAACCAAACAACTGGGACTCAAATTAGAACCCAAAACCAGGGTGGAAGGCATCTGATTGGCCAAGAGTAGTTCACATGCCTACCTCTGGGAAGGAGTCAACCTCTCTTGGTTGACTCTCTTGGTTTGAGAGTGGCGGATGGATGGTTTCCTATTTAGAAAGGAGGGGATGCTTTTTATCAAAAGGTAGGGGAGTGGCTTTAGTAATTTTTAAAAAGCTGATTACAATACCAATTCTTCACCATCAGATGTGGCTTTCAAATCCATCAAGATAGAGGAGGAAGTATAATAAAACTAACCAAAGTTTGTTTCCGCCCTTTCCAGAAGATTCTTCCCCTTGACCCTAGCCCCCACCTAATATGAGAAGCTTTCAGAGCAGTAATAGGATACCCGCAATACCATAGCTAAAATAAGATCCACCAGATCTTATTCTAGCTCTTGTTCTACCCCTTGGTAGAAGCTGCCTCGTTACAAGATGATGTAAGAAAGGATCCACAGCTGGATTAAGTCAAAGTATGGAGACCTTGTCCAAGCAGTTTTCCTCCTTGTCTGTATAACCTTGACCAAGATACCTCCCCATTTTCTCCTCTGTGACAGTGAAGGGACTGGGCTAGAACACCTCCATGTCCCCAGCCCACTCTAATATTCTTGAATACCAAGACCCTGACTGGTCCAGCAGAGAGAAATGGATGGGAGACATGTAGATTTTGATATATCTTTGTGAATCAATCGACATTCCCCTTGCAGGCTTGGCGGAAGTATGACACAGACAGAAGTGGCTACATTGAAGCCAATGAGCTCAAGGTAGGATGGGACTTGGGAAAGGTATGGAGGACATGGAGAACAAGACTGAGGCCAGAATGACAGTGGATGTAAGGAACTCATGGAGGGAGGAGGTGTTGGGTGAGGAGCATGGATTTGTTGACTCCTTAAGAGGACTGAAGCCTGGCACTGAATTGCTGGACTTGTTACTGTGAAATTAATAACATGGAATTTGTGGGGTCACGGGGTTCAAAGCACACCCAGGACAGGCATCCTCAAGGCCATTCCAGGAGACTTCTAGCTTGTCCGCTTCCAAATTCCCCTGGGCACTTCTGAGTCCTCCATACTGGGCTCTGAGAAGACAGCTCCAGCCTCTACTACTTATTTTGTGGAAGCAGGTTCCTCCTAGGAGCCACCCAAGACTTCCAAGTTCACTCTACGAGTGTTAAGGGGTGAATATAACTGGTAGACCTCAGCAAACAATGTTGAATAAACGAATGAACACCTGAATGACAGATCACATGAGTCTAGATCTGAAGAGGTCTTTTGTGTTACAGGGATTCCTGTCTGACCTGCTGAAGAAGGCCAACCGGCCATATGATGAGCCCAAGCTCCAGGAATACACCCAAACCATAGTGAGTAGACAGAAGTATCCCTCCCCTCAGGGAGCAGGGCTTGGCCCTCAAGCCACTGGGGGGTTCTTTCTTGCAGAGTCTTTTCTTGAATGGTTCTTTAGGCCCACATGAAGTGACTCATTATTGGCATTAGGGAGGTGAGTTCATGGCCCCACATACCATTTGAGGTCCCCTCTGAGCTGACTCTTGGGCCAGTGTGAGACTGAGAGGGGAGGAGAGCATTTGTTTCCATGGCAACCTCTGTAGCTCTGAGAGTGGGTAAACCTGGACAGAGTGGGCTTTTGGTGCTGTACTTCGGCCTGCTGTGCCTCGGCCACCCCCTCTAAGAGGAAGGGAAAGAGGAGCAGGAGTCAAGTCCTTGCTGTCTCTCCCAAAACATTTTGGCCCCCAGCTTCCAGGTGACCTAAGAGGAGGCACAAGCACCCTCCACCTGCCTCCTTCCTCTCCTTTCCAGTGGGAAGGGATGGCAGGTCAAGGCCACATGCGAGACAAGCTCACAGCAATTAACCAGAACCTCTTTCTGTTCCCAACAGCTACGGATGTTTGACTTAAATGGGGATGGCAAATTGGGCCTCTCAGAGATGTCTCGGTAAGTACCTGCTCTCACTCCTGGTGTCAGTTGGGACACTTGCACTCCTGTGCTGCCATCTCCATTGCTGAGATCAGTTGGTAGGAAAAGTGGCAGGTCCAGGAGTCAGGAAGCCCAAGACTAAGCCGGGTGGAATTGGGAATGTCAACACCTCCCTTTGTCCCTCTCCCTCTTTTTTGAACTTTCTACCAATTACCGACTAGGAAGTGCTCAGAAATCAGAAATGGTTTGCGTAACTAGACACGCTGCCTCTGGACCACCTGTCTGCTGGTTCTTGCCTGGTCCCTGTCTCCTAACCTCTGCTCTAACATTTTCTTTCCAGACTCTTGCCTGTACAGGAAAACTTCCTGCTTAAATTTCAGGTAAAAGAGCCACTTTACTTCCCTTTGCCTCCTCTTTTCCCTTCATCGCTCTAAGCTTTGGCCTTCCACCCTCAAAATGTGCCCTAAAATGGAGTACACACACGCGCACGTGCACACACACACACAGGCACACACCACACTCTGGGGCTTTTGCTTTTTCATTTAATGCCTTGGTTCTTACAGGGCATGAAGTTGACCTCAGAAGAGTTCAATGCCATCTTCACATTTTATGACAAGGTGAGAAGGAACAGTGTGGGGTACCGGGGAGCCCTGGCTCAACTCCATCTGTGCTAAGAAACCAGCTTTCCAGAGGGGACCCTGAGCCATGTGGCTTTCTTCTTGTAGCATCTTCTGTTATGTGAGAAGAAAAACTGTTGCTCTCGATCCATGGCCTATAGAGCCCAAGAATGAGGTTTCTTGAAAGCCCAGTGGAGAAGAGTTATCGGAAGAGGGTTGTGCTCAGAGCTGGGGTGTGATCTTGATGGTTCTGGGTCACAATGGTACACTGGGGCCATTCATTTTCCCAGGGCGGTGGGAGTGAGCGGACCTCTTGGCCCTCCTCTACCCCTCCCTTAGCTGTTCCTGTCTGTGTGAGTCCAGTGGTCTTCTCTATAGCCAGTGTTGGGGGTAGACTTTTCTTTTCCAGTACTGGGGATTGAACCTAGGGCCTTTGCACTAAGTTACAGCCCCATTCTTTTCTTTTCTTTAATTTTGAGACAAGGTCTCACTAAGTTTTTAGGTTCCCCAGGCTGGGCTTGAACTTATGACCCCCCTGCTTCAGCTTCTGAGAGTGTGGAGGTGGTCTTTAAATAGCCCCCAGACTCCAGGAATTAACTGTGCTCCTGGAACCTCGTTTATATGAGGCTAACGAGAGTGCACTGAACTGCCCTGTGCCTGCACTGACTGGTAAAGACAGAAGTAACCGGTTATTTTGTCATTACATGATCTGCACTCCTCCATCTGTACAGTGTAGTGGGAAGGTTAAGCCCAGGGAGCTCCTTGAAATGGGTAGGAGGAAACGAGACACAAAGTCAGGGTGGCTTGGGCTGAGGTCTCAGGGCCGTAAGCTGACTCTCTGATGCACCCCTAGGATGGAAGTGGCTACATAGATGAGAATGAACTGGATGCCCTTTTGAAGGATCTCTATGAGAAGAACAAGAAGGTGAGCAAGTGAGCCCAGAGGTCCCAGAGCATGGGGTAGAGAAATGCCATGGCTTCATCCCACTGCCCTCTGATCTGCCACCACCGGCCAATGGCAGGTTTTGGTTTTTTTCTGGTCGACTCATTTTTTGTACTTCACTGTGTAAGATACATATAACATGGTTTACCACCTTAACCATTTTAAGTGTACAGTTCAGTGGTATTACATGTATTTATAATGCTATATACACGTGACCACCACCCATCTCCAGAACTTTTTCCATTTTGCAAAACTAAAGCGCAATAACCCACTAAACAATAACTTTCCACTCCCCACCGCCCATCTGCTGGCAACCATTTTACTTTCTGCCTTCATAAATTTAACTACTGAGCTACTGTAGGACCCTCCTTGAAGGAGAATCAAACCATCTCTTCATGACTGGCTTATTTCACTCCACATAATATCCCCAAGGCTCTTTGGTAGCACTGTCAGAATTCCCTTCCTTTCCAAAGCTGAGCTATGTTGCCTTCAGTGTATAAACTGCATTTCGTCCGAGGACACGTGGTTTGCTCCCACCTGTGGGCTGTGATGAATGACACTGTGATGAGGCAGTGGCAGGTTTGACACAGCCCGGGCTCATGGACGTGTCAGCCGATCTGCCAAGAGAAAAGACTCTCGTTCACCGTGCCTGCCTCTCAAGTGCAAGGTCCTGAGTTCAATCCCGGGTACAAGAAAAAAAAAAAAGGCTTTCAACACAAAGCGAGATTTTGGAGGGCAGGGGTAGGAGGAGAGGGAGGTTATTCTGAATTTGATGAAGTGCAGACTCAGGAGCTGGGAAGGAGTCAAAAGGCACCACCAAAGTGTTTGTTCCTCTCAAAGAAAAGAGAGAGTGGTGACTCCCATGCTTTTGCCTGGGGTTGGCTCTCGGGCATCTTGCAGGGACCCCCAGGGAGGTCAGTGTGGTCTCCTGGTGAGAAGAGACCCAGTGACACAGCACCAGGAGGCCAGGCCTTTGCGGCTGTCTTCCTTCACAGCCCCAAAAATGTCTTTCACGGACCAAATGATTTTGATGCTTTCTTTAATTAGATGATGAAATCTCTATAATTCCTTGAGTTGTCTGTTTTGGCTGCCAAACAAGAGCTAAATTTAATGCTCAATTTTAGGAAAAAAAATTCACTGCAGCCTCTAAGCCTTTCTTTCTCTCTTTCCAAGTGCTTTCTGATCTCTTTATCTTCATCCTGAAATCATCCCTCATATATTTCATCTTACATCTTTTTATGTTACCTGCAACTGCTCTTTCAAAGAGGTAGAAAATAAATGATAAGGACTCAAATACTTCCTAGGGAGAAGAGAATCCTTACCAGGTATCTGAATTCAGCTAACTTTTTCTTGGCACCTAAGGTAGGTGAAAATTATTTATGCATCCAGGAATGTCGGGGATCTTAATGGACTATATCTTTAACTACGGTTGGATTAATGAGGTGTGATTAGTCTTCGGGAGGCCCTGCCTAACACATGAGGTTGATGAACCCTCAAGGTACCTATTGAATCTCAGAGTGATCTGCATTTCCTGGTCATTAACTCACTAGGCTCTTTCTTGAGTAAGAAGGGCAATGCGTAGAGCTGCACAGGTTCACTCCAGATGTGGAAACAAAGGTAAAGATTCAGGTGTTGGGATTTGGAAGCAAGCCTGAAGGGTAGAGAACAGACTATTAATAAAGCTGTTTACCTGAGAGCCTTCCACCTGGACCAGGCCCCAAATTTGGCACCTGGGGATTGGGAAAATGAATCAGAGAGCAGGAGCTGCATGACTAATAACAGCAGCTGAGATGGGAAGGGAATGGCCATTTTGGAGGAGCCTACACAGACGATGAAGTTCCATTTTGACAGTGCCTGCATGGCCTGTGACAAGGCTCCTGGGCAAATTAATATTGGAAGCTCCGGAAGAGCCTGGCTGATGTAACTGAACTTGAATATTTCTCAGCAGTCCTAAGATCATGGCAACTCAGAAAAGCCTTTCCGAGTCTCAAGGAAAACTTGGAAACAAAGTAAGCAGCCCAATTCTCAAGACATTGAATCGCTTGCAGCCACACTTCACCATGAGTTTTCTCAAGCTCCGGGCTGCTGTGTAGGAGTCTCTTCCTTGGTCCCTACTTGAGTAACAGAAAGCTCGGGTGCACCCCAGTGTTAGGAATTAGGCAACATTTCCAGAGACTTCACAGCTTCGGGGAAGATGCCCCCGAGATAGAAATGCTTAGAAAGTGCCTTGGCACCAAACCAGGTCAGTCACATAAGGGAGATCCCTAAATATCAAGAAAAAGACTCCGCTTGGAGCACCGAAAAGAGGCAACTAAGAACAGGTGAGCCAAGCTTTGCACAGTGGCAGTATCGTAGCCAGTGAAGTTTATCCAAGGTGCGATTATTGCTCATTGAAAAGAACAGGTGAGCCAGGTAAAGAATTAGACTCCAGGGCTACAGGACTAAGGATATTTATGAGTTCGTCCAACCTTCAGTGAATATCTTAGTATGTATACCTCAGTTTTCTCACTAGCAGAATGGAGATTTTTTTTAAAAGTATCTGCCAGTGTTTTCAATACAAAAGAATGAGAAGAAGGAGAAAAAATAGGAGGAGGAGGAGGAAGGAGAGAAGAAAAGCTGGAAAGAAAAAGGCGGTCATTTAAGTGATGTTCCAGTATTGATGAAGGAATGACCTTGCTGTATTTCAAACCATTGTTATTTTCATCCAAAGCAATTATATAAGGCATATGGGTATTCAGTTTAATTTTGGCCTCCATTCTGCACAAGACTCTGGGCATATCTTCATGGACCGCCTATCTTAGTGGTTTCTGAAGACAACAAGAAGCCAGTGAATAAATAGTAGGCTGGTGAGCTTTTTTGTGGAAGGAAACTGAATTCTTTAAGTTGGACCTGCTTAAGAAAGTGTGGCCCAGGAGGCCTGGAAACCAGACCAAGGAGCTTTCCTGGGCCTGTCTCCATTAGTGGCTCTGAGTCAATGGACCTGGTGCAGAATAACAGCTGGCATCCCAGTGGCTGGCCTCTTCTGGTGTGCTCAGCACAGGTGCTTTGCTAAGTGTTGTTTCCATTAGTTCCCTCGCCTAATCATTGTAACACCTCAGGGAGCTAAGTACTGTACTCTTAGTGAACCCATTCTACAGGTGAGGCAGCTGAGCCTCAGAAAGACCACCTTCCCCAAATCAATGCAGCCAATAAGTGAAATAAAGAGGATTTGGACCCAGCTCCGTCGGACTCCAAAGCCCATGCTTTGTGTCCCTCTGAGTCGCCCGCCCTCAGATGAGATGGGAGAAAGTCTCGTCAGGTGTGACTGTGTAGGATGCCTCCTTTGGGTGAGGGCTTCCACTGAGCCTGCTCTCTCCCGCTCTCTCTCCCTCTGTCACCTAGGAAATGAACATCCAGCAGCTCACCAACTACAGAAAGAGCGTCATGTCCTTGGCCGAAGCAGGCAAGCTCTACCGAAAGGACCTGGAGATTGTGCTGTGCAGCGAGCCCCCCATGTAAAGGGGGCACAAGGTCTCCTCCACCTCTCCCAAACCCTGCCCCCGCAGCCCTGCCACTTCTCCCCAGATCCAGAGACCATGGGTGCCCCTCCCGCCACCCCTGCAACCTGCTCACCAGCCTGCAGAGCTGGAAAGAAGAGATGGAGGGTGGGCGGCTGAGGGGCCTCCTTCTAGCCCGCCTCTGAGCAGCCCTGACCAGGCACACAGCTCTGCCCGCCGTGGGTCACCAACTGCATGGGAGGTGGGTGGGGGCGTGGGCGGAGCTTCCCCGTTCTCTTTGCTGCGATGCATGAGCTCATCCGCTGTACAATTTAGGCTTCGATGTCCAACAGTGTAGACTCTTCCCTCTCTCTGTCCCCTGCCTCCGCCCCCTGCCACCACCCACCCCATCTTCCAGCTCCCACCCACCACCTCACTAATAGTGTAGCTGTCTTCTCAGAGTTCTGTTGTGCAGGGCATCTGCCCTCTCCTTGCCTTCTGTACTCAGTGTGCTCCTTTTCTCTCTGGGGTTCCTGTCTTCTTGTTTACCAAAGAAGAGTTTACAGACAATAAAGTGGAAACATTCTGCTGTGGATGCTCCCCCAGTTCTTGTTCAGTGGTCACCCTCTGCAGTTAACTCTCCTTGTCCAAGGGAGGGCCTTGGGCTGGTGCAGGGTGGTCTCCAGGATCACCTAAATGGAATGTAGGACCCCAAGACTCTATGGATTTCCCTCACCATTCCTTACCTGTCTCTTCACCAACCGGAGTCACTTTGTTCCATTTTGTTTCTACATCACAGATTATAAAAGCAGGCCCCATTCAGTGAAGGCTTACTAAGTCAGTATTGTGCAGAACAGCCCACCTGTGGCTCCCTTACTCCTTGAAGGGGGCCGCTTTGATTGTCTCCACCATACAGTTGAGGAAACTGAAGATTTTGTACAGGGGCTGAGTATTGAGGCCCACACCTCATGGCCAGTTGGGGACAGAGTCAGGGTATGGATCCAGCAGATGGGATTCACACTCTGAACCACTGCTTCTTCTCTTTGTAGTAGGGGTACCAAGGGGGTGTGGCCACCAAGCAGGAGAGACACACCCCCCAGCTAGGAGTTTCAGACCACCATTAGCTTAAAACTTTTCCTTTCTGGGAGTCCAAACTACCCAGAAACACCCAATCAGATGTCCGTTGATATAGGGCCACTTTGGCCATTGGATCCACAGAGCTGTTTGTGATCCTAGAATACAGACATAACTGAAAATTTTTAAACACTCATTTCTTGTCCACGAGATGCATGCTGATGACACTACCTCATTTAATCCCACAACAATTCTATGAGAAGGATACCAGTTTTCAGATGAAACTAAGACTCAAAGACAGTAAATAACCCATTCAAGATGCTGTATCTCCTAAGTATCAGAGCCAGAACTCAAATATGGGATGGTCTGACTCCAAAGTCATATGCAGAAATGTGCCTTGACTTGATATATTCAGAAGCCCCTCTGGAGCAATAGATCACCAAGGATCCTGGCCCACTTGAGGCAGATGTAGTCCTCAACTGCAAACTTCCAGCCCTGTCACTTCACCTGGCCTTGGTCCACATCCATCTCTGCCCACTTGAGATGAGAGTGTCCTTCAAGACCATTCTGGAGTTCTTCTTGTTCATCATATGCTCTTAATTGTATATTTGTAGCTTTTAAATTCTCCTTTTCTCTATGTGTTCTCTCTTGGGCGTTAAGAATCCAGGTGATTCCCAACTCTAAATTCCACTTTGTTGCCATAGAAACTAAATACCACGGCCATTTTAGACCTCAGTGTTTTACCCTCTACTTTCCTATCATCACTGTTACTACCACTGATAGTTCTCTAAGGATTTATGTCACCACCTGTTATGGAGAACTGTGTTCCATTTTTCCTCTGCCCATCTTGAATAATGGATCAACCCAACCCCAGAAAATCCAGGCTCTGTTTCCTGGGGCCCACTCCAGTGCCAATTATGCACTAATTCAGTCCAGGTCCCAGTAAAAAGCAGATGGCACCTTCAAATTATATCATTCAAGAAGGGTTTGTTCTCAAAGGTCTTTTTACAAACATGTGAGTAAAAAATGCAAGGGACTCATGAGGGACAGTGAATAACTAGAGACTAAAAACAGTGGAGTTGCTGTCACCCTCTCAAGCCCAAAGGAATGAGAAAAAGAAGAGGCAGTCAGGATCCAGAAGGGAAGAGTCATACAGGAAATGTCACACGTTTGGTTCAAGCGCACAGCCAGCACCAGGGTAACTCTCATGGAGTAAATACTGCAGGCCCTCCCTCCTCCCTACTTGCCTCCCATCTCCTTTCAGGGTTCCATGTTGTCCGGAGCCAACCTAAAGCCAGGAGACCAGGAGCTTATTGGTGTAGTCCATATGGGACAGCCTCCAGGACAGAAAGCAAGTCACGGGGAAGAGTGGCGAGTAAGGGAAAAGGCAATGGAAGACATCCAGCTCAGACAAAGATGTCGATAGTACTGAATGTATGAATCCAGAGTTCTGGAAGAGGTTGGGGCTGGAGATATGAATTTGTAAAACTTTTGGGAAAGACAGAGTCATGGAGGTGAAATCACCCAGGAAGTGACAGAAGGGAGATCTGAGAAAGGATCCATGAGCGTGCGCATGGCTGTATCAGAGGAAAGGAACAGGGCATGGCCAGGGAAGGGGAGAGAAAGGAGAAAGGAGTGGTTTCTGGAAGGCCAGGGGAGAAATATGTCTCCAGATGAAAGATGTGATCCAAGGTATCAGGCACTGCTGAGATGTCCAAGGGCTGAGTGTGTAAGGACCACTATTTCCTTGTCCAGGGCCTTCAGAGGATAATGGGAGCTCCTGAGGTGGATGTGGTGGGGTGAGGCAGGGCACGGCTGCAAGAGGAAATGAGGAGTCCCACCACTGGGCCTGGGTGGGTGTTAGTCCGAATTTAAAAGTTGTAAACCTTTCAGGTTATAATAACAACAGCTCCAAGAACCCTGAGATGTTAGCCTCTCAGGTCTTTGGGTAGAAAGTGAAAGTTCAGTTCTAACTAGCTCAGGCAAAAAGGAGAATCAGTGGACAGAGCTAAGCTATCTCCTGCATCTGGAAGGTTCCCCAAGACAACCTGACCTGAACTGAAATATTGCCACTCTTCCTGTCTCTCATTTCAGCTTTACTCTGTGATGGCTTTATTTTCTCAGACCTTTGTCCTCCACAAGACAGAGAACGTGTCCACTCCTGGCTATGTCCCCAGGGATTGGGTACACCAACACATAGCATATGTCAATAAACAATTATGAATGAGTGAATTGGCTCCAGAAGGGAAAGTGGAGCTGCCCCTCTTCCCTTAGTTCCATTTCAAAATGCCAAGGAGAAGGGACTCTTGGGTCATATGACCTCTAACCAATCAACCATGGCCACCAGGTGGCAAAACCTTCATTAGAATTAAACATGTGGGGTGGGGAGGGAAATTCTGAAGAAAGGATGGATGATTCCATTCCCAAAGGGGGGAAGTACGGTAGTCACCCCCCCCCAAATCCCCAGTATACCTTTATACTGCACTGGTATAAAGACATATATACTAATATTATGAACTAAAAGGTCATTTTTTTCTTTAGACTTAAAAAGAAAAGGAAAACATTTTGGCAGGTCTCTAAAGTGGCCTGGGTCCTGGGCACTGTGCTGACCAGACCTACTGGAAGACAGCTGCACCTTTCTAGGGGATTCTCGCAGGTGTCACCCATGTAGGTGGGGCTCCTGGCATTCTGAAGAGGTGATGCCTAGGTGTTGTTCTAACCCAAACCAGGAAGAATGTATGGAGTTAAAGGGTCTCTCTGAGTGGCTGATGGGGAAAACTGCACAGGAAATAGCAAATGGCCCAGGACAGGGCATGGCAGAGTCCCTCAAGAGAGCTCGTCTCTTGGTGATGACAGTTTGTCGAACATCGACTCCATGCCCAGTTTTGTTTTTTGTTTCAGAATGATTGAAGGCTAAAAGCCCATTAGAAAGTTGTGTGGTAAAAAGCACACACACAAGTTATTAAAAGAACAACCCAAGGAGATACCATTCTAACAGGTTTGGGAAACACATGGCCTGGGTCTGTTCTCTCCTAAGCATATTTATGGGACTGGCTAGCTTGATCCCCACACCAACACTATAGGAAAGTATTTCTATTGGCTCCTCTTCCTAGAAACCATGGGACAGAACAGCAAAGTAGCTTACCTAGGGTCACACAGCAAGTCCACACAGCAAACTGAGTCAGAATTCAAGTAGATGTGGTTTGACCCCACCACCTGGGTACGCAATACCTGTGCTTTTCAGTATAGTGGCTGAAAAGATAATAAGTAGGCTGCCTGTGTTCAGCTCACAGATATTTACTGAACACCTACTGTGAGGCAGGCCTCTTGCTAGATCCGAGGGGCACAGCAGTAGCCAGTGTGACAGTCCCTGGCTTCTGGGAGCTTTACCATTGAGATGAGGAAACTGGCAACTCAGTGTGGTATGGTGGTAGTGGTGGGTCTAAGAAAAGCACAGGAAGAGACCCCTCACATAGACTCGGGGCTGCTGAGAATTCCTGGATGAGGCAACGGAGCAGCTGAAACCTGGAAGAGAGGTAGAGTTTGGCTGGGAGAGGGGCTGGAGAGAAGAAAAGCCAACTCAGGCAGGAGAAAATTAGCATAAACTAAGGCAGCAGGATGGGGAGGATGAAAGCCCTCGCACAAGACATGGGCAGGGCCAGCTCTGTGAGGGTGCAGGCCACTGAAGCACTGGATTCAACCTACCCACTTTTCACAAACCACAGTGTGGCTCCCTCTGTCCTTCCGATCTTGGTTCAAATGTCACCTCAGTGAGGCCCACCCTAATCAGATGGAGGCCACTGAATCTTCCACTCCACGCCCTTACCTGGTGCCATTTTTCTCCATGGAATACCATGTAATTCTAAGGTATGTTTCAGCTCTTCTCCCAGTTAGACATAAACGCTCAAGGACACCGGCTAACACTACTCATCATGTCCCTCACCTGGGTGTGCCTGTTCCTTCCAGCAATCCCCCTTACCAGGTCCCCTTCCCCTCCCGAGAATAACTGAGTCTTAGGTGCCAGGCAGGCTGGGGAGGGCAGAATAATGACCTCCCAAAGGTGTGTGCCCCTAATCACCAAACGTAGTAGATATGTCATCTCACATGGCAAAGGAGAATTGAGCTTGGAGGGGGAAGGAAGGTTGCTAATCGGATTTTGGAGTCACTTGGATTCTTCTTATGGCCCTCAGGAGCACACACATGGAAAGGGGAGAATTTAAATCTAAAGTTCTGACATGAGAGAGTGGCAGGAGGGTCAGGACCGGAATCAGAGCAACCCAGTGTGAGGAAGACTTCACCGGCCATTGCTGACTGTGAAGACAGAAGGGGTGGCCTCTAGAAGCTGGAAAAGGCAGGGAACACAACCCTGCTAATGCCCTGGTATCCGTCCAGCGAGACCTTTTCGGACCTCTGCCTTCCAGGTCAGAAGATACTTCCTCCACTTCCAGGTGTGTGTTCGGTGGCTCCCTCAGGACTCACAGGGACCCAGTCGCCTACCAGGTCAGAGGTCCTACTCACCCCTGCTGGCCCTCAGATAAGGTGCCCACTGGGTTAAGGTACTTATGTACCTCAACTTCTTTTAATTTTAAAAGGAATGTGAATATTTTGGCAGGTTCCTAAAGTAGCCTGGGGCCTGGGCACTGCACTGACCAGGCCTACTGGGGAAAACAGCTCTGAGAGTGAATGGCTGCTACCTTTTGAAGGGGATTTGTTCGGGAGCCACACATATAGGCAGGGCTCCATGTTAATCTGTGTTTTGTGTTATAACAAAATACCTGAGGTGAGTATAAAATAAAGAGGTCCACTTGGCCTATGATTCTGGTGGCTCAAGGGTCCATTCAACCTGGTGCCAGCATCCCAGTAAGATGCCCCTGCTGGGTCACCACATAGCCAAAAATGGATGGCAGCATGAAAATGGAGCCGAGCTTGTGGTGTGGCCTTGCTTTGTAATGACCCACTCTCATGAGAATGAGCTGACTCCGAAGACCAGCATGAATCCTCTCTGCGAGCAGTGCCCCAGGACCTAGTTACCTACTGTAGGGCCCACCTCTTAAAGCCCTCACTACTTCAACATCGCCACACTGAGGACCAAGCTTCTTGCCCACAAACCTTTGGGGGACAGACTCAAACTGTTTCCAAGCCATTGCATCCCTGTTCAGGGCATGTGAGTGCTCTGAAACCAGCAGACATCCTGTCATGCCCGGGGAGTAGACCTGCACACACCTATGTTTCGGCAGGGGCAGGAGAGAAGCTGAAGGCCCAGGGCCTGGTCCAGTGTCCCCATGACATCTGCCCTTTGTTTCCATTCAGAGACCACAGTCTGCAGTCAGGACTTGACCACACATTCCGTTTGGGGTCTCAAGTTCCCCTCCGTAGAAATGGAAGCTAGGGATGGATATGTGAGCGCCCTTCAAATCCTTACCTGCTGACACCTCATGGCAGAGGGTTCAAGAATGGCAAATGCCACCTAGCCATGAAGGAAAACTAAATTAAAACCATAACAACATACCCTGGCATTATCCACCAGTGAAAATCAAGTCTCATTTTCAAAAGTTTTATTTTCATTTATAAAAGCATGGTCCACAAAATTGTTGTGGGTTACAGGGATCTAAAAAGAGAAGAGGCCCCCTCTGCCCCAAAATAGAACACTTTAAAGCAACATTAACAACAGTTTAAATAAACAACCAAAATGACATTCCTGCATCACTTCATGCTGTTCTGTGGAATGACTTCTAGCTCTACTGGATCTTGGATTAGCAGTCTGCTCTCAGGAAAGTAGTCTGCTTCTGGATTAGGAAATATTCTGGAAATCCTGACTCAATCTGTGGGGATAATCTGAGAGTTGCTTAAGTGATGTCAGCTCAGAAGCCAATACACATGAGTCTGTTCTTTAACATGGGGACAGTTTGAGCTCCCTGCCACAGTCATTTACCAAGAGCCTTTGTGTCCTTTTCCATTGAAGACACAGCTGCAGCCTGTAGCTCAGAAAAAAGCCTTCAGGTAAACATGAAAACAATCAAAGCACTACCTGTAAACAGAGACTTCATGACCATGGTTAATTTATTACTATGACTAATAATATGAGAATAAATTTCTCTATCAGTGTGTCTCCTGAGAGTAAAAATATGGGCAGTGAGGGATTTGACTTCCCATAGAACATACAATTTCTAAAATTTTTTTTTTTTGGTAATGGGGATCAAACTCTGGACCTTGTGCTTGCGAGGCAGGTGGCAGAACCACTGAGCTACATCCCCCCGGCCCAATTTCTAAAATATTTAATCATTTATTAATACCATTTGGCCTGCATAAGTTTAACCTGAGCAAGGCTGAACATCTGTTCTGATCTGACAACTCTTCTCACGTAGAGTTGTTTTTTTTTTTTTTGTACCGGGGATTGAACTCAGGACCTTGCACTTGCGAGGCAGACAGCAGAACCACTGACTAAGTCCCCAGCCCCTTCATGTAGATCTTATAGTACAGACAAATCAAACAATTACTTCTAATATCTCTTTGTGAAAGAACAAATCTTTGTGATTTTCCAGGGCTTTGCTGGGAAATCTCAAAGGTCATTCATTATAGGTACGAGAATATCCTGCAATTTCCTTCATTTCTTTATATCTGTCTTGGGAAGGCAAGACCTGAACAGTTGTCAGGAGAATTGGACACCAGGTTAACACATGGTCATGGGTGTCGAAGACACAAGCCTCGGTTATCCATTTAACTGATAAGGAAACATTTAAAAATAAACATATCCAAGAGTATCAAAAACACATCCATATAAAAACTTGTATACATTCTTAGCATTATTCATAATGGCCAAAAAATAAAAACAATCCAGTGCCCATCCAGTGATGGAGAAATACACTGAGGTATATCCATACAGTGGAATATTACTCAGCTATCAATGGAATGAAGTACTGATCCATGCAATGTCATGAATGAACCTTGAAAACATTACACCAATTAAGAGGAACCAGATATAAAAGCTTTTCATTATATAATCCCATTTGTATAACATGTCCAGAATAGGCAAAAGCATAGAGACAGAAAGTAGATTGGGGTTGCCACAGGCTGAGGGTAGGAAGAAAATATGAAATTTCATTTTGGAAAATATTTTACAATTAGAATTAGAAAGTGATAATGTTTGCATAGCCCAATAATATACTGAAAACCATGGACCTGCACTCTTCAAAAACTGCAGTATCTCAGCCTTTAAATAAAAGCTGCCTACATAAGCATGGCTTGCAAAATAAGTGAAATAAATAGAACTATACATATAGTTTCCTCTTACACGAAAAATTTTTGTTCTTTGTGTTTTAAAATAATCTATTCTAGGACATGACAAATTCAACATAAAACACCAAAAAGTATTCTAGTAAGATAGAATTTCTGCTATCCAGACAGTCTTTCCTATTACAGGCAATGGTACCAATCAGTAGCTAAGAGGGCAAGGCCCACAAACTTGAGCAGAGTTGACTAAAATTTAACCCATTTCAGTTTCTTAACATAGGTATTATAAAGCAACAAAAATAAAATTTACTTCCTAGGTTTTGTCCTTCATGGTGCTCTTTTATATTGTGGAACACACTGAAAATTAGGACAGGGATTCTCCAAGGGCAAGACTATTTTTATAATCTAGCTAAAACCTTATTTATGTTAACATGCAATGTGTTCCACATTGCTACTTTCAAATGGATCAGCAAATAAATATTTTAAATGTCTCCCTTTTAATTTCTAATGCAGCAAATATCAATAGGCTTAACCCACATAAACAAAAGCTCTTTGGGTAATTTCAGGAAGTTTTAAGCCTATACAGGGGAAGGGCCTATCTTAAAACATAGCCGAGTGAGAAAGAAAAGAGAATCAGAAGTGGTAGAACAACACTATCTATGTGAATTAAAGGTGTCCGTACACAAATAGCGCTCTTTGTTACAGCAGTAAAGAAAGATATACAGTGAGATAACAGATCAGTTTCCTACAGTGGATGGCAAGATAGGTACAGGAATGAGAAACCAACCATGGATCACAATCTGGCATGAACTGTGTGCTTAATTCAACCCTCTGCGCTGGAGTTCCATGCCTTCCCCCTAAAAAGAATCCTGTTAGCTCCCCAACCCTGCTGGCTCCAAGAGCCCCAAGTGCCCAGGACAAAGTTGATGCCGACACTCCACAGAGCCCCTCCCCTGGGCTCCCAGCATCTTGCCTTCCTGCCCAGGTCTCATCCTGGGATTTTTTTTTTTTTTCCCAGCAAACCCGCAGGAAGTAAGAGCCAGGAGAGTTGGCTCCGAGGAGCAGCACCCAGGACAGGGGAGCCGGTTTGGGCTGGATAGGATATTCTGGTAGGAGTGGTGATGAAAGCCGATGGGCTATTTATAGACCACTTACCTTGACCAAAGGATCTGTTCCATTGTGCAGATAGAGTGGGAGTGTTGGCTGGGTGGGGAGCGCCACAAATAATGCAGAAATAGGCTGGAAGTGACGGAAGTGGTCAGCACAACAGTGTCGTGCTTTCAGTGGACATTTTAAGGTACGTGAGTGAGAAAGCCACAAAACCCAAGGTGACGGGGATGGACGAAAATTGGACTTGGAAGGGACCCAAAGAATGCAGAGTGGGAGAGAGGGTATAGCAGAAGCCAAGAGAAGAAAACTCCTCCAAAGACTAAGTCATCCACAAGGTCAGTACCACTTGCTGCTTGTCAGAGAAACACATTCACCTCAGACATGAAGCTGTTCACTAAGAACTTTTTTTTTTTGAGCATTGCTACAGGCCATGCATTGCACGCACACGCTGAGGGTCAGAGTGATCCGGCCCCACAGAGCCCCGCCTGTTGATCAGCAGATCACAGCACCAAAATCCTTGCCTTCTGGAATCCCATGCGGCCTCTCGTCCGTCCTGCCCATCCTGTTCTGACAGCCCCTTAGTCTCATTGTCCACCACTTCCTCTCTGTTCTCAACTCACCCTGACAGCTCCTTCTCCCTCCATTCCTGAGGGCTGCCTTCCTCACAGCTTCCCTCAGTAATCCAGCATGGACCCACTTCTGCTCTGAGCCAGCCCCTTCAGAGCCAAGGGAGTGATTTGTAGGGTCCTGCGCTAAAGGAAGAGGTGGGACCCCATTCAGAAATTAAGAATTTCAAGTCATGGGCCGGGGATTTAGCTCAGTGGTTTCACTGCCTGCTGCGCAAGTGCAAGGACCTGAGTTCAATCCCCGGTACCAAAAAAAAAGAATTTCAAGTCAGGAACAGCAGAGAATTAAACCAAGCCCGTGACGTACGTGACCGCACCAATTTCAGGGTGCAGATTCCTGAGGCCAGCCTGCCCCTCTTGAATGCAGACAGAGAAATGAGCCCCCGATAGCCAGCCCGACAGCCCTAACACCTCTGATGTGAACAGGGGACAGACAGATCTGTCTTAGTAAATGCTACAAAGCCACCTAAAATTCTCACCAACTCCCCTCAGAGGCAATTGCTACGATTTGTCAGAGAGGAAAATATAATCAAGGTTTCTGAATGCTAATTTTAAAAACCAAAGGAAAGTTGTTAAGAGTCCTTCCTAGTCACTAACCCATTCTCTAAATCAGAAAAACCCCTGGAGTTCACTGCAACTGGGGACGCTTGAGAACCCCATCTTGCTTCTGACATGGTGACTGTGGGACATGGGGGGCATTACCCTGGGCTTCCTGCAATAGGCAGAAAGGATAAGCCAAGGGGGTACAAGCTGTTCCCAGAGAGGCAGCCTAGGGAAGGGACTCCCCATCTCACCTTGTGATCCTCTGGAAGGCCTGAGGAAGGGACTCCTCCAGACTTCCTCTCCTATATGATTTTTCTCAGTACTGAGTGCCACAAATATCACTGAAGTCAGGACTCTTAAGAAGATGGGAGGTTTCATCGAAGACAGAGCAGTGAGAACCACAGCCTGGTTTGTTGTTAAGGAGGTAAAGAGCCAAAGGCAAGAATGAAGGCGGAGAGAGAAATGGTCAAACAGGCCAGCAGCCAGAGATCTGCAGCACCATCCCCCCCACACCCCCCCAGGATATCCCCCAACCAACAAGAGATTGGAGTGAGTGTTAAACACCTCCACCTTCTAGTCCCACCAGTTGTTGCTCACACCACTCTGTACATGCACATTCCCTTGGCATTCAACATGGTCAGAAAACAGTTGAATTTCAGGGTGACAAAATACGAAACCTGACAAGTCAGATCATGATCCCAAGCGAACATTGTCCACTGTCTTTCCAAACAGGCACCCTGTTCCCCTCCCAACAGAGAGATGAGGTATCACTGTGCCATTGCAGGAACCGCAGGACAGGAGCATAGCCAAGAGAAACCTCACACAAGCCTTTAGAAGTCCATCCAGGACTGGCAGTCGCACTGCACTCACCTCCAGCCCAGAGCGCAGGGCCCTGATGGGAGGCGGGTCGCCCTCCTGACATGGCAGCCATGCCTCAACTACCTCGTCTTCGTCCCTCCAGGGGATGTGACCATGTAGCCTCCTCCTGAGCTTGGACTTACTTGAAGATTTTCTGCATGGAAGTAATGTCCCCTCAGCAGGAGATTCTAAGGGGATAGCACCCACTCCTCCTCACTGACAGGAGGCCCGGGCAACAAGAAGAAAATGAAAACACTACCAGAAAGGAGGTGTGCTCTGTCTCTTATCTTGGATAATACCCTCCAAAAACAGCCGAGCACTTGAGAAAGTCCTTATGCTAGCATGGACTCTGTACATTTCAGTCATCATTTGTGTGCTACAGGAAGACTCTGACTGACGGTCAGGTAGAACTCAAAAAGGCAGAAGTAGCATCTTTCCTTATTCAATGACCTGCTTATTAGTCAAAATCAAATTAACAATCACTTTAAGATGTGGACAGCAAGCTGTATGGATGAAGCGGGAGCTGGATAAATTTTATTGCCACATGTGATATAATAAATGTGTATTTTTATATTTGCAGAAACTGCTGCTAACTTCTAAAGTTGTTTTGTTTCCAAGGCACTGATAATGGATATGTACGAAGTCCTTGCTCTCTGTTAAATAAAATACCATTCGGGGCAGGTTGTGAGGGGGTATGAGCAGCAAGTCAAGCTTCTGCAACACAAAACAAGGTCAGAAAGAGACAAAGCAGCCACAAAAAAGATTCAGCCTTCCAGCCCAGAATGAGAAGCTCAGTCAACTCAGCAAGACCTGGAGGATCGAGCAAAGGAAGAAAGGAGGCCTGGTGCTTTTTCTGCAGTGGCGATTTTCATTTGGAAAGTGCAGGCAAAACTGTGCCAACCCCTGGGGAGGCCACTGGGAGCAAGTGGCGTTGGCAGCAGACAGCTGGCCAGGAAAAAGAAAGAGAAGAAGCTGCTTGTGGGAGTGAGAATGAACAAAGATCAGACCCAAGACCCGGAGAATAAGTTAGGAAAACAAGAAAGGTCTGATAGAATTCACTGGTCCGGTCTTGACGGGAGCACCCAGGAACTCTGCTTCCTGGCACAGGAGGGTCGAAGAGCTCTTGCCACACGGAAGATGGGAACTTCCAACTTAGAACACAAAAAGGACCATTCAACAATTGTGCCCCAGAGCAGCTCTGAGCACCAGCAGTCATTATAGACTTCCTGAAGGTGTCCTATACCCCCTCAGAGTTCTGGCCAAGCCCCAGAGTGGGGCGTCTCCCCAGGACCACCACCCAACCAATCTGCAGTCTCTCTCTTCAAGACCGGAAGCCCCACACACTTCCTATCTGCCACAAGCAGGGAGCCCACCAACAGGTACAAGAAACTCTTCTCCTCCGAAAAGCTAGATGCCACAGGCTACCCATCTACATTTCCGCAAGTCTTGTGATCAAGACCCATATGGCTGTCCTCACCAGAAAGACCATCACCCCGACAGGAGGACTTCCTGCACCTCCCTTGCTTCCACCCACTGCTCCCTTCAAACTGTCCTGAGAAGACACAATCTGTGCTTTCCTAAATAAGAACATCTGTTTACCCAAGATGATACATGCGAACCATGGCCTGAGGTTTGTTATTAAAAAAACAAAGTGTTTTGACCAGCATACAGACTACCCCCCGCCCAAGCTGTTTCTTCTGACCACAGCAATGAGTCCCCCTCACTGGAGTGCTGAGCATGGACAGAGGACAGCACTGCTGAGGAAGCGCCACACCTTGTCTGGGGCTCACCTGAGGCCTCTCGTGACCTCTTCCCTGTGCTTTGCTGAAACTCTTTGCTTCTGCAGATAAAGTGCATAAAAACCACTATGCCAGAGTGTCAAAGAGGAAGCAGTGCAGCTCCTGAAGGGGGCAAAATCTCAGGTCAGTCCAAACATCAGCTTCCTCTGGTCCTCAGCATCCATCCTTGGCTCTTCTAAGAGAGAATCATGGGCTTGGGGCTGCACCAGAAGAGAGAAGGATGTTCTCAAGCACAGTGCGAGAGGGCTGCACACTGTTACTGAAGGTTTGTACCACAGCAATGCTCTGTGCAGTATGCCCAGTTTTAAGAAATGTTTTCCCAGAAGAGCCATGTACAGTGACTTCCAAGCCCGATACCTCAGCTCTGCGGATTATCACATTCAAATAGAAAGTCAGACTCCGATACCACACATCTGTGATGACCTGCAGTATGCATGTGATCATCGTACAAAGAGTTCCACGGTGACAGCCGCACTTGCTCTGCAGACAGCCCCTTCAACATATAGAGCAGCCAGCAGCACTGCTGGAGTACATGCGCCTTACCCACCCCAATACATCTATGTGTGCTACATTCGTTGTGACATGGTCACACTATTGCAAGACACTGGGTAGAATCCTCAGTGTCAATCACAGGGTCAGTTGTGTAAATGATGGCCCACATCCACAAAATCAAAAAGGAGGCCCGCATGACCATACTCAGTAGTGAAATACACCCCTGAGAACTCAATTGCATGCTCTTAGTTTACACCTGTGGTCTTTGACCGACTCAAGGCAAAAGCTCATACCTGGTTCCCTTATGCTAAGACCCAGAGGAGCTTTTGTTGCACCAACCACATTTCCAAGGCTTTATTCCATTGCTCTGCCCCATGTATCAGAGGCAGGGAGAAGCTACTGTGCTGTAAACCCACCACTGCAGGCCTGCACTAAAGTAAGCTCCCCAAGGAGATTAGGCAAAAAGCTTCCAGGAATGGAGGAGCACGCTTTGATCCTGAACACCAGCACATCCCAGAGATGGGATTACTGGGGAGATGACAGCACTGATGTATAAGAAGCCACACAAGAGAAGAGCAGACCCTGACTCGTCTAGGGAGGATAATTCAACATAATAAAAAGCATCAAAAACCAATATAAGGGCCCCAAAAGGAGTTTGGCCGGCCCTTTTCTCAGAGTGCACTCAAACCACCACTTAAATAGGGAGCACCTCAAGTGCTTCCACCTCTTCTCCCCACTTTGTTTCCTGCCAAGCGCTGTCCATAGGAGCCTTCTCTGGTGTCTTCCTGAGCAAGGATTCACTAACTCTTGGGTCTATCTCGAAACAAAGACAGTCACCTCAAGATCTTGTTTCATTGGAATTCCTTGTTCCATTTTCACTGCAGCTCATCTTTTACCTGACAGTTTAAGGTGTATAAAATCTATGTTGCATTTAATGCTGTGGGGGAAAAAAACAACTTGAAGTTTGAGTAATAAGAACTGTTCCGTGTGACTTGGCTCCCCAGCCAGGTGTGAAAACCACTGCTTTATTTCAAACAGGGCTGGAGTTTGGAAAGTCTGTAGTGCTTTCCCAGGACTCTCTCTGGGTCCTCCGATCAGTGGACAGAAGTAGGCAGAGATTAGCAGGGCTCAGAAAAAGAGAGGTTGTTACATTTTGCCACAGCAGGCTACAACCACTTCCAGAAGGCCCACCCCACAGGGAACATGGCGAGCCAGCAGTTCTCCGTCTGGGATGATTTTTGTCCCACTCTCCCTCTCTGGGGACATTTAGTAAGGTCTGGAGACAATTCTCATTGTTAAACACAGGGCAGGGGTAGGGTGGGGAAGTGCTGCTGGCATCTAGGGAGTAGACCCAGGGATGCTGCCGCTCACCCAACGAGACACAGGAAAGCCCCACACACATGACAAAATATCATTTGGCCCCAAATTTCAACATTGCCAAGACTAAGCAACTGTGGTCTAGAATACAGACATTTGAGATCCCTGGGTATCCACTTGGAGTTATCAGCCCTCTTAGCATCCTAGCTAAGTTACAGGTCCCATCCCGGGGGGCAGGGGGAGCAATGCATTTACTATGGTTGTAAATATGGAGACTTCGGGTTTGAGAGAGTTCATGAATCCCTCATGTCCACTCATCAACACCTCTCAATCTGAAGACACTCAGGGATATTGAGGTCGTGTCCTCTTTAGGGATTAGCCCAACTGCTTTTCCATATTTTTATAAATAAAAGGAACCCTGTTCAAAAGAACTGTTCACACACATCACGCCATTTAAATCGCACAGCCATCCAATCAAGTTGGGACTGTTGTGATCTCAGATTGGGCCACAGGGTGGATTAGACAACTCTTCCTATGTGACACAGCTAGCATGTGTCGAGGCCACAGGAACACCCTGGCTCTCTGGGTTCAGAGACCATTCCAGGAACCTGCAGTGGGACCCTGGCCACCCCAGGAATGCTCTGACCCAGTGGTTTTCCACGTGGCTCACACAGGAAGCACAGAGGCTGAGCCAAAAGACGTCCCTGGAGACCCCAGCCAGCGCTCCCCACTGCTGCCCCTGGAGGCAGACCCGGATGTGGATGTGCACAAGGATGTGGACGCCTCCAGGCCAGGGCCAAGGTGGTGTCCTGCAGATCCCAGGCACTTCCCAGAAGCCAGTCACTGCCCCCAATCTCTCTCAGGAACAGGTGTCCCCAGGCCCAGCCCTGGAGGCTCACAGCTCCTGGTGGGAGACCTCATCCTCTGTCTCCTCCTGGTCCTCTCCAGCCATGCACACCAAGGAGCGGAAGCAGCACACAGAAGCTTGATTCATGGCGCCAGCAGAACTGCTCCAAGACCCACGCCCTGTGCGTTTACCATCACATGTCAACCTGCTCACTCAGGGCCTGCCAGGCTCCTCTCTGTGTCCCTGAGAAGACAGCTGTCTGCCATCATCTGAAAATGAAAGAAGTAAGAGTAACAGCGAAGCCCCGAGGTTTCTGTGATTTCCCTCCTTCAGAGCTCTTCTTGTTCCCCTTGGCCTCTCTGTGCTTTTGTTTCATGACAAGTGACTGCTCGTGGGCCAGGCCGGCCAGCAGCCATGCCATGCAGGAGCCAGCACTTGATCCTCCTCTGGCCTTGGGAAAATAGCCTGGCATGACACCATCACATCTGCGGAGGCCTGTGACAATTAACGAACCACATTCAACCAAACTGCTGTGTTCAGAGGTGCATTTTTCTTACAGTTTGCAGATACACATGTGCAAATGTAGCAATTTTTGTGTCTGAAAACAACAGCCAATGGGATTTGATAGGTGTCACCCGTTTGCCAGGCCAATTATTTCAATGAGTAAAACTTTGTTCTAAAGCCAAGCTTCTTCCCCCAGCACACCTTTGCTATTCCTCTCATCGCCTCCTTCCCCGGACAAGTCCTCTCCTGGTGTCTGATGTGCATTCTTTCTCTAGGGATTTCTTACTGTTAGGGGACAGTTATGTCACCAGAACCAACCGGGCATGCTGTCTGGGGCATTTTGGCAACTAGAAGAAAAGACATCATCTGCCCATTCCTGGGCCCTCTTTGGGTGTTCCTTAGGAGGGTCGGCATCCTTCCTGGCCTGGATACCTCTTCCCTCCCATTGTGTGCCAGTGGCTTTTGGAAGGGGATGGGAAGTGCCCAGCTTAGGACTAGGGCCTGAGGGCCATGTGAGCCCCCAGAGCATGGGCCCAACTGCCCGTCATCTGGACAGCAGTACCACAGTGATTGGGGTCTGTATATCCCAGAACACACTGCAAGGGCCAAACTCCACCATTTGAGAGGGAGAAGAAGGGATAGAGGGGGAGGTAAATGTATTAATGTCACACAGCTGGGCCAGGCATGGTGCTGCATGCCTGTAACCCCAGCGCACTGGGAGGCTGAGGCAGGAGGAAAGTTTAAGCCCAGCCTGGGCAACTTAGCAACTCAGTGAGACTCTGTCTCAAAATGAAAAATGTAAAAAAGGCTGGGAATGTAGCTCAGTGTGAAGGCTTGGGGTTCAATCCCCAGTGCTGGCAAAAACAAAAAGATCACTCAGCTGGTTGGGAGCAAGACGGGAACTAGACCTGTGCCCATGGCCCAGGCCACTTTGAATCTTTAGAACTTTCCTACTCCATCCCACAGACAATGGGTTATGAGAGTGGGGGTCTCCACACCCCTGTAATTCGGCAGGGGAGGGGTCCACCACCAGGGCCCCCGGCTCTGGGCAAAATGGAGACTTGGAAACCAACACAAGAATGCCAGGTGGGGCCAGAGTGCCCCCTGCTGGCTAATTCCTGAGTAACACAAATCCTAGTTGGTGTCTAAAGGGCTTGCTTGGGGTTGGGGTTGGGGCTGCCTCCTTGGCAGTTTCTCCTTCACTCTCTACCACTCCTTGGGAATCCCCAGGATCCCGACTGATGGAGAAATCATGCCTGCCATTTGCAAAGCATTTTTCCTTCTTACTGCAGCCTGGAAGTACACAGAGCACTCGGCCTCAGCTCTCCGTGGCTGTCTGCGTGCTGGCCACTGGGACCTGAGTTTGGGAACCAGAAATGACCAGACACTTTTCAGGCCCCTGTGGGGTTTCCTGAGGGAGGCAGATGACCAAAGAACTGGGGGGGGCCAAAGATTTTACCAAGATGAGGGCAGCAGGCTGGGCTGGGGACACAGGACCGAAGACCAAGGAAATCTATCAGAGGGGCCCTAAGAGTGGAGAAGAGATTTGAGCCAAACTGTGAAGAGAAAACAGGCAGATGTGGCAGAGGGGAAAAGCCATTTCTGGGGGGAAGAAAGGCAGCCAGTGAAAATAAGAAAAAAGCAATAAGGCAGCCTCCTTATTTCCCCCCGACTCAACTATGTCCTCTTCCTCCCTTCCTCATGTTAACTCACATGAGTCACAGGCCCTCTTCACCTCAGGAATTTGCCCATCTCCCCCCACAAGACCACCCCCTCTGGCCATGTCCTCATCTGGTGGGTGAGATTCCTATGGTGCCTCCAGCACTCACACCTTGACCCTGCCGGTGAACATTTGGTTTCTATGTTCAAGCCTGCCCACAGTGGGACACTTGAGAACTCAACACATGAAAAAAATGCCTCTTACAAACCAGCTGTGGGAGACTCAGCAAAGTCTAAACCACCCTTTGCCCCTAGGACAGAGCAATTGTCCTTGGGGAAAAGAAAAAGTGCAAAGGGATTGTGCCTGGAGAAGATGCACAGTGGGTTCAGGGGCAGGAGCATGTCACCCTGTGCCATTGCTGCAAGAGGAGGTGGAGGGACGAGCCCCATAGGCAATGGCTTTGGATTTGCTTGAGTGGTTGGGAAAGAGGACTAAAGAACACATGCTTGGAGCAGGTGTCTCATGACTGTAGTTGGAACTGTGCACAGAAGGAATGATCAGGATGGGGAGGTTGGACATTCTGACCATGATGAGGTCGAGGTTGGAGCAGGCTGGGGACACAATTAAAAGTGTGTTTTTAAGCCGGGTGTGGTGGCACACGCCTGTAATCCCAGCATTCGGGAGGCTGAGGCAGGAGGATTGCTGCAAGTTCGAGGCCAGCCTGGGCTACATAGTGAGTTCAGGGCCGGCCTGAACTACAAAGGGAGACCCTGCCTCAAAAAACAAACAAACAAACAAAAAAATGCGTGTTTATAGAAGACTTCCAAGGCAAAAGTTGTCTCTGTCCCACTGTGGTGTCTGCAGTCAACCAGGTTGGGGGATAGGAAGCGCTGCCGCCATGGCTGCTGGGAGCTGAGGACCCCTGCTCTCCGGGCTGCCTCCCCAGCCCTCAGGTCTGGCCTCTCCCCTTCTGAGCGGAAGTCCTCCTCCCTGAGGAGTGAGCAAGCAGTGCCCAGCTAACAACAGGCCCCAGGGAGCTTCCCAAGGGTGGTCTTCCTGAGGATGAACGCACTCTCAGCTTCAGGGAAACAGGAGTTGAAATGGAGAATGAGGAGGTTCCCAGGGGGTGAGCTGCCACCCTGAATCTCCCACTCACCTGCAAAAAAGCACTTAGTGTCCAGGGCTTCCAACAGCCACCCCAGCCCAGCCAGTGAACAGGAACCCATCCACTTTCCTGTGGAGTTGGTATGAGGGGTCATTCAAAATCCAAACACAGATATGTCCAGCCCTATATATGGCCCCTCTGAGCACCCGTCCAGCTCTGACCAATGGGTTGGCTTGGCAGTCTCAGCTGCTCCTTCGATGTCCCTCTTCCTGGATTGCCCCTGCACTTGGCAGACCTAAAGCTTTTCCATTCATTTGGGCTACCCCTAGGACCCTGGAACAGAGACCTTTGTTTAAAGGATTGTACCCAGCACCAGTGCCGGGGGGGCTGTCTTATGGAAGGGTGGGTCCTGGGGTCCCTGAGAAGCCCTGTTTACTGTAGGCAGCAGTATTATTTCCTTTATTGTTCTAATTCTGCAGTCTCTAGCAAGAAATTTGTTTGAAATCCCATGGAGAGAGCACAAAATGGCCACAAGGGGGCAGTGGAGACAACCACCTCACCTGAAACCACGAATTCGTTTTAAATTATGAGCCCATAAGATGGGATTTAAGGGGCCTGAGAAGAAACTGGAGGAGGGAAGCACTTCTCAGACCTTTGTAGTATTCGGCCCAGAAACATCAGACTAGATTCTGTGTAATGCCATGCCTGGTTCAGGGACACCCGTGGGAAGTCAGTTGGGAGGTCTCAGGAACAGCACCCCCAAACCTTCTAAATCAGAACCCATATTTACCAGAAGCTGCAGGGAATTCATGTGCCCATTAAGGTCTGAACATCTTTTGGTCCTAGGTACCAAAAGGGCACTTGGGAAAATCTGGCCCAATGGTATTTCTACAGTTTATAGACACGTGGGAGCCCAGAGAGAAGAATCCATTGCTCAGGGGCATTGCCCCATGTGTCCCATCAGTGGGTTAGCATAGACCTCGAGACCCTGACTCCAACGCTCCTTCCCCGAAGCACATTGCTCTTCCAACTCAAGAGCCGGGCCTGGGCACAGGATGCCAGCAGGAGCTTAGCAGGGTCTTGGGACTTCCGAGGGGTGGTGGCGCTATTGTGCCGAGCTCAAGGAGCTTCTGTGTCCATGAATAATTCAGGACAGGCCCACGTGGGACTAGCTAGCACAGCTTCTCACCCGGGGCCATGCTGGGGATCACCTCTAAATCCTGAAAAATAGAGACAGGAGGAAGAAGAGGATCAGCATGGATATGTAGCCTAGGAAGACTTCCTGTGGGCAGGGCTAGTATAGGAAGAGGGTGGGGTAGAGCTTCCTGGCTGGTGGAGGAAGGGGCCACATTTTGGACCAAAAGAACAAGATGAATGAAGGGCATTTATAGAGCAGGTAAGGGATCTGCCTGACCAAGTCACCCTGTAAGGCTTGGGCACCAGTGGGAGATAAAGCTGGAAGCTGGGATGGATGGAGGTTCAGAGCACGTACAAGGCTCCAAAATCAGGCAGAGAACTTTTATCCAGGTGGAGCTGATTCATAACTGGGCTGGAGGCCACAGGGATTCACAGAAAGTCTTTAAGCTAGAGAGGAATCTGGGCCTCGGAAAGACCTTCAGAGGTTGTGCTGTATTAGACAAGGCACGACAGAGGAAGAGCCTGCAAGAGCCCCGACTCCAGGAGCTCGCTGAGGATATGGCTCAGGGCTCGTTCATCTTTAACTCACCAGAGCTTTGCCCAGATTGGCAGAGCTTTAGCCCTTGGAAAGCGCTCTGCTAACAACCATCTCTAAGCAAGACAAGACTTTAAAACAAGGGCCATTTAGACCCAAGATCCAGATCAGAACAGAAAACACAAGTCATACTTTTTTGACCTTGATCTTGTTACATGATAATAGAAATTCCCTCCTAAGGTTACAATGAGAATTGTCTACAATGATACACGTGACTTACCTGGCTGGTTTTCAATGTCACTGTGACTTCTCTTTCAAGTCAGCCAGGGTTTCAATGACTTTGCACCACTGTGGTATTCTTGGTAGCCCCTTGAGTTGCTCCTTTGATCTCGTATTGATCCTAATTAATAACAGTATTGCTATTACATATTATTTTTCATATATTACGACCCCACCTAATCCTACAATAATGGTTTGACATGTTTTATTTGTCCTCCAATTTAAGGAGAGAAAACACAAGGATAGAACTCACACTTGAGCACAACAGGAATTTGAATCAGATGACTGGCTCCAGCACCCCTCTGCTTCGGTGACCTCCAATACGACACTGCCCAGGACTCTGCCTGGCAATTTCATGACCCTCCAGCTACACTTTCTCCCTCCAAAGTCATCCTCAGACATTTCTGGGGGAAATCTCAATTTTTTCTTTTGCGTCTTCTCCTTTGACCAGCAAACCCATGTTTCCAAACACCAGTGGGCTACATCCCATGGATGTCTATCTTTCCCTGAAACTCAACCACACCCAACTTCTGGCCCTTAAGTACAGCCTGAGCCTCAGGCAGCTCCTCCCTAGTCTCTCCATTAGGGGACTAAATTCATCCTGTCCAGACATCTAGTTCAATTCATAGTGGCCCTGTGGCTCACACCCTGGCCTGTGGGATCCTGGAGAACAAAGATCCATCCGCAGTGCCCCTCAAAGGCCCAAACACTATAGACACAGCACTTACATCCTTCTGAAGCCAGTGCCCCCTCCGAGCTCCACTATGCTTTCTCATCCCTAACCCTTCTCTCTCCAACTGTCTCCTCACTTCCCCCACAGTCCTTTCTGCTCAACCAACTCCCAACTGCCTTAGATTGTTCACTCCCCAACATTCCAAAACCAACCACTTACCTCCTCCACCAGTAAGCTCAGGTCAAACCCCCCTTTGAATTTTAACTGTGCTCTGTCCCTCCCTACAGTTAGTTTCCAGTGTATATCTTTCCCAGTGAAGCATAAACTCCTTGGGGGCAGGAACTGTGTCCTTACTTTTCATCCCCACAACCCTGACCACTGTAACTAGCACACACACAAAAAATCTGACTTCATACATTTGGGGATTTAGTTAAACAGTGTCTGATTCATAGGGAGCATTTGCTTTTTAAAAACATTTTAATGACATAGAAACCTTTTTTTCCAGTATTGGGGATTGAACCCAAGGCCTGTGCACTGAGCTTTTTTATTCTTTTGAGACATGGTCTCATTAATTCACTAAGTTGTTCACACTGCTCAAACTTGAATTACAGGCATGCATCACCACACCCAGCCTGACAAAGAAACTATAAAATTGCTCAATCACAACCTAGCCCCCATCCCACATTACAGTGGCATGCTTTTATTAATTTTGTGTCCACCAACATGTGTTGACTTGCATAAATGAATGACAGAGCTGTTGAAGGTCAGGGAAATTCAAACTCCAATACTAGAAACATCTAGAAAGATTATGAAAAGCACTGTCCTGCAGCCCATTTCCAAGGTTTACCAAAAGAGAATCTCTGGAAAAAGGGCAGAGAGCTTCTATTTTTATTCATTTGTATTTAATTTTTATTTTTCCTTTCAAAGTAATTTTCAGATTTACATAATAGTTGTGAAAATAATAAAGTTACCATATACTCTCACCCAACTTCCCCAACGCTATGATCAAAACCATTAACGCAGTGATCAAAACCAGAAATTTTACAGTGATACAGTAATCTACAGACTTTATTCACATTTATCCAGTTGCTCATCAATGTCTTTGCATGTTCCAGGGTCTCACTTGGATTTATAGCTTGTTGAAATTTATACCTTGTCTGGCAGGGTTAGGGTTCCCCACCTTTTGTTGTAGCTTTTCCCTGGCTATTTACCATGTTTATTTCCCATATCCATTGATCATCTCCATTGAAACAAAGCTGTTTGTATTTTTATAGTGTATTAAATTTATAATTTAAGTTGGGGAGAATTGCCATCTGCATGATGTTGAACTGTGATACCACACGGAATATTTTCCCTCTTTGCCTATTTTCTGTCTCCTGGAAGTGTTATAAACTTTCCTTTTATAGATTTTGCACATTTCTATTGTATTTGGTTTTTGTTGTTGTTTGTTGCTTTGTGTTGTGTTGGTTTTTTTTGTTTGGGGTAGTTCTGGGGATTGAACCTGAGGCATCACAAATGCTAGGCAAGCACTTCACAACTGAGCTATATCCTCAGTGCTTTTTTAGTTTTTTGGACAAATATTAGAATTTGTTTTATTGTGTGACATTTGCATAAGGAAAATTATTGTTGTAAACTGTAAGGCATCATGCAATCACTGATAATCTAATTATTAATTGCCCACATAAGATAACTGGGCATGTAATCTAAAATTTGAAAACTGGTTCCAAAAAAAGTACAGGAAAATTTAACATAATGAGCACTTAAATATGATTTATATTTGGACTTTGATGTTGTTAAAATGTGTTTCAAATGTACTTCTGGAAAGTTGTTCTTCATAAATGGTGCTGGGGGAAATGTCAGATTGTAAACTGTAAAAATATATCGAATTAGAAAGCTAACATTGTGATTTATTCAGTTTCAATTCTCAAATTAAGTTGATATCCCATTAATACTTTAAAACTATGTACTTTCGGGGCTGGGGATTTAGCTCAATGGTTCTGCTGCCTGCCTCACAAGCGCACTGACCCAAGTTCAATCCCCAGTACCAAAAAAAAAAAAAATCTACTTAAGACCAACAAAAGGCTACTAAATTCAAACTATGCTTGCAGAATGATCAACCTCTGAGAAAGCCTGAATGCTGAGACCTGGAACCAACCCAGGTTGGTGTTATTAATGTACTGCACACTATCCAGCAGAAGCCCTGTCCATAACCTCATCTTTTTTTTCTTTTCTTTTCTTTCTTTCTTTTTTTTTTTTTTTGCATTCCCCTCCCCTTTAGGGTCTTGCTAACTCACTAAGTTGCCCAAACTGGGTTTGAACTTGTAATCCTCCCCTCAGCCTCCCAGAGGGTTGGGATTATAGACATGTACCACCATGCCGGATATAACCTTGTCTTTTGAGCAGACTGCACATGAAAACTTCTAATGCCCAGGTACCTAAGGCTGTCAGTGACAGGTGGCCCTTTCCTGACATCTGACCATATGAACCAATCATCTGTCAACCTCAGGTCTGTCCACCACATTCCCAAAACCAGTATAGGCACATGAGCAAATGAGGATAGGCACATTGATCCTAATACCCTTTCATAGTCTGCATAATCCACCAGAAATACAAAGCCATTACTATCAGAAAGATAGTTTTTCCCATACTCTTCGGGCTTGAACATATCCACCCAGATCAAAAGTTGTAAAAAGTATGCAATAGTCAATTCTGAAGTGGGATGTAATGTTGGGACATGTTGTCCAAGTCTGTCATCTTTTAGCAATGTTATTTTTCCTGCATTATCCAATCCAAAAAATACCAATTTACCAGTTTTCTTGTATAATCCTAAAAACTGTTGCACACTGCCACAGCCACTGTAAATCCAATCAAACATGAAGGAATATCCAAATCTTATAGGGTCTACAACTAGAGCAAACATAATTCAGCCCTAAACCCACCCTCTGAGACCAAACTGAAAAGTGTTATGGATGCATCCTTTTTCTTTTTTTTTTTTTTAAGACAGAGTCTCACTAAGTTACCCAGGTTGGTATCCAACTTGCAATCTTCCTAGTTCACCCTTCCCGGCATCTGAGATTACAAGTATGCATCACCAAATTCAGCAGATTTTGCACATTTCTTATTGTTTATTCCTAAATATTTAAAATTTTTGCTATTATGTGTAGGGTTTTCTTCCTTATGTCCTCTAAATATTTTTTGTGTATATAAAGGATATTGGCTTCTGTATGTGAATTTTATACCCTGCTAGTGTATCAGTACATTTGAATCTCTAGAGTTCTAGTTATACAACTACATTTATTTGCTATTTGCTAGTGGAAAGAGTTTTACTTCTTCTTTACCAGTTCTTAAGATTCTTATTTCTCTAGTCTAATTGCATTGGCTAACATGGCTAGTACAATGATAAATATTAGCGGATTTAATGGACATGCTTGCTTGTTCCTGATCTTACTGGAAATTTCTTATGTCTGTAGTATTTTCCTATAAAGTAAGGGAAGAGATCTTTAAGAGATGATTGATAGATAGATAGATAGATAATCTGTCAATAAGAAGGTATTGACCAATTCTAATTTTCTTTAATTTTTAAAAATCAGGAATAGGTATTAAATTTTATTGAAAATTTGATTTTAAATATGGAGTTCCTTATTAAAATATTTCCTAACATTGATCCAATATTACATCCCTGGAATATTCCACTTAGTCCTGGTATATTATTTTCTTAATATGGTGTTGGATTAATAATATTTTATTGGTATTTTGCATTGATACTCATAATTTACATTGACTTTTAGTTTTCCTGTTGTACTATTGTTGTCAGGTTTAGGTAACAATGTTATTCTTGCCTCATTAAAGTTAGGAAGTTTATTATTTTTTTTTTCCATCTTTATTATTTTCAATCATCTAGAACAAGTAATAAATAGATCATTGGAGCTATCTGTTCCATGAAGTTTTGATAGAAATCTCCTATGAAAATGTCAAGGTTGAAAAATAAATAATAAGATAGATAATAAGAAGCAGGGAGATAAATCTTTTACAGATGGGGAAGAGAGCTAAAGATGGAGTGAAGGAAGGGAGGAGGAGGGAAAGGGGAAGTAAAAAAAATTAAGGTATGTTATGTACATATTCCAAATGTAATCATTATGTGCTATAAACAGGTACTTACAAAACTTAATTTTTTTAAATTACACAAGACTTTAGTAAATACTTTAAAAAGATAATAATTTTAATGACATTACATCTACAGACTCAAGGGCACAGGAAAATAGAATGGGCTTGTTTTTATATTCACCTGAACACATGCTCTGTAATAACTACACAAGTATCATAAACCGACAAAGAACAAAAAGGAAGAAAGATAGTGCTTTAATTTTTAAATAATTTTTTTAAAAGTTTATTATAAAACATTTCGAGCCTATGCCAAAGAAAGGGTAGAATAATAAATCTCTATTACCTGTCACTTAGCTTCAACTGTTACCAATCTATTACTATTACCAGGCTTGTTTTGTCTATACTTTCTCATCTCTTGCCTCTTGATGGCTTTGTTTTGTTTTATTTATTCTAATTTTTAATATTTTATTTTAGTATCTGATTATTTTTAAATGACTTCATAGTAGTATAACAATACCATAGAATATTATTTGTCTCTAAAAATAATGAAGTATGATACATACCACTATCTGAATAAATCTTGAAAGCATCATGTAGAGTGAAAGAAGCCAGTTACAGAAGACTGCATATTGTATGATTTAGTTTATATTAAATGTCTAGAATGGCCAAACCTATAGAGACAGGATTTATGCATTTGTGGTTGCCAAGGAGTAGAGGGATTGTAATGAGAAGTGACTGCTAATTCCTATGAGATTTCTTCTGGGGATGACGAAATGTTTAAAAATTGATCGTGGTGATGTTGCCAATCAGCCTAGGGTTCTTTTGCTCAACTCAGATGGAAATGGAAGTGGTAATTCAGCAAAGTGCAGCTCTTCTCACAGTCCTGATGTCACCAGATAACACCAGATAATGCTGGATGCCAACAGCTGACACAGCCACCTATTGATCACTGCCAACTTTGGCTGTCACCACCCAGTGCCAGCTTGTGGTGTATACCATAGGTCAACTCTACTGGGTGCTGTGTCTCTGCCCCTGGCTCTGTGTCTCTGCCCCTGGCTCTGTTGGCTGCTGGTCTGTGGAGCTCTTTGACGTTAACAGTTCTGAGTGTTTATTCATTCTCTCCACACTGCTCAGGATAAAAATCCTAAGTAGATTTATAGGACTTTCGGAGCCCACACTAGCCTAGAAATAAATGATCACAGGCAAGTTCACAGGAACACCAAAGCAAATCTTTAATAGGGCCAGTGCTGCACTACAAGGGAGGAGCCTTCCTAGACTAAAACCCCACAAGTGCCTAGGAAGTGCAGCTTGCAGGCCCGATTCAGTCTTCTGGAAGGCTTGCTGTAAATGTTAGGTAAGCAACTAAGGGGCCCAGATGTCTTCCTTCCTAATCTTCCAGGGTGCCCTCTGTGTTCTCAAAACTGCGGCAGTATTGGCTAAAGTGTCCCGAGGCCGAGGAGAGGCACCACACTGCCTAGCTGCACTCATGTTGGAGTGGAGAATGGTAGTTTGATAGCCAAGGAGGACATTAAAGCAAACTATTCCAGTCCATAGGGGTGCAAGGGGGAGAAAAGGGACCAAGAGGGGGGGCAGACAGCCACTGGCTAAGCTGCATCCCCCTCCAGCTGGCAAGGAAAAATGAGAGAGCCAGGCACTTCTCTGTCTCAGTGACATTGCATTACACTATGAATATACTAAAACTACTGAACTGTACTCGATTTGTCTTATGTTGGTCAGATTTCCATTGCTGGAACAAAATACCTGGCACACAACTCAAATGAGAAAAGATTTATTTTGACTTGTGGTTTAGGAGGTTTTAGTTTGTAGTCACTTTTCTCCAAGGCAGACATTGTGGAAGAAGGGTGTGGTGTAGGAAAGCTGCTCAGCTCATGACACAGTAGAAGCAGAGCACAGGAGAAGAGGCTGAATAGTCCTCAATGGCTGCCTGCATGGGAAAGAGCCAGAGGACCCAGTAGCTGCTCAGCCCAAGAAGCTGGAAGCCTTAGAACAGGGGGATCTATGGATGCAGTGCCAGGCTGAGGCCGAAGGTCTAGAGAGTTGCTGATGTGAATCTGTGTTAAAAGGCCAAAGAAGCTGGAGTCTGGTGGATATCCAGAGACAGGGGCAGCAGAAAAATGCACCAGCTCAAGCAGAGCTTGTGAGTGCAGGCCAACTTCCTCCTTCTTCCCTTTTTTGTTCCATCTGGGTTGGAAACCTATTGGATGGTGGCCGGCCGTCATAATCAGGATGGCTCTTCATGGTTTGCTGGCTGGCCTACATGCTAGCAATCTCAGAAACACCTTCGCTGACACACTCAGAAGTGTTTTTACTGGAGCTGGGGATTTAGCTCAGTGGTTCCGCCACTTGCCTCAGAAGCACAAGGACCCAAGTCCGATCCCCTGGTACCAAAAAAAAAAGAAGTGTCTTACTAATTTCTGAGACATGTCTCAATCCAGTCAACTCGACAATCAAAATTAACTGTCACATGTCTCAATATGCCCCTTTTTATTTTATTTATTTATTTATTTTTGGTACCGGGGATCGAACTCGGGACCTTGCATTTGTGAGGCAGGCACCAGAACCACTGAGCTAAATCCCTGGCCCATTATGCCTCTTTTTAAAAAAAGAGTATACACTGGGAAGAATTAACGTGGAATATGAATTAGTGAAAAAGAAAAATGCCTCAAATGAAAAAATGTAGAACTTTGTGCCTGCACATTTAGGTTTATCACTGAGATCTAGCATTGCTACACATTAACTCCAAGTCGTTATGACACAGGTTTCACCGTTCAAGTACCTGACAAAGAAGCCACACCTCTGTACAGCTGTAAAACTGATGATTGTGGCCTAAAACAACTTTATCCCAGATTTCTTCTTCCCATACAAGTCATTACTAGCAAGACTAAAAGAAACCTGATTTTTTCCTTGGCTGATACCCTTGCTATTGGGATTATGTAATAATTTTTGATAAGTTATTTGTGTGAGATTTGCTTTTATGGTGGTGATAATAATGCTTATCTATTAGTTACTGAGCACTTACTATGTCCCAGGTCCCATCCTATTGAATCCTATAGGCTCAGTTGCTATTATTATTCTCATTTTGTGGATGAAGAAAAGGTAAAGCCACAGAGATATCAAATTCTCAATCCCACACATTTAATAAGGGATGGATTCAGAAGGTTTTAAGCCCAGCCCACCTGGCTTTAGAACCTACACTGCCTCCACACCAAGATACATCCAAAAATAGACACTGCACTTTGAAACAGAGACAGAATAAACCAAGCAGCCTGTGTGGAGTCCCTAATGAGGTAATGAGGACCAGGCTGTGCTCAAACTTTGCCATAGCAGCATTTAACACTAGGAGGCCCCTCAAGAAAAATCACCCTGACCCTTGGATTTTATATCCAGTCAAGTCAACCCTCAAAAATAAAGGCACCAAAGCAATGCTTTTGATCATACAAAAACACAACCAATACTTTTGAGACTCAGGGAATGGAAACGGGAAAAAAATACACTGCAAACTACAGCACATCTATAGACAAAAGCAAATCTTCCAGGCATCCATTCTGCAGAAAAGTAACTTTTCTAGGTCAGCATGGGCATCTCTCTGAAGTAAGCTGAGTTGTGGGGTTCAGATGGGCTGGGGATTGGGTGAGAAAGGCAGAGGAAGGACGTGAGGGTAAAGAGGGAGTCTTATAAGAGACAGGCCGAGAGAAGCAGGCTGCCCATCATGGGGTGGGCTCCTCTACACCCAGGAGGGTCTACAGGCAGCACAAAGCAGCACAACTGACCCACCATGAAATGCATGGGGCACAGCCTGCCAATGGGTGGCTTGAAAGGTCTGATCCAAGGTCAGGTGGTACAGCCAGAGCATACCTGGAGAGCTCTCCTAGGAAGATGGTGCCTTGGCGCCCTTTGCTCTCTTTAGTCTGTTCTCTCCAATTCCCTTAGGCCAGAGAAGGGTTCAGTGGGATCTTGTACCCAGTCATCAGTGGCCCCCACCTCACCTAGCATGGGACCCCACACCTACCCCTGTGCTATCCCCTCCTTTCTTCCCCAGGGACCCTGGTCCCAGTAGCCCCAGTCCTGGCAGCTCCCAGTCAGTGGCCACCCAAACTGTTTTGGGCTATGGGTATAACTCACAAGGTCCAGAGGACCAACCCTGGAAGTCAGCATTCCCATATCTTCCTGGCTACCCACAAAAGAAATGCAGAATGCCACACATAGGCATAGCCAAGGGGCACAATGTCCCCATAATCCACAGTCCTGTTGATCATGGCTTGTTGGGTTTGGAGATTTGGGGGATAACAGCAGCAGGCTCCCTGTCCCAGATCTGTGTCCTGTTGGGAATGTTTCTCCAGCTGCTTCTCAGACAGAGGTAGCGCCTGAGAGGCCCAGTGTGGAGGAGGGATATCCTGGTTTTGAACCAAGCTACTAAGCCATGGCTCCTAGCAACCTAGGTGCTGCAGCAGGAAGACACTGAAGCTATTTCTCCCAGGCCACTCTTGGGGCTGCAAGGAGGGACAAAAAGGCTGTCAGTGAGATCATGCCCTTTTTGACTGTCAAAGGGAAAAGGGAAGGATTGAACCTCATTTTTCTATCTTAGCAAGATGCAATCTTCCAAATGACACTGAGAGAAAGTGCCAGTGAAGCACTGGCTAAAAGAAAAACTGCATATTGAAAGATTACTATTTACTTCATAGGGTCTATGGTTTTCTGAAAAATCAACGTTTATCTTAGTCCAGCGATGGTGAACCTTTTAGAGCTTTCAGTAACAAACAGCTGGCTGCGGCACCCATGCCATAGGTTCGCCACCACTCTTAGTCACTTTCTCATTGGTGGGACAAAAATGGGATGCCCACAACTTAAATGGGGAGAGATTTATTTTGGCTCATGGCTTTTTAAGGATTCAGCAGTTCAGAGCTGGCTGGCTCGAAGACAGGAAGGGCATGGTGGAAGGGTCTAGTGGATGAAAGCTGCTCATATCATGGTGGCCAGGAAGCAGAGAGAGAAGGGAGGAGTCAAGGAAGGAAATATATCATTCATTCTAAGCCATGTCCCATGGCGACCGACTCTTCCCACCAGACCCCACCTCCTACAGCACGTTTAGCTATGGCCTCTTCAGTGGAATAATCCACTGATGAGTATAGCACCCCCATGATCCAACCACCTTTCAAAAACCCAATCTCTGAACACATGAGCCTTTTAGGGGACATTCTAGATCTAAACCATAATGATATCAAAAACCTGTACAGTCTTAATGAGGGCTTTCAGCACACATGGTGTCCTCAGAGTTATTTGGCAAGACAACTAACAGGAAGTAAAGTAGCAAAATCTTTTCTCCAAAAGAAAATAATCAAAGCCCAAGGTCCTGAGTTCGATCCCTGGTACCACAAGAAAAAAAAGAAACTAATCAAAATCCAAGACCTGGAAAAAATATTTAGAAAAACAAGGAAGATCTTGCAGAATTCACAGTCCTCCCATTCTCAACAAAAATACATAGGAACTGTCCTTCCTGGCACAGAAGTTGGTAATTTCCAATTCAAAGCACATTTTAGACAAACACAGCAAGGGAGAGACAACTCAACAAGCATTGCCTCTCAAAGCCGCTCTGAGCAGCAGGAATCATCCGAGACTTCCTGGAGACGCCCTCCACCATGAGAGCTCTAGCTGATCCCCGGAGCAGAGGAGTCTCCCCCAGGACCACGGCCCAGCCCTCTTCCTCTTCCCCATCACGACTGGCAGCACATGAGGCCTCCAGCAGGCCCACACCTCCTGTCTGCTACAGCAGAGGGCTCACCGACAGGTGCAAGAAACCCTTCCACTCTAAAAGGCCAGACGCCACGGTCTACCTGTCATTTCCCTGATATCTATAATCACCCCAAGATCAAGATGACCACCCCTGCCAGGGAGACAGTGCTCTGACCAGGAAGACCACCTGAACTTCCTCTTCCTTCCACCTGCTGCTCCCCTTAAGCCTTCCTGAGAAAATACAATCTGTGCTTTCCTAAATAAGAACTTCCGCCCAGGAGAGTATCCGCAGACCACAATCTGAGCTTTGGGATTCAAAAAAGCTCTTTTGATCAGTAAAAAGATTACCTTATGTGCATTGTTCTAAGTTTTCAAATCACATTATTTGAATCATTATCCTTATGTTTTTTGTTTTATCTACTTGTTACTGTGAGTGGTAAATTTGTCCATCTTATTAATTTTTCTTTATGCATTTTGAGGCTAGATTAACAAATGCATAAGAACAATACTTTTTTCAGGGCTGAGGATCAAATTTACACCTCAGGCGTGCTAGGCAAGTGCTCTAACCCAGCCCCAAATAGAATTCTTGTATCTTCCAAATGAATCGAATTTGAATTAAATTTATCAGGTATTCACCTTTATCTCAAATATTGTTTTATAATATGTGTTATGTAATATAATACATCATCAGCTTTCTTTATTGTAAATATGAAGTATTTTTATCTCTATAGTCACACTTTCCATACCCTTATGTTTTAATGTCTCTTTTGAACACATATAGCTAGTTTTTAATCTAGTCATATAATCTGTAGAGAATAAGAATATTTAATTCCTTTACATTTAATATAATTACTGACATTTGGATTTATATTTTCCATTTTGTAAGCTTTTTGTCCTGCCTGTTCTTTGATCGTCTTTCTTCTCTTCTTTTGTATTGATTTATTATTATTATTATATACATACTTTTCCTCTATTGGTTTGTAAGCTGTACACTTCAATATTGTTTTAGTAATTAACTTAGAGATTACAGTGTTACTCCTTGACTCCTGCTACTATTAATTGGGACTTTTGCTTTCTTTACAGAGAGTTTAAAATTCCTTTGACTCTATCACTGAAAATTATTACCCTTCCAGTCAAGTATGGTGGTGCACATTTGTAATCCCAGCACTCGGGAGGCTGAGGTAGGAGAACACTGAGTTGGAGGCCAGCCCGGGCTACAGTGAGTTCAAGCCCAGCCTGAACTACACAGAGACCCTATCTCAAGAACAACAATAACAAAAATGTTCGAAAATGATTACCCTTCCAAGGTATGAGGCTTCATTTTCAATTTCAATTCCCTTGGACTCATAGGTAGGAGTGGAAGTCACATGGTAGGTCACATGGTAACACTAGGCTTAACATTTTGAAGACTGCTAAACTGTTTTTCAAAGTGGCTCTATGGTTTTATTTATTTATTTATTTGGTACCAGGGATCGAACTCGGGTCCTAGAGCTTGCGTAGCAGGCAGTGAAACCACTGAGCTAAATCCCCGGCCCGACTCTATGGTTTTAGAATGCCACTAGCAACGCAGGAGAATTCCACTTCCTCCACATCCTCAGTAACACATTGTTCCTGTCTTTTTTATTCTAGGCATCCTAGCAGGTACTAAGTGGTATTTGATTTGCATTTCTCTAATAACAAATGGTGTTGAACATCTTATCTTTTCATGTGCTTATTGACCATTTGTATATCTTTGGAAAAATGTCCTTTCATTCAAATCCCTTTTTTAAAAAATTGGGTTCTATTTTTTATTGCCAAGTTGTAAGAGTCCTTTATACATTGTGAATACAAGGCCCTTAGTAGAAATATAACTTGCAAATATTTTTTTCCTATTCTATAGGTTCTCTTTTCACTTTCCTGTGATGTCCTTGAAGCATGCAGTTTTTATTTTCATAAACCTTGATTTATTTTTGAAAAAATAAATATTTCAGATGGAATTAAAGCCCTCTTTTCTATCCCTTTATGAGCCAACGTTTCTCCGTTTCTCGCTCCATAGAGACTGCCATCATTTTGAATTCCATCTTTATAATTCCCAAGATTTTTCTTTTTTAAATTGTTTAAAATACATTTAAAAATTCAACATCCAAACATTCTAAGTGTACAGTTCAGTGGCATTAAATATGTTGAGTATGGCCCAATCATGACCACCAGAATATGCTAGAGGCATAAGTAATCCATCATAATTGCTTTGTAACTTGAAAGAAATGGACATATATATCCAAGTTGTTTTGATTTCAGCTTTGCTATTTTATTAAGTATGAAGGCTATATCTCAAAGTTTCCTAGAAATCAGTTGTAGAAAAATAACAAAAGCTCTAAGCCATAAAATAAAAACCCAGAGGGCAAGCTGGAAGTGCCTGGCACAGGTGACCAGCCACTGGGCTGAGGCTGAGGGGGTGGCAGGAGTTGAAGCTATCCAATACCCCGAGGTCACATTGGCCTTCTCTGGTCTTCACTGGCAGGGCAATGGCAGGGGACCTTCAGTATAAGAGCTGGTAAACTGTGGCACTGTTCTTAGAGCCCGTGACCAGATATTTGTTATCAGTAGACACATCACAACAGAAGATCTCTGAAGACTCCTGTACCTAGAGGGAAAGAGGCACTGAATGAGGCATGACATGCATGCCTGATGCCTGAGCCAGACATGGGTATTTCATTTAGGATTGTTCAAGTTTTGCATGGAAACAGGCCAAGTCCCAGGGCCCAGGGTGGAGCCACAAGTCACGGAACCTTAAGTCCTTAATTCCCACACTCTATAAAATCCCCTGGACAGGCTGGCCTCAAACTCCCAGTGATCCTCCTGCCTCAGCCTCCCAAGTGCTGGGATTACAGGTGTGCACCACCACATCCAGCCCTCAAAATAAAAAACTTTTGAAAGGACTGAGGATATAGTTCAGTGTGAAGGGCCTGGGTTTAATCCCCAGTACTAGGAAAAACAAATGGTATTTTCCAGCACTCTCTGGGATCCAACAACTGGATCTGGACCCCCGAGCTCCGAGTGCCCGGCCGTGTGCATCCCTCCTTCCCATACCTGGAACAGCCTTTGCAGAGAAGGTGCCGCTAAGCCTCGGATTGTCTCGTCCAGTGTGGTCACAAAGTAGTTCCCTGCCAAAGGAAAGAATGAGTGAAGAGGCAAGGGACCCAAGCTGCCTTCTAGCTCCATCTCTGTCCTCAACCAGACTAGGGCAAGGGTAACGCTTTCTCTGCCTCAGTTTCCTCCCCTATGAAAATGAGAGACGACTCAAGGCATCCCTGACCCATCCCCACCCTCCTGCCACACACAGGACCGTGGTGTCACTGACAGAAGAGCCACGGGATGGGGCTCTGTGCTGCTTCTGTCACTCTGTACAGGAAGCTCCTCTTACAGAGAGCCGGGAAAGGAACAAGAGACGAGCAGAGAAAGAAGACAGGAATGTGAGTTCAAAGCAGGATGCTTGCAGGAGTTCCCTGGCTCCTCACTCACCACAGGACGCAAACTTGAGGTTGTGGAAGAAGTTGAATCTTTCGATGATGACCTTGAACTTCTCCATCCGATGAGTGTGTAGGATCATGATATTACTGTTTCTCATGGCCACCAAGAGCCATTCCTCACTGGGGTCGTGAGTGATGCTGACGATCTGTTTGGAAGAGGCTTGCGGTCAGCATTCAAAGTTGCCAATACCATTATTCATACCAGTGTCCTCAACTCAGACCCTCCACCACCTGTATCTGGACCCCACTGGGGATGCACCAGGCACCTCATTCTGTAAGCTGTACTGGTGCAGCCTTTGGTAGTTCCTCAGGTCCCAGGAGTATAGGATGGTGTCTTCACCTCCTGTCCAGAACTTATTGCCTGTGATGTCAACACAGCGGGACCCATAGATGGGGACTTCATGTTTCCTGGAGAAAAAACAACTCAGATTCACAGGCAGGTCTGGGGACCTCCTGGAAGATCGAGGGTGCCTCAGAAAGCCCAACTGCCAAGAGGGGAAGCGGAGGTCTCAGGGTCAAACCTTCCGCAGGTCACCTGAGGGCCTCTGGAGAGAGGTCACACCTGATCAAAATTTGGTTCTGCAAATCCCAGATCTCCACAAATCCTTTGAAACAAGCCAGGCAGATCTGGGCGTCTGAGGAGATGGCCAGGGAATGGCACATGGTCCCTGTAGAAGCCAGGTTCGTTCGGACCCGAGGCGTGGGCACCAAGTCCCAGAGAGTCAGGGTCTGGGCCTTGCCCCCTGTGATCAGGCTCCGCTCATCAGGGAACAGCTTGCAGGTGAGGACACAGTCGTATGGGTGCTGTGGGAACAGCGCCCCCTTGTGTCACCCGATAGCACTCTCAACAGGGCCCCATCTTGGTTCCCAAGCCATGCTTGAATGCCCCTCACCTGAAGGTCCAGCTGGGCCTGAGGGAACTTGTCCCAGGCCTGCAGAGCACTCTCATCCCATACCCGGATGTAGCCGGTGCCACATGTGTACACGTGGTGGGTTGAACCACTGACGGCAATAGCAGAGACTTTCCTTCCATGGCAGAGTGTGCCAACCTTCCAGGCACCCCGTGGGGTCCTCTGCCTGACCACTAGTTTATCTGGAACAGGAGGCTAGGGAGAGGACAGGTCAGGTGGCCATGAACATGGTGGCATGGTCCTGACCTATCACTGTGCATGGGCACAGCCTGTGCCTGTCCTCCAGCCAGGACCTAACCATCCATCCATCCATCCAACAGCAGGGCCTGGGTCTGGCTTCCCTTGGTCACATCTCTTGAGGAAGTGACACTGTGAGCTGCAGGCCCTACCTATCAGGACAGTGGGAGGAGAGCAACCCTGTCGAGAACAACACTATGAGAGAGGCCATGAATGCAGACACTAGATTAGGGGCAGGTGGGAAAGGAAGACTCCCAAGTGCTGACAAAAAATGGAACAGCAAGATACTTACAATTGCTCTGAGGAGTGAGCGGACCATGCTGCTGCCAGAGGATGAAGAACAGCAGGGCTGGTCTGCAGGGAAACAGCAACACCCACCCATTCAAAGCAAGGGTGTCGGCAGCAAGAGTCTTCAGGGAGACTTGACACCCCTCCCCAGTCTAGGCCACCACCCCTCCCTGCCCACACTGTCACGGCCAGCACTTACCAAGCACAGGTCCTGGTGGGGGGCTGTGTCAGATAGAGAGGCGAGAAGGAGGCAGAGCATGAAACGGAGAGCCCTGTGCTGGGATCTCCTCTCCCCAGAGCAGCGACCTTCCCCACCCAGTCTTGTTCAAGACAGACCTACCTTGGGCCAGCCTGGGCTGCTTTACCTATCTCCCCCTCTGAAAACCATGTGGCCTGGAGCTCAGAGGTATCTAGGCCCCAGATATCCCGCTGCAGCTGGGTCATAGTGCTCAACTCTTGATAAACAGGGCGAAGCTGCGATTCTGGGAGACATGGGGACACCTGGGATGGTCTATGATGACTGACCAGTTGGTGCTGCAATGGTTGCTCGTGCTGCAATGGTTGCTCGTGCTGCGAAAAAATATCAGAGCTTTCTGGCTCTGGTTCACTGTAAATCCTGAGTATCCTGAACAAGTCCTCCTCCTTCTCTCCACTCATGTCCTTGCTCACTGAAGTGCCAAGCCACCTGCTTCAAGGTCTTCAGAAACAGACTCTCGGTTCCCAGTTTGTCCTGATGCCCTGTAGCATGAAGGGGAACACAGGCAGAAATGCAGATGTGCTGCATGGCATCGTTTAGAACGCTCTAAGAATGCCTCCTTTGCTGTGAGATCTTAAAAGATTGGCTGCCAACTGACCTAAAATGTCAGCGGCAGCTAGGCCTGGTGGTTCATGCCTATAATGCCAGCACTAGTGAGGCTGAGGCAGGAGGATCGCCAAGAGTTTGAGGCTAGCCTCGGCTACATAGTGAGTTCAAAGCCAGCCTGGACTACACAGCAAGGCCTGTCTGAAATAAACAAGCAAGCAAACAAGGGCTGGGGATGTATCTCAGTGCAAAGGCCATATGTTCAATCCCCAGTACCACAAAAGAAAAACAGAGTTAAAAGTGAAGGATTTGCATCTTGAGACTGAGTACGATGTATGTTTTCCTTTTGCACACATGGGTTGCATTTCTGATCATACAAAACCAAACTTTCCCTTTAATCTGGACATACATGTTTCGAGTGAGAGCTCATCCAGATGTAACTAAAACCCGAGGCAATGGAAACTCTGGGACACGGCCTTGGGGTCTCACCCCCTAGAGGGACAGCGTAGAAGAGCTCAGGGCTGTGCAAACAAGACTTTATTGGGTGGGACAAGGGTATACATATGCACCAGGAGGTTGGCTTGGGTGTGACTAATAGAATGGAGTCACGTGTGCAGAATACGCAGCACTGGAAGAGTCCAGTGGCAAACAGTGTGCTTCTTTGTGGGCTCTGCTGGCTTTGGAGCTCTGAGAATGTAAGGCAGACCAAGTGCCTTCCTTCAGGAAGATTCCATCATGGTCTGCTCGTGAGGTCACCCAGGAAAGATCCTGGCAACACCAGGGTTCTAGTCACAGAGTATATGTGGCACCTCAGAGTATAACAGGCAGGCACAGGGAAGGGACTCTGGTTAGCAGCCACAGCTTGATGGCCAGGCTCAATCCTTGGCTCCCACCAAAGTCTCCGGCAGGCACCAGGGAAAGCCTGGGCCGCTTACCCTTAGGAAGTTGTATTGCTCTCCTTATGTGTTTGACCTTGAACTAAATGTTTTCACAGCTGATCTCATTTTATTCTCACAACCATTCCGGGGCACACTTTATTGGCTCTTTGTTTTGTGGTGCTGGGGATCAAACCCAGGGCCTTGGGCGTGCCAGGTAAGTGCTCTGTCACTGAAGCTGTACACTAAACCTATGTGGGTCACATTTTATAGACTTTTAAAACTGGAGCTATCGCTAGGCATGGTGGGACACATCTGTAATCCCACTATTCTGGGAGGCTGAGGCAGGAGGATTGCCAGTTCAACCCAGCCTGGGCAACTTAGTGACTCAGCAAGACTCATTCTTGAAATAAAAGGGCAGGGGAGAGAGGTTTGCTCAGTGTGAAGGCCCGGGGTTCAACCACAGAGCTAAACAAACAAACGAACTCAGAGCCAGTAAGGATCAAGCCCAGGATCAAACAGCTACAAAGCACAGAGAAGCTGCTTAAACCCTGCCCTGTCTGACTCCTTTGCCTTCCTCCTCATTAGAAGAAGGAAACCAATATCCATCAGAGTTACCAATGCAGTGACCCTTTGATCTATGACTTTCACTTCAAGGAATTTATCCTATAGGTGCAACTGGATATGTGCAAAATAACGTACATACACACTAGAGCATTATAGCATTGTTTGTGACAGATGATGACCAGAGAGAACCCAAAAACACCACAGGAGGGATCAGCGACATCATATCCACAGAGGGAATACTACATGGCTGTTGAAAGGACCAAAGACACACAGACATGGAAAACCCCAAGCTATATTGATTAAGTGGGGGGAAATGCAAAGTTCATCACAATGTGCAAAATATACAACTTTCGTGTGAAAGAGACATGGAAATTAGAACTTATTTTCATCCATGTCTGTATACACAAAATGAATTGGGAAGAATAGTTGCTTTTGAAGGACTGAAACTGGCAAAGAGGAAAGAATAACAGGAGGGAGATTAGTCACTATAACTTGGTATAGTTTTTGTACATTTGTGGATATTTCAACCTAAGTTAAAAATTGTTGACCCTGAAGCCTCGTTCTTGGCCAAGTGATGTTTCATCTTCCTCCAAATGAGAATCTTCATGATTTTTTGTTGTTTAATGAATTGAACTTCCTCTTCCTAAGATGGACCTGGCCTCTGTTAACTGGGAGGATAGAGGCACGGGGCCACCGGCACTCCCAATTTAGGGCGATGAGGACCCCAGACAAATGATGAATCTACTGCCCATGCTCCCTTTGAGAAATTGGGCAAGTATAAAGGCAGTGAAGGGCAATTTAACCACAACTTCTGACTTCATGTTAACCAGAATTTCACCCTAATAAGACAAGGTTTTCTAGAAAAAGTAGAATCAATATCATCAATTCCCTTGTCCCAAAACCGAGAGTTCAGACTCCTCCCCTTACCAGACCGTCTCTATCGCCTGGCCAGGAAGATAAGCATCCACAGATCCCCATGGCAGGAAACGCACCTCTGAGGGAGAAGGTCAGATCCTACAGACTGGAAGTCAGCAGAGCGAAGACTCAGCCAGGCCTAGGGCTTCCTCTCCCACCTGGACCCTCCCGCCTCCAGTGCCACTGTTTATAAACGGCAGAACCTGGGTCAGGTAAGTGGGGCACGAATGACTGGTAATCACCAGGGCGTGGTCACAACTCTGCTGAGCTCCTATCGGGCCAACATTTCCATCAGTGTCGAGTCTTTAGGTGGGGAACAAGTCAGGGACAAGTAAGTTCATGGCAGGGGCCAAGGGGAAGCAAGAAACTGGGGAGATTGGGCTCCTGCTGCCCTACAAAAGCCAGTGTTTGGACAAAAATAAGCTGAGAGTCTCTTCTCCAGGTGAATCCCCTTTGCTCCTGAAGGCTGAACTTGGGCTGAAGCCAATAATGGGTGATGGAGGAGGGGCCAGCACTCTCCTTCTCTTCCCATTGCTCTGGCCTGAACATGCCTGGCTCTGTGCCTGGCATCTTTTACCAGGACCTTTGAAAGTCCAGGAAGCCTTGTAGCCCTATGGCTGTATCATCCAGTGGTTCTTCAAATGAGCACACATCCCAATCCCCCAGAGCACTTGTTCAAACCAAATGCTGGGCCCACCACCAGAATTCTGGTTCAGGAAGTCTACAGTTGCCTCAAGATGTTTTATTTTTAACAAATTGCATGGGAGTGGTGGTGGTGGCAGAGGAGGAGATGGTGGTGGTGGTGGCAGTAGTGGTGGTGGAGGAGGAGATGGTGGTGCTGGCCTGGGGACTGCATTTGAGAAACTCTGCACAAGCCTCAGGCTGGAGGACCCTTTCCATAGGAAGGGAAGGGGGCAGTGGAGCTGGACACCTCTCTCTCTCTCTCTCTCTCTCTCTCTCTCTCTCTCTCTCTCTCTCTCTCATACTGGGAATCAAACTCAGGACCTTGCGCTTTCAAGGCAGGCACAGTGCCACTGAGTTAAATCCTTGGCCCCAGATACCTCTCTTGCTCTGCTCCCCTCATCAGCCTCTCTTCTCTGACTTCCTCTGGTTCACTGGCTTCCTTCTTTTGAGTTACTTAGACAGAAATCTTTCACCTCCCTCACTGACAATCTCCAAAGCTTGGAGATAATCCTGACTCCTTAGCGTGGTATTTAAGATCCATCCCCATGCCCTCTTCCCCTGCTTGTTCCTTGTTTCTGCACAACTAACCCACCATGTATTTAACTGAGCAATTCCCCCCCTCAGGCTTTGCTCTCCCTACTCCCGCACCATGCTGTTCCTCGCCGCCCTTGTGTGTCAAACAGATGCACCGTGAACCAGACCTGTTCAAGGATCCGGGGACTAGCATCAGGTGAAGGCCAGGCCCAAGTCCTGAAGCATCTCCAACCTGAAAGGAACTCCAGGCCCAAAGTTCAGGAAGTGGACCTTGATGTGCACCTAAATACATATCCTCATATGTGATTCGTTCTTGGTAAGAACTATTTCTTTTTCTTTTTTTTATTCTCACAGGAAACACAACAGTGAGTCATACAGAGCTGGGACTTTACTCCCAACTTGGGAATATGAGCTGTAATGGGAGGAGGGAGGGGGGGAATGAGAACCTCACAGGTTCTTATCTAAGAAGTTACTAATGGCCAGAAGAGCTAGAATACAAATCTAAGCCTGTGTGACTTGTTAAAATGTGTTTGGGAGAGGTTGGTGGAATCATAGGAGTTCTTTATATTCAAATGGAAGGGGAGCAAGGAAGGGGCAAGGGAAGAAAGGGAAAAGGAAAGAAAAGAAAATAGAAGGAAAAAATGCAAAGTTTTTATAAATAAGAAGGGGAAGGAGGGTTGAAGGGAGGGGAATGGGTAAAAAAGGAGAATCAAGATATATAATGAACTGGTACAAATTCCCTATGAGGAATGTGATCATGACGTATATCAAAAGCATACCAATAAAAGTAATTTTTAATCAAAGATCTAGGACCTTGGCAATATCCAAAGGAATTGCAGAGGCAAGAGAGGGCCCAGGTCAGAAGCCTGGGCCTGTCTCAGGAGGCAGGATGTATGGTGGTGAGGAGCCCAGGCCTTCTACTTCCAAGCAGCATGAGCTTTGACAGGGCGCCAGCCTGTGCCTCAGTTTCCTCAGCTGAAAATGGAGCCAACATGTTACATCCTCCTTAAAGCTGAAGTCAGAGCCAGAGTTACATAAGGCTTTGATGATGCCAGATTTCAAGTACAAGCTCATTAAAGGTCAGCCATCCGTAGGGCCCTCAGGAGAGGGAGAGAGGCTGGGGAGGACCCTGTGGTCAGTGAGTGCAGCCCTGGGGACAGGATTCCTAGAAGGGGTTAGGAGTCCCTTCGTAATGTCTGCACCATCTGAACTGACACAGCCCACTCAGAGCTACCTCGGGAGGGACGTTTCCAGGGAAGGAAACTGGAGCACAAAGAGCTGAAGTCTTCTACCATAAAGAAGGATAAACTGGAGTCATCTGTAGGAAAACAGGTGCACTTCGAGGCCATAATGTTAAGTGAAATAAATCAGACACACAAGCTTAAGTATTGCATTGTTTCCCTTCTAAAAGAAACCCAATGTATAAATACATTAAAGAGCAACATAAAAGATAACAGGAAACAGAACTTTTGCAAAAGGGAAGGGGACCTAGAGATTAGGGGCAAAGGGGGAATTTTAAAAAGAATTAAGATGTGTTACATACAGGGACTAACGCCCATGATGAATGTATTCATTATGTGCTGCAAACATGTACCAATAAAACAAACCCAGAAAAACATTTTTAAAAGGACGGAAATCATTTGCTTACAGTCTCGCAGCTAGAAGAGCTGGAGGAGAGTCAGCCTGCTCGGCCCCACCTGGCCTCCACCGGCTGCAGGGAGAGGGAGGAGGGAGCAAGAGGAAGGGATGATTTGGCCTCAGCAGCCTGAGCTGGGTGGTTTCTGGGCACCTTGGACTGTCAGGGACTGAGAAGACATGGGGTGGGTAGGGGGTAGAACTCAACCAGGACACTTGAAGAACAAGAAAAAGGGGAGCAGCCTGAGGCATGCCAGAGGCAGGGAGAGTGGTAACTCTCAAATTGAGAGGCAAGTTAATGTCACCTGGGTGGTTTCAAAATAGCTGGATGGAAAGAGAGGGTCCTCCTGTTGTCCCTTGGGGTATCTGTGGATAGAGGAACCCAACTGGAGCCCAAGCTGTGCCATGGTTGAAATTCAGGTGCAGAAGGGCAACTGGTGGGACCCCCTTGACCAAAACAGTTTGTACCAGGTTGCAGCTGCTTCAGGGCAGAGAAATCACCGCCCAAGATACATATCACACACATCTGTGTGTCCTCAACCACCTGAGTCTACCCTTCCACCCAGATGGTTGTCAGCATGGCTGTATTGAGCTGGGCTATGCCAGGCACCAAGCTCTCAAGGCTGAGCCTATGGACCTGGCCATGACCTTTGTGCATCTTGGCCTCTGGAGGGAAACAGGCCTTTGCACTGGCCTTTACAGAATAAGAAGGGACACGATAGGGTGGGGACTCTGAGGGGGACATGGGGACACACAGAGAGAGGGTAAGGGAGTAGGTGAGGTCTGAGACAGGGGCATGGGTGGGGTCCATAGGTGTGGAGAACAATGGAGAATGCTCTGGTCAGACAGAGCTGAGGATACAAGGATTTGGGGAAGTATCTGTTAGCAAAAGGGAGAACTTCCTAGGGCACAGAGGCTGTGTGTTGTAGGCCAGGAACTCTGTTCTTTTAGGGACAGTTGGGAACACCAAGGGATCTGAGCTGTCAAAGACATGATCAGACTTGTGTTTTGGAAGGAGGACTTGCCCTACTCTTCAGTGGGTAGCTTGGGGAAAGGGGAAAGACTGGAGGCTGGGAGACCAGTTAAAAGAAACAATGCTCAACATCACTAGTCATAAGGGAAATCCAAATCAAAACCACAATGAGATACCAGAAAATAGTACATACTGGAGAGAATGTGGAGGAATTAGAACCCTCATACATTGGTGATAAGAATGCAAAATGATGCTGCCACTATGGGAGAGTTTAGATATCCCTGAAAAAATTAATCATAGAGTTGCTATTAGACCCAGTAATTCCACTCTTAAGTATATATCACAAGAACTGAAAACAGGGCCCCGGATTCTTGTACATCAATGTTCATAGCAGCTTCATTCACAATACCCAAAATATGAAAACAACCCAAGCATCCATAAATAGGCAAATGTATAAACAAAATGTGGTATATCCATATAATAGAATATTACTCAGCCATGAAAAGGAATTGAGTTCGGATACATATTACAACAGAAATGAACTTTGAAAACAGTAGGTTGAATGAAAGAAGGCACATAAAAGTACACAAACTATTTGACTCTACCAGAAATACCCAGAAAAGGCCAATTTATAGATACAGAAAGCAGATTAGTGGTTGCCAGGGAATGAAAATGAGAGCAGAGCTGGGGAGTGACTATTTGTTTAATGAGTATGTGGCTCCATTCCTTTGGAAGTGATGAAAAAGTTCTGAAACTAGATAGTGCTGATAGTTGATCAACATCATGAATGTACCTAATGTCACAGAGCCATATAGTCTAGTTAAAATGGCAAATTTCATGTGTCTTGTATTTTACCTCAAGAAAAAATTTCAGGAAAGCCAGGTCATGAATTAGAAGGTCTGCAAGTCACAACAGCATTTTTCTTTCCTCCCCTCCACCCAGTGAACTCCAGGCAGCTCCACCTGTGGTTCCCTTACCTTTCTCTTCTCCCTAGGAAAGCCAGGCAGCTGCTGCTGGTCCTGCCCAGAGGCTTGGCAGCTGCGGTGGAACTGGAGTGTAGCGGGATGGGACAGCTGGTGGGCAAACATGGAAGCCAGTTTGGATCATGGGGACAGAACATCAATCAGCCTCCAGACCTTAATTTGGGGCTGGTGCGCCCTCTGGTGGGGAGCAGCCCAGCTCTAATTTCCACCCGTAAAATGGCGCTCCTCCTAGCCAATCACTTGGTTATTCTTGTTACTCTCTTCACCCCTGGAATTTCTCTTTCTGCTCAGAACCCGCGGAGAGTCACCTGGACATTGACTGTTTGCTGTTAGAAATGCATAAACGATATAGCCAGAAGCAGAAAACATCTCTCCCCTTACTGATATACACTGTCGTCACCCTCTCCACGAGGTACTGAGAACAAGGCACTGTGACTGTCTCACCCAACTGGCTTGGATCACCAGCAGCTCCAAGTCGGGGCACAGTGTAGCAAGGATTAGCCTTAAGTCCCGGAATCGGAATCGGGGAGCCCAGGCTGATCCGTGAGACCAGAGAGGCCACAAGGGGTAGGTGGTGTTTGAGCTGAGCTCCGTGTGGGGAAGGGAGCTTCCTCTGGGCGGAGGAGCAATGCTGGGCCAGAGCCCTCCGCTCTGTTCACCGGGCCTCACCATCAGGGGGCGCTCTAACTCGCATGGTCCCTCACAAGTCCCTTTCCCAGGGCGGGCACGGTGGCGGTCCCTTCTCCTTTATGGTACCTTGTTTTTCCCACCCATCTCACACCCCGGGCCCACTATGTAACTCTCGGTTCCTAATTCTGCATTCAGATTTCTGTCCAGGATCCACTGCTTAGCTTCTGGGGGACTTTAAAGCCCGAGCATTCTCAGGCGCCCTCCAGCAACTTCCCTCTCAATAGCCCTTGTCCTTATGTGCTCCTGGAAGTTAAGGTTTCACTGGGGGAAGGGCTTTGCTCACCGGCCTGCTCCAGTAATGAGGGCTGAACTCAGGTCCTCAATACATCCCCAGCCCTTTTTATTTTCTTTTGAAACAGGGTCTCACTAAGTTGCCCAGGCTGGCCTTGAACTCACAATCCTCCTGCCTCAGCCTCTCGAGTAGCTGGGTTTCAGACACACACCACGGCGCCAGGTTAGTCTGGCTTTGTGTAGGAATAGGTTGCAGTGACTCACTGAGCGTCCTTTCCTCTCTGGCCTGCAGGGCTTTGCTAGGTCTGGGGGGCCCCTCCGGGCCTCTGTGTCTCTGCCATCACCTCAGGCCCGCGACTCATTTTTCCATGAGGAACTCAGTGCCTGGGCCGTGGGTCTGGGCCTGCCGTTGAAGGCTACTCCTCCGATTTTAGTTTATGTGCTGCCGAAGCGAGCACAGAAGGCTACGCCTCCGGAGGAAGACCGCAGAAAGGCCTCAGCGTGGCCCGGGGTCGCGCCCTGCCTGGATTGATGTTGGAGCAGGGGCAGTGGAAGGGCGCTAACTCCTCAGGGCCTCTCGCCCCAGCCCCAGCGCAGGGCACGGACGCCCCACACGGGCACCTTCCTCTTGGACGGAAGCCAGCACGAGGTTCGGCGAAACAGCCTTGGGCCGGCGGGGGGGGGGGGGGAGTCTGTGGGCCCAGCCGCGCCCCAGTCCCCGCGGGCACCACGTGGGCCGGGCTCTGAGCAGCCGCTTACCGTGGCAGGCCGCGCTGCGGTCCTGAGCAGGAGGCAGCGAGAGGAGAGAGGCTCTGTGCGTGCTCTGCAGTTCGGGAAGGCTTCCAGGAGGCAGGGCTTGGACCGAGGGTGGGTGGGATTTCGGTGGTTGGTAGGGGGTGGGGGCCACACTTGGGGACCGACCTAAGCAGTAGGAGTTCAAGCTGGGGCAGGAGGGAGGCTTAGGCCGCAGAGGGCGAAGAGCAAGCAGAGGACGCAGGGTCTGGCCCAGCCGGTTCGGGCCAGAGGGGAGCCCCGGGAGCCCTGGAAGGTGCTAGAGGTACTGAGGACCTCGGGTCTGTAGCATGATTGGGACCTGGGAGCTAGAAGGGGCTGCAAGAACCCTGCCCTGCCCCTAGGCCTAGGCGCCCCCTGGTGAGAAGGCTGAGGCAGCTCCTCTGGGACTTGGTGAAGTGCTGGCCTTCGAAAGGGCAGTGAACACACTGGCATGGAAGGGGGGAGGGCACGGTCGGCGGTCCGGGTCAGGCCAAAGAGTAACGCAAAAGTGGGGGAGTGCTCTGGAGGGGGTGGAGAGCTCAGGGCCAGAGGACGGGGAGCTCCCCCCCCCACCACCACCACCGCAGAGGCCCACCAGCCTGCAGGAAGCTGCCCATGGCACTGCAGCCCTGTCCACCCCTGGGCCTCGGCCAGGCTCCCCCCTGCCCAGTACCCTTCAGCCCCTTGTTTTCCTCTGAGCTTCTGGTTCCTCCTGAATGGGCAAAGTGGGCCCAGATGTTGCCTGGGTGACAGGCTGGGGTGGGACAGAACACTGATCCAGACTAAAGAGAAGTGCTTGTGTGCAGGGACAGGGAACTCGGGTGAGGAGCCTCCTCCTTGTCCCCAGAGCCAGGCAGTTCTGGGTGGGGCAGAGAAGGCCGAGGGGACAGGCTACCAGGATTTCTCATGTGACTTCATGGGGCTTCGCAGGTACCCGGCTGCCTTCTTCACTCTGTCATCCTTGGGCTCTGAGCCAATGGTTCTGCCCTGGACAGTAACAAACCTACAGGGAGGGAGAAAAACATCAGGCATCATCAGGCCAGGAAGGGCCCGCTAGAGCCCTGGGACAGCCCCCACCCTGCACTGACCCCGAGCCTGAGGCCCAGAGAGGCCCAAGTTCACACAGGCAGACCTGAGACGTCAGATTCTGTCCCCAGCGATTCTCAGTCTTAGAGTTCCTGCCTTGCCCTTCCATAGCAGGGTTGTCCCCCTCCCCTGATGGCCTTTTCCCATCGACTACAGAAGGTGTTCATGAGACCAGGGGTTGTCCTGCCCACTGCGGGGCTGGGTTTCTCCATAGGACTTGGACCTCATGGCTTGGGCCTTGCCGGGTCTCCCAGGGCATGGTGTGAAGCTGCCCAGACAAGCAGGGCGCTGGTCTAGGGAAGAAGTACTGCTCTCTCCTCTCACCCACCCTGAGGTGTGTTCTGGGGGCTGAGGGTCTCCCTCCACTCATGCCCAGCCTCCACCGTGGCCATCTCACTAGCTTTCTGACAGGAATGGCTCCTTTGAAGCACTCAGGGCAACACTGCCACCCAACACTAGTACTTCGGGCTAGAGAGAGCAGAAGCGTGGGGGGGAGGGGCCGCTGTGGGGTGGACCATATGTGGCTCTTGTGAGTCTGAGTACGTGGAGGTCACTGCATGTGTCTGGGTCTATGGGAGGGGCTGTGTGTACATCTTTGTGGCCGAGGGAGAAAGATTTGGGAGCTTTCTCTGCATCCGTGCATCTGTGCACATGCAAGACTGTGGTAGGTTCTCATTACACCAGAGGTAGGAGATACTTCTATAGGCCTCAGTATCCTCATTTGTGTGCAAAGAAAAAGATCTCCAAAAACTTGGAAATAGGCTAACTGATGGCAGTGTGGCTTTTTTTCTTCCTAGGCTTTATCATACATTTCCTGGGCATCCCCCCCTACTCCTGCCACCCCAACTGTTCCCTTCCTCTCCCGGGGGATGAATTTGATTTGACCAACTGAATCAGATGCTAACAAAGGATTTAAGGACATTTCTCTTACAAACGTGAAACCAGAATCAGTCAACATCTTTGTCATCATCAGGCAGGGCTCAATCACAGTATGAGATGTGTGAACATTTTATAATTCACCAAGCTTGTGCTGGGAGGCATCTTTATTATTTTTCTTTGCATTAAAATTCGTAGTGGGAATGGGTGGGAATGAATAAACACGCCTGTATAGTGTTGCGGTCCCAGTGATCTTGTCCCACATTCACAGGTGCCCATCAGACCACCCCTTCCTGCTCTCACCTGCATGAGCACATGCAGAGAAGGCCCCAGGAGGCAAGTGACCAGGAGCAGCATCTGCAGGCCAGTCACAGTGCCAGAGCCCAGGAAAAGCCCACATGCTGGTGACAGGTGATCTGTTTAGGCCCATGTCCTTCCGCCTCCCCAGCCTCCCTTAACATGAGGGAGACCTGAGTGATTCAGCAGGAGTCCTCTTGGAGTGTTGTGGCTTCCCAAAGAATGGACACTCAAGTGGGGACACAGGTGAGTACATAGCCAGAGCCTGGGGTAAGGGGTGATGACAATGATGACACACATCTCCTGCAAAGGGGACATTGCTTGATTCCTCTATTAGCAAAAGCAACTGGGTTAACCTACGGGCTGAGCTGCTGAGGCTGGGCAGCTCCCGCTAAGCTTGGGCCCTGGGGTAGGTGGGGATGGATAAGCAAGCTGATGGGACTTGGTGTCTATCCTGCGCAAATGTTCTGCTCTACAGCTCTGGAAACAGGAATGGGAGGACATAATGCCTGGGGTCACAAAACAGAGAATGGGTTGGTGGAAAAAGGACTTTCTTGTGTAAAGAGCCACGCCTGCCTGGACATCGGGACTGTAAATACCTGGTCAGTGTCCAGATCGAGTGGGCTCTGAACAGTTTCCATGAGCCCCTGTGGGGCTTCCTCCCCAACCCCTACCATAGCATCACTGCATACAGGTCACTCTACTGGCCACCAGAGACATGGCTCATCTTCCCTGTAGGTCTTCACTGGAAGACCCTGGAAGATGAATGCCTAGTAGGTGGTACCAGGCCCCTAGGCCCTCTCAGTCAGCTCTGCAAACAGCTCAGATGCCCAAGAACTGTGGGGTGAGACAGTTGGAGACAGCAGGTGTGAGCAAGAGGGAGTGGGGAGAGGGTAGAAAGGAGAGGACAAATCCTTGGGATGGGAGGGGAAGGGGGACGTGGCTGGGAGTGGACTCAGCATCAGGCCCCTGTGGCACCTCTCTGGGACCCTAGGAGAGAGACAGCTCCCATCACCTGGGCTCTTTAGAAATAGCATTTGTTTTCTTTCTAGAAGGGCCCCTTGCAGACACCCCATAGGGAACCAGATGTATTCTGCTCTCACAGGTGAGGCTGTGAGGCACAGAGAGGGTACAGCACCTGCATGGTGCCACCCAAGTACTCACTGGCTCCCCAGAACCTGGGTTTATATCTTGAGTCCACACCTCTGAGTCAGTGTCCTCCTCAGTGAAGTGAGAGTGACGACACTTTCATGCCTATGTCATAGGGTGCTACGACAGTTAGAATGTGGATGGGAAAGGTTCTCCTCTCCTCCCTGGAGGGCCCAGCTGCAACCTCAGATCAGTACTGCATGAAAGCCCCTAGAGGGTCCGTGGGCCCACACCTGGGCTCACCTGCTCATGCAGGCTCTCCCTGAGATGCCACACTTCCTTCCATGTGGTAGCTGCCCACACCTGGGCCCTGCTGCTGTCAGCCAGGTTTGTGACCTGTGGCACCTGGCCTAGTCTTCCCCTAGTGAGATCTTGGCGGGCCTCAGGCACAGGGCCAGCAGGCCTATAGCTGTGTGGGAAATGGGGTCCTCCCTTGAATCTGACTCATACCTGCAGGTCTGTCCTTCTCCTGAGTCACATCACCTCCTACAGCCCCCTGACTCTGCCCCGACTCACCTCCATGTCTCTCCAGACTCTGGGTGTCTTATTAGGAAGGAACAGGAGAGGAAAGGAGAAGAGAGCAGGAAACAGGAGGAAACAGGCCACCTCTGCCGAAGGTATCTGCTCAGTCCTTACAGCCTGTGTCTGCAGACCCTGAAGTTGGGGCAGTGCACGAGCTGCATGGTGCCTGTAGAGTGAGTGTGCATCTACAGTTGTTTATGCTGGTGTCTGAGAACAGAGTCGGAGGATTTATATAAATATATGTGGACTGTGGGTGTGACAGGAAGGAAGTGCTCAGGGACACACCCACCCTGCTGGTCATGCTCTGGGATCTGGGTGTCTGGGTGTCCCCCGCCATACCCATGGACTGCCTATGTCCAATGGGTAACAAGAAATAAGATAGAGCTTGGCATCTCTGCCTTCCTTTTGCATCTGTCTCTTTTGCTACCTAAAACTGGAAAAGATTGCTGTTCAACTCTGCCTCATGTTAATCATTTAAGGAGTGTTCATCTGAAACTGCTAACCCTTCCCCTTCAGGGCTGAAAGCACCAAGATAAGGGTTAACTAAGATATTTTTGAGGTTGTAAGACATCAAAATGAACAAATTGTTAATTGCTAGCTTTTATAACATTCTGTTCTAGTCACTGCCCTAAAGCTGAAGGCCTAACTCCGTTTTGTCTTTCTGAATTGCCTTTGTCTGAGTCATTCTCTCCTGCTGTCACCATGAATTCCAGGAAAAACAGGTCCGATCAATCAATATCCTGTGACTAGAGCTGAAACTACACCTAACAAGGTAGGTGCCACACCTAACAAGGTAACAGCAACTTTCTTATTGCTGAAAATGATCCACCAGACTACTGTTTGAGCAAGACTGCTTAGCTATAGATACTTCTTGCACCCTGCTTTTGTTTCTCCCCAATTTAACCCCAAAGATCTTGTTAGCTCCTCAAAGACAAGGCTGAGGACACTTGGTCTTCCTGGTCCTTCTCAATGTAGCCATAATGAATAAATTCCTTTCCCACTTTACCATTACCTTTTCCATGTAATTTGTGGGACAATTAGCTAGACCCAGTCCACTAAAACTCTCTGAAGTCAGGCCTCCCTCTACCTTAGGACTCTGGTAACAAGTGTACTAAATGTCACTAAATTGTACTCTTCAAATGATCAAAGTGTCCAATTTTGCCTTATGTGTACGTTATAATTTTTTTTTTTTTTTTTGGTACCAGGGATCAAACTCTGGACCTTGCGCTTGCAAGGCAAGCAGCGGAACAACTGAGCTAAATCCTCTGCCCCGAACTTTATAATTTTTAAATGAAGATATTCAGAAAGTGATGCGTCTATGTAGGAGGAAAAAATGATACAATTTCTACCTCTCAATCTTTATGTCTGTGTTTATTTTACTAGACTTTACCTTAGCCAACAAGCAGAACAAAAAACGCGGGAACATGAACCAAGTATCTTAGTCATTTTCTCATCAGTGGGACACAATACCCAACATCCACAACTTGAGAGAAGCGATTTAATTTGGCTCACAGTAAGTCCATGGTCAGCTGGCTCCAAGGCAGAAAACAGGATGGAAGAGGGGAATAGAAGAGGAAAATCTGCTCAAGTCATGGAAGCCAGGAAGCAGAGACTGAATCGAGAACTGGAGAGACACATCCTTCTAGGTCACACCCCCAGTGACACACCTCTTCCAATCAGCTCCCATTTCCCAACAGCATCTACAGCCACTGAATTCACTGGTGGATGAATCCGCTGATGGGAACAGTGCCCCCATGAACCAGTTACCTCCATAAACCCACCTCTGCGTACATGAGGCTTTAGGGGGACATTCTCAGTCTAAAACGTAACATTTCACCCCTGGCTTCCAAAAGAGTCATGTGTATTTCTTTTTTTTTATGTCTATCTCTTTAAGCAAAATTCATTTAGTCAATCCTTAAAAGTTGCCTGGAAAGTCTAAGTCCAAAGTTTCCACTGAGACTCAAAGCAAGCTCTTAGCTGTGAGCCCCTGTAAAAATAAAAAAGAAAGTTAAACATTGCCTACGTACCATGGCACAGAGTAAACATTCTCATTCTAAAAATGAGGAGTAGGGCAATAGCAACAAATTGGACCAAATCAAGACCTTTTTAGTAACCAAGTTCTCTTCTGCTCCAACATTGCAAGCCTTTTCATTCTGGCAAAAGTGAAAACTTTTGGTGTTTTGCCACTGATTTTTAGTGTACACTGGATTAAAAGCTGCCAACAGTCCATATGCCATAGCCTGAACTCAGCTGCCTTGAAATTACCTCTATCAGATTAATTAGTCTGCTGCCCTTAATTTCAGTCCCTACAAAGTCTAGAACATGAGAAAAAAGTAGATAAAATTTCTGCCCCAGCATAATTCTGCCACAGCATGGTCTCAAGGCCAATGGAGTCTTTGTTCCCAAATGAAACCTCCTGAGCCTGGTCTTTTTGTCTGTATTTCTATAAGCATTCTGGTTTTCTGAGCTCAGACCAGAATCTCCCATTAAGCTCAGCTTACAGCATTCTAGGGCTTCTCTAGCCAGTGTCTCTAAACTTTTCCAAATTCTTCCCATGAAAAAGTTCCAAAAGTTTCTAAACCATATGGTCATAGTCACAGCAAAATCCCATTCTCTGGTACCAAAATCTCTCTTAGTCATTTTTTCATCACTGAGACACAATACCCACCACCCAAAATTTAGAGATTTGCTTTGGTGGCTGTAAGGCAGAAAACAGCATAGGAGAGGGGCATGGTGCAGGAAAAACTACTTACAGCATGGCAGCCCAGAAGAAGAGAGAGAAGTGAAGACTGGGAAAAGATTTAGGTCATGCCTCCAGTGATCTGCCTCTTCTGACCAGCCCCCACCTCATAACACTCAGCCACTTAACTCACTGGTGGGTGAATCCACTATGAGTACAGTGCTCCTATGATCCAATCACCTTCATAAATCCTTCCCTGAGTGCATAAAACTTTGGGGCAACATACTCAATCCAACCAAGACCAAGTAAATGGATTTCTGACCAAGGCATACTGATGAATCAAAGACCACCATAGTGGCAAACTCCTTGGCCCTTAATCTGTTACTCATTAAAAGCATGATTTGTATTTTCTTATGAGGCAGTCAGGAATTTAAAAGTGGATTTTGCCCAAAACTCTGATTCTTCGCTTGGGCTGATAGATGCCCAATAGGTAAGTATCAGTAGAACAAAGCTTGACCCCCATTTTGTAAAACTCTGGGTCATACCCTTCTCGGGTCTGCATATAGCTATGAAAGTCTGTCTGAACACTGGCAAAATAAGGTATATTAACCCTAACTTTACCTACCCTACCATTTCTTCAAGGTTGAGTATACCAGGGTAAGATTTACAGGAACATTTAGCTATGCCCAGAAATGTATGGCCCTAGTTACACTGGATTTTAGAAGAGCCTCACATGACTGAGAGTCTTCCAGAAACAGTCATCTCATGAGACCTGGAGTCATGAGGATTCCTCTGGAGCTATGAATTCAGGACTGAGAGTGACTATGCCCCAGCCCACCACAGCACGCTATAAAACTATTCTGTTCTTTTGTGAATAGGGCAGTCTGATCCACCTCTTCAGACCTGTGTCCCCATCAGTTGCTATGAAGCCTTTTTAGCTCCTCTTACTTGCTTGTTAGGGGACAAGGTTGATCTTTGTCAGAGCAGTGTTCTCCTTTATTTTTCTTACTTTTTAATTAAAGTTTTTTTTTCTGTAAACTCATATTGTTGCTGCAGTTTAAATTTCCATTACTACTACAGTAAGGATTCATGATAGCCAGTGACAATAGGAAATATTATTTGGAACCAGGTGGTGACACATCTGTAATCCTAGGCTGAAGCAGGAAAATCAGAAGTTGAGGCCAGCCTGGGCAATTTAGGGTGACTGTCTCAGAAGAGAAAATAAAAAGCTGCAAATGGAGCTCAGTGGGAGAGTGTCCCAGTTTCAATCTCCACCACAAGGAAAAAAAAACCCTCTGGTATAAAAAGCTTCTAAAACTCACGGAATTTCCTGAGTTGGTTTGAGCAGATCTTTTATTATTCATAAGAAGCCCCTTTCATACCTGATTTTGCTAATGAGGTATCCGGCTGTGCCTCTATGTAGCTTCAGGTTGGGGGATGGCTGCCAGAGGAACCAACCTCATGCTTAGACAACTGGAAATTCCAGCCACATACTGACTTCTAGGAAGGAGAGGCTGAATTATTTACTGGTAGCCAATGATTTAATCCACCATGGGTACATAATAGGATCTCTGCAAAGATCATAAACGATTAGGATGAGAGAGGTTCTGGAGTGGTGAATGTATTCATGCACTGGTAGGGCAGTGCACCTCAATTCCTTAGGGACATCTCACACACACACACACACACACACACTCCCCCAGGCCTTGCCCTACGTAACTCATCTGCTCATATGTTCCCTTTGATGTCTTCCATAATAACTGGTAATAGTCTGTGAGTCTTGTCTGTTATAGGAAATTATTGAAACTGAGTGCCACAGAACCCTTGATTTGTAGCCAAGTCAGAAGTGTGGGTGACTTGCAGATCCACTGTTGTTGTCGGGGGACAGTCTTATGGCACTGAGCCCTTAAAACTGGGCTTTGCATTTACTCTTGGTTGTTAGAAATGGTTTCAATTCTAAGATGCACAGTGTTCACAAATGAATTGCTTGTTGTGAAAACACACATTGGGCATCAGAAGTGTTGTTTTCCTTTATGTCCATTAACAGGTGATGACGCAGAAAAATCTGTGATGACCCATTTTCTTTTTTATCTGTCTCTACCAAGTGTTCCCCTATTTTTATATGACTTAGGCAGAAATTTATTACCTAAAAATGGACTTTTCCCCTCCTAACTGTTCAAGGGTTCTGGAACAATAAATCCTAACCTCAATATGGGGAGGGGAGGAAGAAAAAAGACAAATATTTCAGATTTTTTTAAACTCAATTTCTGACTTTTTGAAAACTAATCCTATACCTGCCAACTGTCTCTTGAAGCTGCTGAGCAGAGGCTGCCCTCTTTAGACAGGGCATGCATTCTTCAATTCTCCACCTTCATCACTTACTGTCATTCATAGCAACTTCACTTATTTGTTTTAAAGAAGTGGAAGATTCTCATCTAAAGAGTATCTTAAGATTTCCAAGAGCCAGGGACCCTGACAAGCACTAAAAAGAGTAGGAACCCAAGGTTGATAGATACCTTCTCCCAGAACTTCAAGAATTACGTTTGCAGAGGAGTTGCACTTACTACAAAATAGGAATGCTTTAATATATTATGGTGTTTATATTTACATGTGATGCATCTATTTACAGACAGTAAATGTCATTTTTGAGAGCACAGTAGTCTATGTGCACAGATAACACACAAATGTGTCAAAAAAATTCCAATCTTCATTCCTTGGAGTACTACTGAGACGAACACTTCTTTTTACCTTAATAGTCATTTTTACATTTTTTTAAAGCTGTTAGTGTCACTTGCTGTGTTTTTTTGTGGTACCAGGGACTGAACTCAGGACCTTGCTCTTGCAAGGCAGGCAGCGGCACCACTGAGCTACCCAGCCCCACTTGCTGGTTTTTATTAAGCAACATATCTTCCCTTTAACTGTAAGACTTCTGTATATATTAGATACAATTTTATTCCATAAATTTTACAAAGAAATTTCCAACTTTTATGCTTTACCTTTTTAACTTTATTTGGGAGTATTTAAAACAAAAACATACAAATGATCAATTTATCAACATTTTGTTTCTAGCATTCATCTGATACTTTGAAGTTTCCTATTTCATAAAAGTGAAATCTTTTTCTTCTTTATAAAATACATGCTTGTGCCAAAAATTAAACAGAAATAAATTAGTTTAGGTAGAGCAGACATCTTTATAATATGGGTTTTTCTATATAAGAACACAATTTTTTTCTCTCTCTCTATTCAAGCTTCCTCTGGTAGCCCTCAGTGGAGAATTATAATTTTCACCATATAGGTTCCACAAAACAAATGTTTCTAGAAAATCTGTTCTTGATACTGCTGGGAAGGAGATATTTTCTTCAGTATTTTCTCGCTGGTTGTTGGTATAAAACAAAGTTATTTATTTTTAGATATTATTTTTTTGTTTTGTTTTTGGGGTTTTTTTGGTACAGGGGATTGAACTTGAGTCCTTGTGCTTGCGGGGCAGGCGGTGGAACCACTGAGCTAAATCCCCGGTCCTTTAGATATTACTTTTTAACTAGTGATACATTCCTCATTAAAAATTGAATAAAACAGAAAATATGTTTCCATGTGAAGACTTTGCCACATTCATTTCCTTCCTAGAGTATTCCTCCAGGGTGAATCTGATGATGCATGATCTACTTCAGCATTAACCTTCAGAGCTTCTTCATCCTTCTCATTACTAACATTTCCCTTCATTATGGACACTCTGATGCTGACCGAGTTGGAAGGTAAACCTGAAGGCTTTCCCACAGATATTACACACATAAGGTTTCTTCCAAGTGTGGACAGTCTGGTGTATAATACAGTCAGAACTAAAGCTGAAACCTTTGCCACACTCCACACATCGGAAAGGTTTCTCCCCAGTGTGGCTTCTCTGATGTCGAATTAAATGGGCATTAACATGGAAGGCTTTTCCACACTCCTTACACTGAAAGGGTTTCTCTCCAGTATGAATTCTCTGGTGCACAATATAGTCAGAACTACAGCTGAATGCTTTCTCACATTCCATACACTTGAAAGGTTTTTCTCCAGTATGTATTCGTTGATGTCTAGTTAACTTGGCATTGATACTGAAAGCTTTCCCACATTCCGTGCACTGATAAGGCTTTTCTCCAGTATGGATTCGGTGATGATCAAGTAGATTTCTTTTAGAAGTAAAGCATTTCCCACATTCATTACATTCAAAAGGCTTCTCCCCAGTGTGAATTCTCTGATGTTGCATTAGTTTTGCATTAACACTGAAAGCCTTTCCACACTCATCACACTTATAGGGCTTCTCCCCAGTATGGATCCTCAGATGCTGTCGAAGCTGAGAGTTACACCTAAAGGCTTTTCCACATTCATTACATCCATATGGTTTCTCACCAGTGTGGATTCTCTGATGCTGGATTAACTTTCCTTTGACACTGAAGGCTTTTCCACATTCATTGCACCCATAAGGTTTCTCACCTGTGTGGATTCTTTGATGCTGAATGAGTTTTGCATTATTATTGAAGGCTTTTCCACACTCTTTACATGGATAGGGTTTCTCTCCACTATGGATACTCTGATGCTGCCTAAGCTGGGAGCTGCACCTGAAGCCTTTCCCACACTCACTGCACACGTAAGGTTTCTCTCCAGTGTGGATTCTCTGATGTTGAATTAATTTTGCATTAACATTGAAAGCTTTCCCACAATCACTGCACTCATAAGGTTTCTCTCCAGTGTGGACTCTCCGGTGTGTAATATATGCAGAACTACAGCCAAAGCCAGTTCCACACTCCTGGCACTGATAGGGTTTCTCTCCTGTATGGGTCCTCTGATGCCTACTAAGACTCCCATTAACACTAAAGGCTTTCCCACAAATCTTACATTGATAGGGCTTCTCCCCACTGTGGATTGTCTGATGTGTGATATAATGGGAACTGTAATTGAAGCATTTCCCACACTCCAAACATTTGAAGGGTTTCTCCCCACTATGAAGTCTTTGATGCCAAATTAATTTTGCATTAACACTGAAGGCTTTGCCACATTCCACACACTGGTAAGGCTTCTCTACAGTATAGTTTTCTAGATGCTGACTAGGTTGAGAGTCAAATGTGAAGGTTTCCACAAAATTTTCACATTTCAAAGTACTTTCCACAGTATTAATTATTTCATGCTTAATAAGTTCTGTGTCAAAGCTGAAGGCTTTCATCAGTCCTATACAACCAGGGTGCTGCTCTTCAGTGGAGATACTATGATGCTGAAACAAGTTTGTACTGTTATTAAAGGAACACTCCTCCATGGAGCTTGTTTCATCTTTCACTGTTCCATCCATGCTATTGCTGTTTTCCTTTGTCAACGTTCCTGCTGAGTGGACTTCCTGTTGTTGCTGTGGCATATAGGCTTCTAAAGTGTCTGTTTCCAGGGAAAAGTCCTTCGGAAGTTCAAATGATGTGCTATCTTTTTCTTCATACATTTCCTTTGTCAAATTATTGTTTGTCTGTATATCAATATCTACTATAAAAATAGAAAACACAACATATCATATAAGAAACATGCTAGGAAAAAAGAACTATACTCTAAAGGATCAAAACAATCAAGGGGCTCATTAATATCACCAGACTAAGTTGAAGAACTTAAAGTTCATCCTTAAAGTGGATGTAGTATGTGTAATATGTGGCTGGTAAAATAACATCTATATATACCAAAATGAAAAGCTGTCTAAGGCACACTGTTTACTGGAAAAATAAATTGAGAAACAGAGAAGATGCCATTTGTGTTCAAAAAAGGACAGATATATACATATATATATTTGCATATGCTTAGAAAACTTCTAATCTAAAAGATTACATAAGGAACTGAGTTAACTGGCATATGAAGTATGGTAGACTCCCCCTCCTCCCACTTAAGACACTTTCTGTACTGTTTTGAGCACTTATCAATATTATAAATTTTAAATTAATGATTAAGAAGGATACCAGTCACACTCTGCCTAAGTCAGGGCCTTAACCATTATGTTGATTGTTAAAAGTGTCAGCAGTACATAAAATTCCAGGTCTTGTCCACCAGATCAGCATTTTAGCCATCATACCATTCTCTTCTATACTCTCGTCCCCATGGTATTGAGTCCTTTGTTAATAAAAGTGGAAAATATTTAAGAAAGAAAAGGCACAGGACCTAATAACATGTGACAACACTGGAGATAAGTGTCAGAAGCATCAGGAAGCAAAAAAGAATTTTGTTTTGTTCCTCAGAACTTAAATATTAGGCTTTCCAAAATTCTTCTTTTTTCCCTACTTTAGAAAAGCTCTGCTTAAAGCCAATTTCATCCATCTCTTCCTATCCCCTTTAGAATACTGTTGCATTAACTTTGCCCTTCCTTCCATCTCTTCCTCTAATGCTACAACTGATCATTCCCTAAAATTCTTTTTATAATCTCAATAGTCTTTAGAGGTACTGATCTCTATATTTGTCCCCAAATTTTCTCTACATTTGTCCCCAACCGAAAAGTTGGCCCCAAAATATTGCCTCTATTTTTTCATCTTTCATTTTTCTTCAACCATACATAATATTGGCCCCTGCTTCAGTATTTCATTAAAACTGCCCTCAATAAACCCAACTTATCTGGCTTTCCCTAGAAAGCATTTTCAAAATAATATTGATCTTTTCCAAATTAAAAAAAGAATACTTATCTGCTGCTATAAAGTAAATATCTGTTGTCTCCTACTCCCCCAATTTATACGTTGAAGTCCTAACCTCTTGTGTGAATATATTAGAAGGTGGGCCCTTTGGTAGGACTCTCATGAATGAGATCAGTGTGCTTTTAAGAGATCATGGAGAGTTCCCTTCCATTCCACCATGTGAAGACACAGACAGAAGATAGCTGCCTATTAACCAGGAAGCAGGCCCTCACCAGACACAGATCTGCCTGTGCTTGGATATCAGACTTCCAGCCTCCAAAACTATTAAGACATAAATTTCTGGCCCAGTGTGGTGGTATACATCTGTAATCTCAGCACTCTGGGAAGCTGAAGCAGGAGATCTGAAATTTTGAGCCCAGCTTGGACAACTTAGTAACTTAGCAAGAACCTGTCTCAAAACAATGCTGTGTGTAGGCCCTGGGTTTAACCCTCAGTATTAAGAAGAATAAGAAAAAAAAGTCTATATTTTCCATCTTTTCTTGCAGTGAGAATGACAGAGTTCCAGCAAATGAGATTTAAATGCAAGTCACCACATGGGGCTTAGGAGAAAGCTTTAAAAAAGAAAGTCAACTACGCTGTCATGGGCCTCATGCTTTGTCCTTCCTCTTCTGCCTGAACTAGAGCCTGTATGATTCCTCACCCCTCAATCCTATTAACCTGTATTCATGGATGAGATTAATGTTTCTAGTCTCAGCTAAAATCATAATGACCTACAAAGAGACTTTAAAGATTTCAGGACCATCTGCTGCAATGGAGTTGGAGGTAGCTCAGTGGTAGAGCACCAGCCTAGCACGTGCAAGGCCCTAGGTTCAATTTCTAGCACTGAAAAAAAAAAAAAAGAATGAGATCCAATCATTAAGGACTTTACAACTAGAAATGTAGATTCTTGGCTCTTCCCAAAACTTACTCACTGATAATCTGCTTATTTCTAAGATCCTCTCAAATGAGACATTTTAACATCAACATTGGAGAAGCACAGAATTCCTCTTTACTTCCTCTTTACTTCTGCTATGTACAGCTCTGTCCCCATGCCCCAAAATAAAAATATTTAATTGAGCACATATGCTGGGCATTTGATACATGATACCTCATTTAATCCTCAACTTGTAAGACTAGCAGTATTGCCTTATTATTATTATTATTATTATTATTACTATTATTATCCCACTTTCAAAGATGAGATCACTGAAACTCAGCGGTCTCAAATAATTGAGCTGGCTCAAAGTAACATAACTAGAAAGTAATCTAGTTGGAACAGGACATAGGAAAACCTGCTCTAAAGACTACACTTTTAACTACTCCCACCTTTGTGTGTGAAAAGGCTGTTAGTTCTATATCCTCCAAATTAAGTGATCAGCGCTTAGAAAATAGCAAGGACTCCAAAAATTACTAAATCCATTAGTTTTGTGTAAGAAAGGCAGGATTCCAAAGTTAGAACTGAAAAGAGTTAGAATAAGGTATTTGAAAAAAAGATCTGTTGTTGGAATTACAGAAATGTGTATGAAAACAGACATAATAGACCCATCTATAAATCATCAAAATGTATTAACTTTACTCTGTATGGCTGGTCAATAAATGTGGCATGTTTATACAGTGTGCTGCTGGGCAGTTATGTCCCTTCCTTACCAGTCCAGAGGCCCTGAGGGCCTGTTCCAGTCACAATGGCCAGAGGAGATAGGCCCTCCAGCTCACCTCCTCTCTCCAGGTGTGAGATCACAGCCGGTTTCAGAAGTGGAAACCCTGGTTCAGGAGAAGGAAAGAGGAGAGACATGAATAATCTCCCACAGATGAGTTCCTAAGCTTCTTCTCAAATTGCCTCAGCAATGGGGAGGGAGGCTAAGAGCTCTGGAAGAGACTGAGGGTGGTAGTGAGAAAGGCCAGAGCTTTGGAAGGGATATGGGAGGGAGGGCTTAGGAAAGGTATAGACTGCAAACCCAGGAGATCTCAGGCAGGGCAAGCTGGGACAGTCTGCCTAAAGTGGAATCTAAAATGTTCAGAGTCCACTGAAATCCTTAAAAAGACTCAAAATAAGGTGGAGATCTGAAGATGCCACCATGGAATAGGAAGCTACTATTTTTCAGACTGTGTCCAAAACACAGCTTCCTGGCCTGGGGATTTAGCTTGGTGGTTCTGCCGCCTGCCTCGAAAGCAGAAGGACCCAAGTTCTATCCCCGGTACAAAAACAAAACAAAACAAAACCAACAAACAAAAAAAACAAACAAAACACAGCTTCCACAAGGTAGATTAGAAGCATATACCAGTGCCTTGTTTTACTGGCCCAGTGAATTTGTCAAGGAGATCAGGAACAATCCTGGGGTTCCTACTCAGTGAAGGATTATCAGATATTCCACCTCCATCCTGTCAGGGAAAAGGGACCCAGAAAACCCCAGTGGTAGAGTGTAAATCCCAGGGAGAGAGAAGACTTGCCTAGGGAAGTCACATGTCCATAATTCTCCAGCATCACATCCTTATACAGGGCTCTCTGTGCAGGGGACAGGCCATCCCATTCCGTCTGAGTGAAGTACACAGCCACATCCTCAAAGGTCACCAACTTCTGAAACAACAGGTTCCTGCTGCCCTAGGGCCAATTCCATGGATCAGGCCCTAAGTGAGGGGCAGAGGGCAGTATAAGGGCTCGGGGAGGGACCTTGTAAAGATCACATAATTAATAGCAAGGGAAAAGTACGAAAAAGCACCAAGAGAGTAAATTATGGAATATCTGACTCCCCTCACAGCAGAAAAACCTTATTTTTTACACTTATAAAAGATAATATAAGTTAGGCTAAAAGATAAAAGAATTTCCATAAGCAAATTCTCCTAAAACAACTCTGCTCTGTTAGACAGCTCCCTCACTGACAGGCTCAGGACGAATTCACCAGGAGTTCCCACGGCAGCTCTACGAGGTCTGAACTCTCTTGTGCCTAACCTCAGCCCTGCCTGACTCCCTATATCTTGCCCTCATTCTCACACTAGAAGCCACCCCAAAGGACAGTCCGGGCTTCTACCTCATCTGCCACCTAATTCCCATCACAGACTCCCAATCAGGGCTCCAGCACAGTCAGCCAAGGTAATTCAGAGCTACCCAGGCCAGGGTTTCCCTGAACACCCAGCATTTCTGGCCCTCTCCCACATCTTCTCCCAAATTTTTACTCTTTCTCCAAGAAGGTCTGGGAAAGAAGAGAGACCAGCTTTCCTGCTGGCCAACTACTCTGCCACCCTTCTGGATTCTCCTTTTTTTGGCACTAGGCTATGTGGTCAGCATAAGCTCTGCTCCTCAGGGCTGATGCTGCATGGCACTTTCAGGCCCAAATGCTCCCTCCTGGGTAGCTGTAGCACCTGGCTGACACTCCTGCCTATCTCAGCCTTCTGTAACAGCTTTGTAGACTCACTTGGTGGATCTGCCTCTCATCTCTCTGCCTAGATTTACTTCTTGACAATCAACAATTCTATTCCAACCTCTAGGTGTTTCTATGAGTCCTCTTTGTGTAACCTCAGATAAGTCATGTAACTTTACTGCACAAAATCTATGGCCTTCCCTGTATGATCCCAACACCCTTTTCCCCAGCAAGTCAGCACCTCCTCCTGAATTCATTCTTCAGCTGGTGTTCACACCACCCACACAGGAAACCTCATTTAGAAGCCTGGGGGGCATTCTTGACCCTCCTGCTTCTCTACTCATCCCCTAAATCTTTGACTCTGTGTCCTAAAGATTTTTATGTCTGAGGCATTATTTGCATTGGATTCCTCCTCCTCACCAGCAACTTTCCTTGATGAAACCCACATCACTTGAACAAGTAAGTAGATTCTTTCTTAACTTTCTTGCTTTTGAATCTCCCTTGAAAATTATTCTACACAACTGTCACAAATCTGATCATTGGTTCACAGCTATCATATATTTAGTTTTTGTTTTGTTTTGTTTTGGTACCAGGAATCAAACTTGGGACCTTGCACTTGCAAAGCAGGCAACGGAACCACTGAGCTAAAACCCGGGCCCTTCACAGCTATCATATAGCTGAGCAGTTACAATCACATAATAATTCCATGAACTTTTTGGCAGAATGAGTATACAATACAGCACCTCTCAGAAGTGGATGTCAGGATTAAAAAACCTGTCCAATGGGCATGGTATGGAGTCTGTAGCACGGTACACCTCAAACCATGTTACCAAGACTATTATTCCCAACCTGAAGTCCATGGAGGTCCATGGATAAGGCTCAGGGGAGCCATGATGTTCCTGAAAGTGTATGCAAAATCTGGTTTGTTGGTTTATTTTTGAAGAGGGCTGAAGGATTTTACCAGAAATTTGAAGTCTGAGCTATTGCACCCCAAGCAGCTTTATAAGGACACAAGAGGACACTCTGCCCCACAGGACTTCCTGCTTTTCCCCTCTCCTAATACCAATTTCCATCATCTTCTCCTTCCCCCTTAATTAAAGGCACAGCCATCCTTCTCACTGACCTGATCTGCTCCTCCTCTTTTCCTACAGCCCTGACACTGGGAATCTCAAACCTTCATTCTCATCTATGCATAGAGCATCCCCTATGGGCAGCCTCCACACCTGGAGCCCTCTGCCAAGGGCTCTCCTGTAGAGAGGAGCAGAGTCCCTGGTGTGCAGAAGACTGTGCGCTGCCTTCTAGGTTCACTCTCCCGCAGCCTCTGCTGGTCACTGTCCCAGCCTCTGCAACAACCCCGCCCTGACACCACTCCCACAAGTCCCAGGCTTTCATCCCAAGGCTCATCAACTCCCTTCACAGTTTACCTCAATTTGACGAATCCAGAGCTTACCTGAGGCCAGGCTGTGAGGAGCCTGGCTGCCATCACCTAGTGTCCCTCTCAGAGAAGGGCTGGAGCTAAGGAGAAACAGAGAAAATGTGAGACAAGCCATCCCTATTGGAGCAACACAGACCCTCACAGAAGATCTGAGGTGCAGACAGGCAGCATCTAGTCAGGAGAGTGACAGGAGCTGCCGAGGAAGAAGAGAGCAATCCACTCACTAGCTCAGTGCCCAGAACTCCTCCTTGCTAAGTCACTGCTGGTAGCTCCCAGGAACTCCAGGATTTTATACCTGGAACAATCACACAAAAGAGTGTATACAGAATAGAGTCTAAAGAATAAAAGAACAAAGACTTACGCAGCAACAATTCAGTTCAAGAAACAGAACATTACCACAATCTTTGAATTCATTTTCTGCAAACCAGCATTATCCTCGAACAGACTTCAGAGAAATGAGACTGGCTGGGCTGGGAGTCACGCAGTACTCCCCGATTCACGCAGCACTCCCCCACATCTTGCCTGATCCTTCAAACTCCTGAGCGTCCTCAAGAAGCCCAATGCTTTTGTGCAGGTTTGGCAGGTCAGCCTCCTGCACAGCCCACACTTACTTTGAGGAAACAGAGCTGGAAGCGAGGTATAAACTGCCTCCTCATACTGTTCCCCCTTCTGACTGGGAATGTGCCACATCACTGCCTTGTGTACTTCCATGGAGGCACCAACCAGGTTTGTAAAGCTACAACCTACCAATACCTCCTCAAGGACCTATACCATGTATACCTGGTTCACCTCCTTAGCTTTCCCTGGTGTCCTGTGTGTGACACCTGCAGGACCCTGTAGTGCATGGTAGGTAATGTCTTTGGGGCTACCCTTCACCAAGGGGACAGAATGGAAAAATGTTTTCCCCTGTAGTCCCCCAGAGATACATCCTTGAGACTCCAAGGCTCCTCAACAACCCAACAAGATGACCAGCTTATTGAGGGCCCAGCCTGACAACGCATCCTTTTACTGGTTTGTTAAATCAAACGACTTTGGCCTAAGAAAGCCACCCTACTAACATATTTGAGTTCTTACATGTATGACCTGCAATCTGACTCAGTACATAAAGAAAACCTAAATTAACATATAGCTGAGTCTCATCTGACAATAGTGGCCGAGCTTCAGCCAAACCAGGTTCAAATAAAGCAAACACCAGGTAATAATCAACTGAGCTATCTCTGAACCTCATTTCCGTTTTCTGTACAGCACTTACCTTTTTCTGTCTATAAGTGTCAACCAAGCAGGACATGGCAGCCCCAGTTTTATAGAACCTATCCTGGTTCTAGGGACTGCCCGAATACTGAATGTTCTTTACTCAACTGAATTGTTAGATTTAATTTGTTTAAAGTTTTTATTTTATTTTTTTTTGTTTGGTACCACGGATTGAACTCGGGATCTTGTGCTTGTGAGGCAGGTGCCAAAACCACTGAGCTAAATCCCCGGAGAAAGTTTTTCTTTTTTTTTTTGGTACCGGGGATCGAACTCAGATCCTTGCGCTTGATAGGCAGGCGCTGGAACCACTGAGCTAAATCCCCAGCCCCCAAGTTTTTCTTTTAATAGGATTTCCTTTCTCAGTTTTCCTCCCTATGTCCTTCACTCTGTCCCTGTGACCACACTCCTACATAAATTCCTACACATAAATCTTTGTTCCACGTTCTGCCTTTAGGAGAAGCTACACTACAACAGGCTTTTTCTTTTATCCTTTTAAAACATTTCCTACCTTGCTGAAATTGTGATTTATTCATTTATTTTCCTTCTCTCTCATTTGGCAACTAAAGCCTATAACCCATAAATTTTCCTCTGGATACACTATTAGCCACATTCCAGAAGTTTTTAGAGTTCACATTTTAATTACTATTTTATAACCACTCTGCAATTTTATCTCTGAACTAATATGTACTGCTTATTTTTTCTCTGCTTGTAAGTTCTGGCTTTACTGTACATTTAAATAAACTGATGTGGCGCGGAACCCCAGAAACAATCCACTGGACCCCTCCTCCCCACTCCTCTGTACAGCCACCTGATTCCACACTACAAAGATGCAGAGGAAACCGGACCACCAGACGACGATACTGAGTCCTGCTGCTCCCAGCCCAGAGGTACAGGCTTCTGAGCCGCCATCCCACTGCTCCCAGTCCAGAGGAAGGGGCTTGCGGCCACTATCCCTCCCACTGCTCCCAGCCCAGAGGAAAGGGCTTTTGGGCCACCTTCTGTCCCGCTGCTCCTGGCCCAGAGGAAGGGGCTTCCCGGCCACCATCCCTCCCGCTGCACACAGCCCACAGGAAAGGGCTTTGGGGCTACCATCCCTAATGCTGCTCCCGGCCCCTGTCCCAGCTCAAAGAAGGTAATCCGTGCAGGCACCAACAGCCCCCCCAGTAGAAATGAGAAAACAAATAAATAAGTCTCAAAACCAGACTTCCAGATCACCTACAGCAACCTCAAAGGGAAATGAGATGGAACACTCTGATACTCAACCACCTGGACCCACTGAAGTGGCTACAAAAGGGGATCTGGAAAAAATGAAATCAGAAATAATTTCTCAGGTAACAAGAGACATTGTGCCTTTAGTGCAAGACATGATTAATAAATCTAGAGAGGAGCTGAGGAACATGATGGAATCCCAACATAAGAAACAAAT
>NW_004624746.1:13649638-13661200 GCF_000247695.1 Heterocephalus glaber
GATTTTTGAGGCTTTTTTTTGGCTAGTGTCATTTTAAAACATATTCTATAATGTTTAAAAAGAAAACTTATTCTGTGATAGAAGAATATATGACCTCATTTGAATCTAATGAATCAACTCTACCAATTGTTTTGTACATTAATAAGCCAAAGGGGGGAAAAAGCCAAAGAAAGATAAACATACTATCCATCTCAATAGATGCCAAAGGTGTTTGAAAAAAAATCAATATTAATACCTAATTTTTTTTGTTTGTTTTGGGTACCGGGGATCGAACTCATGTCCTTACGCTTGCAAGGCAGGTGGTGGAACCACTGAGCTAAATCTCCCGCCCTAATTTTAAAACTTATACCCTACTGAAAACCCACATATCCAATAAGAATACACCAACTGTATTGCTTTTACAATGGACTATAACTCATCAGCTACAGGTGAGTAAATTTAGGAACATATTATATTATGCAAGTACCAGATGATGATACACACTGTGATGCCACTTTTACAAAGTTCAAAAGCAAACTAAAAACTGTTTGAGCCCAGCCTGGGCAACTTAGCAAGACCTTGTCTCAAAATTTTAAAATAAATAAATAAAGGGTTGGGGATGTAACTCAGTGGCAAGGCCTTAGGTTCAAGCCTCAGTACTACAAATAAATAACAAATTTTTTACAGTGACAAGCATATGTTATACATTTTTAAAGAGGCTATGATTAACAATAAATTCCAAATATTTATTACCTCTAGGGGTGGGAGGCTAGGAGTTGGATGAGGAACACATAGATGAAGCAGTATAGGAAATGTTCTTTCTTAATTTAGTGGTGTGTCCACAGATACTCATTCTGACTCAGTCTCTCTCAGTCTCTCTCTCTCTCTCTCATTTTTGGCAGTACAGTCACACCTCAGTATTTGAATGCTTTGAATCTCCTCAAATTTGGGACTTGACACATTTTGTCCCAGTGCTCTTCATCTGTTTGGTACTTGGTGCAAAATCTAGAACTTATGTCAACTGCCTTGTGACTTGCTACCCTCTCCAGCCAAAATTTGGTACTTGTGCCTCCCACGATCAACTAACAAGAAGTACTAAGGTACCACTGTACTAGGGGGTGAAGCTAGGGCCTACCATATGATAGACAAGAGCTGTGGCAATAAGCAACACCCCCCCACACCCCAGCCCTGGGTTTTGTTTTGGAGATAGGTCTGGCTAAGGTGTTTAGGGTGCCTTTGAATTTGTGCTCCTACTTTGCCCACCCTCCTAAAATACCCAAGTAACAGAGATTACAGTTGTGTTGGCTTTATACAGTCTTAAATACACACACACACACACTCACACCCCAACTAGGATGGGGTGGAGGGGAGGACCTAAAATGTAATAAATGTAATAGAAACAACCAATAAGCCTTACTACAATTGAATAACAAAACCATAATGAAGTACTGAGAATGTCAAGAACCAAGTAATTCTGGAAAACAGTATTTTAACTAATTACTGTAAGGCTAAAGATAAAATGTCTTGTATCCAAATACTGTGCTATAGGTAGGAAATTTGTTTTAGCAATATTGTAATTATTTTGTTATTCTATAACCGAGCAAATTCATAACTATATTGTGGAAGGTGCTGACACAAAAACAATTAACAATTCTAAGCTGGGCATGGCAGCACACAGCTGTAATTCCAGCACTCAGGAAGCTGAGGCAGGAGGAGGTTCAAGGCCAGACTGGGCTACTCAGTGAGACCTTGTCTCAGAAAAGAAAAACAAAAACAAAATCTAAGAAAATGATTTATTCTGGGCCAACACAATGACCACACCCCAGGAACATAAACTCAGCTTAACAACATGTAATCCCAAAGGACATGGTCCTAGGAGAATTCACTGAAAGCCATGGTCCTACTGTGAAGAGATTACACAAGCCTTTTATGGTCCCAAAAGAAAGCAGGCAGAGGGGCTGGTGGGGATTTAGTTCAGTGGTTCCGGCGCCTGCCTTGTAACCCCAAGGTCCCAAGTTCGATCCCTGGTACCAAAAAAAAAAAAAAAAGGCAGAGTTATCAAGTATGGAAACTACAAAAAGGCAAGGAAATCTACAAGACTCCGTTCGGCCTCATTCCCAGCCTTATGATTTAATACAGGCCAGATGTCCATCAAGCCTAACATACCTTTTAAGATCGTATCCAATCATCATACAAAAAAAAAAAATCCTAAACCAGACAGAGACCAGTAACAAGTGGTTAGCAAAGGACCAAAAATTACCCAATAAAACTTAGGCTTCTTAGTTTACAACAAAGTCTCTCCACAAGGTCACAACACTCTAATCAGTAAAATTTAAACAAATTCAAACAATCTGCAAGCTCAAACGCAGCCTTCCTAGAGAAGCTTCATTTCACAAAGTCATTCCCAGGTCACTGTTACCACATAGTCGGTGAGAAGTAGGGTCAAGTTGCCTTTGGGTCCTGCCATTGCTCCAGCAGAGTGTGCCCTCCAAAAGGCTTATTCTGCTCCTAAATGGCTTGGGGAGGCTCTGCTTTTTCTGTGCTCCCTCTCGTCCCTGATTCATGACCCTATGTCAGCAGCGGAGTGGAGGTAAGGGGTTCGCACTCAGTCCAAACTTGGAATGCGTGTAAGCCCCCATGACTGCAACAGGTCGAAAGACTTGATATCACCTCGGACCACTACGCCCCCGCAAACATTCCGCCCTCCGGCTGTACCGACACATCTTTCCCGAATAGATCAAGGGCCAGATGCTCGGGGCGTGTCGGCTAGACTTCGACTTCCATGGTTCATATTTGATCACCAGGTCCAAAGCAGGAGTGGAGGAGGGAAGAAGAGGACCCCGGAGCGCCGCCCTGCTCCCTCTCGTAGGCTCAGCCTCAGGGACAGCGCTGGCTGTGAGAGAAGCAGCTCTACCCAGCGTGGAAGAGCATCCTGAACCGGCCCAGAGGCTAGGCACCACTGCACCAACTCACCTCTGCAGCAGGCCGCTCCACGGCGCGGCCGGAAGTGCGTCACCAGGCGCGCCTGGACTCTCTAGGAGCAGCATCTCTCCTTCTCGGTGGTGCTCTTGCCCCGCCTCCTGAGGCTGGAGTACTAGCGACCCACTTTGTGCTCTTCTCCCCTTTGCCTATCTCCCTCGGGGCGGTTACTTCTGGGGACGGTTACACCTTGAGGGTCCAGGAAGGGCAAGAGGCAGGGTCCAAGCCGGGCGTGGGGGCTCCACCTTGTATTTCTGGCACTCTGGAAGGCTGAGGCAGAAAGATCGCAAATTCGAGCCCAATTTGGGCAAATTAGAGACTTAGCAAGACCCAGTCTCAAAGCAAACAGTTTTAAAAAGGTCTGGAGGTGTAGCTCAATGCAAAAGCCCTAATACCGAATACAAAAAAAACCCCCACAAACAACCCAACCTTCAATACTTAAATCCCCACAATTCCTCTTGACAATAATTGCTGATTTTCACTTCTTCCCAGCCTCAGAAAGCTAACCTTTAGGTAGAAGCCGAGGGCTTATCTAAAGAAATAAGGAATTAGGAAATGAATACCTTGGGGGGGGGCAATATAGGAAGTGGTGCTGGGAACTTGTGTCTTGGTAAAACTGTAGGTGCAACCAGGTGAACTGGACCAGTGCATCTCACACTGTCAGACCTAGTACCCCCTTCTTAAGTAAATATTTCATAATGTCCACTTTATTCCTGCCATGAAACTCATAAATAATGGCCTAGAAAATCATTAATAGTGACTTACATTTTTAAACTAGTTATGCCCAAATGTAATAAAAAAGAAATAAAGGAATATAATTTGTAATAAAATAATACCACTTGATATGCAAATTCTTCGTCATGACTACAATAAGGAGACCTAATGACATGGGTCAGATCTTTGCCATCATACATAGAATTTGTCTCAATGCTACAGCCACAAAGCTGTCTTTCGGTGCTTCAAAAATCTTAAAAACATGATCCAAAATAGTGAATACTTTTTGATAAAGGTCTCAGTGAAATACAAGACAATGTTCTCTTGATTAGAGGTTAGTTACATTACTGATTCCAGTAATGTCAGCATATGTTAAAACTGCAAAAATACATTGTGTGTATCCAGCAAAGAATTAGGTTCTAGATTCAGGTAAGCTATAAATAAGATTTTCACCTACATGACCATCCACCAAGACATCTGAAAGTCTGAAAACTTTTTCAACAGGCAAGACTGTCTTGTGCATTGCAGGGTTTGTGGCATCCTGGCTCCCCTTCACAATGTTAGTAGCAACCACACCAATATCACCAAATGTAACAAAAATAACCCTACTAAATTCCAAAATAAGTGCTGGAGAAGAGACAGCACTAAAAGCCACTTGATTAGACAACCCTTAAAATATCCCTCCCAACCCCTTATGTTGCAGGCCTTTCTTCCTTACAGCTGGCTCCTCTAGAGCTGCAGTAATGGAAGGAGGTGGCTGGCCCCTAGTCACCTCTCCAGCCTTCCATCCCTTCCATTCTCTCTGCTCTCAACTTCTGCTCTACTTGCCAAACATGCAGCTCTCTAACCACAGCATTTGTTCTTACCCTGCATCTTGACTATTACTGGAAATGTCAGTTCATGTCCCATTTCCCATGGAAACCAAGCCTTCTCTGATCACTCAGAATAAAGCAGACCCCCATTTTCTGCCATTACAATACTTTGTATTACTCAGTACTTGGCATTTTATTGATTTAGTAGTAATAGTTTATTTAAATATCTGTCTTCTCTGGTAGCTTCATGGAGCAGGAACTATATTTTTCATGTTCAACACCATTATCAGCTAGAGAAAAAACTGGCACAAAGCAAGGGTACAATAAACATTTGTTATTGATATGATCCAAAGGCTCCAGCCCGAACTCCCTGGTAGAATCATCTTTTATTTCTGTCCCACTGAGGGTAGGATATGTCTTATATCTGAGAACATGACACTGAACATTGCCAGGAACCCTTCTCTGCCTTGCTCTGATGTCGATCTTTGCTGTTTCTAAACCAGGCACTTATATGGTTTCTTATTCAGATAAGGAACGGTCCTCACAGTTGGGCAGAATGATACCTGGGGATTACTTTGCTCTTAGCAATAAGTGCTGGTTTTCACTTCTTCCCAGGCTCAGCTCAGAAAGCAGAACATTAGGTAGGAGAGAGGGCTTGTCTAAAGAAATAAGAAGGAATTAGGAAATCACAGCATCACATAAATATTGGCTCCAAACAGTTAGATCATAAACCAGTTGCATAATTTTATAGATACAAAATAAGGCCTCTAAATAATACAAGGCTCCTACTCCTAAGAGTGCTAGGACAGATATAAATCAAGTTACAAATCTCTGTGGTAGGCCTGGAGAGACGCAGATCATTTGCTGTCTGTCCACCTCTATTCTTTTCTTCTTATATCACTAAAGAATTTCTAGCAAGGCACATGACCATCCAGGAAAATAGTAACATATTCTCCAGCATCCTTTAAAGAAAAGTTTGGCCTTCTGAATAATCTATCAAATATGCTGTCAGAAAAGGTGATGCTGTGTTCTTACAGACAACAGTCATGCCCTCCTGGCCACGTGCCTCCATCGGCTGGGCGAAATGCTGTCAAGGGTGAATGTCTTGAACCATGCAGAAGTGGGTGTGGCCCTGGAGATGATGCAGCACCCAGAGGGAGTCACAGAGCTGCTGTATCAGCCCTATACTTCTCGGCTGCAGATAATATATGAGAGAGAAAAAAACTTTCATCATATTCAAACCACATTCATTTGAGGTCTTCAAATTAATTCCCAATCCCACATCCTAACAAATAGGCCTAGAAATGAGGAATGATTGGAAAGCATACAATCTTGTAGTTAAAAATCTAAGCTGGCTTTCACACCTGAGTGCTGTGGAAGCGCATCTCTGTTCAGCCTGTAGCCCCGATTGTTACATTTTCCGCTGCTCAGCTCTACGCCTTTTTCTCCTGTACCCTCCGTCCTCACAATCCCAAGACTCCCTGAAAACTCTTCATCCCTGACCTCCATAGAAAACTGACAATCTTCTCACATTAAAAGCTCTTTTTGAGGGGCTGGGGATTTAGCTCAGTGGTCTTGCCGTCTGCTATGCAAGTGCAAGGACCCGAGTTCAATCCCTGGTAGCAAAAAAAAAAAACAACCTCTTTTTGAAATTGCCTAATAATATATTTCACAGATTGTATTTCCATCACGTGTCACATGACTGTATTGCAATTTAAATTTAAAAAAATTTGGCCTATGTGGAGTGTACTTTAGAATTTTTTTTCCAGACCACTATTTAGTCAATATTAGTTTTGAAAAATCTTTCTAAAACAAATCACATCCTTTGATGCCTTGTTAATGCTTGAGATTTTTTTTAAATTATATAGAAAAATGTTTAAGTACTTTTCAGTTTTGCTTTGGTTGAGTTCTATTATAATTGAATATTATTATAGTTTTTTCCCTTGCATTGCTCTCCTTTGAATAATCTTAATTTTTGTATATGTGTGTTTAGTGAATGATAATAAAGTTATACATTTTTTCAAAAAAAATTTTTTAAAAAGCTCTTTTTTGGTGTTTCTAGTATTATTAAAACAGAATAAGGACAGTTCTGCATGCTTCTTCCTTTGAAAATTGTAGCAAAACAATAAGAATCTGGTTGGAATTCATTCCAGTTCAAGGATGATTCAATATCATGAAAATTTTTAAATTTATCAGTATTACGAATTACAGTAACAGAGCAATTTATTATCTTGAGAAGTATACTAGGGAAGGCAAGGTCCTATTCACAACATAATCAGTATAGGAGTAAGTTTAAAAACCAATGTTTAAGACATATATGAAAAAAAATTTAAATATTCAAGAACTAAATGAATAAAAGCTTGTATAAATGGAAAGGCATAAGTAATTTTTCAAGGGAAAGGATATTGTTTTTGATTTATTATATAACAATGTAAGTTATATAAGTCCAATGTCAACTAAATCCCAAATAGGATTTGTTTTGGAACTTAGAAAATGATTCTAAAGTTCATATAGAAAATAATATGTCACATGTTTATGAAGTGTGACCAACACTTAGCAATACACAAGGATTGAAAGGTTTTATTTTGTTTGGTGTTATTTTTCTTTTTTTTTTCTTTTTTGAGACAGGGTCTTGCTATGTAGTTCAGGCTGGCCTTGAACTCACTATGTAGCCCAGGCTGGGCTCAAACTCATGACAATCATCCTGCCTGTCTCCCCAGTGCTGGGATTACAGGCATGCACCACCATGCCCAGGAGGATTGAAAATTAATGAATAAAAAATTGATACATCACACATGTATTAAGCTAGAGGAAGATGGCATAACCATATCAATATGTTACAATGACTTTAAGATAAAAAACATTATTAGGCATGTCCCGTTTCAGTTAGTATGAGTAATATAAATTATCATCTAGAAATTTAGGATAAATTAGAATAAACAACATCATTTTGAACACTCAGATCACAGGAAAGTGTAGCCACACACCAAAAATGGACCAGAAACTAAAACAAGAGGGGTTGGTTTGGCCTAAGGAGCTGGGCTGCTGTTGTGACCAACATGAATGCGTATAGTGGAGATCTGTAAGTCCTGGTATCTGAGGAAGCCAAATTATTACATTTGGAAGGGTTGCATGGAGCAAGGAGTAGGAATCAGTGCTTCCCTCACATGCATACACACAAGCAGATGCCTGGACTCATGAAAGAATAAATTAGAAAAAACTAACCTCACAAGCAAAGAGAGAACAAGCCTGTGGTCCTTGCCCAAACTTTGGAGTAGTAGTGGAAAGGTCTCCTGGGACATTTATAATAACAGTCCATACCACTGAGCACAGAGTTTAAATACTATATATTTAGACCAGTAACTCATAATCCAAAAATTAAGTTAAAAATTATTCCTGGTAGATTTCTAAAATATTCACTATAGAATTAGGGGAAGATGGCATTAAAAATCATTGTAATTGCATCTAATACATTCAAAAGTTAAGTAGAGGCATGGAAGATATTTAAAAATTCCTAAATCAAAGTATAGAGATGAAAAGCTTTAATGTTCAATGAAAATATACTGAATAGAAGCCAGACATGGTGATACATGCCTGTAATCCCAGCACTCAGGAGGCTGAGGCAGAAGATCACCATGAGTTGGAGGCCAGCCAGGCTACATAATGAGTTCAGGGTCAGCCTGAGTCACAGAGCAGGATCCTGTCTCCAGAAAAAAAGAAAAAGAAATAAAGAAAATTGGAGGCAACTGGCAGCAGATTAGATAGTGCAGAAAAAAGACTAATTAATTTGAAGGCATGGCAATAGATGCTGTCCAGAAAGAAATACAAAGAAAAGGAAATTGGAAATAAATGTATGGGACTGAAATGTCCCAGCTTCTTCACTTGTCAGCTGTGAGACTTTGGGTTATCACTTAGGTCTTTTGAAACCCTCTTCATTTGTCTAGGAAATAAGGTAATATGCAGAGTTGTAAATACATCAGTGTGTGTGGGGGGTGTGTGGGTGTGGGTGTGCATGTGCAGAGAGAGGACTGTAATATTGATTATGCCTAAGGCAGGCTGTAAAGAGTTAACCCCACAATTGGCTTGTTTATAGAAGTGAGTCGGGCCAAAGCCTACTTGCCAAGGTCAGAGTAACTGGCACCTAAATTCCATTCCCACAACTAAGACCTTCTGACTAGAAGGACAATGTTCTAATCACAGCCATATATTTTGTCTATTCTGTTCCTAATTCGAGGATGCTTTGTCTTGTCCTTTGTGAGTCTTGTTTACATTAATTTCCATAGACACTGCATGTAGCTTGCCTTTACCCTAACTGATTGCCAATAAAAGTCGTGCCTGGGACTGACCAGCACCTTTGTCACTTGCACCGGCATTGGTCATCCTGGCACCCTGCTTTCTCTCTCCTCATTCTGTCTTTTAGTTTTATTTCTCAGGCCCATGTTGTATACTGGGTAGGGTACTGGAACCTAACTACAGGGATCTCCTGTGTGTGTGTGTGTGTGTGTGTGTGTGTGTGTGTGTTTTCAGTAGTTGCTCAACTAATGTTAACTTATCTGCCTTATTTGTGGATCTGCTTACATTTCTGTATTCATCAATAAAGCACAAATTCATAAGTGCAAATATGGCATTATCATATCTAGGGGAAAGAGGCTGTAATGCCAAACTCCTTCAGGAATTTGGTTTGCCTAACTTCAAAGAAACTTGCTAACAGTGATCAAGTTCCACAGCTTTTTACCATAGAGCAGACACAATCCACTGTGTGATTTTAAAAAGAGGTTAAAAGTTGAAAGTTAGCCAAGTGAGGAAACAGTATGAACAAGAATCAAGCAGCCTGTCTCCAAACAAATCCAATGTACCTCCTTCCTCATACATATTGTCTAGTGGCTTGCTTTCCCTATGCTCCTAGGAAAAGCCCTGAGTATCCTTTACACAGCACAGCTGGTATCACCCAGATGAGGCAAAGGTAGCACCTTGGACAGCACCACAGCCTCCTGGTTGTCCCTGCTAGTCCCCAGTAGTTGGATGGCTCTAAAAACATACACTGCAAGGGGCTGGAGATTTAGCTCAGTGGTTCTGGTGCCTGCCTAGCAAGCACAAGGTCCCAAGTTTGATCTCCGGTACAAAAAACAAACAAACCAAAAAAAAACAACAACAAAAAAAACATATACTGCAGAGACACAGGTAATTTCCTGAGACTTGACTCCTGTATGCCTAAAAGAGTTTTCATACTTGCTACAATCATAGGGTTTCTTTCCAGTATAGACTCTTTAATGCTATACATTTGTTTTGCTAGTGGAGATTTTTCCACATTTCTTCAAGTATGTAGGAAGACTTATGAATATGAATTCTTCGATGCCTTTTTAATTGTTCCTGAAGACTGAAGGCTTTTCCACAATCTATGCAGTCAAAAGATTTCTCCTCACCATGAATTCTCTGGTGCCAGGTTAGTTTTGTAGGAAACTTTAAGGCCTGTCCGCATACTTTACCCAAATACAGCTGTCCTCTGTGTGGATACTCTGATGCTGGCTAAGATGGGAAGTCCTTCCGAAGCTTTTGCCACACACATTACACTCATAGGGTTTCTCTCCAGTGTGGATTTTCTGATGGCAAATTAGTGGGGAGTTCTCAACAGAAGTTTTTCCACACTCACTGCGTTCATACTTTCTCCCTAATGTGGATTCGCTGGTGTGAAACAACTCAGAACTGTTGGTGAAGCCATTTCCACACTCCATACAGTGACAAGGCCTGTCCCCTGGGTGGGCTCTCTAGTGATGGATCACATTCACATTACACTGAAGGCTCTCCCATACTCCTGCCCAGAGTGGGTCCTCTGGTGTCAGATTAGTGAAGAACTGTCATTGAAGGCTTCTCCCCTCTCATTCCACTCAAAGGGCTTCTCCCCAATGTGGAGTCTCTGTGGTGTCTAATATAGTAAGAAAAGTAGCTGATGCATTTCTCACACCCCTCACAGCCACACTCTTCACACCTGAAGGGCTTCTTCACATAATGGATGCTTGGGACCTTCCCTCCAATGTTTTTCACTCTTGGAGTTTCCTGTTAGAATGACTTCTCCCTTCTCAGGGTCAGAAAGTAAAGATAGGAGAGTCAGAAAACAAAGAAAACACATGAACTGTTGCTTTAAAAAAAAATTCACACACTGCAGGTGCCCCCAGAGATTGGAGACTGTGCATTAAAAGCACTAGATTGTGGTAAGACAGAAAGAAAACCATAGAGGTACTGAAAGGACAACTTCTCCAATATGCCACATGATAACCTGGTGCAGGGGTTGCCAGCTGCAGGTCCAGAGATGGAATACCAGAGATGAGCAAACACTACAGCACTGATGGTGTTGCAGAAATCTCAGAAAGAAATACACAGAGACACAGAATTTGGATAAAATAATAAAATTTCTTCTCGTGAGCAGGCAGGAATGCGAGAAACCAGTCTGGTCAGTATCCGCCCCCTTTGTTCAGCATTTTCCTTTTTATATCCTTTTTAGCCATTATCTCATCCCTAGTGGTCTTTGATATGTAAATACAATTGCAGTTCCTATTTACAAGTCACAGACACAAGATAGGCCATATACACTGTAAATTCACCCTGGCATGGTAACTTTGTTAGGTTAATGAAGTTACTGGTTAGAGTCAGATAATCCTCACCTTAAACGAGTTAAGGGAAAAGCAAATCTTAAAAGAACACATTACTTATTTTGCTTCTACAGCTACCTTAATACTCAATCTATTAAGTTATCTAAAACATTTCCGTATCAATGGCTATGCCTTCTCACCTGACTCACAAAGTCTGAACCTCAAATATGCAGAGAAATACTGTCCTAGACTCTCTGCCTATGTAAAAAGAAAAACACAGGGAACTTAGACACACTGAGACCATGGAATATGCTTTCCCACATTAGCAAAAAGGAGACAATGACCCACAGAATGTCAACTGTGTTCCTAAAGAGTGGGTGACATTTTAACTCAGTTAAAGTCAAACTTTTTTAAAATTTTATTTTATTGGTACATTTTAGGTATACAATATAATGACATTCACCATCGGAAATTTGCACCTTTACATAATC
>NW_004624746.1:13662920-13699522 GCF_000247695.1 Heterocephalus glaber
GCATTGAATCTATATAGCAGTTTTGGAAGTATGGCCATTTTCACTATGTTGATCCTTCCTGCCCAGGAGCAAGGGATTTCTTTCCATTTTCTGGTATCCTCTTCAATCTCTCTTATCAGAGTGCTATAGTTTTCAGAGAAGAGGTCTTTGATTTCTTTTGTTAGGTTGATTCCTAGGTGTTTCAGTTTTTTGGATGCTATTGTGTAAAGTCAACCTTTTTACATATAAAATGTTAGGCTAGCTTAGTTTTAGTATTAATCAGGTTATCTGCGACTGTCTTGGCTAGTTAATCAAGTTCTTCTCACAAGTATAAGTTAATAAAGTAGGAGCCTTAGAAGGAAAGGATTGAGAGAGAAGAGATTTGAGACTGAAGTGAGCATGGGGACCAGTACTCTGCAAAGGAATGAAGAAGGCACTTGAAGGCTGGATTCTATTCTCATACCACTCCCTCCCTTCTTGCTACTAGACCATTTGATGTCATAAAATCAGGATTGAGCAATCAAGGGCCCCAAAACTCTTTCCTTGCTGCTCCATACTCTGCCACCCACCCTCATCAGGATCCCTGCAGTTCCTTCAAGCAATCAGCATGTTCTCCACCCCAGTCGAAGCCCACCTCCCTAGTTCCCCAAGCCCTAGCATCTCCATCCTACTGGAAAAACAACAAGCAACCCAAGTAAAGTACTCTCAATTTCTTTCCTTCCAATTCCATATCTTTCCACCTCAGACTTCTCTCCCAAGTCTCATGTTTAACTTCCCAATCAGCTCTAATGTCATCTCCTCCCACTTCATCTGATACATCATCTGAAGCTCTATCAGCTTCATCTCTTCATCTTCAACCACTTTCTTTAGATCTCCAAATCCATCTGGGTTTAATGTTCAACCTTTCAAAGTCAATTCTTTTTCTTATACTGTTTTTCAAACCACTCAGACATTAGTCATGGAATCAATATAATGCACCTCTATCAAACAATATGAAATATGCTAATCTACATTAGAACAGAATAGAAAATTCTCACACAATGGTAAGGGTGACTGTTTTTCCTGGTACTAGTTTTAGAGTACATGTGGGTGCCACGAGGGTTGCTGCAAAGTATAAAGCCCACTGGGATTGATGATCAAAAAAGTCTGAAAAGCACAACTGTTTACCACACAGTATTTTCTTTCATTCCTAATCTTGGCAAACTGAGAGGTTTAAAGACATACTTTAATCAAAGATTCTCACAAATAACCTTAATGTAATTATTGCCAGGGGAACTACCCTAGATGGGAAGACTTCAGAGTAGGAATTAACTAGGTTAAAAGGAAAATCTTTGCAAGAGTAACAACATGTACAAACACCATGTGCTAGAAATGAAGGGTCAAGAAGACTACAGACAGCCTCCTGGGAGTGTGCCCAAGATGAGGCTAAAGGTGTTGTGAGACCAAGTCACACAGGCCCTTGTGCATGTCAAGCAATTGTTCTTTGACTTACAAGCAACAGGTCACAGCTACAGGGTTACAAGCAGGTATAGTAAGCTGACTACTTTAATATGCGATTTTTCCCATTAAGCTAAATGCTCAGGGGGGCAGGGGTATGGTGCATCCCTGTAGCCTAAAACAGCAACTGGAGCTCAGCTGCTCAGTAACTAGCTGTTTGCCCCATGAGCAGAGGCCTGTAGCAACTTCCAGGACATGGAGCATCTCCTCTCCATGCAGCCGCCCATACTCACAGAGGCCTGTGGGGGAAACACATGCACTGAGGTAAAGCAGGGTTGGCCCAGGCTGCTTTTGCTCCTTGGACTGGACACGTTACCCTGACCCCCTACACATCAGCTTCCAGGAGTTGACAGGCTCATTAGGTTTCCTGGGTGACAAAAGCTTAACAATTACCTCAGGGCAAACAGAAATTGCAGAATGACCAGAAGTGCATAACTACATGGATGAGGGCACTGAGGCCTTAGACAGGTCCTCTCTAGGAGGTCAGTGCATTCCTCTCAGTGGTCTTTACCAAAGAATCCTGAGATCTTGAATAGAAGAGATATTATTCATTGTTTTCACCAATCTCTAACTGAAATTTAGCATTTCCTTTGATTATGTTGGCAACAAACCACAGTAGTATCAGCTGTACCTACATGACTTTGTCAACAATAGAAATCACAGATTTTCATGTCATGTAACAGTTAATACTCAAAACATGGGCTGTTTGAGGCTCTTGTGCTTGACAGACAAAGAATTGCAAGCCTAGATCCAAAGCAGCTACATTTACTGAAGATCATGGAAAGTAGTGCTCAGGGGAGGTCCCTGCTGAAAGAATTGTGGCTCAAACAGAAAAATGGTGCTGGGATGACAGGGAAGTAAAAACACTGGGTGGGGGAGGGGAGGGAGAGGGGGAGAGAGAGGGAGAGGGAGAGAGGGAAAGAGAGAGGAAGAGAGGGAGAGGGAGGGGGGAGAGAGGGAGGGGGAGATCAGGCTTTTGGAATATTTTTTAAGGAGGAGCCCCCACCCAGAGTATGTCTCATTGGGTTTCTAGTTAAGACTGACAGGAATGATTAACAGAGAGGATGCTGTCACCCATAGTCAGGGGCTTTCAACAAGTATGCAGGTTCACTGAAGAAGTTACCTGTAACAGTGGAAGGAGGACTAACCCTGGGATTTTGCCAAAACTCAAGTGGTTGGAGAGCAGTGGTCTTCCAGCCCCCAGTTGTGCTACCTGTACCAGATCCACTTGTATTTATCTATCACAAATTAATTCTTATAACCATTTAATTATATGTATTTGTGATACAGAGGCTTGAACCCAGGGCCTCACACATGCTAGGCAAGCACTTTACCACTAATCCCCAGCCCATTTAACTGTATTTTAATGATTCTGAAGGAGGCCACAGGTATTACCAGACTGCCAAGGGAGGAGCTGCTTGTTCTCTCTGAGGTAAAGATCCAGGCACACTAAGAAAAACCAGGAGTAGCTGGGCATGGTTGCCCATGCCTCTAATCCCAGCACTCTGAGAAGCTGAGGCAGAAGGATCAAAAGTTCCAACCTGGCTTGGGCAAGTTAGCCACTCAGAGAGACCCTGTCTCAAATCAAAACAAAATAAAACAAACAAACAAAAACCCAGGATTGAATTGCATATTAAAGAACTATCTGGGAAGTAAAAACAGTGTACATAAAAATGGTTGAATATGACAAAGCTCAAGCAATCTATGATAGCCAGAAAGTTTGGATGACCTAATAGAAGAATTTGCCATTGGTTGAGATCAGGAATTCAGGAAAAGGAGCTTATTTCAGAGCAGGGAGGTCAGAGAATTCAATCATTTTTGGTATATTCCTAGACTTGGGCAAGTATCACCACAATTTTAGCACCTTTTCAGCAACACAGAGTGAAATCTCTGAAACAGCAGCAGTCACTTCCCACATTTCCTGGGGTGGGCAGAATAGTGCTCCCTTCAAAAATGTGTTTTCAGGTCTTTAAAACATGTGAGTCTGTTGAGTAATGTGACAAAGACAAATGGAGGTTGCAGGTGGAATTAAGGTTGCTACTCAGATGACTAAGGAAATTATTCTATATTATCCAGGTGGGTTCTTAAAAGTAAAAGAGGGAACTGAAAGAGAACCAAGAAGAGCACAAGAACTTAGTACAACTCCTTGGAAACTGAAGGAAAGGGTTATACCATTTCAACAGCAGCCCCCAGACCCTATAAAACCCACATAAACATAATAAAACATATACATAATATGCTTGTTGAAAACTACAGAATGACAAAAGAAATGATGGCCAGGGACTTAGCTCAGTGGTACCACACCTACCTCGCAAGCACAAGGTCCTGAGTTCGATCCCCAGTACAAAAAAAAAAGAAAAGAAAGACAGAAGAAAGAAAGGAAGGAAGGAAGGAAGGAAGGAAAGAAGGAAGGAAGAAAGAAAGAAGGAGAAAGAAAGAAAGAAAGAAAGAAAGAAAGAAAGAAAGAAAGAAAGAAAGAAAAGAAAGAGAAAGAAAGAAAGAAAGACCGACCTAATTCTGGAGAGATGTACTGTGTTCATTGATTGGAAATTTTGGTATTTTAAAAAAAATTTATTGGTACATTTTAGGTATACAACATAATGACATTCATCATTGGAAATCTGCACCTTTACATAATCTCTCTTGGGTCTTATTTTTCCCCCTTCCCCTGCCCTCCCTTCAACCCCTCCATCCCTCCCTATTTACAAGGCTTTGTTTCCATTTTTTCATTTTCTCATATTAATTCCATTCCCTTCTTTCCTTTCCCCTATTTTTGGTATTTTTAATATGTTGATTCTTCCAGAATTGACCTATAATTCAAAATAATCTCAATCAAAATCCTAGCAAGTCCTTCTGTAGAACTCAATAAGCAGATTCTGTTGTATGCTAGTCATATGATAAAGCCAGAAAAAAAGCAGTAGAGAAAAGGAGGGAATACTTTTAAAATTATACTAGGACATTTGGGTATTCCAATGGGAAGATAAAACTAGAGTCTTGCCTCACACCATTATGAAAATAAATCCCAGGTGGATTAAAAATCTCAATGAAATAAATCTAAAATTGTGAGCATGTATGGGTGGTATCATTTCTATAAATCAGCACCAAATTGCCTGCCCCAAACTGACAACCAATCTCTTCAGTGGGCGCCTCCACAAGGAGCTGGGCAGCTTGTTCACTTCCGACAGACAGACACTGCCCTCCAGGGACACTTGAGATGCCTCCCTATAAGTGTTTGCAGCCCATTACCATCTACCTTGCCATAACACCTAACCAACAACGATTACATCATCAAGTCTAGTGTTTTCCCTTGACCCTCCCACTAACTGTGCTGATACTAAGAATGACCTGCTGTGGGTCAACTGCAGCCCTGGCCATTCCTTGAAGGTGTGCTATATCCCACTGCAGGCCAAGGATACAGCTAAAATTTCTAAAATGCACAGGAGCACCTTCTCCAAACACATATTATCAGGCTCCAAATGCTAATAGTGAACTGAAAACCAAGGTGATTTCCTTAGTTACAAAAAAGCCCTAACCAGATCAAAAGTCAGGGCTGCCTTGCTATTCTACATGTTATGATCAATACCACATTTTTTTGTTGTTGGTTTTATTTTTGGTATCAAGGATCAAACTCAGGACCTTGCGCTTGCGCATCAGGCGGCGAAACGACTGACCTAAACCCCCGACCCAATACCACATTTTTAACATGGAAGTAAGAATAACAAAAACTAGATACAGGTTTTCTAGATCAATAAATTTAGGAAAAAATAATTTTTTTAATAAATCAGCCTAAAACATGAGGAATGACAAAGGGCATATATTGAAAATATTTTTAAAATAGGAAAAATAACAGGCACACTTCCAAACTAATGGATTTGCAAGTGTTAGCGGGACATTATAAATCAGTCAACAGTGACTCAAGAACAAATAGACACTGTAATTGATCAATGGCACAGAAGAAATCAATAAAGTAGTTAAAGTTCTCTTTACTACCTCCATCTGCAATATAGCTGGCTCAGTCAGTTTTATTGGTAGAATTTTTCCAGATATCTAAAGAATAGATAACCAGTAGGCTGTTTACACTCTTCTAGAGCACAGAAAAAGAACACCCTCTGAACCAGTACCCTGGTGTCTAGTTCCTGAATCTTGACAAAAAAGAAAAACAAATTAGAGAGCAATCACACTTGCCAATACAGATGCCAATATCCTAAACATATTAACAAATACAACCCAGGATGACTTAAAGAAATTTAGAACACTGGTATCCAACTAAGGTTAGAAGAATATAAGGATGACTCAACTTTAGGGAAACAATATAAGTAAGTAAATAAAGAAATATCATCTTGAGAGATCTAAAATAATATATAAAATTTGGCATCCATTTCTATTAGATATTGAGTAGAAAATAAATAGTTAATATTTATCCTTTAAATGTTATTTTTAATTTAAAATTGTAGTTTTTTTAAATTTATTTTTTGCTGATATATAAAAATTGTTCATATTTATGGGGTTCTATGTGATGTTTCAATACATGTATACCTATTGTGTAATGGTCAAATCAGGGAAAATGTATCTCCTCAGACATTTCAATTCCTTATGTGAAAACTTTCAAAAAATTCTTTCTTCTACCTTTGAAAATGTACAGTACATTATTGTTATTAAACACTTTCTAAGAGTTGGGGGGCATTTTGAAACAGGGTCTCAGTACATAGCTCAGGCTGTCCTTGAACTCTCTATGTAGCCTAGGCTGGCCTGGAACTCATGGTCTTCCTGCTTCACCCTCCTGAATACTGGGATTACAGGCATGCACCACTATGACCAGCTAATAGTTTTCTATTTAATATTCATCTTCCCCACAGGGTATCCATTGATAAAAATTTAGTTTTATGATAATTGCAATTTTTTCATTACAGTGCTTAAATTGCTATAACTTCCATTCACTTGGGATGCCTGAGTGTTTAGCTGGTTTAACTGAGTTAGTGGCTTTCCAACATTCACAGTTCTTGAGTGTCTGCCTCTATGTGAATCATCAGAATCACAGCTATAGTTTTTCCAACCCATTACACATGAAAATTTCTTCGTAAGTTAGATTCAGTGAAGCAAATCAGGTTATGTTGACCCTGAATGCTTTGAAACATGAGACATTGAAATGGCTATACATCAGTAAGGATTCTAAGTGACAGAAAACCCAACTCAAAACTACGTAAGCACACAAAACAAACAAAGAATACTGGAATTTATTGATTCATGTCACCGAAAAATCCAGAGGTAGGTTTAGTTCTATCTCAGTTTGTCATCTGCAGAGATGTCTATCTTCTCAAACATCATGTGGACCAAAGCTAACATTCAAAATCAGCAGAAAAGAAAGTTATCTGCTACACAATCAGAGTTCATTCTGAATGGATGAAGGTGGGTCACTTGAACCCATCACGTGGCTAGGCTCAAGGAACAGTGTCGATGGGCCAGATTCGGTCACATTTTCCACTCACAGTGGGGAACAGAGCCCCACCTAAACCATGTGGATGGTTTCCAAAAAGAGTGGGACAGTGATCACCATGAAAAGAGAGTAAAAAATACAAGGCAAAAAAAAAACAAACCAGAAAAACCCCGAGGTCCAGCCCAGGCTTCTCTCTAGGGTGAGCAGAATCATGACTGTACAGCTGTAAGAAGTCTTAAATGTTTTCCTGTACACATTACAGTCATGGGAATTCTCTCCACAGTGTTTATTCTGGGCCAGTATTCTGAAATACACCTTCTTCACGTGAAGCCCACTCCAATATTCCAAAGAGAAAACAGAGTCCTAGAAAGGTGACACATATCTAAGATCTCACGCCGATATAGGATGCTTCCTGGCCGCCTTTGTACTAGGACTCTGGCTTCTGTCTCTGTTCCTATTACTTCAGTTCAGTCTCTGAGAGACTTAACTTCCCCTGGGGCTCTGAAAATCCTTCAAGTTCCCACTTCTTCATAGATAAAAGAGTGAAGAAGCTGGACTATAAGTTCTATAATTCAATTCAAATTCCTCAAGGTAGAAGAAATGCAAAGGCCCCTTTAGACAGAATTTGGCCAAATTTATTGCTTTACATACAGCCAGAGGTCTATCATTGGGGGCCTTACGCTGGACAGAGTGCAGTGGAGGGATTGCTGGCTGCTGGCTTCCAGGGACAGGCAGGGAAATCTCTAATGTTCATGGATGATCTAGAGCCAAACGGGGTGGGGTAGTCTGATCCCCTTCATCAGAGTGTGCCCCTTCCAGCTGCACAAGCTGGAGTCCTTTCCTACTTTCCTACTCTCCTTTGTGAAAGACAGGCCTAATCTTTGTCAGCTCCTCAAGCTAAAGTCGCTAACCATTTTCTCTTACTTTTTAAGTTTTGTGCCACCAAACTCTTGTCCCAAATCATATTAAAGATTTTTCTTATAATTTCATGCTTTAATCTCCATTACCACTAAAAACAAGGATCCATTCTAGCCAGTGAGTTTTTGGTGCTCAATATGGGGCTGTTCCAGCATGCCATAAGAGTCACCTGGACCCCTCAAACTGACTGAGCGCTCACAATGCTGCCCCCAGTCGACAGGAAATACAGAGCTCTATATGACTGGAAACATCATAAACAGACAATCATTTCATGGGAACAGAGCCACCCCTCCACCCATGAGGATTCCAGAGCTACAAAACCAGGACTGAGTTAAGGATCTATTACCAAGGTTCTGGGATGCTATGGGCTCCTATTCTCTCCAGGTTCTTGTCTTGAACAAAGAATTGGATAAGTCGGGAGCTCAGGCGGCCGTAAAGCCATGCATTCTGCCTCTGCCTGGGATGATGGATCACAGAGACACAGACTTATATGAAGACTAACAGTCCCTGTTCGATTTCAATGCAGGAGTGAACAAAAACTACCTCTACCTGTCCCCTAGTGGGAATTCGTCTCCACCCGGATCACCTACTGAGAAACTTGGTTTGCTGAGGACAGACCCAGTACCTGAGGAAGGAGAAGATGCTGCAGCCATGCTCAGCGTCACCAAGACGCTCTCGGAAGAGGAGCAGAACAAGCTGAGAAGAGAGCTGGCAAAGGTGGAAGAAGAAATCCAAACTCTGTCTCAAGTGTTAGCAGCAAAAGAGCAGCATATAGCAGAGATCAAGCGGAAACTTGGGATTGGTTCACTACAGGAGCTAAAGCAGAACACTGCCAAAGGGTGGCAGGATGTGACAGCCACATCCGCATACAGGAAGACCTCTGAAACCTTATCTCAGGCGGGCAGAAGGCTTCAGCGGCCTTTTCATCTGCTGGCTCTGTCATCACCAAAAAGCTGGAAGAAGTAAAGTATGTCTGCATTTTCATTGCTTGCTAAGAGGCTGAGGCATATTGAAGCATTGGTGTGGTTGCTTTTGCTTCCTGGTGTTGGCCAGGGGGACACTGGATTCCCTGTTGGATTAAAGGATATTCCTTCAATCCAGGATCTGAAATTCTTGCCCAGATCTCTCTAGGCATAGCATTCTAACATCAAAAATGGTCGTCTTCTGAATCCATAAAGGTTGTTGAAAAATTGTGGTTGCAAAACTTTTGTGTCTTTTTAGTGCTTCTGATCATATTCGCTAAGCATGTCCCTGGTGGTGGGAAATTTGTGATTGTGGACCTTGCCTGGTGTCTTTCTGGGGATAAGTAAAAGGGCATTGACGTGCATGCTTGGATGGAGACCTGGCTTTACTTTCTGTATGTACCTGACATCTTTATTCCATGGTGTGATTACAACATGCTTATTTGTGCACTGATTTGTACTAACCTATAAGCTGTACCAACATTCATGCTTAGGCCTAAATCTTAATTTTGAGCTATTGCTTTTTATTTTCCATTTGTATTTTAGATTAGTTTGCAGATTTTTCCTTGTCTTTTTGATAAAACCACTTCATAGTGCTTTTGTGCCTCCCTCCACCCATGTGGATTAGAATAGTGCTGAAAATGACGAGTGTGGTTTAAATCAGCTGTGCTTTTGTTGCCATGCAAAATTTGTGGTTAAAAAAAAAAAAAAGCTCAGATTGCATGACTTTGTGTTTTTCATTCATGGGGAAAGTAGATTCTACAACCAGAACTTTAGTTGGCTAGGTTTGGTCAGCGTTACAAACTTTGTATCACAATAGCTAAATTCCTTGCTTATTATATTTGGAATATCATTCTAAGTGTAATGTAATAACTACAGCTTCCTTAAACTCTTGACAATCATTACACATATACATCTGTTTGGTGCTTTTGCTTCTCTTCCTGCTGACTGAATGGTGTATCACTTTAGGAGCCAGGTAAAACATGTGACTTTTAAAAAGTAGGTTATTTAATTGTTTTTAATTTATCAGAGCTTCCTGTCCTTTTTAACGCTTACTCTGGCTTCTTACAGATTGCAGGGCTTTTCGTATTCCTTTAGGTAAGGAGAGTTCCACCCATCACTGCAGCCTAGCAGTTGTGTGAGACAAGTGTCCTAAGCTTAGATGAATATGCCATGTCAGATCGTCGTGTTTGTCCACTACATCCAGTATTCTCCTTGCATTTGGAGTATCTTTCTCTCTAGTGCTTCTTTTTTTTTTTTTTTTTTTTTTGGTACCAGGGATTAAAAAAAAAACCAAAAGAATTGGATAAGACAGATGCAAAAGGTAGTGAGGTTTTATATTCATTAAAGGTAGGAAAAGAAGTGTGTTCTGCAGAGCAAGTGTGGGCCAATTAAAAGTACAGTGGACCCTCAAGTCATGACCATCCTGACATCCAAACAACTTGGGTTAATTAGGTTAATGGAAGATTCATCTGCCTCTTGTTATCTATAGTGTGTACCCCGGTAAACATCCAGATCTCAGCTATACTGACTTAGATACCATCAGCCCTCAGGAACTGATCATGTTCATAAGTCAAAGGTCCACTGTATGCTGTGCAGAGTGAGAATAGGTCACTGAAGAAAGTCAGAACAGTGACCATGAGGTCAGCAGCAGCCATTTTAATCTCCCATTCCTCAGGCTGACATCAGATCTAGGCTGTCTTATCAAAAACCTGCTTGATCGATCTCATGGCAGAAGAGCTGAAGATAGCATTTTCTGATTGGCCCCAGGGGTGGGGGTGTGAGTACAGGTATCTTGGATCATGGAGAGCCCCTCCTGCCCAGCCAGCTGGCCATGTCCTAATCTCCTGGCTCAGATCAAACCTTAAAAGCTGGTCTCCTGCCTTTGTGGATGAGCCGGTGTGATCCCCTTCAAGAGTGTGCCCACTCTAGCTGCTCAAGCTCAAGTCCTTTTCTATTTTTCTTATTGTCCTTTGTTAAGGGCCTGGCTAATCTTTGTCATCTCTTCAAGCTAAAATCTCCTACCATTTTATCTTACTTTCTTTTCTTTTCCGGGGGGGGGGGTGAGATAGTGTCTCACTGTGTAGTTCAGACTGGCCTTGAAGTCACTATGTAGCCCAGGCTGGTCTTAATCTCATCACAATTCTAACAGCTTCCAAAGTTCTGGGATTACAGGTGTGCATCACCATGCCTCCTTACTCCCTAATTAAAGCTTTTTCCTGTTTAAAAAAGAGCCAAATATGGGTTTGCCGCCTGCTGCACAAGCACAAGGACCCGAGTTCGAACCCTAGTACCAAAAAAAAAGAGCCAAATAATGTTCTCAGCTGCAGGGGACCACTGACATCAGTTAGGGTCCTTTAGGATAAATAAGGAAGGAGTAGACAAAGCCAACTAAATTGTGCTAGAATATAAGACAGCTTCCTATATGCTTATAATAGGTCACAACTTAATGGTTTTCTTTTTTTCCTTCTGTGGATTCTTTGGAGATGATATTTTTATTGTATCAGAAGTGTTCCCCATTAATTTCATAAAGTTCTTTTCTAGATCAATGATTGCCAGAAGTCAAGGGTATTAATAAACTTAGGCATATTAAAATTGTAAAATTTTATTTGTGCATTCAGTGATTCATGAATTGGGCAGAACCAGACCACAACTGATTCACAATACTACCCCAAGGGAGAAAGTGGGGAGCCAAGACAAAGAAAATACTTGATTGGTTAAAGTCATTGCCAGGTTTGGTGCCACAAAACTAGTCCCAGCACTCAGGAGGCTGAAGCAGGAGGATCACAAGTCTGAGGCCAACATGGACCACTTAGCAAGAGCTTGCCTCAAAATTTAGATAGAAAGATAGATAGATAGATAGATAGACAGACAGATAGATAGATAGAGAGGTGAGGGGGGCTGAAATGTAGCTCAGTGCTCCCTAGTACACACACACACACACACACACACAAACACACACACATATTTCCTAGTTCATTAGAGGCTTTTAATTAAACTCCAATTTCATTTTACTTTTCATCTCTAGTTGAATTTTGGCTTGCTTAATAGCAAACCTAAAGTGCTGAAAACATTGCACCCTCAAGGCCTCCTAATTTGGTTTTTAAAAATTAGGATCAAAGAAGTGTCTACAATGGGACTGCACAAAGGAGTTTTTATTTAGATGACAGAATTCTTCTGAATCTTGATTGTGGTGGTGATAGTTACATGACTATGTGGTAGCACACACAGAGCTATACAACCAAAAGGTGAATTTTACTATGTGTAAATTAAAATAAATATCGAAATAAAGTTTTACGAAAAGAATACATAAGCGTGTAAGAAACGTCAGAAAGACTGGAAACCCCACAACACTTAAATCCTGATAAATAATTTTTCAGAAATCTTTCTGTATATATAAACTCATACAGATATTAAGTAACTGTAAATACAATATCATTTTAAAAATAATATGGTAGATGTATTCAAGATCCCTAACTCCCTCGAGATCAATATGAAGTTAGTCTCCAAATAAGATCACATCTTTGATTAGCTTCCGTCCCCCTGTCCTGTGTTATCTACTCACTCCTTTTCTTTTTGGACCACTCCAACCAATCACTTGGAAAAGAATCCCCATGTCAGGTTATGCTTCTATGAATCTAACCCCAAACAGGCATCGTTCTCTGTATAGCCGTGTAAGGTACTTTTTCAACCAACAAGAAATGGACTTTATTTTCATGTCAATCAGATTTCTATTATTGTTTTAAATGCTCTACAGTATTCCACAGCATTTTAAACAATTTATCTAACCACCTATTGGTGGATATTTAGATCATATCCAATTTATCACTAGTATAAAGTGTACATAAAGCTACAAAAAGACTCTCATAAGTACATTTCTAAATATAATTGTATAACCTGAGAATAAATTTCTCAGTGTGGAATTCCTAAGTCTGAAGAACAGCGTATTTAAACGGGTATTCATACACTACTACCAAACTGCCACCTAGAAAGCTCTTCGTCACGCCAGTCACAACAGTGCACAAGAATGCTCATTTATCCAAAGACCGGGTTTGCCAATATTCTAATCTAACCAAGTTTCACCCAAAAGATAACAATGAATTTTGTTTGATTATACAAAACTTGACCCAAAGCCACTAACACCAAAGTTCACAATTCAAGTTGCAAAGGAAACACAAGAAAAGCAAAACCTCGCCGCCCCCACCACCATCACCACTGAAGTTCATAAAACAAAACCTTTGAAATGAAGCGGGGAAGGCAGTAAGCAGGACCCGCACAACCTTCTCAGTGCTTGGCCCCAAGGAGCAGCTGGCACAAGGGCTCCGCCTGGGGACGCCGCGCTTACTACAACCTCATTCTGAGCTCGGTCCAACTGGGACGCCCCAGGCTTGGGCTCCTCCACTCTTCGCACAGGACAAAGAGATGGCGGAAGTGCGTCGTGTGCGAGCAGAGGCACGTAACGGAAGTACGTACGTCACACACGCGTCGTGGCAGGGTGAGAAGTGCGTCGTACCTACAGCTGGTCTTCTCTGGGAAGCAGTTGGGCAGTGTCTGAGTGTTTTAGGTTGTCCTACCTCGGGAGGCATCTTTGTCCTTTCCTTGCAGCATGCATACCTTTCTCTCTCATCGGGGCTCACGAGCTGGATAGTTCTCCAGTTGGATAGACAAGAAATGGAACGCCTCTGCCCAGGAGCAGCTGTAGTGTCGTGATGGAATTCATATAAAAATCTCCATGACCATAGACCCAGATGGTCACCATCCTTTCCTGGAAGTCTTCTTACTGGCCTCTGAACTCTGGTCCGCTCTGCACTGACTCAGCTTCCACCAGCTCTGCCACTTACTGTCCTTTTGAAGAATGCCTTTGTCCCTCTGATCAATGGCTTGCTCTTGATTCTAGGTGTCTTGATTCTTGGCACTGTAACTCTGGCGGTTTGCCACTACTCCTGGATCCAAATAGACACTCAAGGCCCCCTTAGGGCCTCGTCCTTGCTCCCCTTTAACTGGTTGCTTTCATAAAGAAAATGCCAAAAATATGGCACATGTGCTTTCCCATGAGCAGGAGCTCTAAAGTGTTGATGCCTATGCCTTTCTGGGTCCACAAAAGAAAGCTCTGACTAGAAAGGAGACTTCTGCTGGTGTGTCAAATCCAAAAGTCAAAAACACTTATGACCAGTCAGGATCACACAGACCCAATAAGGAGTTCAGGAGTTCTGTCTTATTTAAATACGATAGAGCTTACACTCCTGTATGTTTCCCGTGTCCCTCGGTGGTTTGACACAGATCCGTATTTGTGTGCGGTTGAAGAAAGAAGTGGATGAAGGGTAACCTGGTGGTGGTGTACACCTGTAAATCCCAGCACTCTGGGAAGCTGAGGCAGGAGGATCACAAGCTGAAGCCCAACCCAAGCAATTTAGCAGCACCGGGTTTCAAAATGAGAAAATAAAAAAGGCTGGCGATCAGCTCAGTGTTAGAACCTTGGGTTCACTCCTCAGTACCAATGGTCCAGGGGTGGGGGAAGCACCCTAGGAAACATTTTAAGAGAAAGCAGGAAGGAAAGCCCTCTCACAAAGAGGTTCAAGATCAGAGAGGTACATGGAAATCAGGAGAAAGTGTCTTGGAGGATGCAGAGGTAGTTTTATGGAATGAGAGTCCAACTGTGGCAAATGCAGCAGTTTTAATTTTTTTTAAACGATGATAATAATAAAATAAGGATTACAACAGTACCGTCTAGTGGAGAGTGCTAGGAAGCATAATGATGAGCCTTCACTTTTGCTCCCTCTCATTTGTATTCCTAACTCTTCCTAGCTGAAAGCTCTGTGGTCTCATTTCTGACTCTTTCTCAGAAATATACATGCACACACATTTAAATGTGCATATTGATGACATTTCTGGGTGCAAACTTATTGTTTTACCGTAGCTTGGGGTTTTCTTTCATTTTTCTGACTTAAATCTTTTTTTTAGATTTGCAAGAATCATATAGTAGAGAAAGTGCTAAATTAATTCCCTTGCACCCACTTATAATCACCAGCTTGAACAATGACGACACTGTATCTGCGCTCCTCCCTTCCTCTCTCACTTTGTTTAGTGTTTGTTTTGCTGGAGTATTTTAAAGTACATCACAGATAGATCATTTCTCCTGTCAGCACTTCAATGCATCTCTGTAAAACATAAACTCTTTTACAAACATAACGCAATTATATTACCATTAACAACAATTCTGAAATCCCACAAAACCAAATCGTATTCAATTTTCCCCAGTTATCTCAAAAATATCTGTTTACAGGTATTCTTATTTTGACTCAAGTAAGAGCCTCACACTGAACTTGGCTGGTATGTCTCTTGAGTCTAATAAGACTCTATATAAATTTCTCTTTTCTTTTAATGCCACTTACTTTTTCAAGGCCCTGGACTCTCTGTTCAGCAGCATCTTTCCCATTCTGTGGGTGCCTGTGGTATCATCTGACATCTCCTCCTGTTCCCACACCCCCATAACCTGGTAATTTGAACTAGAAGCTTGGTTTCCTTCAAGTCCAATTTGGGGGACTTTTCTCAGGGGCTCTTCACACATTCTTCCTTAATAACTTCATTCTCCTTTTTCAATTTCTCAACATTTATTCAATATCCTCAGAAACCTCAGATGCCTCTTAACTCTTCATTTAATGCACTAGAAAGAAACAGATCTTGGTAATGGGTAATCCTATGGGGAGAATTAGGGGTAAAAACTTGAATGTGGTCAGGCACATTCCCAACATTTCGGGAAGGTAAGACAAGTTTGAGCTCAGCCTGAGAAACTCACCAATTCAGTGTGACTTTGTCTCAAAATAAAAATTTAGAGGGCTCGGGATGTGGCTCAGTGGTAGAGGACCACTGGGTTCCATCCTCAGTGCTGCTAAATAAAAACAAAACTTCACTGTGGAGTGGAAACCCAGATATTTTCTTTTTAATGACCAAAGTTTAGGACATCAAATGTTAAGGGCCTAAAAAATTTCCAAAGACTCGCTCCATTAATATCTTCAATAAATGTGTAATTCTTCAATGAATATTTGTTTGAAAAATATTTATTGAGGGTGTACTATGTGCTTACTACTATTTTGAGGATATGGCATTGAATACAATAGCCCCTACTATTTACTTTCATACAAATTCTGTTAAATTATAATTAATTGTTCTCTTGCTTCCCCTGGTACCTTAATAATAAGAATGAAATGGAAGAAATGATTTTTTATTTGGCATTTACCAATATTTTAACTGTTTTGTTTACTATGGTGAGTTTTTGCACAAATACAGCAAAATTGCTCATTATAGAAAAAACAGATTTTTATTTACTAAGTAAATTTGACCATCATCTAAAATGTTATTTCAGTGGAAAATATCATGCTGAGTTGCAAACATTAATTTCCAATTAACTTTGAGGAATAACTGTAAATTTTATAAAATTATGGAAATTTATTTCAAACTAAGAGGCTTGGAGGGGTAGGCAGTGGTAGGGATTGAACCAGGGCCTCATGCATGTGAGGAACATTTACTCCGCAACTGAGCTACATCCCCAGCCTAAAATCTTAAGAATTTTTTTTTTTTTTTAGCCAGAATCTTGCTAAGTTCCTGAGTTGCCCAGGCTGGACTTGAATTTGCAATCTTTCTGCCTCACCCTCCTCTAGTGCTGGGATTGCAGACATGTGCCACCATTCCCAGCTGTCAGAGAGTACTTAACAGGTAAATAAATTCTCAAGTTAGTCAGAGGCTTAAATGTAAAAAAATTAAATCAGACATTACTAGAAGAATTATTCTCTTCCTTTTATTTATATTGTTAAAACTACTAAAAGAAAGAGTTGAAAAATCTCAAATTAGTCTCTTCATCACTGGAAACAAACCCAAGCGTAGCAGAACAGAAAAATACCAATGGTTTTCTTCTGACCACAGGTTGATCCTTTTAGATTGTTTATCCTCACAACTTCACTTACCCATGGAGAACATCATTTTCCTATACTAAACTGGCTCTCAAACAAAATAAAAATGTACTACCAGTATTTACTAATGCCCATAAAAATATTTCATATTCAATATTCCAAACCAGTTTTAAAGCAGCATCTTTTCATCATATGAAAATATCAGGTTCTCCACCCATTTAGTAGGGTTGAATACTTTTCTTTAAAAAAGAACTTGTGGGTATTCGGAAGATCATCTTCCACTAAAAAGTTGAAGCTTCCTTAAGATAAATTCTACTCATGGTTTGGTTTTAAATAAGGAGGAGAAACAATTTTACACAGTTTCTGGTTTTTCAAGGAATGTGAAATGATGAATTTCTATTAAGACCTATCTCATAGTGAATTCTGCAATGATCAGATTATCACCTGCCTCCTCATTTCCAGAGTCTTGTCAACACAAGGAAGCTTTGGGTCAATTCATTTATAGATATTTTATTACATATTTTTGTCCTTCAAGTTTCAGACCACAGAGCCACCTTCATTTTTAGTTCTTTTTTGTGAACTTCAAGTATGTTAGCTTTTTCTTTCAGATTTTCAAGTTTTTCATCTTGTATTACATTTCCTTTTCTTCCCCTCATCCTGTGGGTGATTCCCAACTCATGCAGATTGAATGCTGGAAAAAAAACCACAAGCCACAGTTGAGACATTGGCTCCTTGTAGATGTTGGCAGTACATAGGGTTGGATCATACTCCAATGAATTGGATTTGGGTTATTGTGGCATGTTTGCTAAAGACAGTATGTCCAGCAGTTTTCTTCCCCTTTTTCACTCTGCATAAAGCTCTTCAACTCCATGAACTTATTCTGTCTTTGTTGAAGCTTTTTAACAACTTGATTCAGGTTTTCAATAAGGCATTTCAATTTTTAGTCTATTCCCCGAGCCCGTTGAAGTAGTGTTAATTGTACCCATGCCTCTTCCAATTTTGTCTTTTGACTTGAGGTTCTTTGTTTATTCCTGAGGTCTTTCCCCTCCAACTTCTCTAAAATCCAAAATTTGCAACTAGCTGTGATTTTAAATCTTATGTCCCATTTCATCTTGGATTCTGGTCTTTTCCAATGTGGCTTGAAACTCTTTGGCATATACTTGAATTCTTTAATTAGGTGAGCTGATGTAGTTTCATATTGGACAGAATTATCTTGTTTCTTGCTTCTTGAGAACACTTGTGTTATAACTATTAGTGTATATTTATTGTATATTGAAGGACCCTAGTTAGCAAGACAGACTCCATATTGCTGCTTGACCCACCTGCCTGCCCTTTAGATGAACTCAGGAGGAAGCTTAAAAACCTCCTCCCCTTAGAAAGTCTCTTTAGAAATGACAATTAATCAACTATTGTTTTACAAATGTTCTAACAGCAAGACATTCCACTTCTGTACCTTTTGCTTGCTTTACTAGTTCTATCCCATAGGGGGGGCTAGAAACTGTTGGCCTCAAAGGTGTATAAAACATGTTTGTCAACCCCCAGTCGGTGCTCAAGTCCAATGCTCGGCTCAAGTCCTGGCTGGTAATAAACTCCTGTGTGGATTTAATATCAATCTCTGGTTGGTTCTCTCTCACTTGGTGTAACATTCTTGGAGGCCCCAGTGAGATAGCCAGCTGCTCTGGAGCTTATTATCTTGGAGCCATTGTTTCTTTTTAGGAGAGACCAAGATCAGACATTGGCGGTGTTTGGCCCCTCTGGACACTGGTGTGCAGAAGGAGAGGCTGCCCTGATGGTATTCCGGGGCTAGGCTGCCTTGACAGTATTCTGGGGCTCCAGGTAGGCCAGTCCCAGTTGGGCCCCATCGCCGATCAACCAACCTGCAGGAGTTTATCGGGAAAGCCTCTAGAGGTAGGAGTCGAATGATTCTTAGTGCACTTTAGGTAGGTAGGAGGAAGCCGGATGTGGCACAGGTTCCCCTACCTAGAGTCTCTTCGCAACGGCAAGCAGACTCACTGGGTTGGAGTCCTCAGAAGAGCGACTCCCTGGGTGGGGTCCGAATCCATAGTTTGTCTTTGTCTGTTTATTGTTGTCTGTCTGCTTGCTCTGTGTGCATTTTGCATTTTCACAGGCTAAATTTATGGGTTCCTCACAGTCCACAGAAGGAACTCCACTTGATTGTGTTTTGAATAACTTCAAAAAAATTTATTCCACAGACAGAGAAGATGAATATGGCATGAAATTTTCTAAAGGCAAATTGCAAACTCTGTGTCAATCAGAATGGCCAAGTTTTGGAGTCAGTTGCCCCCCAGTGGGAATTTATTCTGTGCACATTGCTCACAAAGTTTGGAATGTGGTCACGGGAGTCGGGGCCCCACAGGTCCCGATCGACCTTTGGCACTCGATTGGGACAGGACTACAGTCCATCAGCCCCATCTTCCTCCTCCCTTTTTCCTTTAAAACAGACAGAGCCCGGGGGAGGATTGATTTATGTCCCTTTTACAACTAGTGATCTTTATAATTGGACACATCAAAATCCCCCCTTCTCTGAAAAACCTCAGGCATTAATCTCGTCTTGAGTCTGTTTTTCATACCCATCAGCCAACCTGGGATGATTGCCAGCAGCTTTTACAGATCCTGTTCACCACTGAGGAATGGGACCACATTTATCAACAGGCACTCAAAGAGGCCCTGGGGCCAAACCCTGGCATCACTCTTGGAACTCCAGGGCATTTGGCCAAGGCTGAAACAGTAGTTCTGTCACAACACCCCAAATGGGACCTCAATGATGATGATGGTAAGAGGAGGCTGTGGACCTACCACCAGCACTTATTAGGGGGACTCTGGGCAGCTGCCAGAAAGCCCACTAATTTGAGTAAGGTAAGTGAGGTTTGCCAAGAAAAAACGGAGTCTCTGGCTGCATTTTTAGAGAGACTCTTGGAAGCCTATAGAGTTTTCACTCCTATTGAACCAGAGGCTCACAAAAATGCAGCAGCTTTAAATTTGACTTTTGTTTCCCAGTCAGCCCCAGATATTAGAAAAAAAATTTACAGAAATTGGAGGGATTTGAGGGAAAGAATAGGACTAAACTCCTGAACATAGCCCAGAAAGTTTATGATAACCATGTTGCCCCCGAGGAAGTCCTAGCCAAAAAACTGGGGAAAGTCACTATTGCTGCACTCTAGGCACAAGAGACAGTCCCTCCAGACAGAAAAGGAGAAAGCACCTTTTTGGCTTTAAAGAAAGCCTTAGTGTCAGCACCAGCCCTGGCCCTACCTGATGTCACCAAGCCCTTTCGGGTGTTTGTGGCTGAACGAGGGGGCATAGCCAAAGGAGTGCTAGCTCAGGGATTAGGGCCTTGGAACAGAACTGTGGCCTACTGTCTAAAAGACTTGATCCTGTGGCAAGTGGATGGCCTACCTGTTTGAGGGCAGTTGCAGCCACCGACCTCCTGGTCCAGGAGGCAGATAAGCTCAGCCTGGGATGGGACCTGGTCATCACCGCACCCCATGTGGTGGAGACGTTGCTGAGAGGAGCCCCAGAATGATGGCTCTCCAACGCCTGCCTGACTCAGCACCAGGCCCTGTTGCTGGATGCTCCACACATCAAATTCACCCAAGAAATGACCCTCTATCCGGCCACCTTACTTCCAGACTCTGACTCATACACATGCCCCTCTGTGACCATCTGGACACTGACAACTTCCACCACCAACCGCCCAGGCCTGAGTGATGAGACCTTCTTCACCGATGAAAACAGCTTTGTGGAAGACGGAGTCAGGTATGCGGGGGTGGCCGTAGTCAGTCCAGGAGGACAGGTGCACTGGGCACAGGCATTAAGCCGGGGGCTTCAACGCAGAGGGCTGAACTAACAGCCTTAACTCCAGCCCTAAGGTTAGGTCGAGACAAGGCTGTCAACATCTCCACTGACAGCCGGTGTGCATTCCCACTGCCCATGTGCATGGCGACATCTACAGGCAGAGAGGGCTATTGGCATCAGAAGGGAAAATTATCAAAAAAAAAAAAAATTGGTTTTATTGGGGGCAATTTGGGAACCCAGGGCATTGGCCATTATTCATTACAAAAGCCACCAAAAAAGAGACAGCTTCGAGGCCCGTGGTAACCGAGAGGCCGCTGATGCGGCCCGAGGAGTGGCCAGAGAACCAGTGGGGCAGATAGACATTCTGCCCATCCGACCCTTGGCTACCTGCCGGAAAGACCCACATGTACCCCGGAGGAGGAAGAGGAAAGCCAAAGGGAGGGGGTACAAAACTGGACTCAGTCTGGTGAAAAGGGACAAATGAACCAATTTGCCTCCCCCGAGCCCTGGGCTAACAACTTGTTCATCAGTTACATCACTTACCTCACCTGGGAGAATCAAAGTTAAAAAGACTAATGAGCTTTAAGTTTTCAATCCCAGGACTGACCTTTATGGTCCAGAACATCAGTTCCAGGTGTCAGGTGTGTACACAGGTAAACTCCAAGGCAAGACCAAGGAACAAAGGTAATCGACTATGGGGAAGAGAGCCAGGGGAACACTGGGAACTTGATTTCACTGAAATAAAATCCAACAACAGGTTCAAATATTTACTGGTATTGGTTGACACCTACTCAGGTTGGATAAAAGCTTTTCCCACTCATGGAGAATCAGCCAACATAGTAACTAAGGTTTTGCTCAAGGAGATAGTTCCCCGATTTGGCATCCCTCATTACCTGGGGTCCGACAATGGGCCTGCCTTCACGGCACAGATATCCAAATTTCTGGCAAAGGCACTTACATATCAATTGGAAGTTACACTGTGCCTATCACCCACAAAGTTCAGGGCAAGTGGAAAAGATAAATAGGACCCTAAAAGAAACCCTGACTAACTATGTTCTAGATACTGGTGGTAGATGGCCCGATCTGCTTCCTCTAGCCTTGTTAAGAGTTAGGTGTACCCCATATGTGACAAGTTTACCCCTTTTAAAATCTTGTATGCGAGGCCACCTCCACTCCTCCCTAAATTAAACCTTGAACAGATAACAGAGAGTTCTTATGTCTCTTTACTTCAGTCTCTTCAAGCCTTACAGATTCTTCAGAGTGAGATCCAGGCTACAGTACAACAGGCTAGAGAAAAACCCTTTGCAACATTCCAGCCCCACAGTTTCAAGCCAGGAGACCTGATCCTGATATGCTTGGTTTGCTTGCACCAAGGACTTGACTAAATACATTCCCACATCAGCCTTGGCTACCCAATCTGCCACTTTATTTTGTGTCACCGTGTATGTTGTTCCACAAGTGTTGTATTATAATAAAAAAGGGGGCCGTGAACATCTGGGATTAACCACTGAACACTATAGGAATAAAAGGGCTGCCCCCGTTTTAGTGCCCATTCTGGTGGGATTAGGAATAGCTGGGTCAGTGGCTATTGGAACTTCCTCCCTGATCCTTCAGGACACAAATTTTAAAGCCCTAAGCCACCAAGTAGCCAGAGATTTGGGTCACCTGAAAGACTCAATCTTCAGATTTAAAAAAACCAGGTTGATTCCCTAGCTGAGATGGTCCTGCAAAATCAAAGGGGACTTGATCTCCTGTTCATAAAACAAGGAGGGTTATGCGTAGCCCTAAAAAAAAAAAACAAAAAACCTGTTGCTTCTATGCTAATGGTTAACTATCCTAGTTTCTGCTGTAACAGGCCCCCTAGTTATCTTACTTCTGCTTTTGCTCATGAGACCTTGCATTATAAATGCTCTGACTAAATATGTTAGACAGAGAGTTGATGCAGTTAAACTGATGGTGTTGAGACAAAATTATGAGATTTTAAAAGACGTTTTAAAAAAAATTCAAAGAGTAAATACAGGAATCAAAGATTTGATTAAGTTACAAGAACCAGTGGGGAATGAAGGACCCTAGTTAGCAAGACAGACTCCATATTGCTGCTTGACCCACCTGTCTGCCCTTTAGATGAACTCAGAAGGAGGAAGCTTAAAAGCCTTCTCCCCTTAGAAAGTCTCTTTAGAAATAACAATTAATCAACTATTGTTTTACAAATGTTCTAACAGCAGGACGTTCAGCTTCTGTTCCTTTTGCTTGCTTTACTAGTTCTATCCCATGGGGGCCCTAGAAACTGTTGGCCTCAAAGGTGTATAAAACATGTTTGTCTCTCCCCAGTTGATGCTTGAGTCCGATGCTCAGCTCGGGTCCTGGCCGGTAATAAACTCCTGTGTGGATTTAATATCGGCCTCTGGTTGGTTCTCTCTCACTGGGTGCAACATATATAACTATTAGTGTTGAATAAGTACGTAGTTTGGCATAAAGGATGGGGGTTGGGGGGACTAACAATCTAATCACTTGAAGAGTTTAATCTCATCCTGATTACGTAGCTCACCTGTGCAGCAGTTGCATTTACACAGTACAATGGGGACATCTAGCGTCAGCTAGATTAATCTCAGCTAGCTCTGCAATTTACCTGAAATTGACAAGGTTTTAGTGCCGCTGTTCTACTCAGAATCCTCCCTTGAACTTCCTGCGAAGCCAGGAATAATTTTTTTCAATTTACCTTTTAATTTTCTTAATAATTTCTTTTTTTATATTATTGACATGTGCAACTTGAGTTTTCACCAGCAGAGAATAAAATAGATAAAAACTGTCCTCGTAGAGCTTACTTTTTTTCTTTCTTTTCCTTTTTTGTGTGCTGGGGATCAAATCTAGGGATTCACTTATGCTAGGCAAATGCTCTACCACTAAGCTATATCCCTAGCCAGTTTACATTCTTAATAGTCAAAATTATTTCATGGGTACTCCCAACATCAGAGGAACTTGGAAGACAAGTTTTTTGCTTTGTGGCTTTCACCACAAAAAAATGGAAAGGTTGTTGTATGAGCCATACCATACCCAGAATACATAAGTGCTTATATACAACAGTTAGTTTTAAAACATGTTGCAGAAGCATTGAAATGCTCCTTTAAAGCCAGCCCTGTTTTAAATTTATCACTTTTATTAATTTAAATGTCTTCTTATTTGATGACTTGTAAATAGATCCCCTGCCTAGCACAAGACACCTCCATTCAATGGTAGATTTTATTTTGGTACCAATAACAATTGTGCTATTCTAGTGTTGCTTACACCTTTCATTAGCTCAAGGCCCTGTTTGTAGGAAAGATGTTCCATAAACTACAGTTACAGCTGGTTTTGTTAGCCTCTCAAGTTGTGCACTGCCTCTGTTTCCCAAAGTCTCCTGGATAGAAAGAAATAGATACCTACTAGACAGAATGAGTGGAACTGCTTATCTGGCTCAGAATATTTCCACTCTTACTAAACCAGTATTAAATTACAGTTTATAAAAAGCTACTCTAAAATTCCCAGGACTTTCCACCAGGATACACTTCCCAAAGGAAGCATCAGCATAGCACTGGTTACATCAGGGTGGCTCTATTAGAATCACCTGAGAAGCTTTCTAGAAATATGGTGTCAGGTCAAAGTTACTACTAAACATCCCACAATGCACAAGACAGCACTCACATACCAAAGAATTGTGCCAAATTTCAATTTCAAAGATTTAACTCTCTAAGTATGGGTCCAGCCTGGGCATGGAGGACTTTAACCCTCTTTGGGTGACCCTAATTTGCAGCAAAGTTTGAGAACCATGGCTAGAGACCTGTTGCTAGAGAAGATGTGGTTAAGTTCCTTTCAACTCTGTATCATTGAGTTTTGAGCTAGAAATTTTCCACTGTGAGTTGGTTTGGGTGTTGAGGGTGGTTGGAAGAAAGAAGAGGTAGTTGCTTTTGTGAGAAAGGCTAGGTTTCCACGTGTGCTGAAACAGATATCTTCTCAAATACATGTTTTGTTGCTTATTATCCACTTTGTGAGTTGGCTTCCCTGCTATGGTTCAGGAGTATCATCAACCACAGTCAAGAAAAGCCATCCTGAGGAACAGGTCACTCATGGGAGAAGCAGCTTTGCAGAGTGACAGTTGATTCTCTCAAACATTACTTCTTCCTGTGGGGGACTCTCAGGAAGGGTCACTGTAGCTGCACGACTCCAGGGGTACCATTCACAAAGGACACAATATGATCAGTGCTCCATATCTCCACCATGCGTAAAATAAATGTTACATACACCAGAAAGCCTAGAGATTCAAATCAGATCCTTTTAAGTATTTTTGCCAAATGCAAATATTGTATAGTTAGCTCTATCCATGTACTCTGATGATATTTATATTATCTCAGAGAACTCTAGGGGAGGTTATAGTTTATATTACATATATGGTATGTATATGTATATATATTTAAATTTTTTTAATGTAAGCAATGGGGCTGGGGATTTAGCTCAATGGTTCCACCGCCTGCCTCAAAAGCGCAAGGTCCCAAGTTCGATCCCCGGTACCAAAAACAAAAGTGTAAGCAATGTCATACTGTGCACACCAACATGCAAGTTGCTTTTTCACTTAATTTTCTATGTTGCCTACTGCACATGTCCAGACACGTAGATGTCCTTTCATTCAACACCTGCAGATCTTAAAGGATACATTACATTATGACATTAAAGAATAGTTAACTATTAAATAAGTGGACTGAACATAGCCATTTCCTCCATCCCATAACAACACTAACAATGCAAAAAAGTTGAAAATCCAAAAGGACTAGAGGATGAAAAAGAAGGTGAAAATAGATAAAAGATGCCAACACACTTTATGAAGATGGAAAGGAATAAAGAAGTGGTAACCAGAAAGCCTTGCGTGGGAGTGGATGGGTAGGAGGGCAGCTAGAATGGTGGAATAATATCACAAGGGCAGCCGATCACCCCGGGAAAGTCTCAAGAATCAAGAGTCAATATTTCACATGGCAGAGGCGAGGCTTAGGGCAGATGCACAAGGAACAGCTGGACTCACAAATCCCACCCTCCATGTGTACAAAGCCCCACCTCTTCTCCCCCTAAACCCTGTAACACAGGATTTATTCTTGGGGAGGAGGAGGGAATAACAGAAGGCCAGACTGAGGCAATGGATTTTAAAAAGGACCCAGTGGAAGTTCACATACTGAGCCCCAAAATGTCACAATCTTCACTATAACCTCCAGATCCATTCTCCCAGCTGGCTTTCAACTTGCTGTCAAGCAGACTTATAATCTCTACATGGGAGCCTCAGAGGCAATGAAGAACTCCAGATAAACCTACCGAATGCCTGGGATAAGGGTGTGGCTTCACAAAAAAGACAGCAGTCACAAATGATTCTTTACCACAGAGGATTGGAGATGATTCTAAGACCCCAAACATGGCCCTGCCTGTGAGTAGCACAAATGTAATGGAAATAACAAGGAGGGAGATGGAGCAGTCTAGAATAATGACCAAGCATATAGGAGGTTATTTCATTATTATTATTTAAAGCGGGATCCAAGAGACAACTGCTATTATTCTACTTAAGAGACACATACGACCTGATATACTTAGAAAATAATGGAAGTCAAAATATTAATCCCAGACACCATCACCAATTCAATATTTTTTCAATCTCAACCCATGATTTAAATGCATTTTTGTTAAAAATTTTGGAGAGTTATCTCATTTCATTTATGGAAAGTACTGTATAACCTAACTGGCAATTCTAACTTTCATTTTCCAACTACTAAAGTAAATCAGAGTTAATTTCTGTCTGTACTTTACATTGAAATAAATGTATTAATAAGTATTTTTCAGGAATATTATTAAAATTAAGGAATAAATTATAAGCACATCTTGTAAGATACATTAGTAAAAGCAGGCAAGATTCAAATAATGCAGTTCTCATACAGTTAATATATTAGTCAGCTTTCCCATTGCTGGACACAACATACCCTGTACCCACAATTTAAAGAGAAGGTTTATTTGGCTCATGGCTCAGGGTGTTCAGTCCATGGCAAACAAACTTCATATGGTGAGCCAAAGATGCTGAGTTTGTATCAGCCAAGAAGCAGAACAGGGGAAAGTGCCAGAATGGAATGGGCTAGGGACCATAACTAGTACCCAAAGCTATGCCTCCCTAATCCATCCAGACACACCCAGAAGGGTGCTTTACTAACCTACTAGGCATTTCTCAATCCAGTGAAGTTAACAAGTCAGGATTAGTGACCAAAATTTGTACTTGTCTACTTCACACCCAAACATATCTCCTTATACCAGGGGTCCCCAACTAGAGATCAGAGCAGGAAGGGAGCAGCAGGCAAAGCTTCATAAGCTTCATCTGTATATACAGCTGCTCCCCATCACTCACATTACAGCCTGAACTCCGCCTCCTGTCAGATCAGTAACATTAGATGCTGATAGGAGAATAAACTCAACCATGAACTGTGTACTTGAAGGATCTAGATTGCACACTCTTGGTAGCAGCCGTTAAATCAGAATGCAACATGTATTTTAATGTACTCATCACCCACTTTCTATTTTATTTACCACTCCCACCTGCATATCTTTCTTGCACTACCCACTTGTCTCAGTCACAGTTTTGGTAAACCCACAAGCTAATCCTAGCTAAAATGAATAAACACACGTCACTGGAGAGCTTCTTTGAAAATGATGAGACAGCAGAAGACTCTAAGAATACCAACCCAAAAAGCTGCATTTCAAAGAAAATACCAAGGGTCCTGTGTGAATGACAGGTTCATTGCAACAGGTGATTCACATTCTCCAAGTACACTTTGTATAATACATAGCAATCAGATATCTAATGAAGTCATGAAACCTTCAAAACTACTTTGCTACATGGAAACCAAGCACCTTGCTTTAAAAGACAAACTTTTGGAGTTTTTTTAAAAATGTGAACATAAAAAACAGAAGCAACATTACAGGCCACCACATCATCAAATCAGTTTACACTGAGAGCATCACTCTTAGTGGCTAACTACATTGCTAAAGCTAAGAATCCCTTTACTGTTGGTGAAGAGTTGATCCTGCCCACTGCTAAGAACATTTGTTGTAAACTTTTAGGAGAGACTGCAGTTCAAAAGGTGGCACATGTTCCTCTTTCAGTTGGTACCATAACTAGATCAATTGATAAAATAGCAGAAGATAATAAAGCACAATTTTTAGAAAGGATTAATGAGTCACTCTGTTAGTGATCCAAACTGACAAGTCTACCAACTGATGATAAGGGAACAATGCTTGTTCTTGTGCAATATATTTTTCAGGAGGATGAGCATGAGGATATATTATGTGCACTTTTTTTGCCAGCCAATGCCACAGCTACAGAACTATCTAAGTCTTTGAACAATTACATAACAGGAAAACTGAATTGGCCATTTTTTGTTAGTATAGGCACAAATAAGGCGGCTGTCATGACTGGACAGCTCTTTGGTTTCCATACTCAGGTCAAAGAGGTTGCTTCTGAATATGAGTCTACACACTGTATCATTCATAGAGAAACACTGGTTAGCTGGAAAATGTAACTGAATTTAACATTTTGCAGGATGTGATTAAAACTATAGCCACATTAAAGTATACTTCCTTAACACATTTGTTTGCATAGCACTATGAGAAGAACACACACATTTTCTCTTATATGTGGGAGTCATATGGCTTTCTTTTTAAAATTTTTGTTTTCCTTACTACATGTTTGCAGTACATAATAATTACATTCATCGCGCATGACGCATATACCTAACACATCTTAATCCTTTTTCTGTCTTCTTTCCCCTCCCCTCTCTCTGCCACCATCTTTTTGTCCTCTTCCCACTCACAAAAGCCCTATCTCCTCGTTTCCTACAAGCTTTTACTTTGCTCTTTTAAAATTTATTTTTATTTTGTGTTTCTCCTATAAGAGAAACCATGCTTTCTCAAGCTAGATCACTCGCCAGAGTTTTTTAGTTATGAGAGCTATTCTAGAGATTCCTTTAAAAAAAAAAAACAGTTGCCACTGGCAGTTCATTTCTGTGACAGAAGGAGTTGCAAAACTTGCTTATTAATATGACCTATTTAACCTGCTCAACAAAATCAATCTGTTACTTCAAGTGACTCAGTCTGTCTCTTCAGTGGAGAGAGGAACAACTGTCTTAGGGTGAACAGGTAAAGTGGATGCATTGAAAAAGTCAAACTGGAATTATGGGGGCAACAACTGAACATTTGGATTTTTGACATGTTTCAAATATTAGCAGAGACTTTGAAACAGACTGAGCCAGACCCTTCTTTCTCCAAGCTGGTGCATGATCACCTAGCTCAGCTTTCAAAACAATATGAGTATTACTTCCCAATCGTAAAACACTGGGAAAGCTGTGGGGAGGAATGAGTCCACAACTCATTTATGAAGAATTCTGGTTAAATCAACTTTGTGCTAGAAGAGAAACAATTGCTTGACACACAGATGGCAGTGGCCTTACAAGTTTGCTTGAGACAACTTCAAATCTCCATATGATCTTGATTAAAGTCAAGGCAGAATATCCTGAGATTGCTGCAAAAGTACTGAAAAGTGTGATTCTATTTTCAATATCCTATCTTTGTGAAGCAGGGTTTTCTGCAGTGATAGCATCCAAAATGAGATTTATAGAGTAGCTTGGTCATAAGCAACACACTTTTTGTGTCACTTTCTCCCATCACCCTCAAATGGGAACATTTAGTTGCAGAAGAACTACCTCAGAGCTCCCACTGATTCTGCGTTTTCATGAGTTGTATAAATATTTCATTATATATTATTAAAATATAATAATAGAAATAAAATGCACAGTAAATATAATGTGCTTGAGTCATCCTGAAACCAAAATCCTCCAATCCATGGAAAAATTGTCTCCCATGAAACTGGTCCTTGTTCCCAGAAAGGTTGGGTCCACTACGTTAAACCATACTTAATTTCCAAATAAAGACAACAGTAAGTTCATAGTTCTGCCTAACATAATACAACCAAAAATGCAATAGTCCTTTCTACAAAGTCTCAACAATTCAGGCATTTTTTGAAAGTCCAACTCCAAGCCTCTTCTGAGACTCAAGGCAAAAACTCTTAGGTGTTTATTATAAAAATAAAGAAAGAAGTTCCACAATCCCAAGGTACAATGGCACAGGGTAACTATTCCCATTCCTAAAGGCAATAGGGGGATAGAAAGGAACTGGATCAGAGCAACACCAAACCCCAGCAGGGCAAACATTAAATACGATAACTCTGTATCTGGCATCCAGTGCATACGGAGGTAAAATGTGTATTCAAAGGACTTGGTCTGCTCCATCCCTATGGCCTTGCCTGTTGCAACCCACCAGGAATCTTTTTTGGGCTGGGTTCACTTATGACCTGCAAATTCCCTTGGCAGACATTTCACATTTCTGGCATCTCTGACTTCCTAAGTTCTCCACTATACTTTTGGCTTCATTTCCACAACTTCGTGCACTGTCCTCTTAGGGGCTCCTTGCCTGGCCTTCTTCTGAAATTTGAGGGGAAGCCTACCTGACCCCACAATGTTTGCATTCTGTATGCCAGTAAAGTCAGCATCACATGGACCATGCCAAGGCCTGCTGTCAACAGAAGCAGTAGCCACGTCCCTTTATGCTGACTGTAGCAGTCCACGAGTGTCCAGATGGCTGAGCACACTGAAATGTACCCCAAGGAAAGGATCCCCCAAGAAGCCCTTCTTGAACTAGAGTCCCAAGGACTCTCGTTTTAAATGAAAAGCTGACACTTTTGTATCTTTGAGCCTAAGATGAGTGGGGCCTTGCTGATTCCTGAAGTGTTTGGGGCATCTTTCTTCTTGGTGCTTGGTTTCTCTTCAGTGGCATTAATCTCTTCCACAGCCACATTTTCTTTGGCCCAACTTTACTTTTGGTTCCTTCTGGACCAAAATTTAAGTTTTTCAAATTTTTCTGCTCTGCCTTTTGCCCCCAATTCTCACTTTAAATCTGGCTAAAAGCAGCCAGCAATACCTATGCCACAACCTTAAAATTGAACTGTCTAGAAATTTCCTCTAGATTAATTGGCCCACCACTTTTAATTTCAGTCTCCTGCAAACTCTTAGGACAAGGGCAAAATGTAAACAAATTTTTTCCAGAGAGTAACACACATTACATGTAGTCCAACCGCTAATGGAATGCTTATTCCCAACTGAAATCTTCTGAGCCTAACCTTTACTCTCTGCACCCCTATCAGCATTCTAGTTGTCTGAGATCTGACTAGAATCACCTGTCAAGCTCAGTTTATAGCACTCCAGGGATTCTCTGGCCTGCATCCCCAAATCTTTCCAAACTCCACCTGCAAACTAGTTCCAAAGGCTTCTAAACCACACAGTCATGTATAGTCACAGCAACAAGTCCATTTCTCTGATACCAATTTTTTTTCTTAGTCAGTTTCCCCATTGCTGTACACCTTACCCAACACCCACATCTTAAAAGGGGAGAAGTTTATTTGGCTCACAGTTCAAGGGGTTCAGTCCATGGCTGACAGACTCCAAGGCAGGAACATTATGATGGAAGGACATAGTGGAGCAAAGATGCTCAGTTCACTGTAGCTAGGAAGCAGAGCAGGCAACAGTGCCAGAAAGGAATAGATTAGGGACCATAAATAGTACACAAGCACATGCCTCCCTGGCCCATCCAGACACACCTGGGAGCATGATTTAGTAATCTACTAGGTGTTTCTTAATCCAATGAATTTGGCAAATCAAGATTGATGGTCACAGTTAATTTGTTCACATTCAGAATAATGTATTAAGAAAACTATGCAATTTCCCACCATTTAATTATAATATTCCAACTTAATGTGTAGCCAACATTGTAAGTAACTTACAATGCAAGAAATATGATGGAAGATATAATATTCCTTTAATATGTGTATACATATATCAAAATCTAGTACTAAGGTTCTGAGAGTAATTAAAGAGTAATAATTAAATATTTAATTGTACTCATTAGAGTTATGCTTAATTAGCTGTACTAATTTTGCTAGACATCATGATTGAACTTTTCCTATGAAAGTAAAAGGTATATATCACACTAATTGACCCAGCACTTGCTTCATTAAGAAAAAATAAGATAAAGATTGATTACCATTAGAATAAATATTTTATAATATGATCTGATAAAGCTATCTTAGTAACCATCATATTGATAAATGCACAGAAAATCTGAAATAAATCATACAAAACCATCAAGTTTATCCAGTATATCTTCAATGATCTCTGAGTGTCAAAACACATTCAAGTTTCCTTGAAAACAATTGTCATCAACTTTGACCCCTTCAGAGGTACTTTTCTTTTCACAAAAACAAGTCTTGGGATATACTGAGTAGAATATACTGGATAGAATGCTTTGCCTCAAATATGTAAGGGAAAGGCATTATTTAGATTTAAAGTTTTCTGTGCTTGAATGAGGCTTTTGCTAGGAGCAAAGTTTTTTCCCACAACAAACTAGAGCCAGAAGAGGGAAAGCCACTTCTATTTCACTATCCAACTCCACAACACCCAATTCAGATTATTAGTTTTCAGGCCAATTCCTCTAAATAGGAAAATGTGCAAGACAATGGAAGACAACTGGCAGGCAAAGGTGTTTTTTTTTTTAACCCTCCTCTTTGAATAATTATTGAAGGAACCTTTTCAGGAATCCATATTTCATAGTGTCCTTTTTTGGTGCCCCAGAAGTTGTAACTTGCTGAGACAATTTGGAGCAGGTTAAGAGCATTCAGTCTTTTGCAAAGTGAGAGAGGACCAGGTGACTAAGGTGAGTAAGAAAAAATAACCAGCATGGGCAACAATCAGGCCCATTCTTAGTAGACGATACATCAAACTGAGGATCTGGAACTGAAGTCCCTTAGAACTGTCCATGTTGCTGCTCTTATTTGGAAGATCACTGACCACTAGCTCTGAGGATTTTTCCTTGGCTTAGGAAAAAGCAGATACAATACAGCCAGCTCAACCACAGACTTGCTTTGCAATTCTAAGAACATCTTTAGTCTTATTGTTCTGACCTGGAAAGTAGCACCAATGTCTGGTTTCATGTTTCCTTCTGATAATCAAGAATGAGGAATAGTAATACTACTCCAATTTTGAATAATATTTTTAACATTCCAAAAAAATTGTCTACCTGGGTCTTTAGCCTCCCAACTCTCCCTGTGTGACAGACAAGAGTCATGAAGACCCAGGGAAAGATGCAACAAAGATCACATAACAAATAAGTGACCTGGTTGGAAATAGCACCTACGTTTACCCCATTTCTTCAAATGCATCAACATGGGAAAATACTAGGAAAACTACAAAAGCAGAACTGAAGAAATCACCAATTAAATTAAACATCAGCAAGTAAACAGAAAATACAGTATGACATACACCAATATGTGTACTATATGTAATATATAGTACAACTGAATTTATAGTACATACAGATTCTTTAAAAATCTGTTCATAAAGTAACAGAGGCCAATCAGTATTCTTAGGCTATTCCACCAAACTAAAGCTCAGGTATCTAAGGGGAATCAACCAGTACTCTGGAGCTCCCAAAGGCAATCTCCATCCTTGCCTGCACATTCACTCCTCCCTGTCCAGTGAGCTGTAATTTGCTTCCTACTTCTTTATCCATCCTGCAAAATAATCCTCCCCTGAAAGACGGGCCACCAGCCAAACAAGAAATTTCTTTAAAATTATCACCTCAGGAAAGACGTTTCTTTTGCTTCACTTGGGGCAAATTGTGAATATAATTTAACTTTCTTTTTTTCTTTTTTCTTTTTTTTTTTTTTTTGGTACCGGGGATGGAATTTGGGTCCTTGCGCTTGGGCAGCAGGCAGCGAAATCACTGAGCTAAACCCCCAGCCCCCTATAATTTAACTTTCAACTAGTAATACAAAAGCTGTTATAGAAGAGTTACATCTCTCTTCTTTCCTTTTTCCCCTTTAACCTAGTTCTTTGCCCCAGAAGTACCCAATGAGTAAAAATTTGAGACATAAAATATGTTTTAATCCTGTACATGCCACTGCCAACATGAAATAAAATACTTTAGGCTACTCCAGGATATTATAAGAACTTTCATATGGTAAGGCTTAGCATAGAAAATTGAGAGAAAGGTCAACTCAATGGTGGAGGTAAAACCTGATATCTCATATAAGCATAAAAGAAGATGGAGGCCAAAGGGATGAAATAATGAAGCTTGGAGTGCTGACTCATAACTGGGAGCTATGTGTGAGCCCAAGACAGAAACAATTTCCCTGAAGTTTATAGAGTACTGAAGATCAGAATAAATCCAGATAACAATGATCACTGAAGACCAAGCAAGGAAATAAGCCACAGGTCTACCTATCTTTCCTGAGCTGTCCCAGAAATTGGTCAGTGATCACGAGACCTTACCTCTGCCCTCCAAAGCTTACATCTGGAGGCTTCTGGGTCAACCTGTCACAGCTTCCAGCACAGACAAGGAGGCTTCCAGGTTGACTTGCCACCACTCCCAGCACAGAGGAGGAGGCTTCCGGGTCGATGTGCCACCACTCCCAGTGCAGATTAGGAGGCTTTCAGGCCAAGTACCACCACTCCCACCACAAAGGAGATGAGCCATGCAGGTGCCAGCACCCCCCCAACCCACCCCATCGAAATGAGAAGACACATAAACAAGCCTCAAAAACAGACTTCCAGATCACCTACAGCAACCACAAAGGAAAACAAGATGGAACACGCTGATACTCAACCACCTGGACTCCCTGAACTAGCAACAAAAGAGGATCTGAAAAAAATGAAATCAAAAATAATTTCTCAGATAACAGCAGAGATTGTGCCCATAGTGCAAGATATGATTAATAAATCTAGAGAGGACACAAATAAAAAAATAGAGGAGCTGAGGGACATGATGGAATTCCAACATAGGAAACAAATGGAATCCATAAAACAGATGCAAACAGGTTTCCAGGAGATTAAAAACTCCACTGAAAGCTTACACAGCAGAATGAGCCAATGTGAGGATAGAATTTCAGATATAGAAGATGAGATTGCAATTAGTGACCAGGAAAAGAAAAATTGCTTTAAAATTGTGAGGAACCATGAGAAATCAATCCAGCAGCTGCTAGACGATGCAAAGAAGAATAACATAAGACTGATTGGAGTCAACGAAGAAACAGGAGAGAGTGCAGATGACATAAAAAAAACTGTTCACAGAATAATGGCAGAAAACTTCCCAAGCAGGGGGAAAGACCTTGACATAGAGATAAGTGAGGCATATAGGACTCCAGCTAACCTTGATCAAAAAAAAATCTACACATAGGCATATAACAAAGTTCTACAAGCAGTTAGAGAAAAGAAACAAATCACATACAAAGGAAAGCCCATCAGAATCACAACAGACTTCTCAATGCAAACCCTCAAGGCAAGAAGACCTTGGAGTGATGTATTTCAAGCCCTAAAAGAAAACAGCCTCCAACCCAGATTTATGTACTCTGCAAAATTATCTTTTGAAATTGATGGAGAAATAAGATACTTTCATGACAAAGAGCACCTTAGGAACTGCATGAACACCAAATCACCACTCCAAAGAATTTTAGACAATATCCTAGGAAAACACAACAAGGATCACAATCCCAGGAAGCCCACCAGAATGAATCTGTCGGGTGCGACAAGAAATTAAATGCAATGGGGGAGAATCCAACAAACAGAAAAAGTCATGACAATGGTAACTCAGTAAGTATCAGATATAACCATCAATGTTAATGGTCTCAACTCACCAATCAAAAGAAATAGACTGGCAGAATGGGTCAACAAGCAAAATCCAACAATATGTTGCATACAAGAAACACACTTAATTCAAAAAAACCTCATAGACTGAAAGTTAAAGGGTGGAAAACAATATTCCATGTGAAAGGAACCTGAAAAAAAAAGCAGAAGTAGCTATCCTCTTTGCAGATCAACTGGATTTCAAATGAAAATCTGAAACACTCTGTTCACAAGAATTTCAGATAAGGGATACTCAACTTGTATGTACAAATCTATTGTGAACATGTGTTTTCATTCCTCTCAAGTAAAAACTTAAGAACAGGACTGTTGGTTCTTAACAATAAAAGAAATTTCTATATTGTTTTCCAAAATGGTTTTTATCATTTTACAATCACATTAGCAGTATTAGAAAGTTCTAATTGGTTCACACCTAAGCTGACATCTGTTCTTTTACAACTTTTAACTTCATCTCCCTAATGAGTGTATAATTCAATCTGGTTATTGTACTGATTAGTATTTTTCTGATTCTAGTGTTGTACACCTTTCCTTGTGCTGTACTGGCTATTTATCACCTTCTTGTGTCTACTTTTTAATTGGGTTGTCTATTAACGAGCTGTAAGAGTTCTTTATATATTCTGGTTGTAGTTTATATGCATTATAAATATGGTCTGTTTAAGGACCATTTTTCATTTTCTTAATGATGTTATTTAAAGTTCTAAATTTTGATGGAATCTCATTTATCAATTTTTTTCTTTTATATATCATCTTTTTTATATCCTAGGAAATTCTTGCCTACCATAAATTCATGAACATTTTCCCTTATAATTTCTTCTTAAAGTTTTATACTTTAGTCTTTCATACTTAGGTTTATAGATCCTTTCAAGTTATCTTTATGTATGGAAATAAAGGTTTGAGGTTAATTTTTTACATATGGATACCAGGTGTTCTAGTGCCATTTGCTGAAAACACTATCTTTTCCTCTGCTCTTCAATTGAGTTTTATGTTCTATAAAATGTTACTGTTAAGTAATCTTTCAAAACTCAGTGGACCATATATGTGTGGTTCTATTTCTAAATTCTCTGTTTTATTCCAATATGTCTTTCCTTACACCAACACTCCCTTGATTACAGGAGCTTTAAAGGAAGTCTTAAAATTAGGTACTAAATGTCTTCCAACACTGTTTTTTTTTTTCCTTTTTACTTTACTTTTCTTTTTACTATTCTAGGTCCTTTGTACTCCTACATAACTTTTAAATTTCAATATCCAATTCTTCATTTATAGCAAGTATACACAGACCTGAATTTTA
>NW_004624746.1:13707607-13718214 GCF_000247695.1 Heterocephalus glaber
TCCACCCCCAAAAGTCATCATTTTAACAGAGGAAAGGAAAAAGCCATATGATCCTGTCACTAGTTGGAGAAAAAGTATTGGACTAAATTCTACAGCTGCATATGGATATCCATTTCTCAGCACCAATTTTTAAGAGGTGGAGTCTTTTTCTGCTTCTGTATTCAAGGTATTTTGATGTTTTATGACATGTAGGTACCCTTGAAAAAACCACTATACACAGGCAAGAGGGAAAAAAGGCAAAAACTGTTTATGAAAATGGTTTTGCACCTACAGGACCCTTAATAGGGTCCCAATGTTTTTTGGACTACATTTTGAGAACTATGAGTCTGGTGTAATTTAGGGTGACACCTTCAGACAGTGCCACTTATTTGCACTTGAGCAAGTTTCTTCACCTCTTGAAGTTTCAGTTTTCTGAGGTGAAAAGTAGTACAGCTAATAACAGAAGACCCTTTTGTGACTATGTAAGTCCTGTAAGTATAAGTGTCCTCATACTCATTTGAATATAGAGGTTGAGCATTCCTAATCCAAAAATCCAAAATGCTCCAGAATCTGCAACATTTTGAATACTGATATGACAACACAAGTGGAGAACTCCACATCATGAAACAAAATTATTAAAAATATTGTTTAAAACTACCTTCAGGCTGTGTATGTGTCTACGAAGCATACATGAATTTTGTGTTTTGGCTTGATTCCCATCCCCGAGATATCTCACTATGTATGTATAAATATTCCAAACTCTGAAACAATTTTGGTCCCAGGCATTTTGGTCAAGCAATACTTAACCTGTATAAGTGAGCTGATACCTATAAATGTTTAATGCAATCAATCCCCAGTGCCGCAAAACAAACCCACACAGTGTGTGGCTCATGGTAGTTATTCAAATGATGGATCTTCCTAAAACTGTTGTTAACATTTGTTATTAATTTATACCAAGCATTGTGCCAGGCACTGTGGGGTATATCAAAATGAGTAAGATGACCTGAATTATTTCAATAGAGGAGAGCCAGATGTGGTATCACACATTTGTAATCCCAGCACTCTGAAAAGGCCGAGGCAGGAAGATGGAAAGTTTGAGCCTAGCCTGGGCAATTTAGCCAGACCTTGCCTCAAAAAAAAAGAAAAGAAAAGAAAAATTTAAAGGGGTGAAGATGTAGCTCAGTGTGAAAGCCCTAGGTTCAATCTCCAGTATTGGGGGAATAGAAGAAATAAGACAAATCTATAGAGCAAAGCAGATTTTGTCAAGAATGATACCAAAGGGAGACAGGTGACCTTCATTCAACAAATATTAATCGATCGCCTCCAACGCGGCAGAAGCCACAGAAAAAAGAGAGCCCCAGAGCTCTGCTTCCCTAAGACACCCACAGGATTTAGCCCTAAGCCCTCTGGATGGTGGCTTTGGTCTACAGGCAGCTAGAGCAGCTAGAAGAAGTGGTAGGCCAGGGTTGACTTCCTCCTCGACCCATAATTGGATCGTGCTCACATTCAATCTGTCCTCGCCGCAGGCTGCTTATACTGCACGCCTGTCTGACTACAAACGCTAGGGAAGCACATTCGCTGTGTGAAAGAAAACACCCTGGGGCTCCGAGGTGGCAGGCCCCTCCTGCCAGTGGGTGCGACTCAGCAGGCTCCCCCAGGAGCTGGTGGGTGGAGGAGGATGTGGCCAGGTGGGCGGATCTCTTCTGAGGAAGAAGAGCCTTCCTGGGTGAGGAAACGTGCAAAAATCGAGCACAAAAAGAAGCACAAGGCACGGTAAGGCAGCGACGCATGGAGAAGTCGCGGTGGAGGTCAGTGTGGTGAAACAGGGAGGTGGCCAGCATCCCTCAGCACTGCAATGGGGCCCTGGGGAGCCTTTTAAAGGAAAACCATGTTCCCATGATGGCTCCAGCATGGTTGTGAAACTACTTTTCCCAAACATGTTGAAGAAAAAAAATCATCTAAATTGGAATTTTTTGTGTAGCCCCCGCATGTTTTGCTTTCTTAGACGAGTTTAGAATTTCCTTCTTTGCCCCTAGAGTCTGCGTCCTTAGATTTATCAAATTAACTAAGTACCTATGAACTAGACGTCATGCTTTGGTGCTGAGAACACAAAGGGGAAGATTCCTATAGTTCTGTAGGCAGACAGACATGTAAACGTACATAAGTACAGAAGGGGGGAGGAGATAACTAAACATGGGGATGTGAGACAAGGTTACACACACACACACATACGCGAAAGGCACGTTTGAACAGGATTTGGAAGGCTGCATAGGAGTTTGTCAAGTGGAATGGGAGTGGGGAGTAGAATACTCTAGAGGAAACAGCAGGTATGCAGGCATGGAGTGTGAAAAGACATGCTTCTGCTGCTAATATGATGTAAGAATCTGGATACAAACTGAGCGTGGTGGTGCACACCTGTAATCCCACCACTCTGAGAGGCTGAGGCAGGAGGATCACAAGTTTAAGCACAGCATGGGCAACATAACAAAACTCTGTCTCAAAAGAAAAAATAAAATAAAGATAAAGGGGCTGAGGATATAGCTCAGTGTGATATTATTACCACTCCCCCCAAAGAATTTGAATATGGTTATGTCAGTTATTCATCCTTCTTGGCTCTAAACTCCTCTGGAGTAAAATGAAATAGTGACACCAATATAGCACAATGTAGCAATCAGTATCCAGTTAGTGGACTGTGAAACTTTCTTTTTTTTTCATTAAGTTCATTGGTACATTTTAGGTATAAAATACAGTTACATTCATCATTAAGATCTTGAACCTTTACATGATGTACCTTGGTTCTTATTTTTTCTCTATTCCCCTGCCCTCCTTTCCCTATTTACAATGACTTTGTTTCCATTTTTTCCTTTTCTCATATTTTTCCTTTTTCCTTCTTTCCTTTTCCCTACCCCTCACATTTCTTCTATTCCTTTAGACCTTTTCTTCCTATTTCACATTATCTATTATACCTTTTAGTCCTTATTTACACTTTTAGTTTTTCACACCAGAGAAATTATTCAGTATTTACACATGTGTCCTATTTATTTCACTTAAGAGTATGGCCTCAATGTGCATCCATTTAGCTATAAATGTCTCTAGTTTCTCATTCTTTATGGCTGAGTAGTACTCCATTTTATTAAAAAACACATTTTCTTTATCCAGTCTCCAGTTGATGGGCAATTGGGCTGCTTCCAAGCTGTAGCTATTACAAACTGTGCTGCTATGAACATGGGTGCACATATGTCACTGTGGCATGATTCTTTTAATTCTATTGGGAAGATACCCAGTAGGGGAATAGCTGGGTCAAATGGGACTTCCAGTCCTAGTTCTTTGAGGTATCTCCACACTGATTTCCACAGTGGTTGCACCAGTCTGCACTCCCACGGGCAGTGGAGCAAGGTTCCTCTTTCCCCACAGCCCCACCAGCATTTGTTATTGGTTGATTTCATGACAGCAGCCATTCTTTCTGGGGTAAGGTAGAATCTCAGTGTTGTTTTCATCTGCATCTCTCGAATGACCAGCGATGTTGAACATTTTTTCACTTGTTTATTTGCTGCTTTTACTTCTTTGTCTGAGAAATGTCTATTCATTTCAGATGCCCATTTTTGAATTGGGTCTTTATATTTAGGGGGGTCTGATTTTTTTTTAAGTTCTTTATATATTCTAGATAGCAGTGGACTGTGAAACTTTCAATGGCAAAATGGTACCTCACACCCAAAAGGTAAATGTTACCATAACTCAAGTGAGCTGCATTCTTGGAAAAGACATTTGGAACAGTTTATCCTGGTTTTGGCTACATGGAGTCTCATTCATTCTTACTTCTGACCTGTACCCATGGCTACAATTACTTTTTCACAGAACTAGACCAGCAGGAGCCAGGGGAGTACTTCCAAAAGAGCAAAGTAAATTGAAATGAGGTCAAACCAATATCTAAATAAAAGTCATTCATGTACTCTCAATAGAAAGGGTTAAATGATTACCAAGAACAGTCAATGTTATCTCAAAATAATCCCTTGGTCATTTGCATCCAACATAAATCTAGACTTTCATGGATTTTTAAGTAAACAGGTACATCATATCCACAATAGTGTCTTGATATTCAATTATTTGATACAGCTATTAAAAGTGTTTCTGCACAAAATCCCACAGCATACTGCTGCTGTGAACCTAGCAGCTGGATTGACCCAATGCTTCATTCATCCTGTCATTCTCTTGCTCAAATTTGTACAAGAGACAATGTTAAGAGGCTCTAACATTACATTTAAGCTTGTCCACAGTTGAACTCCATCCTGCCCTCTACCCTCAGCCTTCCTTTTTTACTGTTTTTCTGCAGAAACCTCTTCTTGGGCAACACTAGTTTGCTCAGTGTCCCCAGAACATATTGTACCCTGTATCCTCTGACCTTGCATTAGGATGATATTCTCATCTTCCTACCTGCAAACTGACTAACGTACTAGATAGGACACCCAGTGGAAATTTTCTTTCTCTTTGTATTAATGCAAATGTGGGCTTTTTCCAGAAATGCAAGTTTCTTGACATTATTTAGGAAATGTCAGTAGCTACGATAGTTTAGTACTGTGTACTGAAGATAGTAGTAAGGATATTTAGAGTGAGTCATATCTACTTATTTACACTGTACCCTTTAAAAGGTGTTATGGGATTTAGATTATCTTTAAACTTATCCATACAATATACTAAAATATAAAATCAAGTGCTCAATGTTTAAGAAATGACCATTGTATTGTAGGCAGAAAAGCACTTTAATCTGTGATGAGAGTTTATTTTATATGGTAGCTTCACATATCTGACTACACCAGGCTCACTATGGGTGTGTTCATTTGATTACATTGTTTAGCTATTGGAAATTTGCACCTGTTGTGCACAAAGCAGTGAGTTCCTTTATGAAGGCTGAACAAAGCTTCATTCATTCTTTTCACAGACTTTCGCTGAACACTTTGTAACGGGGACTGTGCTAGGTGCTAGCTATACACAGATAAATAGCCTCTCTCTCTCTCTCTCTCTCTCTCTCTCTCTCTCAACATTATTTGGGGAAACAGGGTTAAGGCTTGTGACACAGCTATGCCTAAAAGACTGTGTCAACTATCCAATGAACTATAATGCTGAGTAATGACCAACCACATCACTTTTGTGGTCTCCACAATAGGTGTTAATTTCTCATGTATCTGGGGTGGTTTCCTGTGTGGCTCTACTGATCTGAGTTGGGCTTTGTGAAGTGTCTGCGGGTTGGCTGCCATTGGATGGTGTTGGCTGATCTACAATGCCCTCAGTCAGGATAATTAGGTCTGCTTCCTGTGTCACTCATCCAGCAGGTGTAGCAGTGGCTTAGACACAAGAGGCAGACCAAGCTCAACTGCGTAAGTGATTTTCAAGCCTCTGCTTGAAAATATCTCAACCATCAAAGCAAGCTGCATGGTCAAGGACAGAGTCAATGTCACACAACGTGGGTCATGGATACGAAGATAGGAGAATTTGAATGAATCTACTATAGGCTTTGAGCGCACAGATTAGGAGCACCTAACTTGGTCTCTGGAAGTAAGGAATGGTTTCCCAGAAGAGGTGGATCTTTAAAAAGATGGAAGTTAACTGGGCCAAAAAGAGAAAAGGTGCTTTAAGCAGAGGAACTCATCTGCACTAAGAACTTTTGGAGACTGTAAGCACTTTCACACCCCTGCACTGTGCATATGCCCTTCACTTATTAACCCTCCCCTCACTTCCTCTCTGGAATGGGGATGTGAGTCCTAGATGTCCAGCAGCCCTTTTATGGCCATAAGAAAATAAACACAAGATTAAACATTTACAGAGAGATGACACGGAGTTCTGTCACTGAGCCACTGTATGGGTGCCAATTACGTGACTTCATGTCATATGGGTCAGCACCCAGGAACTCCTGTGATATTCCCTGGAGAACCACTCTGTCCTTCAGTGTCCATGCTACATCACCACTTCCTTCTTTTCTCTCAATCAAAACTCCCGTTCTTTAGTTAAGGTGATTCCATATGTTCTGCATTATTAGCAGAAATGGTGCCATTATTAATGATCAGTATGCAACATTTCAGTTTTTAGAGTTTTGACAACACCTTTCCCCTGGCCTCTGCATCACTATTGCCAAGAGTAAAGAGAAAGCACCTCAGGCCTTCCTGGCAGGCACTTCATACTTCCCTCTCCTCCAAGACTCAAGAGTTTGGCCATCACGATCTGCCTTAAGACCATCATTTTCTGTTACCGTTATTCCCTTCCTCCTAGTTTATGCTAGTCATACTAGCAGCCCAGGAGTCTGCATTGTTCCCAATTCCTTGCATTTCATCCTAAAGGGTTCTGTAAAACCTATTTCCTAACCACATTTCCCACTATCTCCATCTCCCCAAACCCCCAGAAATTCATTACTGAGAACAGTGAAATCCCTCTTTTTCAGTGTCTTTGACCCTCTTGCTCTAAAGGAAAACCTGGTCTCATTTGAAAACACCGATTTCTCTGCAGCTCTCTCAAGTGACAGCTGTGGTCTGTCCCCACCCCACAGTGGAACAGATGTCCTCCTTGGTCCTCATTGCTGCTTCCAGACCATTATGCCTCCCCCCTTCCAAAAACTGCCTAGATTTGGCTCTAATTTTACCCAGACTCTACTTCCTGGTTGCAGTCACATGACTGGTATACCCATCCCTTATCTGAGACAACTAGAAAGATGATAGATAGATAGATAGATGATAGATAGATAGATAGATAGATAGATAGATAGATAGATAGATTCAATCCACCTTCCTCAGTTGCTTAGCTTCCTAATTGATCTCCTAGCTTCTATTCTTGATCCTCTTATGGCTTATTCTCCTCATAGTATCTGGAATGATCCTTTACAATACAAATTATTCCTGAATTTACTCTCCAAGAGCTTCCCGTTTCACCTTAAAAGGGGAGCAAACTCCCACTAATAATGACTAATGCATTCCTACACAATTTGTCCCACCTGGCCCATTATTATCCCTCAGTATAAATTCTAACTACTCACACTGCTTTCCTTGTGACCCCTGACTTGGCATCTGTGTGCCTGCTGTTTTCTTCAGCTATTTACTTGGGGTTTTCCCTCTCTTCCTTCACTTCTTCACTCCAAATGTTACTTTTCTCGACCCCTCTGTATTAGTCAGCTGGGATCAAACACCCAACATTATCAATTTAAGGAGGAGAGGTTTATTTTTGGCCCATGGCTTTAGAGGGTTCAGTGTCAACTGGCTCCAAAGCAGGAACACCTGGTGTAGAGGCCTGGAAGGTGAAAGCTTCTCATATCATGGGACCCAGGAAACAGTACCAGAGAGAAATGACCAGATACAGAACCCAAGGTCATGCCTCCATGACTCACCCAGACACACCCAAAGTGGCCCACAAGCCAACCAAATTAACAATCCAGTTTAGCTGTCACACCCTCTCTAAAATTACAATCCACACACCCAGCTGCCACATGTCTATCTTACTATCCTCCACAGCACTTAGCATGATCTGATATACTACACAGTTTGTTTCTCCTCTCACCAATAGAATGCAAGCTTCATAAAGGTAGAGAATTAAATCTGGTTTTATTCATTGATGTTTTTAGTGCCCAGAGAAGACCTAGTATGTAACAGGAACCCAACAAATATTTTTGGGCTTTATTGCATGAAGAAGATTATGATGGAGAGTAGAGAGACACCACTTCTTACAAGGCACTGAATGGCATGCCAAGGAATTTGTAGCTTGTCTATAATGAGCTCCGTTGCAGGGTTTACATCAGGGAAATGCTGAAAGATCACTCTAGCTAGCTGCTGGGAGGAGTGAAGACCAGAAGGGATGAGCAGATACTGTAGTTAAGGAGGTGGTAACAGAAATTTAATCAAGAAAAATTGAATGTCTGAGCAAAAACAGACACCATTGACATAAACAGCAGGTGAGCAGCCTGCCATGGTGGGACACACCTGTAATCCCAGCACTTGGGAGGCTGAGGAAGGAGGATTGCCAAGAGTTTGAGGCCAGCCTGGGCTACACAGTGAGTTCAAGACCACCCTGGACTACACAGCAAAACTCTAAATAAATAAATAAATCACAGGGGCAAATTTGATAGCTATTTAGGTACAGAATTCACAGGTCTTAATGATTAATATTATGATCAGGCTACCAAATGGCACACTGACACCCCCTCCCCCCATTTCACCCCCAGAGACTCCTGCACTTTGCAGTCATGGATCATCTGAAACAGTCTCTGGCAATTTTTCAAAGCCTAGAGTTACAATCCTAGGTCTTGATTCCAGACAGGACAGCTGCTGTCTAGCAGTGTCAAGCTCCTGATCAACCAAAGACATACAAAGATGCCAGAGCTTTACTAGGAAACTGGTTTTTTATTAGCCGTTTTCCCATCCTCTATACCAGTGGTAGTGATGATATGGCACATGTGCCACAGTGGGCTATTTGTTAGCATTGAACTCTAAAAGGTTTGCCATCCCTGCTCTATGCACTGTTAAAAGGCTCCAAGAAAGCAACACCTAGCCAGTTGCAGTGCCATATGCCTGTGATCCCAGCTACCTGGGAGGCTGCGTCAGGAGGATTGCAAGTTCAAGCCCAGTTTGAGCAAAACTTTGTCTCAAAAATTTTAAAAATAAAATACAATAAGAAATAAAAAGTGGGCTGTAGATGTAGCTCAGTGGTAGAGGGAGGCCTTGGATTCAATCCCCAGTATGGGGGTGGGAGGGAGGAGGGAGGAAAAAGAAGGGAAAGGAAAGAAAGCAGTAATGAGTAAGAAATGTAAAACAATATTCTCCCTTTCCTAAATCCCGACCTACTCCAATCCAATTGGTTTTCCCATCTTTGAAACAAATACTTCTAACATAGATATAAGGACCATCCTATTACCATGGGATCCTACACAGGTGTCCATCCCCATTACCAGCTCAAAGAAGAAGATTCTACTTAAAACAGTTGTCCATCTGATAACAGGATATACAGCAACCAAGGTTCACTTCCTGGTTTGCAGAAACTTCTTCAGAAGACATTTATTTGCTTTCCATGATTCAAAGGTCAAAAATGCAGAAACGCAGCCAAGCCAGAAAGATCTAAGTCTTCAATAGTACATTACCTAAACACACACTCACTTAATGAATACCCAGTCAAGCCAGACACCAGGCTTTGGTAAGTAAGCAGGCTAGGGCTGTGACCAGGGTAGGGAGTTTCATATGACTCAACAGTTTCAGGACTTGGCATCTACATTGTACGCTGATGTATACTGAGTAAAATAAGGAATGCTGAAATCCTCACATAAAAAGGAACTCAAGGAACACCTACCTGTTCTTTTATCATTATTGTGGGCAGGAAAGACAAGTAGCCAAGTAGAGCTATGAAGAAACTTCAATCTCAGTACACAGGGGAGACGGTCTGGGTAAAGACAGCCAGCAGGAGTGAGTGGTATGACCAGAAGATTGCTCAGAAATTGACCCCTGAGGAATCAGAGTTTAGATCAGTAGCTGACCAGTTCAGAGGGTCCCTTCCCCATTCAGGCGGGACCCCAGATGTGTCAAGATCCAAAGTCAGGAGTGGAGTATGTAGCTCTGGGGAACAGTGATCCCAGAGAGGCGACTGTGTTCATACCATGCTTTAAGAAGGGCTTGTTAGAGCCTAGTCTAAATATTAAAAATAAATTCTCAATCTCCATCTTTTCACCAAAATGTGCATGCCATAGGCTCTCAGTTTTTGGAAAAATTATATCCATAAATATTTAACCCATTAAGATAATTCCTACGTTCTTATCCCTACATATTTCATTGTCATAGTAATGAAATTTCTGATGATAGGGACATCCACTTCTTGAAGTAGTAGTCTCACGGTGATATGAATAATTGAAAATATCTCATCTTTGTGCTGTGGTTAATGAGCAGGCTTTAAAGATTTTATATAATTAAGTGAGTTAGACGAAAGCTACCAGGTAAATGCTTGCATTTCCATGCATATATAGAATTCTACCTCGTGTTTAGTAAATTCTTTTTTGTTCTTCATGAACTGAAGAAAGGGTATTGCCAACATTTGTACAATACTGGGAAATCCCAGTCAGATGCCCACACTTTGTATGTTTCTGATGGATACCCACAAAGCTATTGTTCTACCAATTATTGCTTTAATTACCTTCCAGGTCTTCAATGTCTGCTTTAACCAAGACACTCTCTTTCCCTGTGGGTTTTAGGCCCATGGTTGCGGTTTTCTGTCAGTGGAAAATAACCTAGAGCTGTGCTAACAGTGCAAATGTTGGAACTGTTGAAAGTTCCTTAGGAAGCCAATGCTGCATCCCTCGAGATTGTACATAGAAAGATTCTTATATGAACCTAGCCTAGAAATGAGCCAAAGCTGTCTTCCAGTCAGATGGTAGCATATTCATGTGTCTGACTTTTCCTCCATCCTACTGAAAATTCAATGGAAATTGACAAAATGAGCAAATTGGAGATTCAGTCATTGAAATGCTTTCATAATGCTTGAACTGTAAATATTTTGGATGGAATATATTGGAATAGTATGAAAATCTGGTGGTCAGGGGCCGGGGATTTAGCTCAGTGGTTCCACCGCCTACCTCGCAAATGCAAGGTCCTGAGTTCAATCCCTGGTACAAA